>CM027869.1:37863453-39063453 GCA_016097605.1 Eucalyptus guilfoylei
ATAATATCACTATTATTACGGCCAAACCAGCCTTCTTACATTTTCCTTGATTGATAGTCAAAATCGGTATATCCAATGCCCAATTCCAAATCGACTACCTTTTATATTTGTTTGGAACCCAATTGCAAATGTACTTTTGGATGTTAATCTTATTTAACGAAATACTTCCATGTGTTTTTAAAAAAATCTCAAAATTATTGCAAGATTATTTTATTTTTATGATTTTAATACATCTTTATATTTGGCTAAAAATATGGTTATGAGTGCATATCGAGTCTACATGATAATTATACTATATTTGCTAATATTCATAGGGAGGGCTACTTTTTTTAAACCCTCGAATGTCATTATATTCGTAATCTGAGATGTAAAAAGTGACTCCTTCTAGATAATAATAGTTCCTAGAGTGAAAAAATAATAATTCACTGGATAGATAATCATTAATTCTTTTTTCTAGTGTAGCCATACACCTATACCATATGAATTCAGCATATTCGGTTTTCTAACATTCGGATAACTTAAAACTTACAGAAGTAGTATAATTGAAATACACAACGATCTTACTTGACAAAAGCTCATTGACATAAACATAGGAATGCACATTCACAGTATTGCGAAAACATGTCATCTTTTTTGGGGTGCCACTATAGTTGAACTTCATCATCTTGTGATGATCCACAAAATCCCGTAGGTTAGCTAAGAGGACTGAGAAACACTGTGGAACTGTTCCACTAAAATTCCTTTCGTAATAAAATAACTTTCATCGAAAGTTGTTCTTCAGTTTTTTATGAGAGGAGATAGATTTTGTGATAACTCCGGTCAAGAAATATGATAGGAACCTAAGAAAACTGATAATTTCACTTTAAATGGAACCGAAAGTACACAAATTTTGCTGAAATTTAATCGGCAACAAAATATGAGGATATAAAGATACAACGCCAGAATTTAATCGACGATACAATATCTGAGAGCTGTGGCCATAACTATAGCGCAAAAGTTAAAAGGTAACTTAAAGATAACAAGTTTTTTGGGTATTATGCAGGGGACCTCCGCGTGGCTATCTAAAGCCTACCATAAATGATTACCAATGGAGATTACAAATGGAAATTACAAACAGAGGTTATAAATAGAAGTTACAAATGGTTACTAAAAAGGAAATAATTTCCTAGGGGTTATGAGAATTTAGGACAATACCAACCAGTGGTTATTCTCTTGTCAATTGCTTGCTATCAAAATTGATGACTTCTTCCATCAACTACAAGTTTCTTGTTGATAACTTTACATTGTGTGTCATCGATGATTTCACTGGCGAGCTATTGATTCTATTTATAGTATGCAATAAATTCCGTCATAATGTCTCACGGTTAGAATGAGTCTCACCAGCCAGGAAGAAGCTTTACTAGATGCATATGAACAAGCGAATTGTGTGTGTTCGTGACATGTGTTTAAGTCGAACAATTCGAATACTTTGTACTAAAAAAAATGCTAATAACTTGTTTTGGACTATATCACAAGATTTTCGGGTTGTGATAGCAAGTTAATTACCCTTCCATAATAGGATGAATTTAATCAAAATTGATGTACGATTGCAATTTTAGTCACCGCCTAGCGGGGTCTTCTCCTACAACTGATCTTAATTACTGCACAAAGTACTACTAATAATTTAGAGACTTATGCCCCGTTTGGTAATTACGTTCTCGGGAATAATTTTTGCTCAAAAATAGCTTTTTCGATTCTATTCCCCGAATGAGTTTTTAAACATTCGAAAGCGTTTGTTAACTACCAAAAATTTCTATTTTCGAAATTGAAAAGAATATAAATAAATTTGGTACAATCCCCAAATTTTTTTGTGTCATAGAATTTATTTTAATTTTTTTAAATAATTTTATGAGATTGTTTCTTGGTTGCTAGCCTCGGCGATGGCCGATGATTGGCTAGACGAGAGGTGACCGCCAATGAGGTCAAGCCTCGCCTAGCCACTGCGAGTGGCCACCTCACTCATCCATGGCGAGGCCGAGCCTCAGAGGGCTAGAGAGGCTCTAATGATCAACTAGAGGAAGAAGAAGAATAAAAGAAAAAGAAGAAAAGAAAAGACAAGAAAAGACAAAAAAAATAAATCGACTTGATTCTAGAATTGTTCCTGAAAACAAAAACCTAACTTTTTCCTTCTTCTTGATTGTGTTCCAAATCTATTTCCGGAAACAAATTTGTTCTCAAGAGTAAAAAATTAGCTGATGTAACCAAATGGATTTCTATTATCTTTTGTTCCAGGAACCAAGAACATGAAAAACCAAGAATTGGCCGATTACCAAACGAGACTCGAGATTGCACCTTCATGCGCCACAATTTTATAAATTTTCAGATATTAATAAGGTGTCACTCTTGACACTTGCTAAGTAACCAAAAAGTATATATGTTAATAATTTTTTATATTTATATTTATTTATTTTTATGTGTAATTGCTATTTACAAAACAAATCCTTTTCCATAACAAGGTGGCATTAATTTTTCAAAACTCAAACACAAGGTTGGCTAGAATTCGTCTCACTTGGACACAATGACTAACTTATCACATTGTGGCGATCTTCCCAAACAATGCACCACCTAACTCTAAACTTAGTTCAAGCTTTATCAAGCCCATACCAATTCGTGATTTAAGATTCAAGTTCTTAAACGTGTAAATGATTTTCAATTAGGAGTTTTCACTAATCTACTTTTGGTGGGTCAATTAAAAAAACCAAGTATTGGGAGATTTACTTTACTCCTACAAACTAGGAATTATGGATTCAATGCTCTAATGCCCTTTCGATACCTTTCTCATTTATTTTTAAAGATATTTTGTCAAGCGGCTTGAATTAATTTTAAGCTACCCACTAACATATAAGGTAGTCATGCAAGGGTGCATAACTAGTAAATGAAACATCCAACAATCAAAGCAATGAATAAATTACAAGGGCAAGGAAGGAATTTACTTATCTCAAAGTAACATAAGCATTTGCAAAGTTAATTAGAAAATCACTTTTTCAACCTAGATATGATTTCTAATTAACACATAATTTCACTCAAATAGTTTTTAGGGTTTTTTTTCTTATTTAATGAAAATTAAACTATATGCAATGCAAACTATTATTCTAATATAACATGCGACATATGACTTATCATATGTCCTAATTCTAAAGACAATTAAAGTACTACTTTAACATGGCATGCAATTTCCTAACTAAATGAACCTAGACATGCAATTTCTATGGCGTGCAATTTAATTAAATGACCTAACAAATAATTTATAATGATTGTCAAAATTGATATGCAACTATCCTAGTGTGACATGCTATTCTAATTAAATTAGTCTACATGACATGAAATTTAATTAAATGAACTTGGCAAGCAATTACTAAATGATGTCCATTTTATGAACCTAATTTTATATGTAGGCACATGACATTTGTTGTATTTTCCATGAAAATTTGTAACTAAATAAAAATTAAAATGAATTAATTAGATTAAGATATTATCCAACTCAATTTAAAAATTATTAGGTCAAATCCTAATTTAAATTGGAATATTATCACAACTAGATAAAGTCTATACTAACATGCGATCTTATTAATAATGCAATGTTACCTATAAAGATCTACCTTAGTTTTACACATTATATGATCTAAGCACGCAAGTCTATCTAGAAGATTTTTTAAAATCTACCTTAATCCTATATGATATATATATATATATATATATATATATATATATATTGCTATTTTCTTTGGATGAGAATAAAACCAAATCAAATCAAACATGGCAAAGATAGAACCAAATCAACTAAAGATAGCATCCGCATCCTTCCATTCAAAGTTGGAAGCGAATAAAATTGACGAATCGTATTCAAGTATGAGATTGGATTGGCCGATTTTCCATATGATCACCAATCGTATCTCAGGCATAAAATCGTATTGTCAACTATACACGTTGTGATTTAGAAAATTATTCCTAATTCTAAGGATACTCTAAACCTTAGAGATATGCACATTAGATAACAATAATTCAAAAGAGGTAATAAAATCGAATACTTAAATATTGGATTAGAAAATTCTCTATTCGAATGTTGAGTTTCCAAACTTGGACCGACGGACGGTTCGGCTCAAACCGCGGGCGGTGGTGGACACAGTGTGGCCGATGGTGATGCTCATGGCGAAGGATGAGGGATTCACGGTGAGGTGGTCGGCAAACTTTACACTGTGATCAACGGCAAGCCAACTCAGCCAAGGAACTCTGGAAAGAACCTGCAAAACAGAGAATTGTCCAGTCGTGGGGGAACCGCCGGCTTAGACAGGAATCAGTGCAGCAGGAAGACACGGCGTTACTAGCACTTCGGGCTCGCTGAAGTTGTTAGCCTAGGGCTGGAGGCTCGGGTGATCGTGCAGCGCAGTAACAGCAGGAGTCACTGGTTTACCGGACATGATGGAACTGGACGACCTCGCCAAAGTTGGAATCGTGACAGCAAGACAAACCGAATCGTGCAAGAACAGCAGCAGGCGATGTGGCGTAAACAGGAGCTGGACACCAAACGCTGCTTGAAGTTTGCCCAGAGCAGAGGCGAGATGTCACTAGGTCATTGTTCTTCTCACTAGTGTATGCATTCTCCTCTATTGTTTTCTTCTCTTGGACGTGCTGTACTTCGTCCCTCTATTCTCTCACTCACAACTTTTGTTTCCTCCTCTCACATTGTGGCCATCCTCTCTGACCTCTCCTCTCTTTCATTCTCTGGCCGTGTATGCTAATTGCGCGGCCTTAAATTCCATGAAGCCCCCCTTTACGATCGTCTCTTCTTACTTATATGTGTCGATCCTGATTGTAAAAGGCAAAAGAGAATCTTCGGATGGCGTGAATGAAGATACCGCTTGGCAGTTTCACTGATTCGCTCAGACTCTCAGTGCGTAAATCTCTCACCCACTGCCCTTCCGTTGGGATGGGCACGGGGCATGAGGAATCTCTGACCAGGATAGCATTAACACTGCCGCATCTGCACTTTTAAGAATAAATATATTTCTTTATTTCTTTTACATTATTTATAATGATGATGATGATGAGGATCCGAAGGATAATCACTTCTCCTTACAAGTCTTGCTTCTTCTTTTTTCTTCTTTTTGGGTCTGAACAAGTCTTGCTTTTAAAGAAGATGCAAGTTTGAAGAGGCCTTTAGGTAAGCCATGTGGCACAATTGTTTTCTATATATTTCAACTTCACATTATCCCACGTTGATTAATATTTGAAAATTGGAGCTTGTTCGGCTCTATAAAACCGGCCCGTAAGCCCACTCATTTTGCATGAAATCCAGTCCTGAAGCCATTCATTCTTATTAGTATAAGAAAAATATTTGACGCCCATCTGAGAGAAATTAATTCCATGGTGGTGTCCCCACACAGGGCATGGGGAGGCGGCGGGGCAATTTTTCATTTCAAGGTGGATAAAATTAGTTTTGGAGCCACCCAGTGAGCGGTGAGTTGGTTGGGCTTTGGTGACTTTCACATGAGAAGATCTGGGTTGAAGCTTGAAGCTGTTGCTTAGCATTCATAGTGAGGGTACATGGTGTATGCGGTACATGAGTTGTCCGATTAGCGTAGTGACCGAACCGGTGGATCCTTTGGTCTAGAAAAAAAAATGGATTTTTGGAGACATAATTAATATGTAAATGAAAATGGTTATGTTTTCTTTCATCTCTGACAGAGTATATATCCTTTAATCATGTCTTTAATGTTATATATTAGCTGGATACAAACTTGGCGATATCTATGTTGGGAACGTCAAGCAATTAAAAATTTTGTATGAGTTTCATACCATTTATTGGAGGGTGAATGCTTCTCGCTCTTTTTCACTTTATTGCAAAGTGAGAAACATTTTTCCCTCATTTTAGAAATTTTTTTCAGAAGCTGGAAAAACAGGTTTCTGGAAAAGATCGATTTCGACGTTAATAAACAGTGGAAAATCGGGAAAAGCGTTTTAAAATTATTCTTTGAAAGCATTCGGTTTTAAATTCATAACTTTATGTTTCATCAAACATTTCATTTGAGAAAGAAAAAGAAGACTGTATACGCTCATCGAGCAACAATATAGGCCAATTGGCTAGTCTGTTATCATGGACAGTAGACTTAGTGACCTCGTATAGAAGAAAATAGGTGGAAGGTCAAATCAGCTCAAAACTTACATCGCGGCGTTGTCATTTTTTTTTGAAGCTCTAGTTTGTTTATGGAAAAATAATTTATGGAAAACGTTTTTGGATTTTCCCGTTGTTTCGAGAATGAATTCAGCAGGAAAATATTTTCCATGAAAGGAAAAAAAAAGTCTTCTAAATTAGGGAAAATGTTTTTCACTTTTAAAAAATAGAAAACATTTTCCTCATTTAATTTCTCTTATCCATACCTCTACTAAATCCTCACTTCTTCTTCCCTTTCTTCTTCTTCTTTTCTTTTTTTATTTGATTTATTTTTAATTTTTCTTTTTCTTTTTAATTTGAATTATTTTAATTTCCTTTTTCTTTTCTATTTCAGCTATGTTCTTTTTTCCTTTTCTTTTCTTTTTGTTTCCCATCTTATTCTTTCTTTGGCTGATAGGCCATCATAAGGTAACCTCAAGCTCGTCGATCTCAGATTCGTCGGCTTGATGGTAAGAAGTGAGCGCCGGCAGCGAAATAGCCTGTCATGCAATCGTGTGGCCGGAAAAATGTTCTTTAACAAAGCAGGAAAAATATTTTCAAAATATTTTAGGTTTTACCTGAATATCCAGTTTATTATTATTTTCCTGGAAAATGAGCACAGGAGGAAAAATATTTTAGAAAATTGCCATTTTTTACAAAATGAACGGACCCTTGATGTGGTGTTTCCTTGCTTTTTCGAATTCCATGCAACGAGAATGAAAACGCTTTGGGTGGACCCCTACTGTACTCCTATTGCTCGTCCATGGCTATAGACAATGAACCGAGCGACGACCGACTCGCGTGATACACGTTTCCTCGCTTTGGAATCTCCTGTGTGACGTCCTCAATTCGCGTTAGTTTCATTTTCGTCATCCTCCGGATGGATGACAGAGAACGACGATGTAGATGTTCTCTTCTGTATGCTTTTCTCGGCGCATGTGTCCTGTTCTCCGAAGGAGACTTCAAGAGACGCCTGAAGTCTTCAGTGCGTCGAGCATTGTGAGAACGCCGTGTCACTGTCACCAGGTCTCCCTGTTGGTCGCCAGGCATTGGGCCCGGTGGTTTTAGTGGGATTCAAACCGCGCATGCGTGAACCGGATGCACAAGATCTCGATGAATTTCAAATTGTTGGATGAGGTAAGTCATATGGGCCGAATAAATCAACGTTGGTGACCGACTAGGCTGCTCATAGAACCATGTTCTCAACTTTCTTCGGTCCGGGGTGGGCCAAAATGTGTCTGCAGTGAGCACAAAAGATAAGGTCTCACCAGATTAATCCCATTGCGGGTACTTTTCTGTTGGTATTTTTACCAAGTGTGACTTAGGCGTTACTTTACTTTGGTCAAAAGTAAGAGGGGCGTGATGGACTTCGCATCCGACATAAGAAAGGACGGTTCGAAAGGCCGTTATAATCAAAACCATTTAGGTGATAACTTTCCAGTCAAATTGTTTTTTGTTTCGCGGAATCTTTGCATTATTGGCTGAATAATTAACGTTTAGTTTATAGGCAAATTTTTATCATAACGTGGTACCTTCAAAATATAGTCTCACTAACCATATTTGAAAAGCTTCTAAATATATTTGCAAAGAGCGGGTGGACACCATGAATGTTTACCTGATATGTTGTTTAAGTCGAACAGTCCAAATATTCTAATTATACTAAAATTAAAAAAACATGAGAAGCATAATTTTGGGTATTTACATTTATATTTTTAAATTTCCTGTAAAAGTGTTAGATCTCAGAATATCACTGTCTGAGATGAATAGGTTTCTTATATTTGTTTGGAATTCCTGATCACTGTTTTTTCTTTTGAAATTAGCAATAAATTTTGCCTGAAAGATCGTAATGACAGGGTTCAATTTGCAAACTGAGATCATAAAATAATTCAAAAAAGGTTACTTTCTTCTCAGCGAGAATGAGAAACGCTTTGGGTGGACCCTTACTGTACATGCGGCGTTGTCATTTTCTCCTTTTAATGTGGCGTTTCCTTGCTTTTTCGAATTCACATGCAACGAGAATGAGAAACGCTTTGGGTGGACCCCTACCGTACTCCTATTGCTCGTCCATGTCTATAGACAATGAACCGAGCGGCGACCGGCTCGCGTGATACACGTTTCCTCGCTGTGGAATCTCCCGTTTGACGTCCTCAATTCGCGTTAGTTTCATTTCGTCATCCTCCGGATGGACGACAGAGAGACCCCCACAACATCTCGTCTCTTCTGTATGCTTTTTCTCTGGCCTGTTGTCCTGTTCTCCGAAAGACTTCGAGACGCCTTGAAGTCTTCTTGCGTCGAGAGAGCATTGTGAGCCGTGTCACACCATCGCAAGTCTCCTGGTCTTGGGCGTTAGGCCGGTGGTTTTAGGTGCGGATCCGAGCCGCGCCCCATGAACAGGTGCACAAGATCTCGATAATTTCAATTGTCGGATGAGGAGTAAAGTCATGGGCCCAAATTAATCAACGCTGGTGACCGACCTAGGCTCGCTCACATACGAACCATGTTCTTAACATTTTTTTCTTCAGTCCGGTGGGCCAATTGGTCTACGGCAAGCACAAGATAAAGGTCTCCCCTTAGATTAATCCAGAGTACTTTTCTATAATTAATTTTGTTGTGTGAAAGGCGTTACTTTGCTGGTCAAAAAAGAGGGCGAGATGGACTTCGCATCATGATATGAAAAACGGTTTAAAAAATATGGTGAAAAACCATTTGATAATAACTTCCAGTCAAATTATTTTGTTTTTTGGAATCTTGCATTATTGGTTTGAATGATTTACATTTAATTGCTCCTATGCGGTAAATTTTATCCCAATGCGTACATTTTAAAATAAGTCTCAAACATTATGTGAAAAACTTTTACTAAATATATTCGAACAGGTGGACTATGAATGTTTTGTGATATTTGTTTAAGTCAAACGGTCAAATACTCTATTATATATGCAAAACATGAAGCATAATTTTGGGCATTCATTTAAAATTTGTTCTTGTAAAAAAATATTGAGATCTCAAGAATATCATTCAATGCAGATGAATCAATTTCTTATGTTGCAATTTGGAATTTCCGCAGTCCACATGACTTATTCACTTAAGAAAATAACATAAATTTGTGAAAGATGCGCTAAATAGAAAGGTTCAATTTTACATAAATTAAAGATCCAAAAAATTCAAAAAAAAACATGGGTCTCATGCCAAAATTCTGTTCCCTCTGAACACATTGGTGGAATCTCTAAAGGCTACTACTTTAGTAAAAAATTATCACTTGACTTCAAGGAAGCTATAACAATACAACTTTTTCATATTTCATTCAAAAAGTGGTTGATATTTAAGAGACAGAGACAACTTGCATAAAGTCTCTTGTTCATATAATTGCTACTGTTTCCCATAAAGCTGGGGTATAGTTATTGGGTTTGGGATTAGTCGTTAACATTGAGCAAATAATGCATTGATCAATTAATCTGAATTTGTCTTTTAATTCTATCTACCATAAAACAAAATAGTTTGTGCTGTAAGATCTAATCGATGTTGAGTTTGTATAGATGATCAGTCCATCCACACTAATTTATTTTCATGGGTGAAGATTGAAAAAGAAGGTATTTGTTCTGATTTTAATCATTTTAAACTGACACATTGGAAATTTCTACAATCAATCGCAATGTGAATTAGGCTCTAATGAAAGCGAACCTCCACGATCGGACTGAGCAAATTGTTGAAGCTCGAATCACGGAGATGTAAGTTTTTTGTTTTTTTTGTTTTTAATAGCACAGAGATATTGAGTTGACCATGTAAGTCGTTGCTGATTTTCCAAGTCAGGTAACATCAAAGTGCACGGACGGTCTTGTCAAAGATCCCTCTGTAAAGAGAGGGGGATAATGGATGATGTCTGGGGCCTGTTTGGAATCCAAGCTTCATACTTTTGTCAATCGCATCTTCTTTGGTTGGACAAGGAATGGCCCTGAATATATCTTTATTTCAGAAGCTAAGGCACCAATTAGTCTGCTTTAGAGGTTAAAATCAAGAGGAACGGTGATAGGAATTCTATTTTGATTTTCTAATGTTATTTGGTTGGGATCAGGGCATGGCTGGTTGATGATGAAGCAAAATCAATGGGTCAAGCCACGTAAGTCGTTGCTTTGTTTTCCAGTCAAGGCCAACATCAAGATTGCACGGACGGTCTTGTCAAGGATGCCTCAGTAAAGAAAAGGGAATAATGGATGATGTCTGGGGCCCATGTTTGGAATCGGACGCTGCTTTTTGTCAATCGCATCACTGGTTGGACAAAGAATGGCCCTGAACATATCTTTGTTTCAAGCTAAAGGCGCAATTAGTCTGCTTTAGGGGTTAAATCAAGAGGAACGGTGATAGGAATTCTATTTTTTTTGATTTTCTAATGTTGTTTGGTTAGGATCAGGCATGGCTGGTAAATGATGAAAACAAAAAGTCAACTTTTTTAATTTTCTTGACTACTCTGATATGCCATAAACTATTATTATAGATTCTGTAAATTCACAAATTTTTCTTGAAACATTAAGTGGCGTTGTACTCATTGAAGCCTGTCGAGAAGATGCAAGACCATGTGGGAGACTCTCCGTTTTTATGAATTTTTCAAAATTATTTATTATTCTAATTTGTTTTAAGATGTTGTGATAGATCTAACACCACCGTGATGCTAGAATGACAATAAACTGCAAATTGCGCCATGTTATGACTCAGTTTTTTTTTTTTCAAAAATGAGTGGCGAAATGCAAGTAACAAAACACATATATACTTAAAGAACCTAGTCAAAAAAAGAAAAAAAAATATTACTGACTTAACTAAACATTGTAAAAAAAGTTATGATGAGGATAAAGACTTTGACAGCTACATTCATTTGTTGGCACAGGAAATACATATCAGTTAATGGCGATTTCTATGTAAGTCGAGCATGTTTCATGATGAAAATTATTATCATCATTTATTTGCCAATTATTAATCTTTCGACCCAAGTCAACTACTTCTTATAATTTCCCTTTTGATTTATAGTCAAAATCAGCATATCAACACACAATTCCAAGTTGACTGTTTTTTATATTTGTGGAACTATAATTGCAAATGTACTTTTGATGTTAATCTTATTTAACCAAATCTTGCAGTACCCTATCGAGAGAAAATTCTTGACATTATTGCAATTTTATTTTTTTTTATAATTTTAATACATCTTTATATGATCATAAAAATGGTTTGAGTACATGTCTATACTACGGAGAGTATGCGATAATTTCGTTAATATACAATTAGGAGAGCATACTTTTTAAAACACTAGAATGTCATTATCTCTATAATTAGGGGAAAATAATAAAGGTGACTTCTGTCATAATATGTAGTTCCTGGACGAAAAACAATTCTTAAGAAGATAATGGTTGATACTTTCTTTTAGTATGTCTCTTTAGTGCTTTTTTTGCAATATTTTTTTCAAGTTTTATGCCATAGGAAGTGTAGGATCGACCATAGGATGGCCTCGCCTAAGGCCACCCACCTAAACGACGACCGCTAGGTTCTTGCGACCCCAGCGTCATCGCACAGGTTGCTTTCCGGTTGATTGCCCAAACGGTCACCCATGAGTTACAACCTCGATGAGGAGATACACAGTCATCTGCTCGTAGGTGCTGGGATGGCTGCAGGTCTGGTGATACGTCCGCGGATGGGTCTCCCAACCTCAAGCGGTGGCCTGGGTTGGTGATTCAGGCCTAATAGTCACACAGGTCGCTTGGCCAGTGTCGTGTTGAATGGGTGATGGTCTACGAGATGACTGTACTGTGGTAGTGTCATTTGCCACCTAACCCCTAGGCGGCATTCGTTGGCCTCCATCAGCTTTTTGTGTGGCGGTCTTTGGAGAAGATGGAACGATGACGTGGAACTTGCATTACGGAAATGCAGCTTCCTAAAGCTACTGTAGAGCAACTTTGGGCTAAAAAGTCCCTTAGACTCATTTGGAGATGCAATTATATTTCCCTAAAAGTTGAGCAAAAACACGAACTAAACACATTTGCATTTGGCTAAGAAACTTTAGAGTCCTAAGGCTTATTGCAAATGCTGAACCAAACAAAGCTTAGAGGTAACGGTCTCCCCCAAATTCCAAGGTACTTTTCTATATTTAATTTTTTTGGTTAACACGGAGTTACTTCAGTTTGGTCAAGAGAGAGGGGCGCGATGGGCTTGCATATAATATAAAAAATGACACATAAAGACTCTATGATAATACACACATGCACACGAGTGCACACACACACACAATATATATATATATAGTGTGGTAACTCTTAATCAAATTTTTTGTTTACAATCTTGAATTTATTAGCTGAGTGATCAAACATTTAATTTATATATAATGAATTCTCTGTCCACAACATCTCATATTCAAAATCCAATCTACTTCGGCCACATTGGGAAAAGCTTTACTAGATGCATGTGAATAGGCAAATTGCATGTGCCCTTGTAAAAAAAATTCTTTTAAGTCAAAAGTATGGATTATGTGTTGTATGCAAGATTATTTCAAATCGGAATAGTTCGGGTACTTTGTTGTTAAAAAAGAGAGTTATTAACTTGTTTTCAATGGTGTCCAGATTTTTGGGGTTTGATAGCAAATGAGTTACCCTTTTTAAAAATAAGATGATTTTAATCAAAATTAAAATACGATCATTATTCTATTCCTACCTTAATAGGACCTTTTCCCTATTGGTGATTTTGTATATCACTATAAGTAGTACCACTAAATAGTTTAGGGAATTTTTTTAGAATGCACTGTCACATCATGGCTAAATTATCACAAATGTTGAAATGGTAAGAATAATGAGCACTAGTTAAATAACCAAAGTGAAATATATATATTAATAATTTTTAGTACTGATTTTTTATTGTTTATAATTGTGTGATGACTGTAATAAATAAAATCATTTTCCATTCCAAGGTATTAATTTTCCAAAACTCAAACACAAGTTGACTAGAACTCATATGAAGACATGGATTTTGTGATTGACAAGAAGGTTCTAGAAAAAGAAAATGCTCCATCTTACAAGCGGTTCTAGAAAAAATGTCATTTTTCTTAGTTAATATTCTATGGTACATCCCAACAGGACAAAGACTTGTGATTTCCTTCTTCTTTTGTTAAAACATGAATTGTCAACTTGAAACTTGTGAAGTCTGTCGTTTGTGACAACTTGTCGGAAGATTTCATCCCACAAGTTGATATGAGCCCATGTGCTGCTTCTTGTTGAAGTACTAGCGGGTCTTATTTTGTTTTTGTAGTTGCGTGGATTGTGAAACTTTTGAGGAACCACACTCGAAATCATTTCGATGATGACAGCGTTCTCGGGCGTTCGGCTCAAAAAATCAATTGATGCGTCCGATTCCTACCCCGGAAACTCAGCTTTAAGTGGATGGTCATGGTGGTGGGTTGTCGTATTAGGTTCTCTCCTAATAACCAGCTAATTATGGTTGAATATCGATAATTCTAAAAAGTTTCAAGAATCACTGACAAAAAATATAGAAATCAAGACCGCATGAGATGTACTCACCCTCAAGGATTATTTATGTCTTTCACAAAGTGCAAAAAAAAGATAAGATGCGACTATCTTCTAAGATTCAAAATTCTCGACAGTTAAAAAAATGGAAAAAATAAAACTAACATAAAAAGGAGATCACAATCCAGATAGTGGAGTGGAAGAGGTATTTAAACCCTATGCAAGAACACCAATGTGCACGCATTTGTGGTGGTTCTCTCAAATTATATTGGTAAATGAAATATTTGTAAAAATGCAGACAAATTAGTGTACAACAAAAGGGATAACTATACGACCGTGGTAGCCTAGATGGTAGAGCTTACGTGATCCTTGCGCTAGAAGGAGATGTTCGAAGCCCTTGCCGCAACGGGGCTAAAGGGCTGTTAGGTGAATGACCCGGTGGCATGAGTGGTTTCACTGTGCTGCCCCTGATTCTACCCGTGTCCATTTCGGGGTTTCTGGTCACAAAAAAAAAAAAAAAAACAAAAGGGATAAGTTAAGAAGAAAGTGGACATTATAGAAGTACCGGTTCGGGAGATTGTGACACAATCGAGATCTTTGATAGTATCAACCCTATCTTAAATGCACATAACTCTTTTCTTTAAAAATAAGTTTACCTAACATCACATCTTGAACTCTTTAATCACCATATTAGCGGTTTCCTTAATATATATTTTAGTGCTTTATGGTTTGTCGCACTAACTTGTCAAAAGAATCTAACGTTATACAATCATTAGTCTATTTTCCAACTTAGTTTCAATAAACATCGATATTATATAAATTTGTATTGAAAATAAAGACCACAGAATATCGATTCTAATACTTTTAGAAAGTGTATATGATGTATTATTTTATAGTAGTTCTAACTAATTATATCAATAAAAGGTGTTTAAACATGGCATGAGGTCCTCAAACTGAACCTTGGGTAAATTTGATGAAATATCAGCTAATTGAGAGGACTAAGAAACTTTTTTGGGTCGAGCACTCCCTTCTAGTACTCAATAGATTGTAAATTTCTAGCCGGGACTCCCTCTTCACATGATTGGTGCAAGGGAAAGGTACAAATATCATGTCTACACATTTGACAAAAACTGGCAACTTGAAGTCTTTGTCACTTCTTCTCCAAAATGTCTTTTTTCCTTATTGAATATTTTACAGTACACAGTGCCCTGGACGAAGGACTTGCTTGTGAATTCCGCCTTCTTTTGTGAAACATGAACCAGCGACGACTTGACAGGAAGTCCGTCTACAGCGACGACATAAAAGTCCGTCTTTTGTGACTTGTTAAGTCATCCCAAGTTGATATAGTGCCCGTGTTCTCAAGTCTTGACCAAAAATACCTAATGGGTCTTATTTTGTTTATGTAGTTTGTGTTAGATTGTGAAACTCTAAGAACCTATCTTAATCGACCTAATGATGAGGGCGTTCTGGAGATCTTGACAAAAATCAATTGATGTGGGTCCGATTCTACCTCTGGGGAACTCAGCTTTAAGTGGATGGTCATGGTGGTAGGTTGTTGTGATAATTTCTCTTCTGCTAATTTGGTTAATTATGGTTGAGTCCTCCTACTATTTTGAAAAATTCCAAGAACCTTTGACAAAAAATATAAAAATCAAGACTGCAAAGAGGTGTTTGCTATCCACCAAGGATTATTTATGTCTTTCATAAATTGCAAGGTAAGATGCAACTATCCTCTAAAGATTCAAAATTCTCAATAGTTAAAGAAAGGAAAAATATAAGGGTAACACCAAAGGAGATTATAATCAAGATAGTGGAGTGGAAGAGGTGTTTAAACTCTCTATGCAAAGAACGCCAATTGCAAGATATTTGTGATGGTTCTCTCAAATTACGTTAGTAAATAATATTCGTAAAAATGTGGACAAATTAGTGTTCAAAACAAGGGGATAAGTTAAGAAAAAGTGGACGTTACTGAAGTTACAGTAAGAGGATAAAGTGGCGGTGCGTGGGGATAAACGGCTCCTTGAATCTCTTCGCTCATAGGCAAGGATGATAGATAATAGACTGCACCTACAATTTCATGTCAAAATCAGATAGTCCCACCCTTGGTTAACCAATAAAACAAAAATATATGTATAGATCACTCATTCAGATTTTTAGAAGTGACCGACTAATTTATTGCAACATTATGGTAATAGTAAGTCAAATGAGATCCCGTGTTATGGACGCAAAGAACTTTTGGTTCTGTTGAGAACCGTCGGTTTTCATTTTTAATAAGAAGTTGAAGCAAGAGAATATTTAGAAAAGGATTATGATCGAAGGAGTTTCTTAGAGTACTTACTGAATAACCAATTATGAAACTTGCAATTCGAAGAACACAGAAGATTTTTCTTTGTCGAATACAATTGATATTTTGAGGAATCGAAAATTTTCTCTATCTTGTGAAACAATCACAGCTCTAAACCTTCGAATTTGTAAGTGAAAAATGGAGGGCAATATTATTTAACGGTCGTAATTGTTGACTCGGTCTTCCAATGTGTCCCCTTGACTTGGCTGCCGCTGAGCATAATCAACGAACGTAGGATTACAAAAACCGGTGAAGCCAGGAGGAAAGCACAGATTGGGAAAACATAAAGATGAAAGCAGCCGTATTGTGTTTCCTTCAATGGCCATGACCTTGGCCTCTTGCCGAAAACACAAGCACAACCAAACGTGTGGCGACATGGGCGTGCCTTTCCATTCCCGGACTCCATGAAGAGTTGTGCTTGGAACCCCCAAGTTCGTCCTCACCTGCAACCACGCTTAAAACTCTCCGAAGCTGTACCTCAACGGCAACATTTTAAGTGCTCGACATATATGAGGAGAACGGGACGATGACCATTGGTGTGAACAAAAATTTCTACTGTTATGACCAGACCGCCTCCGTCTGACGACGTTCCTTGAGAGAACTCGATTCAGCACCAGGGCCAAGACGGGCAATATACATTCTCAGACACCCGCAACAAGTTCACTACCTTTGGTTTTGCGATACCGTGAGGAACGATCATGGATGCTTTGCCAGTACCATGAGAGTGTGCATCATCGCCTGTGCGCCTTACGGACGTCAACCACGGCCGAGCAACAGGTGCTCCAAGCCTCGGGGTGCTTTCAGACATCGATCCCCGAAACATGAGGAACCTCAATATATCCATCGCAAACATCTCGGACAACACCTCAGTTCATAATATCAACCATTGCGAATCAGCGTTCTTGATGGACCAGAAAGAGTCGTTTAATGCTCCAGTTACAAACTTCCAGTGGATGATATGCACAAAGACGATTTCTCAAGGTGGTCTGGATTGGGTAGTTGAACGGAATTTGACCTGGGCAAGCGCAGCAGAACCCACGGAGCTACCCTGCAGCGCCAACAGTAACTGCTCTGACTTCAGGAACGGGCAGGGTTATCGCTGCTTCTTTAAGCCTGAGTACCGGGGGAATCCATATAACTCCTCGCTGTTCCCACTCCAAGGATGTCAAGGTATTTTTCTGCATACTCTTTGCGAGCCCATATATATTTGTTAGAATTGGGCCATAATTTCCTTGATCAGCCTCCTCAAACCAGTTCTTCATTGAGTTGAGTTAGATGCTTCAATACAACAAAGACGTTATTTTTAAGAAGCAGAATTTTACACACATGAACGTACACTTACAGTTTCACCTTTGATTCTGTTTGACATAGACATCGACGAGTGGCGAACCAGGAAGATGTCATGGGAAATGCAAGAATACGAGCCGGGAACTACATGCCACTGCCCGTTTGGCATGGATGGTGATGGCAAAGTCAGTTGTAAAATTTTCTCATCTTGCCATAATCGCTGCAGGTAACTCCTAGTTCCCCTGGGATAGTCTTAACAATCTAGCTGCTCTTGCTCTGAGGTACAAGTCCCCTTACTATTGATCCGGCATGTTTTTTTATGTTCTCAAATTGTTCTCCTCTACACATTCAACTCGAGCAATCACCTGTCACCTTATGGTTGTCAGTGGGCTCCGATTCATTATGCTTATTACCTCGAACGCACGTTTTAGCATCTGAAACCTTAACTTTAACTACCTTATCAACTCCTCAACGTGCTTTCATCAATCCGCCTTGAGAAGTAGGGGCAATTTTCTTAGAACTAGACTCTTCAATGACAACTTATCATTTTTGGCGTAGCATCATAATGTGTCCTTTCATATTGCCGCGCCCGATCACCAATTTCAACAAGTTACAGATCCCTAATGTAAAACCCGACCCGACACACCATTCAATAATACCCACAAGCAACCCTTGGCTAATATAATTCCCAAATAATTTCGCAAGAAATCACTGGTCTTGACATAGATGTAGACAAAGTGGCGGGCACCAAAATAAACCTATTACTCAAAATGCTAAAAAACTAGCAATTTAGGTCTGACTCACGTGTACTTACAAGTATAAGCCCATTTCTTAGCTTCAAGTCACAACCACTCCTAGTATCATGAGTTGATGCTTGAGATTGAGGCCGTGTGGCAACTTAGGCTTCATTAAGTTAGTTGGATCCTAAGAGTCTTTTCCCCAGGAACGAATGCTCCTCACTAACTCACATATCATAGGGAGAGAAGCTCTAAGAGGAAAATGCACTTCTATTGCTCAAATGGGAGAGCACTCCGCTTAAACATGAGGATTTTCAGTGCTATCTTTTCAGCTGCCATCTATCTATTAAACACAATACTATCATCTATCCCATTAAATACAAAAATATCTTGAGTATATATCTCCGCTGCGTCACAGTATTCTTGAGTCTTCCCGTAAACCTTAAAGACCGAACCTTCAAAGTCTGCTGATCAGTAATGTGATCATCTCTTTGGCCACTTGGTCTTGAAATCTCTGTCAGGTGACAATAGTCTCTCAAGTTCTTCCTGTAAAAGTTATACTTCTCCTCTGAGGTGTTTCTTAGGATCTTTGGGAATAGTGCTCTAATCATCGATGATTATCATAAAAATTTAAAGTTTTTTGTATTGCGATATTTTGAATAGAAACTACCGAAATTTGTATGGTGTTCGCGATCTGGTGTACGGAATTCCGTTTCCCTTCCCCTCCTCTTTAGCTTTTTCTTTTCCTTTCTTTCTCGGTTTTCTAGGAAGACACACAGCCACACACCCTGTTTTCCGGCGCTGCTGGTCGTATCTCGACTGCACCCACCACACTTATTTTCTTTTGCACCTATACACCCTGACCACTTTTGGCTAAAAAGGATAAAGGTGCAAACCGTTATGTTGAACTTACGGCTTTACCCACATGACCAATGATACATAAATGACCTCAGTTGGGTTTCAAAAACACAAACCTCAGCCCTCTGATGCAACGTCGTCCCTGACATGACCTCCTCTACCCGGAGAGACGCAGGAGAGGAGAAGGAGGAACCGCTGGGGCAAGAGGTAATGAGTGTAGGTGTTGCGCGCGTTCCGGCTGTTGTTGTGAAAGCTTTGGCGGTATTTCTCGTCTGGCTTCGACGGGCATTTGATGGGAAATGGCTCTTAGCGCACGTGTGATTTTTCGGAAAATGTGGAGTGTGTTTCGGTAAAGTTGGGGGCATTTTTTATGGTGTGTGGCTTAATCCGGATACTCCATTTTGGTGGCTGATGTGTCAAGTCTTTAAGCCTGTAAGAACAAATTTTAGTTCTAAAATTTACATGGTCTAAATTCATTACTTGTCAAAATCCAAATCAATCATTTGGAGAAAAAGCAGTCCATCCATTTTCAATTTTGTGTGGCAGTCATTGTAGTGGTAATGTTGTGCATAGTTGTTAGTGGCCTGGTCATGCTCATGTGCAAAGGAGGGCTAAAGAGAGATACTTTAGGCAAAATGGAGGAGAGATCTTGAAATATCAGAGAGTGAAAATCTTCACTGGGGCACAGGTTGGCTAAAGCCACCAACCAACTTATGATGCCTTTAGCAAGCAAACTCAGTGGAGGTAGTTTTGCTTCAGTTTACAGAGGAAGAATCCAGCAGCTGACGTTTTAGTGGCGATCAAGCCTGAGAGATGTCCTTGTCAAGAGGCAAAGGACACCCAAACAAAACAACTCTCTGAGCACTCATGATGGTCCCTGCATGAAATGGCATCATTTCCCAGGTGAATCATGAACTTGGTCAAGCTCCTGGGCATATGTTTAGGAGACAAAAGTGCCATTGTTGGTCCTATGAATACATCCCAATGGGACTCTCTATCACCACATTCATGACAAGACATCAATGGTCTTTTCACTGTGGAAGAATGCACGAGGGGATTACCTTAGGAAGCTGCAGCCAAAGCCCTTAGTACTTGCATTCCCTAACCGACTTGCCAATCATTCACGGCGATGTTAAGTCTCTGAATATACTTTTGGATGAGAAATACTGTGCTAAAATATCCGATTTCAGGAGCCTCGATTTTGATTTCACCGGAAAGACTCATATAGCGAAAGAATACAAGGCACAATCGGTTATCCTAAGGCAAGTATCATCACCATTGGGGAATTAACCACAAGAGTGATGTCTATAGTTTAGGAGTCGTCATACATGACTGCCTTCACCGGAGAACGCCGACTCAGCGTGCAAAATCTGGGGAAAAAATCAGCATTATCAATCTTTCATCTGCTTGGAGAACGACACACTCCATAGGATAAATTTTGAGGCATTTGATGAAGCTGAAGTGCGGGAGATCGAGGCAGTCAGTTCCTTGTAGAAAGGGTGCTTGATGCATAACAAGCGTGGTAAACCCAACAATGTGGGAAGTGGCTGAGCAACTTTGGTAGGATGGCAAAAAGAAATTGTGGGCAGATCAGCGGAACAATGAGGAGAAGTCAAAGTTTACTCGACGTGGTAAGAAAAGTGATTCTCTTTGGACTGCAGTCAGTGCAAATGAACGAGCAGAGTCATTGAATCTTTTAGTACGACATCGAGCTGGACACAACCGGTTCTAGCGTCTGATTGTGTGGTTTCGCTGGTAGGATATATTACAGACAAAACCAATGGTCGTATATTCGTCCTTGATCTTTTATTAAGGTCCCGATTAATTAGCTATTTTAAAGTTTTTTAAGGGTGATTCTATTTTGATTAAGTACGGATTATGCGTGATTGTGCTCTTCTGTTCTAGCTATAGTGCAGAGCTCTGAGGAGGAGCCATTTTATTTAATGAATGAATAATTATGGAAGACTGGTTGAATATCTATTTGAAAAATTTAACAGGAAATTACTCTTTCGAAATTTCAGTTTCACATACTATAATGACATTCAAAATCTTTTGACCAAAGTCAAGAGGAGCAGTGGGACTACACTTTTGATTTTTTTTTAAAAGAAGAAAAAAGAAATAAAAGGCTAAAACGTCAAAAAAAAAAAGGAGGAAAAGAAATAAGAAAGGATGTTCAGCTCATTGGTCGAACCAGTTCGGGAAGAAAGAAGAAAAAGAAAAAGAAAGAGGAAAAAAATGAAAGGAGAAGAAGGGAAAGGGGTTTGTGTCCACAAGCTATGGGCATCTCACCGAGCCAACTCGATTTAGTAATGCAATGCCCAATAAGTACTCGTGCTTCTCGTTCATTTAATTGGAGTAGTTTCGATCTTAGGGCTTGAAATTTAGAATTATGTGAGATTCAAGCCGCGAACTCCTTTTTGAGTCGTTGAGCCACACATGTATGTATATGTATGTGTGCGTGCGTGCGTGCGTGCGTGTGTGTGAAGTTTAGGGTGTCTTAGACTCATAGGATTTTAGAGAACTTGATGAGTGTGTGTATGAAGTTTAGGGTGTCTTAGACTCATAGGATTTTACGGAACTTGATGAGACTACGATTTTGTGAAATAAAATTTCGAAATTTTTCAGTGATAAACAGTGCACATCTAGCAATTTTGAGCCATATTTTGTTGGTTTTTGACAATTTTTGGAATATCAGTGGGATCCTTATAATAATGTTGAAAGAACTTTCTATTGACTCGCGAGAACATCTAAAACATGGTTCAATGGAAAGAGTTATGAGCTTAACAAATTTTAAACAAGTTTTGGATTGGGCAATTACTACTCTTTAATTTTGAGAATAGTTTTATGAAAAAGTATTAGCAAATGATATAATATGTATAAGCTTAAGCGAATTGGTTTATGGAATAAGTTATAAAATAATATTGAAATGTTTATGAAAAACATCACGAAAAAGAGTTATAGATATTAATTTTAATGATTTGGTTTATGAAATGATATGAAATGCTTTGGAAAAACGTATTTATATGGATGAACTAAGTTACAAAAGGTTATGTGATTGGTTTATAAATGCCTTGTGGATTATGAGATTGATTATGGATTGAATTATGGATATTGAAGGATGGGGGTTTAGTGTATGTCGTTGTGGGCCTGAGAAGGGCTTGTAGATGCAACATACCAGTTTAGGAGTATCTTTCTGATCGAGCCACCAGCTTTGTAAGTAAAACCGCCATCAAAGGAATAACCTTGATCGTCTTGGCTTGATAAAGGCATTGCTAAGTGCACGGATCCACAGGCAACATCCGTGTCATAGAGATGCCAAATGAACTCTGGCAAACTACACATGCGACTGCCCATTGCATACGACTAGGGATGTAAAGTGGTTTGCCAAACACTCGTCTTGTTCGGTGCTGCAAGAATAATTCTGTTCTTCTTGCGGTGGTCGCTCCTCAACAATCTAAGCTATTCTTGCTTTAGCCTACAAGTGGCTTGTGTTGAGATGTTCTGAAATTATGTTGATTCTACTTTGGGAAAAATAAAATAAAAAGGCAAGTCTCACTGTTGATCGCAAAGGCCATAAATTTTTGTGTCTTAGGATATTTGTATAGGAATTACAAAAACGCAGGCAAGTCGTGATCCATTACAATCCGAAAATCTATTTCCAGGTAACTCAGAACTGGTCCTCATCTGATTTTTTTTTTTATTATCCTATTCACCGAGAGACCCACACGGTCTGTTTCCGCTCTTTTTGATAGTCTATTCTTTACCTTTTTCTTCTTATTGTTTTACTTCAAAACACCCCAACCCTTCGGTTCAAAGGCTAGAAGATCCAACCTCTATCATGTGTTGTGGTTTGACGAGCATTTAGGATACGAATGATAACTATTTTATTTTCTATTTCTAAAAAAATAGATTTAGAACAAAATCAATTTAAATAATATTAATTTTTATTTTCTATTTACGGAACAAAATTTTGCCTATAAATATAGTTTTGGAACAAAAAATGAAAGGTGGAATTTTTACTTTTTATTTCTAGAACAGGAATAGAAATAAAACTGTGATCATCAGCTCATCATACTCACCAGCATCACGGGTGGAGATATTTAAAGAGAAACATCAAACGATTTTGTTCTACAACAGCAAACGCGTGTCTTGCATCAAATGTGTATCTTTGCTCAAAAATTCATTCCAGGAAATAAAATTAGAAAAATCTAATTTTTTTAGTCAGAAATTATTCTCATAAACAAAATGGTTATCATTAGTGCCTTTAATGGTCAATGGCTAAGGTGGAGTTGGTGACAATACAAGGAATTTGATTGGTGTATGCGTGCGATGCGTGTGTATATGGTTTTGTGGAAAATGAGGTCATTTCAAGCAAGTTGGGGGCATTTTATTGTTGTAGCTATCTCCGAATTCTCCATTTGGTTAAAGGGGAGTCCGATTAAGATTAAATTTTAGTTCTTAAATCTAGAAGGTCTGAATTCAATATGTAGCAAAGTAAATAAATTTTTAGGAGACTAATCCATTCGCTACTCAAATTTGTGGTAGGCGGTCATTGTAAAGCGTTAACCTTATGCATAGTTGTTAGTGGCCTAGTCTTGTTCATATGCGGAGTAGAGCTAAAGAGAGATACTTTAGGCAAAATGGGGAGGGATCTTGGAGCACTAGAGTGAAAATCTTCAGTAAGGCACAATTGGCTAAAGCCACCAACAACTATGATGCTAGCAATAGGTCGGTGAGGGTGGTTTTGCTTCATTCTGAGGCAAAATTGCCGCCGCATTCTAGTCACGGTCAAGAAGCCTAAAAAAGTGAACAATGATGTATCTCTAAGTACTCATGATGAATTGTTGCATGAAATCAGCATTATATCACAGGTGAATCCCAAGAATTTGGTCAAGTTGCTAGGCATATGTTTGGAGATAAAAGTGCCATTGTTGATCTATGAATTTATCCCAAATGGAACTCTCTATCACCACCTTCATGACAAGAGATCGACTGTCTTGCGATCATGGAAGAATCACCATAGGGTTGCCTTGGAAGTTGCCTTTGTAAGAAAATCCCTTATGATGTTTTGAAGATGACAAAATAAAATCAAAGGCTACTAACATATTTAATGGTTGAGTAACAGACTATACGAGATAATAGAACATGTAAATGATATTGTTAAAGTCTATGCTTGAGAAGAAAACAGAAGATAGATTCTATGTTGAGTTGAAACTTATTCAAGTGTGTCCCATTTATGTAGAGGTAAATATGTTTGAAAGCAAAAATAATGTTGAGACTTACATCCAGTTTAAAGTCTATTTTAAGGCCAGAGAAGACACTTAGACTCTACTTAGATGGAACACTCTTGAGACTTTACAAACAGACACAGACACAAGTCTAGAGCGTGACAAGATCCAGGCGAGACATAAGTTTAGAGCATGCTTGGGTGCCAAAACAAAGCATGTTGAGAACAAGACAACTGGAGCAAGCATTAACAAAGCCAAAATATATAGCATTTGGCTAGCAATGGTTTGGATTTCATATCAAGATGATTTAAAATTGACTCAATCTAATTGATTGACAATTGGATCTTGAAGACAGAACTTTCTAAGCGAAGGAAGCTCTACTTATGGAAACCAAGATTCTGTTTGTATGGACGATCGAATTAATTTGGGATTCTACTTCTATCACTCAACGGCTATTAAATCTTCTAGATACAGATTTGTCCAATGGGTAGATTGGAAGACGATCCTCTAGATATTGTCCAACGGCTAGTTTGGAAGTGGAGAAGTATATAAGGAGACCAAGGACCGATGAGCAAGTAAGAGACGGGCGTAGAATTCATAATTCCAAAGTTTTAGCGAACTTCGATCATACACTTGTCTTTAGTGAGCTTAAACGTTTGTGATCATGAGAAAAATACCAAAGAAGTGACTTAGTGAGATAGTGTGATCTACCAAGGTGTTTGCGCTCAAAGTTGTAATCTTTTGTTGATCGCATAGTGGAATCTAGCAGAAGGCTGTTAGCATGGGAAAGTGGACGTAGGCTTGATCTAAGCCGAACCACTATAAATTTCGTGTGCAACATTCTCTTTCCTTAACTCTTTATATTTAAGTCTGTTGCATATTCATAGATTATCTCATAAATTTATTCCATTGCATAATAGATCCTGAACATCTACCGAAGTGGTGGCTTGTTTATCAAATTTTGATCCTTATTCGACTTTGCTCGAAATTTATTTTATTCCACATTTATTTGCCAAGATTTATTTTAAACACTTATTCACCCCCTCTAGGTATTCGTACTAGCACTTTCAATTGGTATCAAAGCCAAGTGCTCATTTTATTAAAGTGTTTTTACTTTCGAGCTAAAGATCTTCTATGGCTAGTATCTTGGCACCGGGACTTATGGAAAGGTAAAGCAACACCAGGCCACCCTATTTCGATGGAAAGGAATACAATGTTTGGAAAAACAAAATGAAAGCATTCCTAAGATCTAGAGATCCCTTGCAATGGGATGTCGTGGAAAAAGGAATCAATCCCACCGTTGCGTCTACATCAAATAAAAATGGAAAAGACAAAGAAACAAAACCCCCTACTCCTATGTCTCGGACGGAGTTGTCCAAAAGAGAAGCTCTTGATGCAAAAGCCATTTATTCTTTATATTGCGCCTTATCTCTGTTGAATATAACATAATCTCTTCATGTGAAACAACTAAAGAAGTCGGAATAGACTTCATGTTACTTATGAAGGGACTAATCGTGTAAAAGAGACAAAAGTAAACTTCTGCTCGGCCAATATGAATCGTTCAAGATGAAGCCGGGAGAGTTGATTGGAGATATGTTCAGTCGTTTTACAGAAATTGTAAATGGTTTGGCATATCAAGGTCATCCAATTTCTTCCCCAATGAAGGTCAACAAACTTCTGCGAGGTTTCTCAAAAGATTGGAACCATGTTAAGACCTCAATCCGAGAGACTCGGAGGATTATGCCACTCTGATTGATGAATTGATTGGCACTCTTCAATCCTATGAAGTGGAACAAATCGTTGATGAAGATGCCGAAGGTAAGAAGTCTATCGCTTTAAAATCTAATGCTGATTCGATGATCAGAAGACTTGAAAATGACATAGACTGAAAACAGAAAGAACTTGCTTTATGGTCAAAGAAATTCAAAAGTGATAGAAAATGGAAGAAATTTAGTGGAAGAAGAGACAATACATGCAAAATGAGTGAAAGAAAGAACAATGAAAAAAGATGATGAGCAAGGAAATAATATGCTTGATGGCACATTGATGAGACTCAAATTGGAAGTGGGAATCAGGACTCAAAATGGAGTGGGACTCAAACCCTAAACTCAAAATCCGACAAAGGAAATCGAGGTAAGACATTTAAAATTCCTACTAAAAGTTCTTAAGTATATAAATGAGTTTTTTGTTTAAACCTCAAATCTTCTCTTAAAATGATCTCACAAAACTTAAAGGAAGGAATTCATGACTTAGGCAACAGGATCTTTCTTGAAAAAGTTTAAAAATTTGCAAAAGATTTTCTACAAACAAAAGAAAGTTAAAAATTCACTTATCAATCCGAAAAAAATGATTAATTTAAAAAATGAATTTTCCAAATATTCCCGACCGAGTACAAATGGTTCAAAAACATTAGAGCATGTCCTTTTCATACAAGTACTTTACTATAATAATAAAGTGAGACATGGTTTTTAATAAAAAGAAAAAGAGCTAATTCTCTAATAGATTTTTCTAAAGTCAGTGAGAGGAGTTAGACAAATACCTCCCCTAGACTTGAAGTGCAAAGCATTTTCAAAGGATATTTACAAAACATGTTGGTCAAAATGCCCTCAAGTGTTCAAATTATGGAGCTCAAAACACTTTGAGAAAGAATGTCCTAAAAGTCGGAGACACGGCAAGAAAGATTGAGTAAAAACAACATGCTCTACTAACTCTCAAGGATTTGAAATATGGGTACTAAAAGAAAATGAGTTGTTTTGGAAATAAATGAAGAAAAAGAAAGAAAAATTGGTAAGGAAGGTATATGTTTTTTCTCAATTTGGTTTGATACAAAATTTAAAAATTCTCATTATGCTTTATATTCTTTTGTGCACATGAGTTGAGTTCATATTTCGGTTATGACTGTATTCAATAGTTTGTTTTATTGAAGAAAGAATCGTGTATTTGTTTTTGTGATTCGAGATTTGATTTGATACGTGTGATTATTTTTTATATCATGCTTAGAGACAATTGAGTTTATTTGGTTTGATTTTACACTCTCAGATTTTATTATATTTTCCATAGTAGAAATCTGTTTTACATGATATAAATGATATTCTTTCTTAAATATTCAATGATTTTATTATCTTTGATTTTATTGTGCTTTGACTAAGTGAGAATTTCTTTTTCAAGATATTATTGTGCATAATGTTCTTTCCTTAAATATTTTGTTATGATGAGTTTAGAAAGAATATTTGATTATTCTTGAAGATTTTCTATTTTGCTCTAACGAAATGGAAAGATCCAAATTGATGGATACCAAAAAGGAAATGAGTGCATTGCAGGAATTCTATAAAGGAAGAATGATTGCGAGTTTACGTAGGTGCAATCAAAAAGGTATCTCATGCAAAGATTGGTAATGATTTTTTTAATCAATGGTATATTGCAAACATATACCTTGGGTATGAGAGTATTTTTTTTTTTTGCCTTGCAAATCTCTACATACATTTATCATGATTTTAGATGATTGCCTATGAATTATATATTATTTATATTGTAAATATCTTTTGTCATAAATATAAGGCATTGCAAGTTTTTACTTGATTTGGCACGTGATAGAAATATCTACTTTCTTTTTGCGAAATGCATCAATAATATATTTAGATTTATGCTTAACGAAATCCCTTTGATCTTGAAAGATATTATTGCATAGTCATGGATATTCTTGCTATATTTTTAGAAGATATCTTATATCTAGCAAGTTTGATCCGCAAATGAGATGAAAGTATTACATGATATTTTTGCAATGATTGTTATCTATTATACAAGAATTTGCAGGTAGCAAAAGAATCTTCCATATGGATTTTGAAATGCTTGATCTGAAAATTGTGGAGATTCTATGCTATTTTCTGGAGGCTCAAAGATTCTCTTCCTTGTGCAAAGTTTTTGCAAATATTGTCATGATGACAGGGGAGAAAGTGAATCCAAAGAAAGGAAACAATCGTGAACACCTCAAAAAGGCAACAAATTGAGGGGGAGCATTGACCAATTATGAAAAATCTTTTTGAATTGATCATGATCTTGATTATTATGGAAGGAAGGAAAAAGTAAATGCGACAGAACTTGTGATATTCGGATTTTGCCGGACCTCAAATATGTAGCGGTTCATAACGGGTCGACGAGTTTGTCGTTGGACTACGTCGTTAGCACCACTTACGACTCCGTTTCATCACCATCCTCGCTGGATGAGACATCACGTTTCGTGATGATCTTACGACGTATCCTCATAGTCACATTTTTGTTGCGTCGTGACAATTTGATCACCGTAAAACTCAGCGTCTCATCAGAAATTTCATTACGTAACGCCACCTCTTAGACCGACACCCATTAAAATTCGTACCTCTCTAGCCGAATGGCCGTGGTTATGTCCATGCGGTGGTCAACTAAAGAAGAATATTGACCGCCATGCAGCCATGCAAGTGACTATATCTTCAGCCCATGCACACGTCCATTGGGAGTCAACAAAGGAGGATAATTGACCACCTAGTAGCCTTAATAAGCTGCCTTTTCCCCATGCACGTACAGAACCATGCAGCCACTTCTCGAGAAAATATTGGGTACCCTAAAGGGACCACGTCATCGGTGCTTCTGAACGAGTCGAGGACACGACACCTGTCCGTGGCAGGTCCACGTCTGCTCTCCTTCTCGTCTCGCTTCTTTCTCTCTCTCTCTCTCACTCTCTCCCAAATAACTCTTGGCTGGACTGGTGGCTCGGCTCGGCTGGAAGAAAGGACGGATGGATGGGTAATAAATGCGCAACACTCCCGCTTAAAATTTCTCTTTCCTCACTTGAATTTTCTGGGTTTTGTCTCTCTCTCCTCATGGAAGAAACAGAACACTCCTTCTCTCCTCTCTTTGTCACTATTTTCCTCCTTCGACACTCCATCCAGTCCCAGCGATTCCTCGACGATCCTGTCGCTCCATCTCCTGATGAAGAGCCTCTCCTCTCCACTCGGCAGGCCTCATCCTCAGGGCTCCATTCTCTTGGCGCACTTCATCTCATCGCACTCTCTCAGGCAAGTCCAGTTTCGCCTAAGCCTCTCCGACCTCCGAGCTTTTGGCGGTTCTTTCGTGGTCAGGTGAGGTCTCGGGTATGCCCTCGTGATGCTGCGTCATCTTCTTCATTCAGCTCCAAACAACACCATGCTTCACCTCCTCTCCTCTCTCTCTGAAGGTGTCTCTCTGTGCATTCTTTCATCAGCAGAGGCAAAGCATTTCGACTGAGTTCAGGAGGTTTCGCAGTTCCATCCAGTTGCCTCTCATTTTTTGCGTAGACAGCATGAATTTCTAAGCCTTTCTTTCCAGATGACTGCCATGCCTGCTTCGATCGGTCCTTCAGCAAAGCGACTGCTAAGTGACAATGCGACGGCAAGTTTTAGATCTAACAGTTTCATCTTCAGTCCTCAACTGCTTTGGTCCTTAAAAGTTGCTGACTTTTTTGCACGTTGTAGCTTCGTGGCTGCTCTGAGATTCTGGGTTTGGTCGTTCTATCGTCTTGCTCGGAGCGAGCGAAATGGTGTCCAAAAGGGGCATGTCGAATTTGTCGACACCTGAGTTGGCGGCAACTTCTGAGGACAAGAAAGGAAGAAATCGAAAGGATTGGTGGCTTCAGTTCCTAGTTCTACCAAAAGTCATGTCGAGGTATTGTCTTTTAATCGAACCTATTGTTCCACCCCTGTTTTGGGGACTTGACCATTTAGCATTCATTTTTTCTGTAGAAAAATTCTGGTGCAAGCATTGGTGAAGTCGTGTTGCCTAATAATGACCCGGCCAAATCGAGGCAATGACATTTCACGAATTGAGAGCTACATTGAGGTGGGGATGAATTGTTTTAGTTGCAAGCGTGTGATAGTCGTTATAGTGTTTCCTTTGTAACCTCTACAGTAAGCAAAAATCAAGTTTTTCTATTTGATGCTTGCAAGAGAGATTATTGAGCAGGGAAGTGAATATTATTGATGGAAAACCATGAGGTCTTCAGAATTTGCCTTCAACAAAGAGCAATTTGTTTAGGAAAATGAAATTTTTTACATCACGCTTTTTCTCAAAATGATAATGAAACCTGTAAGTCCTTTTTTGTCTTTCTATGGTTGTTTCTAAGGCTTGTAAATTGTTATTGTAAAGCATGTGGGAAGAGTACACGGAACGACTGGGTTGAAGGATTGGCTCCCTACCTACTGTTGCAGTTTAGAGGCATTCTGATTTGTTACAGCGAGTGCATTTGACCCCAATGAATTGTCATATTTTGACCGAGAATGTCGGAGTCTGTATAGACATTCTGATGTTTTAATCTAGTTAATTGATATAATAATATGCTTGTAGTAGGGTTAGTCCATTTGCTTTGTGTCTATTCGAATGAAATGCTTCTCATCTTAAATAAAGATCACAGCCAATGATCAGTTAAGTTGCTAGCATCTCAAGTGATGTTGGATGAATAATAAAATTGACCATGAGTTGCACTTTGTATGCTGTGAGTTCCTGGAATCTGCAGAAGCATAGTCACAAAAAACAGGGGAGAAGAATTAAGTGTGATCTCTATTCGATAGATAAATAGCTGCTCCAAGCAAAAGAGAGAAATTATGTTACTTAATTTGAATATATTTAAGATAGCATGGTCCATAGACTCTGTGCTTTGAAATGCTAAGCTAAAATGTGACGAAAGATGATCAAATTGTGATATACTTTAAGCCCAAGTATAATAGTTCATATTACTGGGCAATTAGAGTTTTCTTTCATTATTGCAAGTGCTTTTTCTCATCATCTATCTTCCTGGTACTTAGGACATGAGGGAAGTCGCTCAGAATCTACACGAGTATTTTAGAGCTGTATGCTCAAAGGTTGATATCATTCTGCCTGGAACAAACATCATTCTGATGTAGAATAGACATTTCTTACATAGACATCTCTAGCGGTTTACAAGTTATCAACGCTAGCTATCCAGTTGGCATTACTGAAGCGGGCATCAAGAGTTTTGGTGAAGCTGGGGTTCGAATTCTGAAAGAAATAGTCCTTATTGATCTGCTGCGAAAGTTAAGGTATGAACAGGTGGGGTTGATGTCTTTTCTTTTCCTTTCTTATAGATGCCTATCTGACATAAAAAATATTTGAAATCTTCTGTACCTTTTCCTTGGGCTTTTCTGTTTCGATGCTCTGCTCCAGATTAAGCAGTTTTCACCGCTTTAAGGATTGTCCATTGATGCAATAGCAGCAGTTGGTTTTATGAATTTGATCTCTTCTTGACCGTTAGATTTACTCTTAAACCTCGATCTGGGTAGGACTTCAGCAGGGCTGGGCTTCATCGTGTTTTGCTAGAGTTTAATAACAGTGAGGTCAATATTTAAAAATAATTTTCTTTCACAATGATAAATTACTTTAAAGTTGCTCATTTACTTTTATGGAGAGCATCCTTTTTTGTCTTTTATGTTTCTAAATAATGCTGGTCTGGGGATACTAGTGTTTAGTAGCCTAGATCTTAGCATTAGCACGATAATGTAGCGTACACTATCCTGTTATAGTGTAATGCATGCTCTGTTTCTCTGTGTCCTACAGGAACGTTGAAGACAGCACCAAAGGCATACGAAGTGGGCAAAGCAAATTTCCAAAACTGAACCGCCTACAGATCCTCTTAGAAAGAGGAAGTGAGTGACACAGCTGCACTGGGCTTTCTATTCTGCATAATTTTTGCTTCGATTTCTTGACTGTACTGTTAGTAGTATGTTTTCTTTTGAATTGGAATAACCTTTGTTTCCATTTCTGATAGAAGCTGAGAAGAAGAAGTCAAGGTGATCTTCTTGCAATTATATCTCAATGGCGTATGACGAAAAACATTTGATTCCATGTTTTCATCTCTGGTGAATAAATATGGTGGTGGAATGCAGGATTCGGAACCCAGTGAAGAAGAGTTTGAGGCTGCAAGAAAGAAACTTGAGAGCCGAAAGTCTGCCAAAAAATCCCGGCAGAAATAACAGGAACATGTGATGTAGCTTTTGATTGGATTAACTGTGTATAGCTTTGGTTGCTTTGAGCAGTCTCTTATGCTCCTAATTTCTGTAGCCAAAATTGGTGTGTTTGATTTCCCCTTTGTTTGGATGATATTTTGGGATGACAGATGCTCAATGCACTCTTGGTTTGTTTCCTTATCTTCTGGCAGCGCAAGAACTACATTTGTTGTAATATTGGAAATTGCTGCCTATAGTTTTGTGCATGCTTAAGTTACAGGAACTTTACTTTCCCAAATGGGATTGGACTACTTTTCTACCAAATGGCTGATCATTCTCCAGGGGTTCATTTGAACATTAAAAAGACTGCCAATGAATGTTCAGCAGCTTCTAGATGAAGAAAAACTAGAGAAGCTCAAGTTTTGGATTATGAATATGGTTTTATTCATTCTGCTTTCTTGATTTCATCAACGCCACTTGTTTAATTTCGGTCTATCGCATAAGGTGATGGCATGAACGAATTGTAGTAAATATTATTTTAACATGAAGTCAAGACATCGTTGATTATCCTTGAGAGATTAGTTTGAGAGTATTCATATTTATGCTATCCTTGAATAGAGGGGGGATGTACATATGATCTTTTGAGCAGAAGACTTGCTCAATATACTTCATCTCAATTGTCATAAAATAGTGGAGCCAGATTTTAAGTATATAAGACTGACTTGTTCTCAAATCTCTTTGTTAGCTCGGCAAAACAAAACTTGTTAATGCTTCCCGCAAAACAAGTAGGCATCAAGCAATTTTAGGTTGCACTAAACTCTCAATTCTGAGATGAATAAGGTGAAAGCTTATGCGATTCGGTCAAAATTCGATTGCAACTTCAGAGCAATGTCTTTGTCTAATCAGATTAGAACCGATCAATATTTTAGTATAATGCCATGGCCACATCTTGGGGTTAGGAGCAATGTGTCCTACTTTACTTAGCTGGAAACAGTTGAAAGGAGAACTAGAATTTAACTGGGTGTCCAGCGCAAGGACGATCAGCAAGTTGGAAATTGGATATCCATTTTGTGCAGATTTTGTTTGCAGAGCCTAGGCTAGTTCACATGCTAAAATGCACAAGAGACGTTCTGCAGGCTTACGATTTGCCAAATCTTAACTAGTAATACTTCAAATCACAAATTTTTACAACCAAAATGACACCATCCATCCGAGATTCCGAGTGGCACATCGTTAGAGACACAAATTCCGTACCCAGCAACAAATAAATTGTGCTATCATGAGCTGTGCTGCAAATGCTGTTTACATGAGAAAATGTCCTCAATGCTAAAGCTTCAAGACATGAGCTAGCTGGCATGCTGCGCTCACAGGAAGTCAAACTAGCATCAAACTAGAGTCTAAGACCCTTCAACGCAGCTCCCGCATTCTAAGATATTATCAAATTCTTATTGCCTTGATGACGGATGGGGATTCCTTTAGCAATAGCATCCTGGGCAGCGGTCTAGTGATCAAAGGGGCAACCATGCATATCAAAATAGTGAGGCTGATGCACCATCTCGAAGAGCAACCGGAGGTCATCCGTCTAATCTCATCTATTTAGTGCAAACTGCTTTGGATTAGGGCCACCTGCATAGGCCAAAGGTCTAGATTTAATCAGTTCATGAGATTTGTCTTTATTGCATGGTCTCTAGGTAGCTGGATCTTCTCACCTGTGCTGAATTATAGGAAGTTGTTGCATCTGCAGTTGAACCCGATCAAATCCACTTGCTTTCATCAAGCAGTGCACCCAGTAGGTCCAAAACTTTTGAATAACATTATAGCTGAATTGCCAGTTGCATTGGATTTTGGTGAACTCCGATTGAGGAGACTTTGATATCCAGCGCAACCCCTGCACAGCCCTTGCACCAGCAACTGTGTGCTTCCCACTCTTGCCAGAGCTTGTGACAATGCTGCTACCAGGACAAGCTGCAAGCTTAGCTTGTTCTTGCCTTGGCAGCATGTCCATGTGGCACTTGGAAGTTGGGAAATATATTGGCTGTGGTGGCACTTCCAAAAAAGCCTCAGTTATTGATGGAAAGGATGGGACCTTTTGGAGTCTGGCATCTTCACTTGCCATAAAGATTCCTATAGAGTGAGAAAAAGAGATAGTAAACAGGGGCTTCTGCATTCTTAAACCTGGATAATTCACTCTAAACACAAAAGTCATTGATCACTCAATTCCCCTTGACTAGATTGTATGACAGTTTCTTTTATATGTACGATTTCGAGTGCTCCATCTCAAATCATAGTGAATTCTTTCATTGGTCTAATCATTAAAAAAGGCCCCACCCTTTCGCACAGATCATTGATTGGAAGAAGACAAGAAGTAAAATGAGTTTTTAACTGCTCCCAAGCACGAGAGCACAACAGCTTTGGAATGACAATTAAAAATTCACAAGAAAGCATCAACATAGGTATTGCTAGTCCCTAACAGAATATACCTAGAGCGTGCAAGCTGATAAACAGAAAGACTGTAGATCCAACATAATAAGTTAATAGCAAAGGCAAACAAATATTTCGCAATGCCTTACTTCTTAATCATTCTTGCAAATATGATTTGTAACAACACAGAAAATACTCTCCCAACACTTGTATGAGACAGTTGCCTTCTCAGTTTGAATTTTATGAGCTCAGCAAAAAAAAAGAATCCTTGCTTATTGTCATTCCGTAGACTTTCTTTCATTCTAAAATCATTAATATAATTCTTAGGAGTATCTTTTTGTTGTGGGTGCAACTTCAGACAGTCTTGAGAATATTTTTCTTAATAGTTTGTTTAACCAGAAACAGCCTCTTTTTTTTTTTCTCTTTTCATATTCCGTGATTGAAACTGTCATTTTTTTTAGTCTCAAATTTTAACTCTACCAGAAAAGGAACAACAGATACGGCAACAACTCACTGTACATTATCAGCATGGCTTGCCCATGAAAATCCCTAAACTCTAGAAAGTACATCTATTGTTGAAAACATGAGGTAAGCAACTTCAATTCGTGTTTCCCCTAAACATTATGTAGCAAGAGCCACTCCAGTCTCTTCCTCCCTACGGGCATCCTCGACACAATATCACACAATTTATTCCAAAGAGTCCAATGCCCTACATCTTGGGATGGCAATTGCAACCCGTTCACGTGGCGTCACCTTTCCTCCCACTTGAAAGCAGACGTTCTATTGCCAACACCCCAAAAAGCAATTAATCATGCTACTCATCATCAAACAAGTCGGGCACACGACATCTTCATCTTGTGCATTTGCAAATGAACCGAGCACTCCATCTAAATCTGACCAAAAGAAGAACTACCCACATGAAAGCATTCGAGAAAGACCAACATAATGGAATTAGGCGAGGGAGACGGACCAAGTTCTCTGTAGACCTTGCTTCTGCCGTCGACGGAGCTACAAGCCCGGACCTTACAGCGCAAGACCGCGGACTTGTGCGCCTGCGGAGCTTGCCATCTTGACCCGAACGAAGCAGATTCTCAAGACCTTGCTCTTTGTTGAAGGCAAATTCTCAAGACCTCATGGTTTTCCATCAGTAATATTCACTTCCCTGCTCAATAATCTCCCTTGCAAGAATCAAATAGAAAAACTTGATTTTTGCTTACTGTAAAGGTTACGAAGGAAACACTATAACAACTATCACACGCTTGCAACTAAAACAATTCATCCCCACCTCAATGTAGCTCTCAATTCGTGAAATGCCATTGCCTCAATTTTGGCTGGGCCATTATTAGGCAACACGACTTCACCAATGCTTTTACCAGAATTTTTCTGCAGAAAAAATGAATGCTAAATGGTCAAGTCCCCAAAACAGGGGTGGAACGATAGGTTCGATTAAAAGACAATACCTTGACATGACTTTTGGTAGAACTAGGAACTGAAGCCACCAATCCTTTCGATTTCTTCCCTTTCTTGTCCTCAGAAGTTGCCGCCGACTCAGGTGTCGACGAATTCGACACGCCCTTTTGGACACCATTTCGCTCGCTCCGAGCAAGACGATAGAACGACCAAACCCAGAATCTCGGAGCAGCCGCGAAGCTACAATGTGCAAAAAAGTCAGCAACTTTTTAAGGAACCAAAGCAAGGCTTAGCATCACAGAGAGAAACCCAGGATTCAAAACTGCCGTCGCATTGTCGCTTAGCAGTCGCTTTTGCTGAAGGACCGATCGAAGTGAAAAGGGTAGTCATCTAGAAAAAGACTATAAAATTCACGCTGGGTTCACGCAAAAATGAGAGGTACCCAGACGAACCGCGAAACCCCTGAGCCCTAGTCGAAATGCTTGCCTCATGGATGAAAGAATGCACAGAGAGACACGATCAGAGAGAGAGAGGTAGTATGGTGTTGCTGAGCAAGGAAGAAGAGACATAGCACGAGGGCATACCCGAGACCTCACCGAACTGAGGGAAGAACCGCCAAAAGGGTGGGGGTCGTGGGAGAGACGAGCGAAATCGCCATCGGGAGAGAGTACGATTTATGAAGAAGTGTGCCGAGAGGATGGAGCCCGAGATGAGGCCGTCGAGTGGAGAGAGAAAGGCCGTTGTCGGGAGGAGCGAGGGTCGTCGGAGGAATCGATAGACTGGATGGAGCGTCGGAGGAGGAAGAGAGAGCAAAGAGGAGAGAGAAGAGTCTGTTCTTCCACAAGGAGAGAGACAAAACCCAGAAAATTCAAGTGAGGAGAGAGAAATTTTAAGCGGGAGTGTTGTGCATTTATTACCCATTCATCCGTCCTTTCTTCTGCCAGCTGAGCCGAGCCACCAGCCCAGCCGAGAGTTATTTGGGAGAGAGTGAGAAGAGAGAGGAGAGAGAAAGAAGCGAGACGAGAAGGGAGAGCAGATGTGGACTTGCCGCTAGACAAGTGTCGACTCGTTCAGAGCACCGATGATGTGGTCCCTTTAGGGTACCCAATATTTTCTCGCCACTTCTCTCTCGCCATTCATTCGGTCAACCAAGAGAAAAGATTGACCCTTGCGGCCACGATTCACGCATGCAAGGGCTGACTTTGAAGAGCCACGTTTCTTCTTCTTTCGGTGGCCAGCAGAGGGAGTTCTTGGAGTGCGTCGCAGCCACGTACTTGCATGGACTCTTGCAAGTGTCATGGGTGAAGAGAGGGGCTCCCACACGAAGACACGGCGGCATGGAGTGTCTCCGTTCCCTGCTGCCACGCGACTTGTACAATTGACTACTGAAATCAATCAAGAGCAAGCGAGAGAGAGAGACAGCTCTCTTTTTCAATATTGAAGCTTCGATCAGCCCATTTGCTCGACACTCCCTCGCGACTTTGACAGAAAATTTCTCACTGTTTTACTCCCTCCCCGCTATTCACCGACGACCACCCGCTCCATACCGCTGCACCACCGTGCCACCGATCTCCTCACCGTCCCATAGCTCGCCACCAGACGTGTCTCCGTTCGCCGTTGCATCGTCCAGTTGTCAGCCGTGCTCGTAGCCGTAGCTCACGGTTCGCTGCGCCAACGCCGCCGGACCTGAGGCAAGTCAATATCTACTAATCTGTACGACGTGGATTCCGTCGTTGCTTGGTGAAATGTGTCCAGTAAATTAATGTTATTTTAGAATACCCGTGCCAAATTGTGAATTCGGGAATCGTTGGGTTGACTGTGAGCTATGTGAGAAAGGATTTCACATCTGTTATGGTTGAGTTCGAATTAAGGACCTATGTACATATTGATTCTTGGTGTTTTCAAAGCTCAAAGATTTTATATGCAAACTACTCTCAAATTTTTAAGGTCGGGACTGAGATTTTTGACTCGCCGATGTGCCAATTTCAATATTTCAAGAAATGCTTATGGTTTTCGTGAAAATCATCACCTGTACATCCCAAGTTTTGAAACGTGAAAAAATTTAAATCCACACCTATGAGTTTCGGACTATGATCGGGGTGGAACAATAAAGATTGATTTTGATTTATTCTGGGTATTCGAACTCTGGACTTTATGTAAGGTTTTGTTGCCACTGAATTGATATATCTCTAAAGATTTCATTGGATTTTGACTTATACCACGATTTGAGATTTTGAAATCAAGGCAGCTTTCCACATTGTCGATACAAAAATATTTTGGCATTGAATTGATTTGACTACTACACCATGGTGGAAACATTATTGATGCCGTCGGACCCTGGGACGACGATGCCCCAGTGTCGGGTTGCCTGGAGGATCATGATGGCAATGCCTCCGGAAGTCTAGGACCGGTGAACCCCGGAGGTTCCACGGAAGGCGGGATGCGGAAGTGTAACGTAACACGTTCCGAATGCCTAGGGACATCATTAACATGGTTAGCCTCGGAGGTCCCTCATGATGCCGTGGGGTGCGAGATGTCCGGAGGTGTGACATAACACGCTCCGGATGCCCGGTGACTGAAATATGTAACCGGAGGCTTTCATGATGTCGTAGGATGCGATATGTCCGGAGGACGCAAACACTAGTCCTCCGGAAGATGGTGGTAGTAGATTGAAATAAAATGAGTTTCTAAATTCTCATTGTTTCGATATGCCATTTTGTTATGATATTCTTTTGAATTGATACATATCCATTACTACTTTTATGTGCTTTGATTTGGATTGCGTGGAATCGGGTAGCGATAGATGTACGTAATATAGTTTAGTAGAATTTTGACTGTTGAGTAGTCGTACTCACCCCTCATATGGCTAACATATTACATAGACATAGAGATGCCGCATTGCCCGCGTCTGGTATGTTTTATGGTATCCCCATCGATCTCCGATGAGAGCAAACGGACACCGACCCCAATGTGTCGAGTGGGGTGGAGTAGTGGAGGACATGGGAGGACAGCAAAATTTTAGATACCAGCGCATGAAGACGGATGACATTGTGGATAGACAGCGGAAGAGTCGATCCAATTTTGGTATAGCCAAATATAGGAAAGTTCGGCCTATGTGTACCGATGAACGTCATCTAAACAAAAATATATGTAAATAAAAGTGCTTGGTTGATATATAAATATCGTGTGCATTGTTTCAAGAGTTGAAAGGGAGTTGATGGATCCGCTTCGCAATGATATAGCATAGTGACCAGGATATTGGGCGTGGCGGACCATAAGGATGAAAGACCGTTGCGGCTCGGGATGTCACAGAACTTGTTAAGTTCTAAAAAATCCGGTTAGTACATCTTTTATTACCTTTTTGTCATTAACAAATCTCTTATTTACATTATGGTTTTATTATGACAAAAAGGGTAAGTGAAATTTATAATGCATCCGTGATTTTTATTGGATATTTGCTAATATATATGATTCAAGTGAACTATATTACATATCTTTGACATTCGACTTGGTAAAAGTTGCTTTATATTCTCTATGTGATACTTTTTCCTTTGTTATCACTTTTTGATTATGACAAAAAGGGGGAGAGAATATAAATATGCATATGTGTTGATTGATTGATATTGGTGTTGATTTATTGATATTGCATAATATTGAGTTGCGATTATTTTTCTATATATTGTTATGCTTAATCTATTTGCTATCTTCTGCTATATTTTGATTTGAATTACATTCTTTGAATACTCATATTTAAAGACTATTTATGTGCTTAAGATTGCCTTGATTTATTATTATCTTTTAGATCTACATATTCGAGATATTGTTTTGTCATCATAAAAAATGGGGAGATTGTAAAGGAAATCCCTTATAATGTTTTGAATATGACAAAATAAATCAAAAGCTATTAATGTGTTTAATGGTTGAGTAATAGACTATGTAGTTGGTAGAACATATAAAGGATATTGTTAAAGTCTATGCTTAAAGAATCAGAAGATAGATTCTATGTTGGAGCTGAACTTATTCAAACTGTGTCAAGACCTTAAGGGTAAATATGTTCGAAGCAGAATATGTTCGACTTACATCCAGTTGTAAAGTCTATTTTAAACAGAAGACACTCGTTTACTTCCGACGAACACTTTCGGACTTTACATGAGCGAGACATAAGTCCAAAACGTGATAAGGTCCGGAATGAAACACAAGTTCGAACGTAGCAAATTCGAACGAAGCATATTCAGAACAAGACAACTCAACAAAACATAACACAAGCCCAAAATATATAACGGCTAGTGATCTGGTTTGGATTTCATATCAAGATAGATTTGATTGACTCAATCTAATTGATTGACAATTGGATCTTGAAGACGAGAACTTTCTAAACGAAGAAGCTCTACTTATGGAAACCAAGATTCTATTTGTATGGGCGATCAGAATCAATTTGGGATTCTACTTCTATCACTTAACGGCTACTAAATCTTCTAGATACAGATCTGTCCAATAGGTAGATTGGAAGATGATCCTCTAGATATTATCCAACGACTAGTTTGGAAATAGAGGAGTATTTAAAGAGACCAAGGACCGATGAGCAAGTAAGAGACGGAGCGTGGAATTCATAATTCCAAAGTCTTAGCGAACTTTGATCATACACTTGTCTTTGGTGAGCTTAAACGTTTGTAGTCATGAGAGAAATACCAAAGAAGTGACTTAGTGAGATAGTGTAATCTACCATTGAGTATTTGTACTCAAAGTTGTAATTTCTTATTGATCGCATAGTGGAATCCAGCCGAAGGTTGTTAGTGTGGGAGAGTGGATGTAGGCTTGATCTAAATCGAACCACTATAAATTTTGTGTGCAACATTTTCTTTCCTTAACTCTTCATATTTAAGTCATTGCATACTCATAGGTTATTTTAGAAATTTGTTCCATCGCTAACAGATTTTGAACATCTACCAAAAGTCTGGTGCCTCATTTATCGACTTTGATCCTTATTCAGACTTTGCTCGAAATTTATTTTATTTTGCATTTATTTGCCAAGGTTTATTTTAAATACCTATTCACCCCCTAGGTGTTACTTACTTTCAGCCTTGGCTCTCGAGTACTTACATTCCGCCACACCTTTAGTCATTCACCGTGATGTGAAGTCTCGAATTTACTTTTGGACAAGAAGTTAAAAAGTATTCGATTTTAGAGTGTGACATCCCAAATACGACCCGTCCCGATAATATGAAATAGGCATTTCATCGACGCGCCTATGGTCCTTTTTCTGAGCTGATCACTCTCAAGTTAACTAATTTATCAGTGAAGAAGTTTAAGGGACATAAGCACAGACTTGAGAATTCAATCGAAATCGATCGCTTAACTAATAATAAGCAATGGTCAATGCAGCACCGTTATAATCAATTAGTGATTAGATATAGGTCAATTCGATGGAATAGCGTATTTAAATTGTGAGTGATTCCACATGATTACAAAATTTGCGTCAAATGGCTCTAACCTAATTTTCTGTCGATTACGTACCCGATACCCGTAATTGAAATCTTGAGATTTTACAGACAATCGAGTCGCAGTCGGAAATGCACAAACGTGGATCGAAAATTATCGACCACGGGTCAAATGCGCTAAAATCCCTAAAAGCTATCCGGTAGATTAGGTCGCACTAAAATCACGTCTAATTGATTTTAACCACGAAATTGAACCCGGTTTCGAGAATCGAAAGTTGAGCATGTCATGATTTATTTTTAAGATCTCGTCTCATCTTTTGAAGAAATTCCATCGAGCCATGAATTTTTACGGAAAATCAATTTCGGATAATTCGGAAAAGAAAAGAAAATTCGGATGGTTGAAGGAAGACCCATTTTTCTTCACCAAAATGGTTTAATTTGTGGATTTAGGACTAAATTTCCATTGGAAGGAGCATCGACAAAGTGGCTGAAGACTTTTGTGGCTTTGTCCATGATTACTTAGATATTTACCAAGTCTCTTGATTGGCTCCTTGTTTGACTTAATTTCTCTCTTTCTTCATCTCTCTCTCTCTTTCCTCTACCTCTCATGCACATTCACCATCCCTTCTGCACACTCTCTTTCTTTTTTCCCTCACATCCCTTATTCCCCTTCTCCCTTCTTCTTCCCCCCTCCAATTTCCCTGCTGCCGATCACGAGCTCCTCACGTCAAGTTAGCCTCACTCACATATGCCCGCCTCTTCCATCTTCAGCCCATTCACCATTCCAGCCCAATTTCTAGCACCATCCAGCAACTCACCAGCGGCCACACCACCACCTTCATGACCAGCTGTAGCTCTCCATCGCACCACCACCGAAACATCATACCACCACCACCGTCCGTTCCACTACCGACCAGCAACCACAGCCAACACTGCGCCGTCCATGTGACATCCTGGAATTTTAGTTCTGTTTTCAATTGAATAAATCGGGCCTTTCATCGACACGTCTATATTGCTATTTTCAGCTGATCACTCATGAGATAACTAGACTATGCGGGGCGTCAATAGGGATTTTAATGCAATAGACTTGGGAATTCGACCAAGATCGACTACTCGATCGTGCTCATTTGCAAAGATCATTACAAAGTTAAAAATCAATTAGAGATCGAGATATGTCGGTTCGATGAGATATGTGGTTAAACGTGGATGATTCCACTAAATTGTAAAATTATCGTCAATCAACTCGGTGATTTCTCTATCGTTTTGGCACCCTATGTCCGTATTTGAAATCTCAAGATTTTCACGACCACCGAGAGTCGCTAATGTGTTAAAGATGTTCATTGTGGCTCGAAGAAAATCGACCAAGGGTCATTTGCATTAAAAATTTCTGAAAGCTATCCGATAGCCTAGGTCACGTTAAAATCGCGCTGATTGAAATTAACCAATTTGAATCCGATTTTAGAAATTGAAAATTCTGTCATGTTACAAGTCATTTTAGAAATGTCGACTCACCCTCCGAAGATTTTTTTGCAACCCGAGATTTTTGCGGAAAAGTCTATATAGGCCGTTTTTCTGGAAAATTCAGAGGACCATTTTTTATTGTGAAATTGGGATGCGAGTAGGATCTATTGGTGAGGAAAAATGCCAATTTGATTGAGAATACGTCGGTGGAATTTATGGGGGCCAAATTTATTTAATTCAAATGGGATTTTGGTTCAATTTAAGGGAAATCTTGTGCAAATTCATAGTCCCCTTGGACATCACTTTTGGACCACTTCTAAGGCTTATGAGGAAGCTAATGGTCTGGAAAATCTGCAGAGGAAGCTAGCCAAGTGGTGGGGTAGGGTCAAGGGGACAAGAAGATGAAGTTGAAGACGAATGTGGCCCTCTCAAGAGCCAAAGTTGTTCCCTCCCCCTTCTCCTTGCTGCCGTCGACCCCCTTTTTCCAGCTCCTTGAAGTCTCCAAAAATCTAAAAACTAAGGTGTAGCCTTTCCCCTTACCGTCGGCGCTCACCGTCGTGCCCAGCATAATGCTCATCGCACGTCACGCCATTCCACTCGTTTTGCTCTCGCTCATTTGTCAAAGTCGAAAGTCCGCCGCCGTACGTCGCGTCGTGGTCGAAGCCGCCATTTGCCCGCTTTACGCCCGTCCAAGCTTGCAATCCCCGCTGTCCATCCTTGTCGCTTCAAGCCAACCATCCAGCCTTCTGACCCTCGACCAAAAACCAAAGTCGTGGGTCTCCTCTACATTTGACCCATTTTGGTGCCCTTTCGGACCTCACTGGTGCACCCTTTGGAGTTTGTAATCCTCTCCGCCTCGCCGTCGTCGTGGTTGATCGATCGCAAATCTAGTGAGTTTAACTCACTAATCCTTGCTTAGAAAGTTAATTATGCTTAGGGGTTGATTAGTTTAGACTAAGTATGGTTTAGGTGGTTAGTTAGAACGGATTAATGATTTAATTATTCGATATTGCATGTTAGGTGATTAGAGTAGTGTAATTAGCAAATAAATAAGCTGTAGTTTTTTTTAGTGAGGTTCGAGAATTTTCCGAACCCAAATCGATATTTAATTAGGCTTTTCCGGCCTAAGTGTACATTATTGGTATTTATTAATTAATTTTCGCACTTATTTAATTATTTATTTATTTTTTGAAATTAGACGGGATATGATGACCGAATTTCATGCTGATTGCAATGGTGTGGTTGGTTTATTTATCTCGGATGCTTATTTGCGCAATTTGAGGGTTGATTGCAATTTTGGATAATTATCCCAAAATTTGATAATTTCGATAATTAATTAGAAAATTATCGGGCGTCGGTTACAATGTCAAAAATATGTTTATGGATTGTTGGAATTAGTGGGATTTTTAAAGAGCAAAATATTGTATTTTGGCTAAAGCTGACCGTGTACCCACACACGATTATTTTTATTGAGCATGATAAAAATGGTGAACTGGTTAGATGGTCGATGGTATATTATATCACCACGAGCTTTAATATATCAACTTAAGTAGAGTATATAGATATACTATATCGGTCTGAGAACTTTGATATATCGCCTTAATGCGAGCAATATACCTTATGCCTTAAGTGAAGCAAATGCGTTAGTATACTATATTTCATCGTCTTGTTTCTTCATAAATCGTGATCAAAGCGCAGCTATCGTCTTTACGCCTAAGCTATACTATCTATCTGACTCTGTTCTGACGATCATGCAAACGCGGCGTGAAATTGTAGAGGCTCCGCCTAGAGTCCCAATTGGAGGAAGTATTGGCAAATGCAATCAAGTAGGGAATGCAGAGATTGTTACATTCTCTGCAGTAAACCATCCTCAGATCCTCTTCCACCTTGTAGGAAGTATGTCCCACCATGCATGCCACATCGAAAGGATTGGAAGCTGGAGCTTTCTGCATCTTGCTTATGAAACACATGACCTTTCAAGTGTGGAGATCACACTGATCATTCAAGGTTATAGCTTCAGATCATGAGTACGTCAGAGCATTCTTGTTGCTCATCGCCCTAGTGAGACTTCAACCAATGCATTGGCATCCAACAAATCATGACTTTTCAATTCTTCCGTCTCGACCGGCTCCAGCAAGGATATCCAGGGGCTGTTCCCACTATTGCGTAGTGATGACAAAACTAATCACCCATGCCGTCGAGGAAGCAGTCATCAAATAATCACCCAAAAATACTCTCTTCTTAACCTCCCATAACAACAAAGGGAAGAAAAGCATAACTCTCCGACCAGATTTCCTAGAATATGTTGTCAAGCCAATATATCCACATTCATATGCAGCTACTTCCAGGTAATTTTCTCAATCCTCTTTCGCTCACCAGCCCTTTCACTATCTCTGCCTCCTCCCATCTATTTACAGATGCATAAATATCTGCCAAAAGCACATAATTTCCAGTATTCTCAGGCTCGATCGCGAATAGCTTTCTGCTACCATCTCTCCCAACTCCACATTGCCATGGACCCTGCAAGCTCCTAGTAGAGCACCCCAGACACCGGTGTCACAGATGCCCTGAGAGCTTATCACAATATCATATGCCTTCTCCAGCTGGCCAGCCCTTCCGAGGAGGTCAATTATGGTTGAGTAGTGCTCGATCAATGGCTCAATACCAAAAGTCTTCATCATCAGTTCAGAAATGCATCAATCCTTCCTTCCACCTTTCAATCGCTTTAAAGACTTTTGCCTTCTTCATGCCTAAGTAAAACGAAAGTTATATGGTTTGGTTTTTAATACCATCTTTAGCATCTCCTGGAACAGCTCAGAGCTTCAAGACCCCTTCTGTAATTGGCTGAGGCTCCAATGTTGAAGCTGTGAGATATCATCCACTACATTGTCTTCATTCTTCAAATTCGGTCTGTTCTTGATCAATATTCCCACATCTTGAATGCATGTTGATCAATACTTAGATAAGAAAGTTAATCCTCCCTGAAATCACAAATAATGCAAATGAATTGACACGGATCATAAAGCAGTAGCAATGTCGATGGAAGAGCTCATCTATACTTGGTGCACACTGCAAGATCGTAAACTCAACCTTCATAGTATATTTGACTGATCTTATGTCAGTTAACAGAAACGGCTACAATATCTCAGGTAGCCAGATAACTCTGTCTATAACATTGCCAGAACAGATGTAGCATTCAGTTGCAGCCAAAAAAATGGGCTGCACATAAATCTTTAATAAAGATACCCTAAATTTCAATTTTCTTGCTGTTTTCCTATTCATGTTATGAGAAACCCATTTACCAGACTTACTTAGTAGCATAGTTGTCATGTCCTCAAGGCTTACAAACTGCGTTGAAAATTTCCTCGCTTGAAATATGGAAACTACTTGACAGATTTTTTTCAACCAATGCTATGAGATATGACAGCAAAACCAGAAAATCAAAATGATGGTCAAGGCATAAAAGTAACTCACTGCAGCATGTTTCCTCCCTTGCGGCCCAGTTCATTTGCCATTTTATGTCCCAGAACGTTAGCCCTGTGAAATAGCCCCTACGATGGCCACATTGATTTTTACTCGCAATTTCCTCATCTCTATACATCTCCCAAGCTTCCATTGCATAGCCATTCTGTGCATAACAACTTAACATCGGCCCAACATGCTGCATCCTTCACTTGTGCCTCATCAAATACCCTCTTCCTTCAGTCCCATCGCAATCTTCCCATACCCTGCAATCATAGCAACCCAAGTAACGCAGTTCTTGCCCGCATCTTATCGTACAATTCCCTAGCTGCGTTCATGTCACCACAATTTGCATACCCATACGACCATGGTCGTCAACTCATGTCGTTTCGGGTCTCCAACGCGTCAAACAACTTCCGTGCATCCTCCATCATGCGCAACTTAGAATACCCCATATCATTGCAGGTCCATGTCACAACATCTTTCCCACCATACCATCAAAGATACTCCTCGCATCAGATAAGCGGCCCCAGACTTGGCATACATGTCCAGAAGAGCAGTTTCCACAATCTTGTTCCCCGAAACCAGATTCGGCACTATCGTATGGACCTGCGCCCTCGGACAGGGCTGGAGCGGCACCAGGCGTTGAGCACCGACGGAAGACAAACGCCGATGGACGACGCCTGCGGTGCATCCGGGCGTACAAAGAGATGCAACAGGTGAACTGGCCACCGGCGACGTGGGCACGGACAGGAAGCCCAGAGGAACTGGAGTCCTGCCGTGGGGCATTTCGTCGAACAGGTGGCGCGCATAACGGAGGTTGTCACCGGGAACCGGAGGAGCTTGACGAGCAAGAAGGGCAGCAGAGGTTCGTCCTCGCGACGATGTGGGTTCGGATCAGGCAGTGTTTTGAGAATGAGGGTGTGAGATTACTTCAGTTGGTCGACGGTCTTGCTGGTTCGGAGGCAATGTTTGAGCAGAGCAATGGCCGGTTGGTCTTTGGTTACGATGACGAGTCATGCATGCATGGCAAACCGGCGGAGAGAGAGGGTCAAGAAGATGGTGATAGCTTCTTTCGGTTCGCTTACGTTTGAACTACTTCCTCAATGCTTGAATTAATGTCGAAAGGTTAATGAAAAAGGAGCAAAAATTTTGGCGATCTCAATGAGAAAAAAGTTTGGAGTCGACGAAGCTTGATACACAGTCAATTTTAAAGAGTTTTATACTATTTTTCTCCCAAATTAGATTTTTTGGGCTTAATTTATCCTATTATTAATTATAAATTCTAGGTATCAAAGGTAAAATTAGATACAAAAAGCGTTCGTTACTATAGGAGTACAACATATAACTCTCTTTTGAAAAAAATTGAAAATATATTTAAAAATTATCTTTCGAGACTACTTTAGCTAGCATCAATTATCATTTTATCTTTTTCTGCGAAGTGACATTTCCTTTTAAAAAAAAAAAATCGTCCAAATCCTAATTTCTCACACCTACCCAAGTCATGCAAAATCTAATTAAAAACCGGCCACCCCAAATCCTAAGCAACATATTAAGACGAGTATGAGAATGGGTAATTTGGCATTTTGGAGGTGAGTTTGTTTAAGAGTACGTGAATGGTTTGCAAAAATAGACTTATTTAAATGGTCTGGAAGTTTCACCAAAATAAATTTGTCAATCAAAGTGATATTGCATTTAAGACAAATATTGTAGTTCTTTTAATATTTGTAAGAGCACAACGGACCGACCTCAAGGGGAAGAAATTATTCTCTACTAGGGAAGAAAATATTCTCTATACCCCATGTCAGATATCTATCACATCAATATGGAAGAAAATCGTTTTCCACTATCATTTTTTTTTTTTTTTTTGAGGTGAAAGTAAGAGATTTTCACTATCATTTATTAGCATATATTATCGAGAATGTAACAATATCTTCCAATGCGTGCTTATATAAGGAAGGCACAAAAATTTTATTTCTCTAACATCTCTTCAGACCCCCATAAAACAAAGGGCGCTGCACTCATTCAAAGCAAACGACGCAATGGAGCATCCTTTGTTGCTCTTTCTACTTGAAGTTGCTTTATCATCTTTCCGGTTCATGCCTGATCCTCTTGATCCCAGGCATGCCTGTCAGTGCACAACATGATGCCCTAGGTAGGGACAACCACACTGCTGATGGCAACTTTCATAACAACCTCGGCCGCCTCCTCTGCAGGCGTCTTTACGACCAGAGAGACCCATCTCCTGATTCTACAACACGACGGAAAGTGAAGATCCGGACGGTTTAGTCTCTTCCTCTGGCGAGGTGAATTACACGCCGAAGGTGTTAGGCCTGTGCTCTAGGTTCCCCATAAAAACGATACAATTCACACCGTACATTACAATTCAGCTGAAGAATTCTACAACACGATGGACTCTTCCTCTGCAGGTAAAGCATGCGAAGGGAAATATACCCGAAGTTTCAATTTTTGAGTAATACCTTTCAATTCTATCATTTATAATCTTTGGAATCATCTCACAAGTAATCATATGGTTCGATGTTTGACATGTGTGGTCAACCGGACCGTCCCTAGCGACTCGATTGTGGCGTAAACTTTGAAATAGACGGACTTGGCGATGAATGTGATGGCCTTGGCAGTCTCAAGTTGAGCATTTGTGAGCTTGCTGAGCCTGCATGATGCACCCCCGGCATATCGAAGATTAGCTTGTAAGAGTTGCTTGCTTTCTGCTATTGTACAATTATCTACCATTCTTAGTTATGGAAGGGGGAGATGCAAAGAATTCTTCACTGTATCGGTTTTGTAGGGCCTAGAGGACAAGCCCGACAAGCCCCAACAAGCCCCGACACCTTCTGCATGTGATTTACCTACAGAAGAAGAGGCCATAAATTTCGTCAGGATCTTCACTTTCCGTTGTGTTTTAGAAACCCGGAGATGGGTCCTTGGTCGTAAAGGCGGTCGAGGTTGTCGTGAAAATTGCCCTCAGCAGGAAGTACTACCTGATCAGGCATGAAATCCAAAATATGTCATGGTGCATTAAAGATCATAAAGTAATTTAAAGACAGCGAAAGAGTGCTCAGCCTAAGCTCCAACGCCAGACCTTCTGAACTTGTGTCATTTTTGCTTTGAACAAGGGCCCTTGTTTTATGCCTCTTAAAGAGGTGTTGGAGAAAGATATTGTATTTAGAAAGATCCTCACAATATTCATGGAAGTGAATAATATTTGCGTAAATTTATTCATTATTACATGAGTTGCGTTCTTATTTTGTTTTCCTTATATAATCATACTTTGGAAGGTAATACATGCTGACAAATAATAATGGAAAACAATTTTCTTCCATATTTGATATGATAGATATGGCATGGAATATAGAGATTGTTTTCTCCCATAGTTGAGAACAATTTTCTTCCTTGAGATCGGTACATTGCAGTCTTACCAATATTTAAAAATTATAAAATATGTCAATGACTTGCAAATAGCTGCTATATCTCATTTCAATGATATATATATATATATTTTCGTCTAATTTTGAGTAGCACTTTTTGAGCTATTGAGCTCAATCAGTAGCGTAGTCTCATTGATATCTTGAGGTTTTATGCCTAAAAAGTTCATCACTTATTAAAACTTAAAAAAAAAAGAAAAAGATTGGAACTGCTTGGTAAACTGGTATACGTAACACACGATAAAAGATGCGTTTGGTTGGAAAGGACTTTTAAGTTAAAGGTTTTTTCAAAAATGCAAATTGTGTTTGTTAAATTGTAGTTTGAAAGTCTATTGTGAAATATTTTTTAGTAAAATAGTTTTTGAAGATTATATTTATAAAGGACTTTTGTGATTAAAAAAAGAAAAAAATTGTCAAAAAATAAAAATAAAAAGTTGGCGCTGGTAGGTGGCTGCCCGTTGGCCTCGAGGAAGCCCGGAGGCGGCCGGTGAGGTTGCAGGGTCAGCGACCTTTGGCAATGACCCTTCATGAAAGGTCGCGACCTCCAGCGACAAATCTAGTTGCCTTGGCGAAAGCGACTCCGCAATGGTTGCCATAACTCGCCGGGTAAATCGACTAACCAATTGCGAATCATACGACCTCGTCGACCTACTTGACCTCTCAAGCTCGTTGCTGCCACATCTTGAAGAAAGAAGATGAATAGTAGATCGTAGAGGGCAATTTAGAAAATCTTGAAAGCTGACGTCATGCCTTAGGGCACCTTTAGTATTTCAAAGCAAACTTTGCCCCTCAAGATGGGTTTCAAAAATGAGAGCAAAAACTATTTAAAAAGGCGGTAGCTAAAAATGACAACCCTTTAAAAAAGAAAAAAAGTCTTTTTTAAAGCCTTTTTTTTTTTTTTGGTCGAATAGAATCCAACAATGAAAGAGAGAGTACCACCTGCCAAGCGGTTTTTTTAATACATATATAGGTTGAATTTGATATATTTAATACCACTAGAAAAGAATAATTAGATTGAGTTCGGTTTAAAATAGGCCTTCGTCAATCAATTATTTAGCTCGACTGAAGTATTCTAAACACGACGTCCCCGTCTAGTGCTCATCTAGTAAGTTTAAATGCAGCAAAGAGATTTGAGACTGAGAACCCAATAAAGCACCTAAAAATATATTATAACCTCTCATTTCCTCTAAAATACAATTCATGGTTGATCTTCTGCATATCTATAACTGCGTTTTGAGCTTGTTTTCTCGGATATTTTGCCAAAAAACTAAAGGCTCTTTTTGTAACCTTCCCCGAAAATCAGGGTCTTCCTAGACCTCCATAAATTTCTCTGACGTGCGCGATAACGCCTCAGACTAGCACAAGGATGTAGCATTTCTGCCTACGATTGAAAGGGTACATCACTCCCAGCCCATGTTACAATCTTAATATTGGCAAACATCTTGTACCCATATATCTACAAAGAAGCGGCACGGGAAGAACAAATTCATCTCATTATTCAAGCATACTCCCGAATGTTGGTTTATCTTCACCTTTCGACGATTATTTACATCTTTCGAAGATTATCCAACCTCGCCTGTAAGTCATCATCAATTCCGCCGTCACCAGTCGCTGCAGATTCAGCTTGTGCGACCTTGTTTGTTGCAGCCAGGAGCAGCAACAGTGCCTGAGGGTGCATTTAGAAGCTGCAATTTAAAGGAAAATAAAATTAGATTCCCTGGAGCTGTGTTGGATGATAATAGTCATTGGTAAGTAATTTTCTTAATTACGTTAAGCTGGGAGCAGAGAAGAGAAACAGGGCATTGGATTACCTCTGAGTTCATATCAATACCAATCATCAAGCACCTGATTAACTAGCTCTTCTGTCTCCTCCTCTTCTTCATCGCCTTCCATGGCATCATCTATAGCATCTCCCATGACCTCGCTCACCAACTCCATCTTTTCATTCTGCCTCTCAAATTCCTGCATTATCCTCTGCAACGATGGCAAGTTCATCTGTCTGTTCATCTGCCCCATTGCCTTGGTTACACCTTTCATGGCCTCACCCATTGCTTGAGTTGATTTCAGGGTCTGAAAGGATGTATTGAAAAATTTAGAACATCCTGAAGGTGTATGAACGCGTATGCATACCAAAAAGGGCAGAAGAGAACTGAGCAGTTTACAAACTTGCTGACAGTATAATTAGTTTTTATTCTCATTTCTTCACAGTTGTGATGAAGTATGGATGTTTTCCATATGAAGGTATATGATTGCCATGTCATTTTTTTTTCCCCATAAACCATTGCAGAAGTTTGAGCAAAGCTATATCTGCTTTCAAATGATATGTATAAATAAGCTAGACGGCATAATAAGTTCTGCAATCATATACTGTGCAGCTGTGCCGACCTTTGGGGAGCAGTCCAGTCACATGCATGTAAAAAATTTAACTTTTACTCCATATAATTCTGATTACGAAATTTCATTTGTGCACACACACATGAGAATGAGAGAGAGAGAGAGAGAGAGAGAGAGAGACCTGAATTCTTAAAGCCACACCCTGAAGTTGTGATTTCAGCTTGTAAAATTTCTCAATCTGATGTCAGAGTTCGGATCAGGTCCTTAGCCATTACCCTCACAGCACCCTGAAAGGAGAGCAATAGTTTGGCTGATTCTTAATTTTGAATCAGCAAAGGGGTATCACATAGTCAATTAAACCATTTTCTAATCACTAAACATAAACAACTTCCAAAGAGCCATGACTAAGAAGATAGATTGTTATCTGAGCTGGCAAAGCCTCCTCTCGAGTGTGATGAATGTGAGATTAAACAGTACAATTACCCAGTAATGAGAGGAATGCTTAGAAGAAGAAAACAGGGACATAACCAGACATCTGGAGAGAAAGCTTTGAAAAATGAATAACTTTTAGTCACTTTGAAGTAATACTATTTCATATAAGTGCAGTATCAATTGCAAATGTGTTTAGCCACTTCCAGTCAGAGTAAGTTCCAATATACTTTGATCAACCACATAGATCTGCAGTTGCACCAATCCTTCAAGTCCACTTACTTCGTTTGATCAAAATATATAAGTCAATAATGAAGATCAACCTGAGGAAGATTGAGAAATGAAGTCGCTTCTAAGCACAGACCAAAGTTACCTTCAACATTTCTCATGAATCTGTCTCGTTCTTTTATCTGCCTAAGTTCACCATCTTTTAAACTCCAAAAAGGGTGCCAAGGGGAGAAAGCAAGAGAAAACCAAAGCACTTACAATCAAATCAAATCATAGCAACTGCTTTTCTCACTGTTCTCTACCAGCTAAGGACCACCTTACCATTTCCTTCGCATAAATCATATAGGAAATAGGCAACCTGCAGCTGTACACCAAATTGATATTGTGCCAAACCCCTAAACTTCACCTAGCCAATTCTGCCTCTGCTTAAGTGTATCCCAAACATGTGTTTTCAAGTTTTCTCAGTGTCAAGCCTCATTTCAATAAATTGCCTTTTCATGTGATTTTGTTCACAGGACTCACTCCACGTGGCTCGCTTACTAAGCAAAAACTATGACATCTCCATATAAGTGTTGGGTGATGAGAAGAGACAGAGAATGCTTACTTGGACGATCTAGGTTGTCCAACATATCTTTGTTGACGTGCTCACTTCAAAAACCAAATCGGACATTAACATGAACAGTTAATGGCTATCTGATGTTAGTGTCCAATTCGGCATTATCCTTATGTAATTTTTAAAGTTGAGGCCCTTATTTGGAAACCCCCCCCCAAAAAAAAAAAAAAAAAAAAAAAAACATGAGTATTCAACTGTCAAATGGACAAGAGCTCAGGTACTTGTGGTATCATTACCACAGAGAAGAACTAAAACTTACATAAAACCAATGAAAAATAGCTTCATACCATCTGTCCTTGTTTGGCATTTTTCTTTATCTCACTGATCAACTTCTTTTCTTGAGTTTGAAGACCTTGCCTTTCCTTTCTATTTCTCTAATGGACTTGTCTAGCATCCCTTATTTTCCATGAAGTTCTGCACCAAAACATGCACATGTTTTCTTAAATTTTAGGAGCAATAAGAGTGATCTTAGCACCTGCAGATTGGATGTATGAGATTAACGCCTGCAGAGATGGAAATCCAAGTAGAGCAGGTAGTTCACATAAATCACAATGGCCAAGTTTATACAGCAGCAAAAACTGTAGCTTTATACAAATAGTGTGAATTGCTATTTCAGGCCAAGTGGCTCCATAATGCCATTTAGCTCAAAGCTAAGTTGACTAGTACTAGGTCCAAAGTTTTTTCATATTATATAGGAAAAGCTTTTGCAAAGAAAAATGCTATATATGGACATGTACATATTAAATGTTTGTCTTGGCCCCCAACCTTGATTTCTCAGTCCGCCATTGCTTTTGCACAACATTAACGCAATAGATCACCGGGAAGATGATGAAACCATTCTTTCCACTCACATCTTTGTTGAGAGAATCCACATGACTATATTTATTAAGGATGTTAAGATTCACGAGATAAAAGTCCATGCCAGAGCCTATCATACTCTCTTACATTCCACACACCCTCAAATGCTAAAATATGTGCTTGTGAATGTTAAAGTTGCGTGTGGCTTCACATGGATCTGATCCACAACAACTAAGCAACTTCCACATCACCAGATTCATACTGTCAAAGCTAAATCAAGTGGCCACTTCAGATTGTTTAACTCAGCAGACATATGCATGGTTACGAAGAAGAACAGAGGACTCGCTCCTATCAATTACATCTTTGCCCATATCTTACAGCATGCATTTTCAAATTCATCCGTCATCAAGAGCCATCCGTAAAGATAACCAAGCATCTCAACAACGCAATACTCGCTTACAACACAGCATTTACGACAATCAATCAGCCGTCGAGAACGGATTCTCGCATGTAACCGAAGCCAACTACAGACACACCAGACATGATCAAAGAGCAACCAAAGCCGAAATTTCAGAATCCGACAGGACTCAACGACAATTCCGCCAAAATCACAGTCCGATTTCAAATTGCTCATCAAACCCTCATCCGAGCTCGACACAAGAAAAAGCCACATCCTCAACAAATTCCTCCTCCCGCAGTGACTCCTACACTGAATCGATCACGTTCAGCTCAAACTCAGCTCACAATCAGTAACGAGCGCATAAAATCTACACTCGCAGCGCAGTTTTCCATGAACATGACGACGACCACGACAGCTGCCAAAAAAAGAGCAGAAAAAGAAAAACTGCGCAACCTGCAGGAGTCTTCCTTTGGCCGAAGAGGAAACTCATCGTGCTCGCCGGAAATCGCAAAGATCGTTCGCAGTTTACACAGATACGAAGCTTCTCCTCGCGATCGATCGCTTCGCGGTGACGATTTCTCGCAGAAGAACGTTGCTTGGCGGTGTCGTCCTCGCCGACGGATCGCTGACGAAGAAAGCTAAGATCGAGCCGGGCTTCTGCCATCGGCCCAAACATCTGAAGCCCAAATCGTTATTGGGCCAGTAGTGTCTGAGGCCCGTGAAAATTAGAATCAGGGGACCAATTGGGGAACTGATCATGGGCCTAATAACGGCCATTTTGTGACGAGAAAATATTCGGTGGCATAACGTGTCGCGCATTTATCTAGTTATGTTCACTCACGGATTAACACGCGGCGAACGTACTATGATTAAATAAAATAATATGAAAATATGACCTTGCAAGCCATAAATGCACAGCAGCTTTTTGAAAAAAATAAATAAATCTATAAGTGGATCTGGCTAGATAAATACGGACCAGGCCATCGACAGACGTGAGGCTTTATTACCATTGAATATTTTCTGTGCAGGGAGAGTTTCCTTGGGCCAGCATTTGAATTCTTCTTTCGAGAAAGCTCTTTTGCATGTATGGCTTGTAGGCTCGGGTTTTCATACTGTCTTGAGTGGATTTGACTAGATAAATGGGGGCCACGTCATGCCATGTCTGACGTGGAGCTTTGATGCCGCTGGATAATTTTTGCACTTGTGACGGACGTTCAACGACAACAAACGGGCTCGGATCGAGAGGATTGAGTTGGGCTTGATGAGCTCAGATGGCCCATGATTGAGATTAGACGCAATAAGAGAACGATGGGACTTACAATGTGTCCATTTCAGACGACGACGTTTCACGAACGGTCGGACAGGTTGGGGCTAAGTTGGGAATGGACTGGGCTTTCGCATAAACTGGATCCATCACAAGCGTTTACCATTTCTAATATCGAAAAGTTTAATAAAGTTTTGGTTCATATTCTTGGGAAAAAGAAAAAAACAATAACATTCCATTCGTTTTGAGGAAAACAACTTCCAGAAAAACATTTTTCGGATTTTTTGACATTCGATTTATGAAAAATGAACTGATCAAGGAAAGCATTTTCCGTCAACGGAAAAACGTTTTTCTAAAATAGAAGAAAATGCCTTTTGCTTTTTAAGTAGGGAAAAACATTTTCCTCACTCACTTTAGCTTATCTTACACTCCTGCTATCCCCCACTTCTTTCTTTTAAAAAAATTCAAAATTTTAATTCTTTTTCTTTTTCCTTTTTTCTTTCTTGGCAATTGCTGGCTAGCAATCGATACAAGCAAGCCTTGAGCTTGCCGGCCTTGGTGAGCTCAAGGCTCGCCAACCTCTAGTAAGGTCGAGTTGGCCACTCGCCGGATTAGTAAGCGTAAGCCTCGCCAAAGGCTCGGCTTGCCAATGTCAAGCCTCATCAAATCGATGAGCCTTTTTTAGGCCACTGATCGGCGAGAAAGAAGAAGAAGCAAATGGAAAAATAAATAAAAAATAAAAGGTAGAAAAAATAAATAAAAAATTATTAAAAAGAGTGCAAGGAGGAGAATCAAATCAAATTTCTGCATCGGAACGATATAAAATATTTTCTAGTTCATTTTCAAGTGTCAGTCAAATACCAAAAAATATTATTATTTTCTTGAAAAAAAATTAGAAATGTCATATTTTTGGCAAAAACGAATGAAGCCTAAACCTTGGTAGGCAATTTTCCTGAAAAAGGAAATTTAAAGTGACCCTTCTCTTGAAGGAAAATCAGTATTGTTTTAGATGTAAAAATGTTTGGTTATCTCACATATCCGAAACTCAGAAAGAGATTATCAACATTTGTGATTTTAAGCATGCACTGTTGAGATCAACTATATTAAACGAGAGATGTCGATTATGAGATCAATCCCAATATTCTCGACGGGGTGCAATAGTGATGATCACAACTCGCTGGACTATATATTTAAGATGATCTTGATTCATTCTTCATTGGCTTAATCAGTTATGATAAAAGAAGTTCTTGGGGAAAACCAGGTGGACTTTATGGAGTGAAATAATGCATGTCATTTAACACCAAAACCCCTTTTCCTTATCAAATGTCAAATTCATTTTCATTAGTAGGGGCCAATATCTTTGGTGTCAAATGGTAGAGGAAATGAACCTGTAAATGTAAAGGCAATGGTCAAAGAAGGTAACATAAGATTCAAGAGAGACCATCAACGTGGGAGCCCGCAACAAGGACACATGCCTAACTCCTCATATCACCTGGACCCTAGCACAGTCCATTTCAGTTCTAGTTCAATTTCTGCAGCACATTATGTCGATTCTCGAACGTGTTTCTATGCCAAAAATCATGTACACGCGATCGCGATTGGGCTGAGGTCAACGCGAGCGATTGTCGATCGACCAAGCTATGCAGCTGCTTCCAAACTTTCCCTCGTCGGCACCTAACGAGGAAGGCGACTCGCGTGCCTTAAGAGTGCCTTAAGACTCCCCCATCAAATCCGCAAGGACAAGTCGGTAGATCCATGGCTTGCGTTCTTCTTCTTGAAGATGACAGTTCTTATCAATCGTTCTCACTGTGCTTCGTTTTCCAAATTTTCAAGCCCGTCTCTATTCAATTTCCCACCAGTTAGGTCAATCCACGATCCATCATCAACACGAGCAGGGACGTGACCGTTGTAGGCTGTTGAGTTCTGATTTGACGGTCATTAAATTCCCTCACGATTTGAACCATATGAATCGATGTGGTGACCCACAAGTGATGAATTCGTTTACTTCGTACGTTAGGTCGTAGAAAAAATGTAATGAGATTAATTGACTCTACCTACTTATAATTCTTGCGTACTGAACATAGGGCATGTTTGTTTAGGCTTAAGCAAAAGTAAAGAGCAGCATTTTGCCTTCTACGCCCGATCCATTATATAGACCCGCCCCATCATGGTCATTCATAATGTGAAATAACACAACTTGGGTCTTATGTGATCAATGGCTATCATTATCTCCATTATTCTTTCAAGCTTCTTCCACAAGCTAGGTTACTTTAACGTGGCCAAGGTTCGTGCAATTAACTTCAAACTCGACCACGGTCACTCGCGATCATAATGAGGCTTTTCGCTATCGGAAACGACACGGTTTTTTCGATGCGTGACTATAGTCGAGGCAAGCAAGTTGGCCAAAAGCAACGTAGAATAACAAGTCACTTTCATTTATCTCTCTTTCTCTCGCTCTCTGTGCGATCCAGGTCTATCTAATCCACCAACCTTTCACCGATCGAGAAAACCCTAAAATTATGGCGCTCAATACTATACGTCCGTGTGCAGTCCCTTTCTCCATAATTCAATTTGGTCAGTGAAAGCCAATGCTCGACCGATCCCCACTATTCCAAAGGCGAAACCCTAGCTATTCCTTTGCGTCCAAGCATCTCTCTTTATCTCTTATCTCAAAAGGGCCTTGACATTTCATTAATTTCGTAAACCGAACGAGATGATTCGTCTGCCAAAGACGAGCCAATCTCTCTAAACATCTCGTGCGCACCAAGCCACCATCGGAGATTCGATGTAGTGATTCGAACTCGTACCTCAAGCTAGGATTGACCCTGGCCCGAACGGCCGAAGGAGCGCCAAACATCATGCCAAATCCCGTTCACACAATGTAGCAAAGCTTGAGTCACGAGAAAAGTCAAACTCTCGAACTAGTCAAAGCTCGTACTGCACGAGATCTCCACCTAAGCAAGCAAGTTGTCACTATTTTGAAAAAGCAGGATCGGGGCATTTCCTGTGCAGGTACGAACTTTCAAAATTATTGGGCAGCCGGACATCCACTATTCAGATGATTCTCCTTTTTCCTTTCAATCATTTTAACGACTTCGTAGAAAAAATGACGTGCCGCTTTGGAGACGAGCAAAACATAGTTTCACACACAAGAAGTTCGATGCAAGGGCCAAGCAGTATATGCGTGTGTCCTAAATTTCCTCTTTCTCCTGAGCGTTTGCACCGCACTAATTCTACCAAATCGAGAGTCAATCATGCGTGTTGATCAAGAAATGTGAGTTCCACACACTAGGGATCTATACCACTTAAAAATACGAACATGCCGAGATCTAAGGAAGCCCTTGAGGGAAAAATCTCCCATCGACATGAGTTATTGCGCTTTGAAACTCTTGATTAACATTAGGGAGCAAAAAACGGAAAGGAAAAATGACTATGGCCTAAGGTAGAGTAGACTCGAGAAGCATAGCGCGAAAAAGCCGAGCCAAGCGGAGCCAAGCCCGCCATGGAAGATTCGAAATTTTTCCGAAACCCTAGAACTAGAACCCTAGGTCACTCAACTGCATGCCCCCCATGACAATAAAGCGGGACGCTTTAGGAGATCACGATCGTCGTTCCGCCTTAGAATTTTCTCCCCAAGAATCTTTTTCCCCAAGCAAAAAACGAACCCGGTTCAATTCCGTGCATCGAAGCAAAAGCAAAAGCGAGGACCAGATCGTTCCCAACATCCCCATCAGACGACGATCCACTCTCTCTCTCTCCCCCCTTCTCCTTTATCTTTTTCATGGGGATACGAAGTTTCAGACCAATTGTCGTTGTCCTCCCTTCTCCAATTCCTCCTCTTCCCAAGATATAATATAGAGAAACGAAAAAACTATAGATGAGTAATCGGACATCAGGATAAAAAGAGCAGGAGATGGGAAAAGAAAAAGGCTGCTGCCACGGTTTTAACTTGGCGTCGCTGCGATCTCCTTGGGATCGCCGAAAAAACACAAAGAATTATTCTCTTCCCCTTCCCCACTTTCTCTTTTTTCACACACCCAATCGGCATAATAATACGAGAACTGCCCCTACCCCTCTCCTCCTCTTTCTTTTGCTTTCTTTACCTAAAGCTGCCCTTGTCCTTCCCCACTTTTTGCTTGCTCCTCTACGTCCTCTCCCCGCCCGGCTCGATTCCGAGATCGGCCATCCCGAAAAGAGGATCGGCCATTAGAGCTTCGAGGGGCTCTCTGGCGATCGTTGCAGGAGGGAAAAAGGAAGGGGAGGCACACGTGGGAGGAGGTGACAGGTGTCGGGGGATGAGTGGGGGGATGGTTCTTGGCTAGGCGGTATGGGAAAATAAAGGAAGAGAAAAAGAGAAGAGAATTCATCAAGAACAAATGAAAATGAAGAGATGAGAATGCTCCCTGATCTCCTTTGGGGATAAACCTGAGATTATTCACTACTCAGATCAAAATAACATGAACACGGGATAGACTTTTAGTATAATACAAGCATCTGTATGTCGTATTTTTGCAAATGCAGGATACATAATAAGATTTATTATCCCTTTCTGTAGGTTTTCAACTCTACACAACCTCTGTGAAGTTATAATTTCAAATCGTTCTTTACAAAGGATTTCCCGGACAAAGATTGCCTGTCATGCTCCTTATCTTCATTGGAGTCTTGACAGATCTCGACCCACGATATGATGTATCTTCATCAGGGGATGGCTCTTGCTAGGCGGTATGCGAAAGTAAATGAAAATAAATAAAAAAAGAGGAGAATTCATCAAGAACAAAGAAAAATGGAGAGATGAGAATGCTCCCTGATCTCTTCTAGGGATAACCTAAGATTATTCACTACTCATTTCAAAATAACATGAACCCGGGATAGATTTTTATTAGTCCTTTCTGTAGGTTTTTAGCCTACACAACCTCTGTGAAGCTATAATTTCAAATCGTTCTTTACACGGTATTTCCCGGACAAAGACAGCCTGTCATGCTCCGTATTATCATCGGAGTCTTGACAAATCTCGACCCACGATACGGTGTAATAATCTTTTAAGTTTCACACCTATCTTCACCTATCGTAGATTAATGATTCGGATTTACGAGCTGAGGATCTGATCCCGTTGTTGTACCTCGTTTCTTCTCTTGCTGGTTCTGGTTTGAAAAGAGGCAAATAGCCTCCGCCGCAGTAAAGCATATGGGAAGGAGCTCGTGTGTGAAGCGGACAGAGCTGCGAGCGCTGCCCGGATCGGGTGCGCAAAAAAGATTAATTATTTTGGGACGACTTTTAAAAGTATGGTCAGTTGTAAGTAAGAGCAGCGGAAGTTGCGGGGATGCATGGAGGATCACACGTGTGCATGCGCGACAGGCATGGGACATGCAGGCCACTCCATCACGTGCGGCTTCAAAAAGGAGGCGTGGTCCTTGGGGAAAGCTGCGGTACCAATCGGAGCACCATAGCCTGCTTCATCTTGGCCGCTAAATGTTGTCGACCTACATGATCCGATGATTGAGATGAAACGGATTCACGTACACTGAATGTATGCGAGACATTTTCCCACTTCGATGTGGCACTCTTGCCCGCTCCCCGATCCCATTCTATGCGCAACGCTCTCTTCTTGTCTCATATGCCATGCTTTTGGATCTGGACCATTGACGTATGGATCAAAGTGTTGGTGCATTATGACAGATCAATCGTAGTTCTCGTCAATCGATTCTCTTCATATGTTATCTCTATATAGCATAATTGCCACACAAAACACTTTCATTCATTGATGAGCTGATCGTATCCCGTTAGAAGAAGTACCTCATACTAGATAAATCCTTCTGTCATGCACATGATTACCACTTAATGCACAAAATCACCATACGATTTTACGATTTCATGGGATTTTCAAGCACTCTTAACATAACCTTTGCTCGATATTTGTGGATGTGAAGAAATTCCCGTATAAGAGCCAAAGTGCCTTTAATTTCTCAAATAAGGATTTGAAATGAATATTGTTTCGGATAAGAGCTTGAAATCTTTTATTTTCTTAAATAAAAGCTTAAAATGAATTTTGTTTCAAATAAGAACTTGAAGTGACCATGTTAATTTTAAAAAATAACTTGACCTCACTGGTTGATCAAAGATATTTTTTTCATTTAATTTTTTTTTTTCATTTTTCATTTTTACTATTTTTGTTTAAAAAAACTTTAAAATGAAAAAAAAAAGGCTAAAACTAAAGAAAAGAAGGAAAACACAGGCAGGGGAGGGTTGACCCGGCCCTCCGCCGGAGTTTTTTTTATTTTTAAGTTTTAGTTTTTTTTATTCTAGCTTTTTTATGGAAAAAAAAGAGGAAAATGAAAAAAGAAAGAAAAAAATGGTAGAAAATAAGAAAATAAAAAATGATGTTAATGTCCTTGATCCGCTAGTGAGGTTAGGTCTTTTTCTTTGAGAATGACATGGTCGGCTTAAATGCCCTCATTTAAAATAAGATCCACTTTGGTAGCCATTATTTGATAAAACGATAAGACTTTAGGTCTCTATTTGAGACAATATTTACTTTAGATCCTTATTCAAGAAATTGAGAGTACTTTGTGCCTTTATTTGAAATTTTTCCTACTTTAACACAAGTCCAAAAATTAATCCTGGCAGAGCTATATATGTGTATGCATATGAATGTACGCATGTACTTGTCAACGACATCTTGGATAAACATACGCGTTATCGAGAACAACTAGATCTCACGTACCCTTGTTGTCCAAAAGCGATACAAAATCAAAATGAAATCTTCGCAAATTATTGCATTTCTCACGTCAGCGAAGTATACGAGACAGATACAACTATCCTCTTCCTTAGAATAATAAACAAATGAAGATGTTACGAAGATAATCTCGTCAGCTGTCCTGCCCTCATTCCTCTTTATTGCTTCCTGAAGATAATTGAGCAGGCCAACGAAGCAATGTTAACGATATGTATCATCTCATAACTAAAGCACGAAATATGAGGCTGCGATCCAATTTCCCTAAAGCAACCCGACGACCCCCCGTGCACCCCGCCACGCGGACATCCATTAAGGGGGTCGAGCCAAGGATCGAGCCATGTGTGGTCGGGCGTCAGGACCTCGGTCCGAGACAAGGCCGGACCTACGGGCGGACGAGACGTCCACGTATTGCACGCAACGAGATCGCATTGATGATGGTAATGTGCTCCTGCACTTTCGTTGCCAGTGACTCCTGCATGGTTGGTGACTGACACCATTGCATGGTACTACAAAGCTTCTGGCCACCACCCCCGCGCCCCACAAGTGCGATGGTGCGTCGTGCGACAGCAACCGTTCATACGTACTTGAATTAGTGGAACGTCCTCGTGTGGCGCAGTCGGTATTATGAAACCGGTCAATCATGCATTGAATGTCCTTTCTTTCTGCACGAGATACACGGCTATCTAAGTATTCGGGTCGGGTCGGGCAGTCGAGACGGTGTAATTAACTCAGACACACGCTCTAATCCCCAATTAAATCGAACGCTTGACTACTCAAATCAAATATTTGAGTTGTGTCCGAATTTTGGATTTTATTGAGAGTAGAGTTGAGAGTAGAGAGTAAATTTGTGGCAGCGATGTCGCGACAACGTTAGATTTTTACGCCCGTCATTGTATTGTTGTTCCTGTGCCATAATATCTATTGCCGCTCGTGACCATCATCAATCACATTTCACTGAGTGAGATTCCATGTTTGATTTGGCTAGACGGAAACTTTATCTTGTACAACGATTAAGACTTCATTAAGAGAATTTCTGACGTGACTCTTCCAACATTAATGCCAATTATCACTAATCTGATGGGATATAATCAGATAACGTCCGTGTCGTGTTGTTGGAGGTGATGGGACTGCCAAGTAAGGATGTTCGCTAAGACATTTGGGTAATTATGAAAAGGGTTTCTCTGCTCCGGGAAAAGGTGATCTTACGCATACCGACCCATTACTCTAGCCATAGCCAAGTCAACTTTCCCATTCATACTAACCCCAATTTCGAAATAGGACTTCATAATTAAAAAGCAAAAAAAAAAAAAAAAAAAAAAAAGCAAGTAGGGGGCTATAAACTAGATTTCCCTTTCGAATTTCACTTAATTCCCTTTTTCTTATAGTAGTGATTCGGTCGTTACACATGTGGACCAGCATAAATCATATAAAAATGAGCAATGTCGGATATATTACGATCGATCTATCAAACGATAAGACAAAATGCAAATTACAAAATAGGCATTTCAACGAGTATGTCACCATCTATCACTATCGCTTAAGATACATATCATTATCCACTTAAGCGACGTACATATTTATACACCATATTTTCGAAGCCGATAATGGCGGATGGCACCTTCGCATGATCGCCCATGCTTCATTTCTTGGTACCTTCCATCCCTACACATAAAAACTAAGGCAAGACCAGGCCCCCACAACCCAATTTTTTTCCTTTCCAAATGCATAGGCCAATCGAGCCTATCGATGCACCTTTTGACCACGGGGATATGTAGACTTATAGCCTTTTCCTTTTTCCATACATGCTCGAGCTAAGCCAATGCCATGATGATGGCCAATATAACATATATTTAAGCAGAGAGATCGCACTGTTGTGATCTCGTGGTCCTTCCGAAGCCGATCCCCCCGCCCCCTTGCTAACACTTTGTAGCCTCCATCTTTTGATTAGACAAAGAAGATAATTTAAACTGAAAGTTGGGTCGGCACGTTGATCCATCCGCTTTTCAATTCCATTCTTTTCGTCGAGAATCTTTGAGGGTTAGGGAACTGTTCGTGTCGAGATGCTAAGTCATAAAGTGAGAGAGGGGTCGGTCTAGTTAGGGTTCGCCCCAAAGGAGGCCATCGCATGGAAAAAGCCTGCCTACACGCCACAAAAGCATCCATCTCTATACTAATTTTAAGACGCCCTATGTTCCATTTTCCTCCTGCTAAAAGAGAGCATCGAAGTGACGGATAACTTGTGAATTCGTTGATGGTCCCGAAGTCTCTATTCATCTTCACGTCTGATGGGTCGTCAATCAGTTCGCGAATCGCGTGTCTTGATGTAAATGTTAACGATCATGAAAAAAATTTCAAGAAAAATTACCTCATTAATTCTAAATCTTTTGTATGGATGTTCATTCAGTCCTAAATTTTTCAATTTCACTAATTAAATAATAAGCTTTGATGTGAAACTCTAATATAGTCTCTTTTGGCCCGCTTTCGCCACGACATTGTTGGCCGTTTTATGTGGCATATCCTTACATCAGTGATTCCTGGTGAAAACCTAACTTTTAACTTGGTTATAGATTCATGACCGATTGGATGATTCCCCGAGAAATTCCACACCGACAGTTCGAGAGCGATGCATGTACTTTATATATTAGTTATGCATGGACCACTAACCCTAGCTTTCGCTTACCTATTATGTGCATGTACGCGCTCGCACGCTGGTTTGGTGTGAAGATGACAAGCATGCATGCTCGTCAAGATGACATGCAAGTGAATCACTTTCTAAAGATTGCAAATCTAATGGCCGTGTTTGGTGTTAATTGGGGGGCAGTTAGAAAGGCAATTATATGTGGGAGGGGACAAAAGGGTTTTCATTACGTGAGATTTTACATTAGCAAAACATGTTGTCGTTTTAGTTACGAAGCCAGCACAAAATCGAGGACGCCAAGCTTAAAAAGGATATCTAACCTTAGATTTTCTGTCCGCAGCTTTTGAGACCGTGCATTATGTTCCTTTTGATGCTCTTCGCCATCTTTCCCCCTTAATGACAAGGGATTGCGAACATTGATTTCACTAATATATATAACTTAAGAAGTAACAGGACGAGCTGTAAGTTAGCTTTCGACAAGTGTTAGACCAAAATCTATTGCATGACTTTATAGATTGGTATCTTCGGTCTTTCGATATCTCTAACACTATTTGATTGTGATTGCGATTGTGCTAATCGCAATCACAATCTCGAATGCCAAGGGTCAAAATTCTATCGCGTTGGGAGGAGACCACCACTCTCCAACAATCAAGTAAACTTATCAAAATGTGGAATTGAAATGCTTCATAAAAGGTAAGGAAAATCCATTGGTAATGATTATTTTTTCCCATAATTGTTGTTACTAGAGAGTCGATATCTTATTGATGCAATCAATTAACGTTTAAGCAATTTGAGCAGTGTTTTTCAGATGATTGATCGTAGTTGATCTTGTGATCAATTGTGGAATTATCATACAAAGTAACCCAAATCACATTTTTCATGCAATTGGATGAGAGAGAAAGAGAGAGAGAGAGAGAGAGAGAGAGAGAGAGTTTTTCACTTTTGTTGTATTGTCATGAATGATGAGAGAGTGGAAGATCTGCCTCCTTTACCACCATCTTCACCTTTACTTCATCCCTTTCATTTTCTTTTCTTTTTTAAAATTTCTTTACCCTTTTCCCCATTTTCGCGTGTGAACGCGATTCTAGAACTGGAAAAGACAAAGGAAAAAAAAAAAAAGACATTCTCCTCAAGAATTAACCCAAAAAAAAAGTAAAAAAAAAAAACTCCTTTTTCTTTCCTCCATGGCAAAACACTCTCCAAAAACTCTACTCAACATCCTCCACTTCTTCACTCCCAAAACATATTATCTCTCTTTAAAACATCAAAAAACAAAAATTATATCATGAATTTCTCTCTCAATTTCACCATACAAATAGAAATAATTACCCGTCGTTGATTACCAAGAGTAAATTGAGGTAATTAACCAACCGATGCATGTCTCATTCGATACCGTTGATATACCGGATAATAATTCAAAGCATATTACCCAAGAGCACACTGCAAAAATTAAAATTAAAAAAAAGAGACCCCGCAAAGAGAACAATCTTATTGCCCTTGCTTAACGTAAACCCCCCACACCATTAATTTATATATAATTTTTTTTGTCCCCTCCTTTTTTTTTGGGTTTTTTTCTCTGGTTTTTTTTTTGCATGAATTACAGAACTAAACCACTGGCAATGGCTCGATTAGTGTCTAGATTAGTGGTTTCGTACACCGGCAATTCCTCTCTATACCTCATGTCATCGCCCCCGATCGACGCCAGATTGTCCAATTCGAACAAATCCGAACTCGCACAGCTCGCCGCGTCGTCGTCGTCGCCGCCACCGCCGCCGCCGCCTTCGTCGCCGTCGACGTCGGCTTCTCTCGCTTCGAAGCTCTCCTTCTTCTTCTGGTAGCTCCGCAGCATCTCCCTCGCCGCCTCCGCGATCCTCCGCTTCTCCTCGCTGGGGCCGGACTTGCCGAATTCCGCCTTCTTCGCCGGCGAGATCTCCGCGGCCACCACCTTCAGGTCCTTGCTCTGCCGGACGGGCTCGTCCACGATGACGCTGATCACGGGGTAGAACCTCACCGACCGCTGCTTCGGGCCGCCGCCGGTGACGACGCCCGGCTTGCTCCGCGACGAGGGGGTGTTGCTCAGGCACGAACGCGAGAACGAGGAAGCCGAGGAGCAGGCCGACTGGTCTCCGTCGACGGAGCTCACGGCGATCTTCGCCTTCTTAGGGCTCCCGACGGTGAAGATGGAGTTGAGGAAGCTGGCGAGGCGGGCGCCCGGGGAGTTCGGCTGCTTGAGCTTGCCGTTGGCCTTCTTGAGGTCGCCGTAGATCTTCAGCGCCTTGGACTTCGTCTTCACGAAGCCGAGCCCTTCGTGCTTGTTATTACTGCTCGGCCTCTGAGATTGCGCGGCGTGGTGGCCCTTCCTCGGGTCGAGGTGGCCGCGGTCGAACGCGGAGGCCGTGCGGTCGGAGATGCTGGTGCGAATCGGAGCCGGCTTCGCCTTCGGCCTCCTCACGGAGTAACACGAAGCGGAGTTCCGCGATCTGGACTCCGACTCGGACGACGAGAACCCTCCTCCCGATCTGGAGCTGGAGTCGGAGGAGCTGGAGCTGGAATTCGTCAGGAGCACCGAGCGGTTCCAGTCGCCGACCATCGAGCCGCGGTGCGCCGCCGCCGCCGCCCCTCCTCTCTCGTCCCCGGCTTCCTTCTTCTTCTTCTTCTTCTCCTCTGCCTCCGCCTCCGCCGCCATCCACTTCTCGATCAGGTAGTCCCGCCGAAAGTCGCCGCCGCTGCCGCCGCCTTGCTTGATCCTGGCGGCGGCGGCGGCGGCGTCGGTGTAGAAGACCATGGGGTCTTGGGGAGGGGAGTCGCCGTCGATGGAGCGGTAGATGGCGTCGAGGAGGGTGGAGGAGAAGGAGGGGTGGTCCCGTCTGTCGCGGTGGCGGGTGCGGTGTGATTTATCACAGGGATCCATGGCTCATATAGGAGCGAAGAAGGGAAGCGAAGTGAAGCAGGAGCGAACTGGGTCTACAGAGAGAGAGAGAGAGAGAGAGAGAGAGAAGGGGAAGGTGGGATTTTGGAATTCAATGATTTGGGCTATCTTTAATTGTCTGCTGCGGGAGTGTCAAAAGGCTGCTTGAGAGAGAAAAGCAAAGGGTGATTGATCATGGAGGAGAGAGATAGAGAGAGGAAGTGAAGTGAAGTGATGCAGAGAGAGTCTCTCTCTCTCTCTCTGTGGAAATACTTTTTTTTCTCTCTCTAAGAGGAGAGGGCTATATGGGAATGCGAGTACGAAACACAAAGCAAAAGTTTCAGAGACGCCAGTCGCTGTGCGGCATGTTCGAGGTAATGAGAGAGAGAGAGAGAAAGAGGGAAGTAATGAGAGCTTCAAGCTACGCCCATGGCGACAGCGAGCGAGGAGATTTCCGAGTCTCTCTCTTCGTCGGGTTCTTATAATAGGGAGGAGGAGGAGGAGAGAGAGAAGAGGAGACAGCTCCAGCAAGCACGTCCGAGCTGGCAGAGATGCCAGGTTGGCATTCCGTGACGTGGCATTCTCGCTATTTTCGTTATTAAGTAAATATGGTCTGGTTTGGTTTGGTCCTTTGTTCTCTTGCTTGGCAACCTTGCCTTCTTTGGATCTTGCCAACCAGCGCTCTCGAGGCACTAATTAAGTGTAATTAATTAAAATATGTTTAATTTTCAAAATATTGAATGTGTATGTCATAGAAAATAATAAATATATGGAAAATTATAATATTCAGTGGTTTAACAAGTATTTCATTGGCACTTTTTAACAAAAGTATTCTTTTCATTTAGGTGAAAAATATATTAAGGTAATTGCATTATGTCCTAGAAGATTTCGATTTCGATGAGTTAAACTGTTTTTTAACTTTGGTAAATAGAAACTTTTTCCTTGTAATTTCGATTTGTGTTGCTAGTGCTGCCTTCCCTGTGTTCGAAGTGCAGCCTTGGGTGTTGTTTCCCCCTTTTGGTTTACATTGTGGGTTGCCATAGTTGGTTCTCTCTTTCTTCTTTGCTCGGCTACACTTTCACTCGGTTTGACTTGTTTGTCTTATTGAGTGTAAGTTTTAGTCAAGTCTCCTGTTGTATAGTTTTCTTGGTTTCAAGTCAATATATATCTTACCTTTACAAAAAAAAAAAAAAAAAAAAATTACTTCATGAGTCTATTATACGGAGAGCTATACTTTCACTAAAGTCAAGCAAATATTACTTAGTGATATGCATATCGAAAATCATTCGATACAAGATCATCTCTTTTTCCTCCAAATGAAAAGAAAAGGGTATGCAATTCTGCTCACCAAAATGTACTCCCGTAGATAGAAGATCTTCAATTAAATGAGCCCACGACACGATGTTCATACAAGTGATCCAAACATGCAAGGTATGCTTTGGGCGACTTTTGATTCGCGATTTTACGGTTCGGCCTTTGGGATATGTGTAGGCAATACTCTTCATTCAAAAAGAGATTTACCTAAGGTCTCTATGCTTCTGACATTAGGCGGTACGGATGTCGGTCTAACTAAAGATTATTGTCCCTTTTTTTACTGTTGAAATGTAGGGGAAATGCTAGACCATACATTCGAAAAGCTAAACACTTTCCCTAAAGCTAACCCTAGATAGTAAGGGATACATTCTTTTTCTCTAATTTTTTATTTGCAAATGCGAAAAATATCTCCGAACTTGGGATCAATTGTGTGAACAGTCTCTCTCCTTTTGAATTTGTGCTTAGAGGAGGAGGCGGAGGAGGAGGAGGAGGGGGGTCAAATGATGCGGCTGCTTTGAGTTTTTGCTTCTTTCGATGTAGAATTGAGAAATTCTAAGTGCCCATTTTATTAAATTGGACTCGCATCTTTTCTTCGATTATACCCTAAGAATATTTAATTGGACAACATGTGGTTGTTGACTGTTTTTGCTCGTCCTTGTTGAATGGACCGCACGTACCTCAGCCAGATTCACATGCCTAGGATGCCAAAGCGACATTGGCCTGGTATCCAAAAAGCATGTGGCTTTTACGCTCATCTTTGGATCCATGGAAGTACAAGGAAGATGAGGACAGCCTCTGGTTCTCGACCATGTTGTGAGAATACGAGAGAAAGATCGAAACCGCATCATGCTAGTAGGAGAGAGAGGGTGCGGCGCGGCGACCCTTTTGGATGCTATCATAAGAGCCCAGTACCCATTATGGAACACCGGTTTCGATCATAGGTGTCCACAGCGCTTGCGACCTGAAAGTTTGAGGTTGACGAGGTTCTCGCCATAGCCCTAGCATGAGCCATCGAGAGGTTCGTTTATAATGTGAATCGAACTCTTGATTTTAGGAAGATGGGCGACCTCTTTACTGCTAGGCCGATTGTACCGATGGTTAGGGGTGAGCATGACTCTAGGAAAAATTTGGAACTTGAGAATAAAACCGATGAAAACCTCTCCGGTTTCAAGTGTAAGGTAGGTTCCAAGTTTCAAAAATTAGGAAACTTATTTCAATAAGTAGATTCTGGGTTTTAGGTTAGTGGAACTTGGAATTTGGAACTTAGAATTTAGAACAAGTTTTTGTATTTTTCTTGGTCTATATCTTCTCGTAATCTTACATGATTCCACGTTTGACAATGATGAGTGTATAATCTAAAACCACTAGTTCAAACTTTCATTTTATGACTAAGACTTTTACTTTGTTGATATTTCCTATTTTTTTGTATGTTTAAATATAAGTTATGGTTCGTAAATTCAAATTATAACAACAAGTGATGGTCATTAAATGTAATAATTTACTATAATTGTTTAATTAAGAATACAAATTAAACATAGATAGGTCTTGAAATGGACCTTGAAACCCGTGACAGGGAATCTTTTAGTTCTTAAAATATGTAGGATAGGTTTCAAATCCCAAAAAATTCAGATTTCAGGTGAAATTTGTACGAAACTTAAAATCTCTCATCCTTATCGACGGTGCATTATGCTAAGCCGAGTCACCGCTAATCGTGCACGTCGCTCTCTTTTTCTTGATAAAGCCCTAGCAACTCTGCAAATTCGTGAGCTTGGGAGATAATTTGTCTCTCTCAAAACGGGCAAATTTCTTCAAACCCGCACACGTCATTGTCCCACGAGCGTCTTCCTCAGGGGTGGGCTTTATCTCGACGCAACAATCTTTACGACGCTCTCTTACTTTTTTCTCGCCATTCTTTCCTTAAATCTCGAACACGATCAAGAGGAAAATTCATATCCAAAGGAGACCATCGTTAGAGATAGAGAAAGAGATGATGAAGCGCAATCATTGCACTCGTGGCTCCCAAAGCTTTTCTAGAGAGAGAGAGAGAAGGATTGGGATGGCGTTGGAGCCAAAGAATAAGGACGAGTGACGTGAGATTTGATTAGAGTCCTGAGAAAGGATTAGGACAAGGGAATGTCGGTAATGCAAAGAAGAGGAGTGACGATAAAGTGCGATTAATCAAGAAGCCAAGAAAATCCTTAACAAAGCTTAGAAAAAAAACCCTAACGTCAAGAAAAAAGCAAAGCAACGTGCGGGTCGTTTTATAATGCTCTCTCTTTATCTCCCCTTTTCCTCTCTCTTTCTCTCTCTCTCTGTCACGCTCATCTCTTATCTCTCTCTCTCTCTCTCTCTCTCTCTCTCTCTCTCTGTCCCTCTCCTGTTCCTATACTTCTTCCCTTCAAGCTCACGAAAGAACCTCGAATTATATAATGCTTTTCGCGAGCACGGAACGCCCAGCAGCATCGATTGCCGTCGATGGAGGGCATGCAAAGTGTCCATGCGAGATCGAAACGTGCTTGTATTCATCTTTTGGGTTCACTGTGGAACTTGCTTTTACGACCGCATGTGCACCTTAGTCTAGCTTTGAACTTTGTACCTCGTCGATTGCCGCAGATTCGCACGAAAAATGGTTGCTTCAGTCATGCCGATCAAAACGGTGATGTTATAGTAGGGCAGGTAGCCGAGACATGAAGTGTTTTCAGCTTCGCTTAGGCTCTAATTTCGTGCTTTTGCTTTCGGGGACAGGGATACTCGTACGTGTTTGATCTTTTTGAATTGCGATACCTAGTTAATTCATGTGATTCAGGGCTATGTGTGGCGTTTCTTGCGCTAATCTCGTGCAAGATTCTCCCTCTCTCTTTCTCTCTATCTATGAGCTTTCATGGGTAACGAATATGTGACGTTTTGGGATTCCATTCCGATCAAGAAGTGACCAATCTAGGGACCCAGAATCATAGTAGATGAGCATTAAGTGACAAGGCCTCAAACCATCTTCTCGCCCTCTCCAAAAAAGTGAAAATTCTCTCTCTCTCTCTCTCTCTCTCTCTCTCTTCCCATTTCCACATTGATCATCGACATCAGTCCCACCAATGAACGATGTCTTAATGTCGCGCACGCACCCGTGAGAATGCAATCTCTCCAACAGCCCACCACAGCTTCTGACATTGGACAACAGACGCACACACTTACGTTCATATTGGAAGACATCGTACCATCGCAATCGCATCCATTACTTCTTTCCATCTACATCAATATTCCCACGCATGGATCATGATGCCATATCATGAGTTTCAATAGACAGCATGCCATGTAAGATGCCCAGCGATGACTAGACCGCCGCTTTGGTTCCGGCAAAAATTAATCGGAGGGACTGTACTGGAAGCTTACACAAAGCATCGGGACTAAATTGACAAAATTGAAAAGAACAAAATTGAACTAGCATTCACATAATAAGTTTAGAATAGATTGGTTGATTCTATTATGTTTTTGCTTTGTGCGATGCTTATGGTCAATTTACATCTGCCGAGGAATTTAATAGAGAAAACAAAAGGAAAAGAGAGTGACGTGTAAAGAAGGGGTGTTATTATTTTTGGCACTTAGGGTATGAATGATATGGTGCCCTTTTGCATCAATTTGAGCTTCCATGGATGATTTTCAAAGCCATGCTCGAAAAGCATTTGAATTTTCTGTGTAAGCTTACCCCCCATTATATGTCCATCCACGTGCATAGGGGTAGACCAAGGACAAATCGACATCATTAGCATTTTCGTACTTCGCTTCCCCTGTAAAAATAAAGAAGGTTCCGCTATTTTTCTTAAATACGTGTTTTAGTACATGAAAAAGAATTATTCTCTATAGAAACAAAGAACAGCCAAGCCACTATTTATCAAATTATAAATGAGAGAGTTCTAATTGTTCCATATATTACTCTATCTCATTTGCAGTGAGAAAGAGGAAAATATATTAAAAAGTCATTTGGATTGCCGCTTTTAGTTTTGGAAATAGGCTCTTGTTCACATTGAAAATCCGTTTTCAAGATGCCGTCAACCCCCTTTTCCTGCATTTCTTTTTTCATTCTCAAATGAAAATGAATAAAAAAACTGTACCTTCTTTAATTTTCTTTTATCTCTCGAGATGGTAGTATATGTTGACCATCGTACATCGTGTCATGAACAATTTAGCCATGATCCGAATTTTCTCCAAAGTTCCTCGGAATACTCTTTACTCACCCCGTATGGTGCTCTTCTTAGTATCTCGATTGATTTTCAATCATCGGTACTAGTAAACGAGATATGCATCGATCAATAGTTGAGATACATCAAACAATGCTCAGTAAATTATATTCCTTTTGCGTTTTGATTAGGGATCAATTAAAAAAGAGACTATCTTGGACTCATGCCTTAGATCTCTATGGCCCATTTCATGATTGATATTCAAGTATTTTCCATCGTTCATTGGTAGGGGTGGAGACTTACGAATGGACCGCTAACAACCCTAAAGATCTTTAGATCTTCTATTGCCCTATACAATGGTCATCATAAATTGGCCCTCTGGGCTTGGTGTTCATCATTCCTATCCCTTTGACTTTTGGAGGAAAATAGAAAAAAAAATACTCGAAAAAGTAATTTTAGAGGAAAAAAAGAAAAGAGAGGAAATTTGCCATTTTTAAATGAGCCATAATTGCTGCTGATGGAATAAGTATTGGTACTTTTTAGAAAAATGGGGTTTTGGACATCCATCCCAGGTTGGAAAGCCATGCCATCATTTTGTTTGTCATGCATGCTTGGTCTTGTTCTTTAGGGTTGCAATTTTTTCTTTCCTTTTGCTTAGATTTTCTATGCTCATTGCATACTCCCTTGAGGAACATCCCAATCAACTAGGTCATAATAAATGCTTGCTGGTGAAGTGAAGAGTGCGCTAGTCTTTTTCGTTAAAGCGCTATCACATCGGACCATGCGTATGATAAATGTGAGGCTTTTGTTCCACCAATCTCTAAATTTTGCGTGCCCAAATGTTTAAATATTTCAAATATCAAATCATGACTTCATTTAAGGACTTAAGTTCTATAAAACAGCAGACGGTAATTTCACAAAATCTTACATAATATCAAAACAAGTCATCTTGAATTTAAATTTTTCTAGACCCTTCTTTTTGCCTTTTCATTATCTATTTTCACACTTAGTCTACGCTAATCTTTCCGTTTTAGCATTATATCATCAAACTAGATATATGATCAATGCGAGGTTTTCTTGCACCAATCCTTAAATTCCGTATGCCATTACAATTTTATGTGTGTTTGTTCGAATGAAAGAATTTTCTACGAGATAGTTTTCTAGACTTTCACGTGTTAGGTTCGCTGAAGATTATCAATCAACGGAAAAACCATTTATTATCAAAGAAAAATGGGAATGCTTAGAATTAGGAAAATGAATTCCCTAACTTGAAAAGGGAAAAACATTTTCCTAAATAATGATCTTCTGGAAAGTATTTTATTCTTTACATAAAGGTTTTTTTTTTTCCAAAACAAACACATTCTCAATGATAAAATCCCTAAAGCGACCTAGATATTTTCTATCCCCTCTATTTTGAAGGCCTCTAGGCATTGATTTTTTTTTTTTTTTTTTTTTTTTTGGGTGCAAATTTTGTGGAGGAAAATGACCTTCACAATTAATATCATTGCTGAAATAAATGGTAGGAGATACACTATCGCTAAAAGGCCATGATGTGGGAGGATTAGACGGCTTTCCTTCTATGTGGAGCCGGACCGCAACGAGTGGCCATGATGAACGTGGAAGCCATTCGGGAGGACCACCCTTGGCACGTGATGCCTCCCCAGTTTCTCTCGTGCGTCACGTGCACTGAATTTTTTGTTTTTTTTTTTAGCCTCAAGTTACTTAGGGAGCAATTTTGTTGCAATAAATTGATTCTGACCTTGTGTCAAGTCGGGTCAAAGGCAGGTGATCAATGCGGGGACCTAGGGACCTCGACAAGGATTTTCGGAGCGGGGAGCTTCCGATAGCGAGAAGAGTAGATTAAGAGGAGGTTTAAGATTGTATTCTACAACGTCATATAAAACGGCGTACTAATTGAAAATTTTTGCAGTTAATCATAATCTTTCAATTGTGACAATTAATCTTAATAATTTTAATAATTTGCTAATTTAGTCATTCCGATCAATTTTGATGAAATCGCTAACGCTTGATGATCCAATAAATCTTAACTATCTTATGTAATATGACTAGTGCTAATGTGAACTACAATTTTAAAAAAAAAAAAATTGAATTTTTTATAATTTTGTTGTTTTTTCCTTTTGTTTTTTTCGATCCTAGGTTGACGACATTCACCTAATCTCAGCAAGGGTTCACACACTTACCCACACAGGTGAGGGTAGCCAACCAATGCTAATCCTATCACGTAGGATGGCCAATGGTAACTAAATTGTCACATTATTGATTTATGATAAAAATTGGCCGGATAACTAAATTAGCAAATAGCCAAAAGGTTTAGGATTAAATCATCACAATATTTAAAACTAAATTGACACAATTGATAGGGTTTGAATTGGCCACCACGCGAAAGACTTATGACATTTTGAATAATTTTCTCTCTATGTCAATTATAAACCTCTATATATGAAACCAATTATCGACACATAAAGGGGGGAGAGAGACAAATCTATAAGCTATGTTTGCACGGAGCCCCAAGGCTCGAGCCCACCTCTTATGCAGATCGATCGGTGAGCAGAATTCATGCACGCCACGCAATTGGGCGGAGCGAGTTCTCTGTCGCATGGTCCATGACCGTAGCAATCACACTTTCGTGTAACGAGCGATTTCGTCTGGAAATCCATCGGCGCAGCTCGCGAAATAATTGGAGTACGGCTGTTTCTTTCCGGTACGCATGTTATTTATCCGGGTTGTGATAGGAACCACGCGATAGCCAAGCCGCTATCGATGCGATTCTCTGAAAACCAGCCACATTATTGCAGTTATGTATGTATTATGCGTATTGGTTTTGCAGTAGAATCTCAGTCGGATTGGCTGCATACAGAAGGCGGGTGCTCACGTTGAAATCTTTCACTTCATCAGACATGCTTTCGGAGGGAGGAACAGGAAAGGAAGAAGAGGTACCATCAAGAGAAGATCTCTGGCCCAACGTTGCTTCTGAAAAATGTCTGATTAACTTCGTTAGTACAAAGCCGAAACGTGGGCTCTCTCTCTCTCTCTCTCTCTCTCTAAATGCGTGGATTAGGGCGTGCACAAGAGAGGCTATACCTGCGAGTACGCGTACAATGTGTATGAAGTTGGGAACAATACGAAAAAATCTATTTATGATCATCTTTGTATTGTTGGGATAGGTAAACAGTGTGAAAGAATGTTAGCACCTCGTAAGAAGTAAGGAAATATGCGAAGTCGTTCCCTTTTCGATTTGGACCAAGTACATGCACAAAGTGGTGTACACGTTCCTACTTCTTGAACCAAGCTCCTGTCTATGCAAAGGGACACGAAAATGGAGGAGCTGAAATCGATGCTATCCCGTGCAATAACGTGACATATACTTCAGGTAGGTACAACTTCTTTTAATTAGGGTTTGTTTTGCTTAAAGAAAAAATTATTTTCGGCTTTAATATTTGGATGACGGAAGATTAATTGATTTACAAAAAACGGTTTTTATGAAATGAAAACAACAAACTTAAATTGAAAAACATTCGTCATTCTACCAAGAAAGAAATCATTTTTCCCGAATCACTAAACAAATGAAAAATAATCAGTTTTCATACATGAAACACATTGTCTTTTATCGTGAAGTTTTCAGTGGAATAAATGCAATTTAGAAGGTTCAGATTCCTTGAAGCATGGGGGAACAAAAGAGAGAGAAGTGAATATCGCATGTTATGATAATTTAATGATCGTAGTATGTCATTTACAGTTCAAGAATGAGGCCAGAAGTGAAATCATCATCATCGTGAATGAAGTTTATTTTAGTATTTGATATCAGTAATCAAATCAACATTCCCAATAATCTTCTTCAATCCCCAAAACCTCTCGCCTATCTCCCGGACGTCGAACCTCAAAACATCTATACTCGAAAACACAGAAAGGAAGACAAAAAACATACATATCCAGAAGGCGCGGACATATATAACAACAAACTAGATAGAAGGAAAAAGTTGAATATGGTGAAAACTATACTGATGAGTATATATTCCGGGAAGCTAGACTTATAAACAGACTCTAGAAGGCAAATCGATTTCCCAGTAGCACGCATCCGGTACTCCTGTGAACTCACAAGTACTGTTCTTGTATCCTTGCTCGGTTCTGTTCCCACCATAATCTAGCATGCGCCTCTCCAAACAATTCCCGACTGCATCAGAGATAGAGAAATGAGTTGAGATCCATTTGATCAATTTCACCAATGCAGTTGCAGTTACATTCATCTAACATGAGTTGCCCTGGATCCACAGATACTGCCTAGTCTATTTGAAAAGAAGCACCATGTAGTGTAAAGAAACGTTGATAATTAAAGTAAATGCAACGGATTGATTATTCAGAAAACCTCACACAATGACAGAGTAAACGAAAGAAACTAAGCAACACAGTATCATCTACCAGTGGTTACCCTTCCTTTCATAAACAAATAAATTACCTGAAACGAACTCGTCTAAGCTCTCTGGTGCCACCTGGCAAAGCTCTGATAGTAATATAAACTCCTGGCTCATCCTGTTCAACCCATTCAGTCTCCATATCACTGGCATTGCTGACTGAAAGCTCTCCAGAGTGATCTGCCTCTCTAGATGAAATAGAACCGTCCACAGATGATGTCTCTGCTTTTACCCCACTGATGGCGGAGAGCTTAGGAGTTGAAGCAAGTGCAGCCGAGTCGTAGCAATGACGAGATTGCATTGGCCGGTGATGATCAAGTGAATCTGAGGATGAGTAGCCCATCCCCATTGAGTGGTGATGATTACGAGGATGGCATTCTTTACTCAGTTGTGGAGTCACGGGGCTCTCCTTTGCAGATTCATTCCTGGAGCCCTGGAAAAGGTAAACAAATAGAGTCAATATTCCATTTCTTCTTATCTCACAAATGAGGGGTCTAATGCTTTTTCTTTTCCTTTTTCTTCTTTTTTTGAGAAGTCCTACATACAGCGTGCCAAACTCACCTCATCTTGGGGCCTCGGAGGTGTTGGAAGTGGCACTGCATCACGGTTGAAATGTTGAACATTATATAGTTCCATGACTTTGTCACAGTTCTCAGCCCACCATCTCTGAGCTTGCCACTTGTTAAACATTTCACGGCTGATCAATTCAAAAAAATGGTAATTAGCAGCTGCAGAATTATAGGAATGACAGAATTCTGGAGGTATCAACCTCATCCCGAAACAGCTAGCTACATATCCTAGGAGAAATCATGGCATAAAGATCAAATCATGAGTAGAAATTGTGGGACAACCAACTGCGGCGTCTTGGTTCACCATATTGATGATGAAATTAATGGTTAGTTTTTTCCTTTCAACATTTTAGACAATTTCCCTATTTCATGTGGAAACTTATACTTCTTCTTAGATAAATGGATGAAAAAAGCCAGCATTGAATACAGCGGAATATCTTTTGAGCAAGAAAAAAAAAACATAAGCAAAAAGTCTGTAGTTTCCACCACAAATATTACAGAGTGCTAGAGGGAGTAACAGAGTTGATACCAAGCATACTATTGTGTGCATAATCTACATGATGCATCTTAAGTGCTCGAGGCTACATGATATGAGACACTACTTCACAAAGAGAAACCATCTCAAACCTTGATATGAATAGGCAGCAAAATGCAGGATTACACACGGATGGATCTAGCATAAAAACTTGGGGGAAGGGGCCAAAATATATGATACAAGGACAGTTTATGGACATGGGAAATTTTTTCTGACAAACACATATGTAGATGATATGTGGTCAGTTTTAGAAACATGGCAATAGATCAGAATTGGTTTTCAAAAAACATGTCTGCCCTAAATATGTTTAAATTGAAAAAAAAGTGCAGACTGAATCACAATTATGATAAATAGATAAACCCATTAAAAAAGTACATAATAATATGATTCTCATTATTTTCTCCCAGTATTGGATAAGATGTATCAAATGATTATAATTAAAGAGTATATTCATGAGAGGTTGTTAACTTTTTCTGGTATACAAAAGCAAAATGGCATAAGATTGAAGATCATATTTGAAATTAGGTAAACTAATGGAATCTTAAGTGGCTACAATAGATCATATATTTACACGTCTGTAAACAGTTCTATAGCAGCATAATGTGCATCTCTTAAATTTTCAGAACTGGACATAAAATACTATAAAAAATAATCTGTATGCTAAGATACCTTATAAGTAGTAATATGTGTACTAAGTAAGGTAATAGTTATCTCCAAATTTTTCAGAGTTTATATTATCCTCCACAATCTCTATGAAGTTGTGCATTCTCAATGCAAATCCAAATACAAAATATAATTATATTTTCTTCCTATGTTGAATCAAGGCTCATTAGTACACTTGTATTTATGTGGGGGCAAGTTCAACGACTGATAACGAAATATCGCATTGTCAATATCAATTTATAAAATGCCTGGTGGGGGCAAGTGCCCCTGTTGCCCCCATGTTGAATCTGTCCATGATTACACATGTACCAAATGGATTATGGGAGACTAGGATCAAAAGAAAAAACATGTCATTACCCAGTTTCCAAGTCAGAAACTTTATATATGACAAACAGCTCCAAATAATATGTGATCTTGTGTAATTAGCATTTAGTGAAACGACCTCAATGTAGAAGTTGTTCACCAGTTGCAAAGCATGAAACCGGTGTCAATCAAGTAAGCAAGACACTACTGACACAAGACACTGCTTTACAGAGTGGCATCAACAAAATATTCTCAAGCCCAGATGAAAACAGCAAAAACTCAGTTTTAAAGAGGATTACTGGTGAATGACAATTTAGCCACCACCCACCCAAAATAAAAAGAACATGACGAAGCAAAAGTTAAGTCATGTGCTCCCTAAAAAGAAGAATTTAATGCCTCAAGAATTTCAACTACCTACACAGTATGTGCTCTCAACATCATTCAGAATTGATCACCATCCCCTTACTAATTCCCCCATCACCAATCCCACCTCCTAAAAGAGAGAAGGAAATAGCTCATTGAATTTTGGGGGGAGATACTGTGGTAAATCATGAAATATGCTCCTAACATCCATATCTTTGCCCATGCAGTTTTCCATCTAATTCACAGGTATTTCCATACTATCAAACCTAAAGAATAAGGTGAATTGGGATATTAGAATAGTCAGAGGAAGACTAGCAACACCGTGGCATCCAATCATTGCGTTGACAGCGAAATTTTTACTTTAGATCCTACCGTTTGTCTAAAGATGTCATGTGTGGATTGCAGCTATGATATGGACACATAATTAGGATAACTGGATAGTATCCACGTAGTCAGGAAGCAACTCACAAACAACTCCTGCTCTATAAAAGACTAGGGAAGTAGCTCATGACTCTCTACCCAATTTGATAAAACTCTCAGAAGCAAGTGGGTCAAGTAAACCATGGAAAGACCTTCAATTTTGAATAGGAAAACAGAACAGCTCCACTGGAAGGGTTTCCATATCTCCACAACTCCCAGGTAGAACTGACAGATAGACATTGGTAACACGTCCAAACAACATGAAACTTCCTGTCAAACTAAAAGCAAAGAATATCCAACTAAAAGGAGGCCCCTACAAAAATTATGCATGCCCAATCATGTCCAACAGAGAGAAATTGAGCTCACATCTACCAAACTTCAACAACAAACAATAGCTGAAGTACCTGAATCGAATCCGCTTGAGTTCATTCCCTCCCTCAGGTAATGAAACGAAAGTGATGAGGACACCGGGCTCCACTTGTGCGACCCACTCCTTAGGCTCATCTTCCTCCATAAACACCACCGACTCAGTACGCCCGCTCACGGACGCAGGGGTGGTCTCGCCACTCGAAAGCCCCTTGAGCCTCGACTCCATTTCTTTACCCCACAACCTAGGGGTCGAGTTCGAGCTGCCCGCCCTGCGGTATTGACCATGGAGCCTCGCCGAATCGGAGGCAGTTTCGGAGTCGGCGTAGTTCTGATTGTGGTTCTGGTTCGATCCCGAACATGGCTTGCAATTCTTGTATGCTCCCGAAGCCTTCAAAGCCATGTCCTTAATCTGAAAACACAAAATTTCGACTCCGTTCACCGGATCTATCCTCTAATTCAACCGGAAACAGGAAAGCCACGGCTCCAGATCTCGTTAATTCAGCCATATAATTCGTTCCCGTCATTTCAATTGCCCGAGCGATACAACAGTAGATTAAATTTTCTAAATTTTTCAACTTTTCCTTCCCCACTTCATTAACATTCTTTTCCGAGAGCCGGGTTTTTCTTTTCCAATCCCCCAAGTCCCGAATTTTCTCATTCAGGAGTCGACGAATTGCGCTCGTGGATATTGAGATAAACCTCCCACGCACCTCCGCATACTCAAATCACCCCCAGAGCATTTCCGCAGCAATCAGCAAACAAGACGGAAAAAGAAAAAGACAGGGAGGACGACGTCGTCGTTTACCTGGGCGGTGAGAGCCTTAATGGCCTGCTTGGTGCTGGGCGTGCCGACGGCATCGGAGGCGTCGTCGTCCTGCTGGGGGAGGGAATGAGATCCGCGGCCATTGAGCTGCGGCTGCTTCGAACAGGCTATGCAAGTCAACATCTTTCGATTCGTCCCGGAATTGACGCCGACTACAACCACCAAAGAACAACAAAAAAGAAGAAAAAAAGAAAGAAATGGAGCACGAGATCAGTATCTCCAGAAGAAGAAAAAGCGGAAAATCAGAAGCAGCTCGGAACAGACATCAGTATCCAGGGGCTTACATGCAGGGATTAAACAAAGGCCGGGATCGTACGGATCGGTCTCGTTTCCTTTTCAACGCGCAGGCGGGCACGGAGAGAGACAGAGAAGAAGGCAGGAAATGGAGATTGAAGGCGGCACGAGTGAGTGAGGGAGGGAGAGTATTGTATTGAGTATAGTACGAGTTGCTATATATGCGGCGAGAGAGATAGAGAGAGAGAGAGAGAGAGAGACAGGGAGAAATGACCGTTAACGGCGGAGGACGGGATGCGAAGAAGAGAAGGGATTCACGAGGGGCTGTCCATCATTAAATGCCGCGATCTCCACAACACCACCCCCCCCTGTGGAGCGTCTCTCCCCTCTTCACGCTTACAGAGGAGTGATGTAGAGAGAGAAAGAGTGTGACTTTCTCTCTCTAGAACCAGCGGTGCTGCCTCCTGAGTAGCGCCATTTGCAGAGAGAGAGAGAGGAACGAACAAACAAACTCGCGCTCGCCCGCACGGATTAAGAGAGAGATAGAGAGAGAGAGGGAGGGAGAAAGAGGTTTGCTTTGAGATTTGAGCAGAGGAGGAGAGAGAGAGAGAGAGAGAGAGAGAGAGAGAGGGAGGGCATGCATATAGAATAAGAGAAGGGGAGAGAGTGCAAGTTGATGCTGCGCGATAGCCTTGGTGGCTTATTAAATACTGCCCTCTTCTTCGACAAAAAAAAAAAAAAAAAAAAATACTGCCCTCTTCTCTCTCTCTCTCTAGTGACTTCATTATCCCTCCACTGTTCAAATCGCCACATTTGAAGGAAATGCAATTATAATATTAACATATAATATAATATAATATAATATAATATAATATAATATGAAGCTTGATAGCTATGTTGAGACTCTGTATAATGCCCTGGCCCTAGCAAACAACGAAAGAACCATCCTATCATGGCCAGGGTGAAGGAGGCCAGTGAGTCTCGTGCCTGCCTATAGAGCTCGTGGCCCTATTTCGCTGCAAGGACATTCTACTGTTGTACATCGTCCTATACAGCATTATGAACAGTATGTTCTGAAATCCCAACTTCAATTCTCACGTTCTTTTTTAGCACCTTGTAGATTTCCCAATCCATGCTAATACTATTACCCTAGTCATACCTCGGTAACTTGTCGGTCATAGTTTTCATTTGTTCAACCGAATAATAATTTTATAAGGGAAAAACTATATTTTTGGGTTTGGGTTTTTGGCAACTTTTGGCGTTTTAAGTATAATTTGAAAATTATATTCATTTTAAGATTATGAGGAGTTGGTCTATCGGCAGCATTAGTGATAATCATGCGGTCAAGCATCGTGCGGGCAAGATGAGTCCGGGAATGATGAGCTCGCAACAGTAGGAGAGAAAAACCGCATCCAATCGGCCGTGGCTCCGGAGATCGGACGGCCCAGGATCCTCCCGCGTGACCGAGGATGCACAAATCGGTGGTGGGGGTGATGATCCGGCGGGGCCCGCGGCCACCAATGCATGCCCGTCCGATCCCCCCACCCATGTCGTCTCTCCCGTGGCCGTGATTGATTTAATTTTTAAAACGCGATCGAGTGGCAGCGGGCCCTACTTTTGTCCCCTAACAAAGGGTCATCCCAAAAAAAAAAATTTAAAATTAAAATTAATTGAATGAGAAAGCGAGAAGAGCTGAGCTCATTAGCTCACTCGCCAGTCGCTATTTCTCTTCTTAGGACAAAAGTGGATCCTGAAAACCAGGAGGACCGAGGTTTGTCAAGTAGCAGCAAGCCGGGATGTGCGAGAGCACCTCTTTTGCAATTCTCCCTTTTTTTATTATTTATGATTTGACCCCAGATCACAACTTTGAATTGAGAAGAAGACGTCTTTTTCTGGCTCGCCCAACTAGACCCCAGGTCTACTTTAGCATGACTTCTCGCATGATTGATGAATTAGCAAACGGAATAGAATCCATCGCGACCGGAATCCTTAATGACATGTCCCGTCCGATATGAGACTTTTTGGCATGTGTGTGTAACTTTGTCCTAACATAGCTTTTCTAACGAGGGTACTAATGTTGTAACTTCGATCGTGCCGCGCCTTCTTTTTTCTTTTGGACATTGCACTCGACTTATATAGAGTGCACGAATGGGTTTTACATATGTACTCTTAACTCCATGATTTACGGAAGTTATTTTTATATATTGCCCGATCACTTGCTTTAGACTTTAAGTGAGTGAGGATGGATGATAATTACACGGAACAATTGCTCGACCAAAGATTAAACATAGCTAGGTAGAGCAAAAGCATTAAAATGATTACCATCTAGACCATGAATTGAGGCCTAGAACTAAAGCATGTCCTTTTCCTGTAGTACCAAGATAGGCTCAAATAAGTTGTTGCTATATTTAACCAAAAACTTAGAGAAGACTAGAGAGCAATAGAAATCGAATTTATATTTGTCCAAACAAGGGCCTCCCATCTTAATGTCCAAAACCTAGACACCAACCCAAATTTGAATCATCCATTATTTTTGTGCTGCCCCTAAAGCTAGAGCTACCATGCATTATGAGCGTCGAAAGCATGATGTTTAGTGGTGTTAGTGATCGATCCGAGGTGCTGCCCATGTGGGCTAATTGATGATCGAGAATGTGCTCTATAGATAGCTAGTATTAGATGGCATGTACGGTGGGATGAGGGCTCAATTGACAACTTTAGGCAAAGAAAAGGACTTCAAAAGCAAAAGAATTGATAAAGCCAGGGAGTTTTAAAAAAAAATTGAAACAAAAGAAAAGAGAAATATTTGCATCGGAGTTGGGGATTTCAAGTTTTGTGCATCAAAAGGATGGGGGGCCCAAAAGGAGTTGCACTTAGCCCCTCCAACTTTTGGTCATATTATTTAAATGATAAGAACTTTCACTGAAGTTTAGATAATTATTGAAAAAGGTGGATGATATTAATAAGCCAAAAAAATTTTAAGGAGTTTTTTAAATATTTGTTCTTAAGTTTTTTCTTATCATGCAATTTTCCTTATTTCAACGACACGTGAAATTTGACAAACAGGAGACTGCACGAGCAAAATGAGCCAAGCAGATTCTAATTCTATTCTAAGTCCGAAACCTTAAACTCATAGGTAAAGAGAGATAATATGTATATAAAGAGCATATGAACTTTGTAGATGTTAACGGGATTGAATTTGGCTCCCCCTTGGCGATCTCTCTAAGTGAAGGTATCGGAATTCTATTGCTGCTCCTGACAGAAAAACCGCATTGTTTATCAGATTCCTTTATTGAGATATTCACCAAATACAAACATGCATTGGGAGTGACAAAGTTTTTATCTCGGTTCATCCCGATTCACCATTAAACTCGGGTTATGTCTAGCAAAGAATTCCACTATAGTTAATACATCTCACCACTCTATTTCATTATTTTTAATTACAAGCGAAAGAGATTATATAGGCAATACAGTAGATATTCATGAGCTCATATCTAAATTATCAATAAAACATGAGTTTAAACTATAAAAACTGTCGTAGAGACCATCACAGGGGCATTGCCCCTACGATCCCACTAGGGCGTCCCTTAGATCCCTACTGATTATTGGGAATAGGAACCACGTGTCTTCCTATTAATGGAGAATATGAATCACATCTCAATAATAAACGAACAATTCAAGATACTCTAACACAACTCGATTGATTTCGAAATAGATAAATTGGTCATGTCGCCGTTCTATTCTTCCGTGGCGAATCTAATGTCACTTTCGCATGGGGGAAGAAATCGAATTTCACGTACTTTAGGCGTCCCATCCACGAAAAGTGACCTTCGATCGACTTCTCTTTTGTTTGGGAGGGAGGATCGTTTAATTTTGTCTCCTTTCGCTTTGTTTTTCCACCTCATTGGCTTTCCGTTGCTCTTCTCCTCCCTCGTCTTTTTGTTTTTTTATGTTTTTGACCCCCTCTCCTCCTCTTTTTTCTTTGTCTGCTGTGGGGTGGGAAATCTTTCTTTGCAGTGATCAAGACATTGCGCTAGGCATTCTTTTGTTGGGCTTCGATTTTTGGTACATAAAGCGAGAAAAGCCTTAAAGATCAAAGTTCAATGATCGATCCATTATGCCAAAAAAAAAAAAAAGAATAAATCGAAAGCTCTCACGACAAGATAAAGAACCTTGTCTACTGTTTTGGAAAGAATGCCAGCTAGGGATGAAGCTTCCCATTCGATTATTCTATGAGTTAACCAATTCAAAACGTTGCTACGATCTTTTAAAACGTAGATGCTACACTTGAGATTTCTCTTTAGTTGTATGTATTTGGATAATCTAATCTCTTTCGGTCAATGGCCGATCGAGGATTCGAGGCTAAGGAAGCCCGATGAGGGAAATCTTTTTTACTCAGGTGGACTTGGACAATCATTGTTGAGTGATTTTAGACCTTTTTCATCCTATAAGCTAACTCAAATGGTGAGACATTCCCTTAAACTTATAAACTCACTATCAACCCATTCTACAAAACGATGTGAGATAAATCCCAACAATCACTTCAATCTACCTTCCGCCACTTCGACATATTTTGAATGGAGCCCGAGAGCAATGCCGCATCCACAAGGTATGCTCGTCCAAATTGCATGAATCCAATGCCTACTATGCCGGGGGAAACACCGTAGGCGCAGCAGTGCATGTCGACGCCTTCAAAACTAGAACAATTGCACCTGATGATATTTCTTACCATGAACTCAAACTCGAAAAAAAAAAAAAAAAAAATACAACTCGGCAAGCAGTGTTTCCACAAAAGAGGAAAAGCTGAGGTGACCCACTTTGGACGTGAAAGCACATCCATAAATCAGAGAAAACACACTCAAAGCCAAAGTTGCAATCCAACGAAGCCTAGATAGGGGCACTTTACGGCAACTTTCTGTCTCGGCATAAACTATTGCAAAGCTTTTGTAGCGTTTAGGGTTTTCCTAAGCAAAGCATTATCGGGGTCTGTAGCTAAAGTTGGATTTTGCATAAAGGGAGGGGAACGGGACTACGCTTGTTGGTGGAGGAAAACTTTGGTGGGTTATGGGGACGATGATGCATTGCTTGCGAGGAGAGGAGTGCAAAAAAGTTGGCCCAACGTGCGTGGTGTTGGTACGAAGCAATGCAAAGAACCAGGTGAGTTTTTAACTTTTTTTAATTTTTTGCTTTTTGAGGACCTCAGGTACTTAACTGCTAAGTAGAGTATATATTCCGGGTTTGTCGATGCCAAACTTGGGTTTTACAGAACGAAAAGTGCCATGATGGCCGTTGATTAGAGGAGGGTTTTCGAATTTTATATTGTTTGATGTTTTATAAATTATGTATTGATGGAAGAAGAGAGCCGGAAATTTCTAGAATGTGGTGATTTTCAGCTTTAACTAAGTTGTCGAAGTCATCCTTATTTATTTAATTTTATTTGGGATTGATGGATTTGGGAGTAAAAAAGGCAAATCAGAGAGATTAGGATTGCTACAGACTAGGAAGGCCCCTTCCTTTTTACAAACACGAGTATAGTTGGAATGATTTAAGCACTTTTTCTCTGGGATGTCAATGGTTTGGGTTTTCGAGAAATCACTGTTTTTTTTAAAATTGGAGTTAATAATACAAAAAACACAAGGAAAAATTTTCTGAAAAGTCCTAAATCTATTATAAGGTGATCAATTCAATCTTATACCTTTCAATTTTGCCAAGCTAATTTAAAAAGAAAAAGAAAAGCATCAATTTTAGGTCGAGGGACAAATCCGGCCCACACTTCTTTTATTTTGTTTTGTAAAAAAACATCAACTTTAAGTTGAGTGACAAATCAAGCCCAAACTTTCTTTTTTTGTCTCGTAAAAAAGCACCAACTTTAAGTTGAGTGACAAATCATGCCTAAATTTTTTTTTTTTTGTCTCATAAAAAAGCACCAATTTTAAGTTGAGTGACAAATCAGGCTTAATTTTTTTTTTGTCACGTAAAAAAATACCAACTTTAAATTGAGTGACAAATCTGGCCTAAACTTTTTTTTGTCACGTAAAAAAGTATCAACTTTGAATTGAGTGACAATTTTAGCTTCAACTTTTTTTTGTCTGAAAAAATCACCAACTTTCACTTTATCCTAAATCTACCCCCCCTTAAATTAGATCCATTGATTATCCTTAGCAATAAATCTATGTGCACTTGTTGGTTAGATTTAAAACATTATTCATTGTCTTCTTCTTTGAGCCACAGCTTGGAGAATAGCAGTGAAACTGTTCATCGTCTCCTACACTTCACTAGTAAGTCAAAAAATTTATTTGGCCAAACTTTGTCATGTTGTTGTAATATGAAGTTGTAGACCACCACTCATTGAGAGACACCATGGATGAGATCCATCAAGCTCACGGCTAGAACCTTTTTTCTTGAAACAAGGTCAACTTCAAAATAGAGAGTTAATGGTAGGGGCAGATTTGAGATAAATGTGAAAGTTTTTGATCTTTTATGAGACAAAAAAAAAAAATGGGGCTAGAATTGTTTGTCGACCTAAAATTGGTGCTTTTTTACAAGACAAAAAAAATTGGGTTAGATTTGTCCATTGACCTAAAGTTCATGCTTTTTTACAAGACAAGAAAAAGTTTAGATTAGATTTGTCCATCAATCTAAAGTTGGTGGTTTTTTTTTTTTGGAATTAACCTCAATTTTGTCATTTCAATCCTAAACTTTAGACAACTTGCCAATTTAATTCTAAATATTTTGATTATGTCAATTTAGTATTAAACCTTTAAATAATTGACCAAACTAATCCTAAACCTTTTAACAAATTGACACTTTAGTCTTTACGGCTAATTTTGACTAGATGTAACTAACATGGTGGCCTAATTAGCACCAGCCATCTTACATGGTGCAGCTGGTACTAACGTTGACAATTTCCTTAATTTTTTTAAAAATATATGTTTTTATCTTAATTTATATTTATTTTTCTTTTTTTTTTCCCTTTTTTTACACAAGGTGAGCAAGGTCGCTAACTACTAGCCAAAAGCCGGAGACCTCCATCAACTACCTAGGAAGGGCCGGTGGTGATGACCCCCATTGGGCCTTAATCAAGAGATTTGGCGAGGCAAGGGCATTGTGCCCTCGCCCAGGCACTCATAGCCACAGCGAGGGCTAAGGTTTGGTGAACCCTTGCTAGAGACAGAGGTTGCCAGCTCTCGACCAATGACCTACGGCCTCATTGGCCCTGTGTAAAAAGAGGAAAAAAAATAAGAATTATATTTTTAAAATTAAAAAATTATCCATGTTAGCATCCAGTGCTAATTGAATCGTCACGTCAGCAATATTTGATCAAATTAGCTGAAAGGACTAAATTGGTAATTTGTTAAAAGGTTTAAGATTACTTTTACAAATAGTTAAAATGTTTAGGACTAATTGGCGTAATCGAAATGTTTATGATTGAATTAATAAGTTATCAAAAGGTTTAAAATTAAATTGGTAAAATTAAAATGTTTAAAATTGAATTAGCCGCAATATAATAAATTCATGACTTTAGAAACGATTTTCTCAAAAACCCAAACTATGTCTAGTGGAGCACAAATACCTCGAAAATTTTTGTGTCACTAAAAGTCCTAAACTTGTCTATTGTGATATGAATACTCCAAACCTTTTTTTGGTCTTATAAAAAACCTCAAACTTACATTGGTGCGATAAATATACCTTGAATGGAATAAAAAATGAGGGTATATATGTTACACATGTATAAGTTTTGATTTTTTTGCAACACAAAAAAAGTTTGAGCATCTGTGTCACACGGTGAGCAAGATTAGAGTTTTTTCACACAAAAAAAGATTGGACTATTTCTGTCACAAAGTGTAGAGTTTGGGGTTTTTTTTTTTGTGGTATCGGCCCTCTAAAAATTATGTATTTGGACTAAACTTCTTTTATGTGTAACACGGAAGAAGAGAGTTGAAGTCTATAGAATATAGGGATTTTTCGGCATTTACTAAGTTATCAAAGTCATCCTTATGTTTAATTTATTTGGGATGATGTATATAGGAGTGAAAGACGCAAGTCAGAGTGATTAGGATTGCTGAAGAATAGTAAGTCCTCTTCTTTTTATAAGATGGGTATAATTTGAATGATTTTGCCACTTTCAGAGCATCGATTGCACCTACATGGTCTTTCACCTTGGACTCGATCAATGGGCGGGCCGGATCGTACCGACACAAAAATCTCGTTTGGACCCGATTATGATTACGAAGCATTGATTTTCTTCCTAAAACGACCCAATTTCTATCTGCCTAAATGTGCTCTGTGCCTAGACGGGTTTTGCTGGCCTTCGTACTTATGACTTCGTCTATTTTATGTTACAAAGATTGAGCATGAATCGGCCCATCGAGAAAAGCTATGAACTTATAGGGAAGATGATGCAAATGGTTTATAAATTTTGATTTGATATGCAATGTCGCGCTTGAACTTTTAATTTATTTAATGTGGTCTATAAACTTTGGTCCAATGTATAATATTATCCTTGAACTTTCCATTTATGCATTGTAGTTATTGAACTTTGGTCTAATGTTCAATGTGATCCATGAAGTTTTTAAACATTTTCATAGAATTTATGAACTACATTGAACATTTACCAATAGTTTAAGGATCACATTAAATAAATTTAAAGTGTAGGACAATATTACTTATTTAACTAAAGTTTAAGGACCACACTGTATAAATCAAAAGTTAAAAAATAACAACGCCCAATGAATTAAAGTTCATGGGCCATTCATGGTATTATCTCAAAGTTTTACGTGTTGAATTGATGATGAGCTTAATCCATTTTGAGCCTAAGGTTCTAGAACCTCGACCAGAATGGGCTGAGTCCGAATTCAATTCTCTTGTTGGGCCTTTTGGGGAGTTTCAAAGTCGATTAGTTTGATCTCATGTAAGGATGAGCATATCTCCAGGGCCTTTTTATTTCATTTTGTATACTTAAAAAGGAGAGTCATCTTTGTTTTTCACTAATACAAGTGAATTACTCTTTTCTTCTTGAGAAAGCATACAAAAAATGCGTCCTATCCTCCCTACTAGTTCAAGTTCATCGCATCGAGTGACAGTCGAAAGGGCTAGTAGAGCTATGTATTGCACTTAGTGCAATTACATTCTTCTCAATTCGCCTCTCTTGAATTAGGGTTTATGTTATATTTTTAACTCGCCACCCATTATAAAATTCCACTCCCCTCATTGATCACATTCATATCTAGCCTTCTCTTTTAGTTACGAGTGTTTCTAAATCTCAATTAATTTAAAAACATCGCAAGTAAAGAATATGAATATTGTCATTAGACTTTTCTGTTTTTGTCTTGTTAATCTACCCTCCCCCATGACCCCACCCCCAATTCTCTTACCAATAGGACCACATACTTGCTAGCAACGCCACCAGATCTTGACAGTAGAGATTCTAACATAAAATACATTTTTTGAGAAGGACCCAAATGTCAAATTTCTCCCCCTTGCTCGAAAAATTGAATAAAGTTATAAACTCTATTCTATATGTATTCTTCACGGACTAAATATGATTTAGGTACTTAGCCTCAGACCTCTCCTAATGTGTCCATAGTCATTGTCACGAAACTTCCATTTGCCAGCAAGTATCACGATGTGAAGAGGGTGACATCTCGGTCATGCGCGACAACATCGCTCAACCCAGCCACTAGGAATGCCACACCACATACATCCATTCGATTTTCCTTGCAAATCAACGCGAGGTTATCTTAGATTATCCCCACCACATCTCATGGCGCATCTGATTTAGGCTCACGCGTACCCGAACCCAAAGAAAACAAGTTAAGATTCATCCCCCACCTAACCTTACTTTGCACTCGAGCTTTCAACCTTCAACCGAAACTCACGGCATCAGTCCCTTGTCACAGTCCTCCATGGCAATTTGGTCACACGAAACGACGTCAATTTCCGTAGTCAACGAGTGCTCCGAGCACGTATAATTCGTCACACTACACTTTCCAGAACAAGTATAAACTTTGAAAAACCGTGTCGCTTTTTAATTAATCAAGCGTTCCTTTCTGCCAGTAATAAGAATCCGACAAGTGCTGAATAGAAAAACCTTTTCCGGGCCAAAAATAGAAATTAAAAAAAAAAAAGGGCCAATAAAATCTCGACCTGACAACAATTTATTCAAAAACAATAATTTCCTTCCCATGCAGGCCCGCCCATCCTCTGCTCAGCCACTCCCGAAATCTCATCCTCCACCACGCTTCGTTCAACGACCGGTCGTCTCTTCCATTCTACGTAGCTTCCCCGAATTATTTTCTCGGCCGGGAAAATTCCGCCTCCCGCCCCCTCGTGTTTTTTCTCTCTGGAGAGAGAAAATTCTCGGCGCCGGGAAAATTTAAAGAAAAAGCGTTTTCGGCTTTGCGCAGTTCCCGCGATTCGAGTTCGACCCCTGTTCTGCGTTCCTACAGTTTCCCGTTCCCCTGTTTAACGTAAAAAGAAAAAGTAGGTGGCGATGCTTTGGGTCAAGCTCTGATCTTTCTTCCGTTACGTCTCCCTTCTGCAGTTGAAATGGCGTGGCGAGGGATTCGGGGTGGTGCCCTTTGATTTGGGGAGGGAGATAAGGTGTTTTGGCCAATTGGGTCGGAGAGATTTTGCTTAGAAAGAAGCGGGGTGGAGGGTTGGTGGAAAATTCGAGAAGATGCCTTTGATTCAGAGGAAGAAAGGTGCGGAGGCTGATAAGGCCGCCAGCTCCGAGGACAAGATTGTTCAGGACGCGAGCGAGGACGAGGATAGGAAGAAGAAGGAATCGCCGCCGGGGAAGAAGAAGAAGAAGGAGCGCGGCGGGGAGAAGGGCAAGTGGTCGTGCTTGGACAGCTGCTGCTGGTTCGTGGGTTGCGTCTGCACGGTCTGGTGGCTGCTGCTGTTCCTGTACAACGCGATGCCGTCGTCGTTCCCGCAGTACGTGACCGAGGCGATCACGGGGCCGCTCCCGGACCCGCCGGGCGTGAAGCTGAAGAAGGAAGGGCTGACGGCGAAGCACCCGGTGGTGTTCGTGCCGGGGATCGTGACGGGCGGACTCGAGCTGTGGGAAGGGCACGAGTGCGCGGAGGGGCTGTTTAGGAAACGTTTGTGGGGCGGCACATTTGGGGAAGTGTACAAAAGGTATGGCTCTTTTGATCGAGAGTTTCCATTGGGTTTGAGCTGTTTTGATTGGCCGTGTTTTGGTTGTGTATGAAAGTGGAAAAGTTGATATGTTTGGTTGATTCCGAGGATTGACTATGGCCTTGACAGGTACGTTGTCAAATAAGAGAGTTGGGATGTTGTTGTCGTGGCCTGCGTGCGTAATCAGTTGGGTGTTTACTAGTGCAGTTGTTGACTGTTTTTCTTTCTCAGGATGGGAAGTGGAGTATACATTTGGCAAGTACTTGATTAATATATTGAAATACTCATCAGGTTGATGATTCGTATATTTTCTTTCTAATTTAAGTAGTCTTCAGATTATTAAATGTCAAAGCCCTGACCTTTTAGGAAATGCTGATGAGTACTAGTTTGTGAGCTTTAGGACAGTATCTAACTAAACTCTTCCTTTATTTAACTGAGCTGGGAGAGAGATAATGTTAAATTACTGTGAGATCTTTTGTGGCTTGTCTCCTCATCATGATCATTTAATTTTCCCCTCATTCAACTTTAAGCCACTCCCTTTCCTTTGAGGGCAAGCGTAGGCAGATCATACTGGTGGCAATGTATGCACCCTTTTTAAGGTTAAGCTCTTTGCTAAATGCGAGCTCTGTGGACCAGAGCAAGGCCTGTTTTCCCCTGTTTTTTAGCATAATGCTGTAAATTTAGAATTCCCCTTGAACCAGCATCTCCAACAATGGGTACTAACTACTAAGGGTCCTGCTTCTGTTATGGTTGTGTCCATGTAGTCGGTCTGACCAGTTGACCTTTTACGTTTGGACATATGTACAAATGCATTGCTGCTTAGATGAAGTGCAAATTCTTTTATGAAAGAATGACTTCCTCTGTTCTTGCTAGATTACACGAATTTCTCCAATAGCCCAAGTTCAACTGATTAAAAAGATCGAAACATTTTATGCCACAGCATGTAAAAATATGACTGCGAAGGACTTGTGCAGGTCTTGATGTGAAGCCTTCAATGTCTCTATTTTGACAATGATGCATTGCTGGATTTCTTCATTCAATCTTGCACTGCTATTTATCATCTATTTTAGGTTCTAGGGTGCTGAAAGGATTGTTCTCATGATTTGGTCAATATCTAGGCCTCTATGCTGGGTAGAGCACATGTCATTGGACAATGAAACTGGATTGGATCCTCCTGGTATAAGACTCCGTCCAGTGACTGGACTTGTTGCTGCTGACTACTTCATGCCTGGCTACTTTGTCTGGGCCGTTCTGATTGCTAACTTAGCTCGGATAGGATATGAAGAGAAGACTATGTATATGGCTGCTTACGATTGGAGACTCTCGTTCCAAAACACGGAGGTATGCACTTCAATCTGAACTGTTTGTTAAACAGCACTATTTGCAACTGGTGTGTTGAGAAGTCGATTGTTATACACCTGTCATTCTCAATAGAAATTCATTCAACCTTCTCGCTAACATTTGACTGATCAGGTGAGGGATCAAACACTGAGCCGGATAAAAAGTCACATTGAAATGATGGTGGCCACTAACGGAGGTAAAAAGGCTGTTGTAATCCCTCATTCAATGGGTGTTTTGTACTTTCTGCACTTCATGAAATGGGTTGAGGCACCAGCTCCAATGGGTGGAGGCGGAGGACCTGATTGGTGTTCTAAGCATATAAAAGCAATCATGAATATTGGTGGACCATTTCTGGGAGTTCCAAAGGCTGTTTCTGGGCTTTTCTCTGCTGAAGCAAAGGATATTGCAGTTGCCAGGTTAGTTTTACTTTGTTTATCGAATGAAGAGCCAGTATCTGCCGCTAAAATTTGACACGGATTTGGAAGATGAAGGCGAACTATTGTACACGGGGACGCATATTTTTGCCTGCATCATCCTTGATTACACTAATGAACAAACCAAGTAGAAAAATGCATGATGTCTTACCAACGAAGCCCATTTGTGTCGACAATACTCTATGCTGGGTGGAATGTTTTCTCAACTTATATATCTAAATACATTTGAAAGTGCTATAATTTTGGATTTTTTTCTGTAAAATCTGGTCCATGCCTAACAAAGATGGAATACATTTCACTTCCACATGTATAATGCGATCCTTGTTACTCTCCTAATATAAGAGGGAACCATTCCCATGCGGATGAGATGATTGTCTTGTTGTTTATATTTGAATGCAGGGCGATTGCACCAGGTTTCCTGAGCAATGATTTATTTCGCGTCCAAACTCTGCAGCGTGTAATGAAAATGAGCCGCACGTGGGACTCAACCATGTCAATGATCCCAAAGGGTGGGGAGACAATTTGGGGTGGTCTTGATTGGTCACCTGAGGAAGGATATCTTCCTAGCAAGAGAAGGCAAATAATGAATGACTCACAGGTTTCAAGTAAAAATGGCACCAACAATTCCAGTTCACGAGCAAGAGTTAATTATGGAAGGATCATATCATTTGGTAAAGATGCAGCAGAGTCTCCGAGTTCTGAGATCGAGATGATTGACTTTAGGGTGAATATTCCTTCTCGATGTCCTTTTCTGATGCCCTGATATGCTCTTATCCTCCTGTCAAATTATTTCCTATTTGTTTGCAAATATCATTCTTATGATGCTTAATTTTGAAACTGGAAGATAAAAAATTTATAAAATGACTCTAAACTCTAAACCCCCTTCTGTATCAATTCCTAGTGACAATAGGTTCTAGGTTTTGCAATCTTGATTATCAGATAAGGTAGCTAAGTGGAAGAGAACTAAGAATTTCCTGTTGGTCATTGGTTCTCTTTTATAATTTCACGTTCAAGCATTTTGCCCTTCAGTAATTGTATATTCTTGCCAAGCATGTATTTGCCTCTCACTCATGCTTTCCTGGTAGTAAAAAGATTCAATCTTTTCATATGCCACATGAGATTTCTAGTAGAAAATTAACTTAGGCTATATTGAGTAGATGACTAGCTGTTTCAGTTAGGTAATTTGTATTGTTCCTCTGTCGGTTTCTTTTTTTCCCTACATTTTTTTTAGAGTGCGGAGCTGATGATTTTGGACTTCTACATTCCTGGATGCAATTATTTACGGAGGTGGGAAACCTCGCGTGTATGTTTAGTGCACATACATCTTTATGGAAGCCTACCAAGACTTTGCCACTGTTCATTGACAATGCGTGGTAGCCAATGCCAAATTATCTACAATGTTTTGCCCTAACAGTTTGATAATCTAGTTTGGGTCAAGCAATATCACTATTTAGCAAATGTTCTTATCCAACTTTTTTTTTTCCAGTGAAAATGATTCGTACATATTGTATCATGTATGTTGAAATCGTTTTTACTTATGTTGCTGGTTACTATTACTATTCAGGATGCTGTTAAAGGCCGGAATCTTGCCAATACAACCTGCCGTGATGTGTGGACTGAGTACCATGACATGGGAATTGAGGGGGTCAGAGCTGTAGCTGAACATAGAGTGTACACTGCCGAAACAGTTTTAGATCTACTTCAATTTGTTGCTCCAAAGATGATGGCACGTGGTAGTGCTCATTTTTCATATGGAATTGCTGATGATTTGGATGACCCAAAGTACGAGCACTACAAATATTGGTCAAACCCTTTGGAAACGAAGTGAGAATCTTTGGACTACAACAATAGTTTTTAAGTGGGATGTTGTGCTCTTCTTTCAACTTATATTTGGAAATTTTTGCTTTTACAGCACTTGATTTGCTACTAATCCTTCACATCTTGCGTACTTGAAATCGCTCTCTTTCTCTACAGATTACCAAGTGCCTCGGATATTGAAATCTTCTCCATGTATGGAGTTGGCATACCGACTGAAAGAGCTTACATTTACAAGATGTCTCCCTCTGCCGAGTGTTTCATTCCCTTTCAGATTGATACTTCATTCGAAGGTGAAGATGAAGATAGCTGTCTGAAGGATGGCGTGTACACTGTTGAGGGGGATGAAACTGTGCCTGTGTTAAGTGCAGGCTTCATGTGTGCTAAAGGTTGGCGTGGTAAGACCAGATTCAATCCCTCGGGAATGCGCACTTATGTTAGGGAGTATGATCATGCTCCTCCAGCAAATTTATTAGAGGGTCGGGGAACTCAAAGTGGTTCACATGTAGATGTAATGGGAAATTTTGCATTAATAGAGGACATTATAAGGGTAGCTGCTGGAGCTACTGGAGAAGACTTGGGAGGTGATCAAGTCTACTCTGACATTTTTAAGTGGTCCAAGAAGATCAATTTAGCGCTATGATTTTATGTGGTATGTACGTTTCCTTCATTGGCAAGTTGGAACTTTCTAGCATTTGGCATTTGTTGACAGTATCTGCATCTTGGTATACCAAATTGTTACTTGTCCACGAAGTTCGTTTGGGACGAACCTTTTCTCTTCATTACTAGTGGAATGTAGACTTACAGAGTGTGAATCGTCCCTGTACAAGCAACGAAATGAGTGAACTGATTTACATATCTACTGTTGTATGCTTAGGTAGGTTTCTGGAGATCGTCTGCTTGGGGAAAGGTACAGGTACTTAGTTATCTGCAGGAAATCATCCAAGTTAATGTGACGGATGTTCAATGGACAAGATAAAATGATTAGACTCCATTCTAAGTCAGAAACTTTCTGTCAAGTACATTTGGAGACGTGACATCTTAGAGCCAATACATCAACAAAAGTCTGACAATTGTTCCTATGCTATATTGCGTCATTTCTACTGAAACAACGATGGCTTTTTCCTCCCTTTCGAGCAGCGTTTTTTCACTTAAAAATGTGACAGACGAGAGGGACTTTCATATGGATGAAGATCAAAAAATGTGTTCTTTCTTTTTTCTAGTTATTGAGGTCATTGAGAAGGTTGTCTCAAATGTTTGTTTTCAATGCATGTTTTGGTCACTTCCTTGCTGTTGTTCCAGCCACTTCATCAATGGGTGCTAAGCCTATCTGATTTTATTTGCAGAAGCATCAACTGAAGCATCTCTTTTGCCATCTCGAGAAATGAAGACTTTCCGAATGCTATGACTGCAGTCAAAACGTAAACCGCCTTGCTTCTACAGATGCCCTTCAACATGCATATCATGAGTAGCTGACGCCTCCCTCTTTGTGTAGTATCTGTATACTATTTCACGGCAAGCGGACCGATATCTTATTCAAATTTGCAGGCAGTAATTATTTTCGCAACCTAATTTAGCAGTGTGCAACTCGACAGACATGATATATCATTGATTCATAAAGTCTTGCTTCTTCCCTTTGTATTCTGCCTTTGTAACATCATCATAGGAACTTGCGAAGCACCTTAATCCGGCGCATTCAATAACATGAAGTGGTTTCTCAGAATGGCCATGTGAAGTCTGTTCAAGGGTAGACATTCATATCACAGGTTGCTTGGTCAGTTGCTCAGTCTCCTCAAAATCCAAGCATGCATGAAATGTGTGGCAAAAGAAACAGGAAAGCTTATATCACATGGACAATGAGGTTGAACGTACACCCATCATTTCAATATGGAAAGAATTTAGTACTGTTGTTTTCCCAATTCGAACTCACATCTCGTCAAGATTTTCCATTCCTAGACCATAACCCTTTTCTATAAATATAGAAATATTTCCCATCCCCCATTCTTTTGCTCGACCCTCGGCACGTGCAAAAAGCGTGACACCATCCCGCTCGAGCTATGTCCGGATCAGTTTTCGCACGTCAGCAAGTATTTATTTACCTACTTATATCACGGGATGTGCCAAACTCGGCTCTAAATCTCGGATTCATGTCTGTACTACGGCAAGTAACATCGAAACAAGCAAATCATTCAAATTGCGACCCTAAAAGCCTATAAACTTTTTAAGGTAGTGTATCCTAGTAAAATCGGATAAATCATAAACTCCAAATGAAAATCGAAATTGGGAAAGATTCAAAACCGGGCCTTTAAATATGCCTTTTGACTTCCACAATTCTGTCTTCTCTTGTCTGTCTACGACGCAGAGCGAGAGAATAGAGAAAGAGAATAGAGAGAGAGAGAGAGGTTCGACGATGGAGGGAGCGCAGTACAATCCGCGCACTGTGGAGGAAGTCTTCAAGGACTTCAAGGGCCGCCGCGCCGCCTTGATCAAGGCCCTCACCACCGGTCCGTCCGCCTCTCTTCTTTTCTTTCTTTTCTGTCGTTTCTGTGGGTAATTCGTACGCTGAATTCTGCGTTGAACGCTTCATGCTGTACGCGGCTTGTGCATGAAACTCTGACCAGCGGAGAAGGGCCGCCTTTTCGATTCCGACGATTCTTTTCTTCCGTTGTTGTTGTTGGCCTTCTGCTTGTGCAGTTCAGGCATTGCTCCTCTGCGACTGTTGATGTCGTATGGCGTTCTCTGCGGGGAATTTGTAGCCGTGAATGACGTTTTCGTGCGTGTGATGTTGGGGGGTTGGGGGGTGTTTGTTTGTTTGTTTGTTTTTCTCCATGTTGTGTCTTGTATACATGGTCGGTTACTGGACTGCAAGTTATTTTGATTTTGCCAATTCTTCGCGAATAGATTGATGGGTAGTCTTGCGAGCGTTGGCAGGCTTTGAATTTTCAGTTTTTATTTCGGGTGTGGTGGAGAAGATGGATTGATTCTATGTGAGGTCGACTTGGTTATTTAGAAGGAGGGAGGCAGAGAGAGAGAGATGTCGATCAGCGGCAATGTGATCTTTGTCCTGGTTTTTGCAAAGGTGGAAGTGTCGTGTTCATTGGGTAGATAATTATCCAGTTGGGGAGTAGGCAGGGATGTTAATTTTGGAGTTTTGAGTCCTTGGTAATTTTATGTGAGCAAGCTGGAAGGAGCATGTAGCCGTGCTTTCTCCTGGAAAGATATCTTGAGAATCAAGTGCTTTTGTTAGTTTCTCATGGATAGTTTTTGCTGGCCTGGTATTGTAAAGATATTCATGAACGTTCTCTTCTGCTTTCTCCCTAAAAGGGTGCTTGCTCTACTGTTGCAGATGTTGAAGAATTTTATCAGCAATGTGATCCAGGTTAGTTTTACTTCAGCCTTGCCATAGCATTGCTGTGAATTGTTGGTTGTAATTGCTGCAAGTTTTTGGACTACCTGATCATCACTGTTTCTTCTGGGGTGCACAACCATTGAGCATTCTTTGCAGCTGGCCTTTGTTTCGCCCTTTTACATATATGTAAAATGGATTAAATTTTTTTCCATTCATTTCAAAACTTCCATAATCCCAATTGTTTTTTGGACGACAGGTATGTTGTTTATACATGTAAGCTTTGGTTTCTTTATTAATGGGTCATTGGTTTACTTACATAAATGGAGCAAGTTTTTCTTTATGTCTCTTGGTCGCGTTAAACTGTCGCTTGCTAACTCGGAGTATTAGTACGTAGCAGATAGGAGTCAAGATTTGCTGGGATCCGATCTGGTGATGATGATTATCCCGATTATCTAGTGGATCAATTGAATTCATTGACCATGTGCAAATTGGTCAAATTAGGAGATACTCTCACTTTCTTAGTGGTTCTTTCAGTTTTATTTGACATTTATTTCCTCTCTTAATCTTTCTGCTGTCTCTATGCCTGGCTATGATAAACTTGTCTACTGTTATCCCACAGGAAAAGAGAACCTTTGCTTGTATGGCTTTCCAAGTGAACAATGGGAAGTGAATTTACCTGCTGAAGAAGTGCCCCCTGAGCTCCCAGAGCCGGTCCTAGGTATCAACTTTGCAAGAGATGGCATGCAAGAAAAGGACTGGATTTCTTTAGTGGCTGTCCACAGTGATTCCTGGCTGATTGCAGTTGCCTTCTATTTCGGTGCTAGATTTGGATTTGATAAGGCTGATAGGTAAGATCTTACTCTTACATTCCATTCTTCTTTAACAAGGTCAACTTGCTCATGCTTGATTTTTTTTTAAGTGAGAACAATTTCTAATTGATACCTAGGACCGGCTGCAGCAGAACAGATAGGAGGGTGATTCTAGCTCTAGTCTGATAGATTTACTCCTACATGAAGGAAATTCTTATATAGCTGTTTCCAAACTGCTAGGATGGACTTCCTAATCAAACTAAATTAGGCTGTGAATAACATTAATTAGCATAAATGACTCTGCTGTGCTAGCAATCTATCCGTGTGGCTTTAAGCACCCTATGGTTTATCTTTATGGTGCAGGAAGCGGCTCTCCAATATGATACATGACCTTCCAACAATCTTTGAAGTGGTGACTGGTACTGCAAAGAAGGAAAGGGCAAGGTCGTCGGGAGCCAATCACAGCGGTAGCAAATCCAAGTCTGCTTACAAAGGGGTATAAATAACTTCGCTTGAGTTTCTGAAGAGTTGGTAGATGTATGCAGCTATATTTACATGGTTTGATGATATTGAGAAGAGTTGACCACTGTTGTCGTCTCTTCAAATGTTCCAACTTTATTAACATCTAATAAGCAATTGCAATCAGAGGAAGGTAGTTACTTTAATTTCTGATAATCTATAGGCAATCTAGAGAATTTATGCTGAAAGGTAGGTTAAGACTTGACTGTGACTTTCACAGTATTTAGTCGGAGGAAAGCTATCCATCGGTAATCCTCCTCAAATATTTCATCTAGTAATGTGATTTATTACGATACTGCATAACCCTTTCATGGTTTAGTTTGCAATGCATGTGTTATATCTATGATGCACGGCATGCACTTATGTGCACATGGGATTGGCAGATGGAGTTACTCATGCCTTATACGTATAACTATCCATACTTAGTCTACTTTTCTAACTGATTCTTTGATAGTCTTCTCCGTTTTGCCCATGATTTTGATTTAGTTTTTGTTGCCATCATCCCACAGCGGGCATCTGACTCTCGGGGAAAGTACACAAGAGAACTACCAGAGAAGGAAGAAGATGAGGAGCTGGATGAGGAAGATGAGGAGGAGAATGGGGAGACCCTTTGCGGAGCATGTGGGGAGAACAGTGCTGCGGATGATTTCTGGATCTGCTGCGACCTGTGCCTGAGGTGGTTCCATGGCTCGTGTGTGAAGATAACTCCAGCTAGGGCCGAGCATATTAAACAATACAAATGCCCATCCTGCAATAACAAGAGAGCTCGGACTGGAAATTAGTCCACCGCCCAGGCGATGCAGCGCACTTCCCTTGCTCTGCAATCTCGCCTGCCCTGCTGCTGGATTCTCGTCTGTCTTTTTACTAGCAACCACATTGAACTTTTATTAGGATGTTGAAATTAGACGTTGGGAGCTATTTTTATTTAATTCACATGTGACATTTTCATTTGGACTTTCGGTTATACAGATGTAGATGCTGTGAGGCAAGATGCTTCACGACGTTTGCGCTCCTTTTCCCATTTGCTTGCTGGTAGTTCATGGCTTAAGCCGATGTCGGGATCGTCCGTCAATTTATTTCATTTTAGTTTTTCCTTACAATAAACAGCCATTTGTCCTGATGAATCATGTGCATCGTCTATGTATCCTTCTCTATTGCCCGTGTCTTCCCCCACACCTGGAAGTGAACTAGAATCATGCGTGCCGATGCACCCTCCGGATTCTTTAATTATGGGGTTTGTGATATGAAACCTATCCAATGCGATCTCTACTAGACTCGCCGAAGGTTCTCTAGGCACCTGTAATCATTAGATATTAAGATCTTTCCCTGAATCGGTCAAGATTTTTGCGAGTAGAGTGAATGCCAAGGCAATGAAAAGTAGGTTGGTGTAGGGACATGTGAAACGATTCCTCCATGTGCCATATCCATTCCCTCCATTCTGACTGTCCTACTTGCCCCCCCCTACCCACCATAATTAAAGCAATCCACGTTAAAAAAATTGTAAATTACAGTAAAGCACAAGTAGAACCATTTTAAAAAGAGTTTTGTCTCTGCTTGTTTTTTAAAAAGTAAATGATTTGAAAAATATTCTTTTTTAAATGATCGCGTGTATTATACAAAAATATTCTCATTATCGACAATAATTTATACTCAAATATACAAAAATATTTTATATAAGCGATGATTTACAACATAATCTTTCTCCCTCCTCGCAGGTGCTGTCCATCATTTTTATCTTTAGTTGAAATAAATACGAACCCCCTCCCATCAAAAGTTAGTTCAACTCCGTGACATAACAAGTCTCATGGCTAAGCATTAAAGCAAGACCAACGGCAAGTGGAGAGATTCCTGAAGTTAATCCAAGGTACCAGATGCTATTCCGATTTAGGGGGAATCTTGAAAAGTCTACAAGGCTCACTGCCACATAAAGGAACCAAACTCAAACAAGGACAACCTAAAATGCATTTCAAGAACAGAGCAATACAACTGGCATATGACCAAATATGGAACATTGACAAGCCGTTTGAGCAAGTTAATTCATATATCGTGCAGAGCGAATATAACATATTTGATGGATAAACCTACCGATATAGCTTGTACATTGATTGGACCTCAGGGCAGGCAGGCAAAGAGGCAAGGAGGTAGAGAAAGGAAAGAAAACAGCACGAGAAATTAACAGAGTTTTAACAGAGGAAGAGAGTGAAATCCCCTTTAACGTTCCCTTTTTATTGTTTGTCACCTCAAACCGTCTTGATTCTTCGCCGAAAGCCGTTTCAGAAACTCGTAGGTAGTGATCATCGTGGTCGCCGACATCGACATGGAAGCCCATCTCGGCCCCAGACCTCTGTAACAAGCCATCCAACCGCCTTCCTTAACCAGGTTCCTAATGGTCTGTCCGACAGTCGGTCCCCGCCTCCCGTTTTCCTCCCCGTCTAATACTTGCAGCCTCGTCTTGATCGTATCCAGGGGCGTCGTGATTAGAGCCGACACCCCACCTGCCATGGCCGCACTGACTCCCTGAACCGCCATCACCATTTTTGAATCCGGCTTAATTGCATTGCTGCCGTTCTCATTGCTCCCACCATCCTTCTTGTAATAATAGCAGCCAATTCCGCCCCACACGAACCGTTGCGCGACAGAGTATGATGCCCACCACACTGCATTCGACGGCGCATACGTCAAGATCGATATTCCAAAACCTCTATACAAGCCCCTTAAACCATCAGTTTTGAGTATCTTCCCGAAAGCATCGATACCATTGAGATATTTACAAGCCGACGCATTGGAGGAAACACCCGAGTTAGAAGGGCCATGACAAGCACCCTGCACCATGAGCCGCTGGCTCACGACATCGACCGGAGTCCAAACAATCTGCGCAGCCATCGCCGCACTTAAACCCGCCATGGCATTAGCGATAGCCGCCGCCGCGGGCTCCGAGAACCCTAGCTGTACAGTCGTCGATCCGACATTACTCTTGGTGACCTCCAGGGCTCCCATGTAGAGAGCCCGGGCGGGGATCGTACCCATCAGGGAAGTCCCGAATCCCCTGTACAGAGCCCTAAAACCCTCGTGCCTGACGATGGTGAACGCCGTCCTCACGCAAGGGACTTCGGATTGAGCCACCTGCTGCCGCGTCTTCAGCAGCACGATCGGGTAGAGCGTCGCGGAGACACCCGAGAAGAGCGCCGCGCCGAGGACGAAGAACTTGGACTTGTCGAGCATCTGCCAATCGATGTCGGCAGGAATGTGGATCTCCTTCTCGGATTCCTCCTCGGCCGCGCTCAAATTCATCTTATCCACTTTCGAAATTTCGTCCAAAAATCCGGAAAAACACTAACGTTCGTCTTACCTAACCTAACCCTCCTACGTCACCGTCAGGCTAACAACGCTAAAACTGTACAAATCCCTCGAGAGCTAAAAAAAGGAAACAAAGCAAGAGAACACACAACGACACCAGCCGAACCGAACGCCTTTCCGGCAACAAAGCCGCCGCCGCCGCCGCCGCCCGCGGCCTCGAGTCGGAGGAGGGCTGGGGGGAGTGTTTTTTCCGCTTGTGGAACCAGGTCTTGGATCGGGCTCGGACCACAGAGAAAGGATCGAACATCTCCAGGTCTCAACAGCCGCCGCGAGTGAACCGAAAGGAGGAGGAGGAGGAGGCGGCCACCATAACTGGCCGGAGAACCGCCATCATCGCCGGCACCACCGCCGACCTCCGGCGAGACGCGAGGGGGGGTTTCTCTCCGGCGACCCCGGAAGTTCGGGAGCCGATCGAGCCGCGATCGGAGCGGGGAAGCCTCACGATATGCACATCAAAAATACGCGCGACGGAGAGAGCGGATCGATGGTCGACGTACGGATCGCCGATCGGGAGAGATCTCGCGAGTTTTTTCTTCTTCTTTTTTTCGGTTTTGTTTTTGGGGGAGCTTCTTCGTTTGATCAGTTCTGTTATGCAGCAGATGAAGAAGCTGGAGAAGAGGGAGAGAGAGTGGGGTGACCGGCTGGGGAGGTCGCTCTTTCGGATAGGGTCGAGGTCGAAGGCGGGGCGGGACGGACACGTGTCGGTTGCCGGTTCGGGGGGGTGGCGCGGGGTTCGTTAGGGTTTCGAAGGGGCACCTTTTTGGCAGGCCTCCTTTTTTCATTTTCATTTTTTTTTTTTGGCGGGGGAAGTCTACAGAGAGAGTGACGTGTTATCCATATCCATTGATTGGGGGTCCGAGGGGGATATCCGGTGCGGGCGGGTGCATCGTGAGGTCGCACGGATTTGCTGATCTGTAATCTGATTTGATCAGATCATCAAACGATGACCGAGTTTTAGGATTGGTGCTGCTTTGTCCATTTCATAAGCTTGATCTAATCTGATCTAATCATCAAGCGATGATCAATTTTTAGAAATTTCCAATGCATTTGGTAATCATTCTATGCTTCGAGAACAATTTCTTATTAAAGATGAATTATTTTATTTTATTTTTGGGAATAATTTTTAAACGTTTAAAGGCATTTGATAATTGCATAAGAATTTTATTTTCATTTTGTTTTCAAAATATAATTACGTTGAGCACCGTTCTTAGAATCTTTAATCCAAAATTTTTTCTTTTAATTTTTTAATAATTTTTTTCTTATTTTCTTTTCTTTCTCTTCTTCTTCAACCTTTGCTAGTTGCCGATCTTGGGATGATCGGCAACTGGCCAAAGGAGAGCTGGCAACCTCGCTAGAGGGTCGCATCTCGTCAGCCGAGCCTTACCCAACCAAGGCTTGGCCTAACCTCTGAGGAGGCCTAGACGAGGCTCATTGATGGTTGGGCGAGCCTCCAGCGAGCTCGCCAAACCTCACCTGAGCCTCTAACGAGCTTACCAAACCTTACCTAACTAGTCGTCGATGGATGGAAGTAGAAGAACAAGAAAAGAAGAGGAAAGAAAAGGAAGAAATTTGGGTTGCTTGATTTTGAAATTGTTCCTTAAATCAGAAAACTTTTTTTTTTAATTTCTTAATTGTCATTCCAAATCTATTCCGAGAATAAATTTATTTTCGGGAATAAAAAATATACCAAATGAATTTCTACTTCAAATTTTCTCCAGAAAAAATAAACAAATAGAAATTTATAACCATTTGGCAAATTGTCAAACACATCCTTAACATTTAAATTTGATCGATTGATTAGATCAGACATGAAATTCCGCAATAGCAAAAGCTGATTTCTCCAAACAAGAGGAAACCCTAAGTATTTGACAGAGCGATGTGACGTCAAATGCCGTTAATAGACGTGTTTCCATGTTAAGAAATTCTAAACTCCGTCGGCGTTCATCTTGACAAAGACAATTGTTGCAAGCATAACCTAGAAATCGATGGTTGAAGTCCTTCATCGACGATGGTTGATTACTTATCGAGGGAGAACCTGATAATGAATTTGTGCAAAGATGCTGCTGCAGTATTTACATTTATTCAAAATGCATACAGCCCTTTGGTGTACAAAAAAGAATTGGTGTGAACTCTGTGAACTATTATGTACACAAAAATCTATTGCTGGTTCCATGGTGTGGTTTGACCTGAACATGTGAGTCCAGAGAATCTTTCTCTAGGACCAACCATCTTTTGCCGGATTTAAGAGCAGTAGCACCGTGTCGATCTTGTGTTCCATCCAAGCGCGATAAAATGATGATCGGACACCGTCGCCGCCCCGAAGATATGGCCCTTTCGCTCAAGCGAGGCATTGGCTTCCTTGGCGTCATTATAGGAAGTCTAATGCAACGATCTAGTCTCGTGAAGACGACTGCATAAGCTCAAACCACTGCATAACCACGAGTCGTCAATAGTCAGCATCGCAGATGACAAACATCCATTAAACATCAATGGTCGATAGGAAATTACCTGTCTCAATAAATCAGCGAGAGTTCTGGGCAGCGCCTCAATGTTCCGCAGAAGAATGTAGTATGGGAAAGGAAAAGAATCCAGATATTTAGAAAATTTGATATTCCCACCCTGGAAGGTTGCTTCCTATATAAGAGAAGAAAGTTCAGAAACAAGAGGGGGTATTAGTTGGGTTAGTTCTTGAGAGACGTGGTTATGCAAAAAACTCAAGATTTACCATGAGATCCATGATTGATTCCTCCGGACTATCGAGAAGGAGAAAAGCCACCAAACGCTTGCTATTCAGGAAATCCCTGACACGGCGCTTTAAGCTCTCCTGTAAGAAAAATTCAGAAGCTTATTAGCAACCATTGGAGAAGCTCCGGAAGACGTCAGGCTTCACTTTTGGTTCATCGACATGGTATTTACCTTCTCATGGAAGCGCCCATCAGCGATGATCAACACTAGCTGCTGCAGGGGGTTCTGTCCAGAAGGAAGACGGGCTTTGGCGACAGCAACGTCCAGCATCTTGTCTAAATTCTTCAACAGGTCAACAACTGGTTCGTCGACGATTGTGTTCTCTTGCTTGAACGTCAAACTGGAGATCATCTGCTCAAGGTAAAAGGATGGCAAATGCCGGTCAATGCAATGTGAAATAAGAGAGTGAGAACCGAAGCTTGTGCAGCACACGGTTATGGAATGTGCCTGTATGCACTAAAAATAAGCTTTCTATCTCTTTCGACAAATAATAAGCAAAGAAGTTCCATATAGCAAAACCAACCTTGATTCCAGCCTCCCTTGTGAAAGGCAGATCAAAATCATGCAGCAATCTTATGTTTCCCTTTTTTCCAAAACTCGCAACAGCCAGATTACCCATTTCGAGTTGGGATAGAGCTCGGCACACTGTAACCAAAGCTTCCACGGCTACATCTCCACAACCACTCTCTGACATGCTACGAGAATCATCAATAGCTATCACGACTTGGTAATCACGTTTGTCCGGTCGCGTCCTCCTCAGCCATATTTTGTCCTTTCGGTAATGACTCGCTATGTATGGAATAACCTGATTTACAATCACGCAAACGGAATAAGAGGAAAGATTGCAAATCTGATTACTTTAGTTTGCAACGAACTAGTCACAAATAGAATTTACCTTCTTCATGTTTATCCTTTTGCCAGTTTTATAGTCTCCTCGGAGCTTACTAGCTAAAGTGGGTTCCATCACTAGACGCAGTTGTTCAGCCAACTCCTGAGACAATCTCGTAGTACGCAATTCATATCTCCTCCAAAGAGAGGCAGCATTTTCTCTTGCATCGCTGGAAATATCTTGGGAATCTGGGCCATTTTGCGGATTGTCAACACCAATAGACATTTCACTGAGCTGAAGAATGTCATCGCTCGTAGGTACTTTGTTGATACGAACCAAGCTCTCAGACAAATTCCCAGGATTACTTTCACGAGGATCCTGGCCATGAGGAGATCCTTCATTAGGCAACTTGTCCATGTCAGAGACCAATGAGGGCTCCTCAGATTTTTTCCTCCTGACTGAAGTAACATCATGTCTAGGCTCTTCTGAACTCGGCATCTCAGTTTCCATCTCAGCAACTTCATCGGTACGGTCTACTGCTGAATTCTTTTCATCAACCATGTCACCATCAATTTGGTGCTCAATCTGTTCAGCGGTTGCAGGTCCCAAAGCTTGCGCTGTCCCCTTCTCACCCTCAGAAACAAAAGCATACTCATCTGCATTTCCATCCTCCATCTCATCCTGTGCCTCCTTTTTGTCTTCTTGAATATCAACAGGAATTTTGGCTCTCTCTTTCCAACCTTCAAGTGCATCCCCTATGCTGCGATACGGATTTGGCTGTGGTCTTTGAGGAGGTGATGGTTCATCCAAAGGCAGCTGGTGTTTCGGTTGATCATCGCTTAATCTACCACCATCTGATGAATCAGCAACCACAATTTCAGGTTCAATACCAGAAGGTGAGTTTCTGCCAGGAGCTACTTCATTTTGAGTATTGCTGCTATTGGACCAGTTCATTTCTGGCCTTTCATTCACTGAATCAGATGCTCCTAAGTCTTGCCTCAGTTGTACTCCTGAATCTGCCATAGGTACATAATCATCATCATTCCTGGAACTTTCTTTACCTGGAAAGTCTTTCTCTGCTGTTAAATCCATTGCTTGAGTATCTTCAGAGTCAGCATCTCCATCATTTCGAGAAGTTTCAGTTCCTTGCTCAATTTCTGCCTCCTCCAGACTTTCATCCACAGCATCGGTCTTCTCTTGCTGATATTCGTTCTCCACTGGTTCATCTTGCTCTTCTTCACCTGCTTCTTCCATAGCATCAATATCCTCTACTTCATCATCAATCTGCATGCCCTCTTCAGAAGTTTGATTCAACTCATTGACCTCCAATCCAGAAGAATCCATATCCGCTTTTTCGTCATCCATATTTGTGTCCATATCCTCCACATCAGCAGCATCATTTGTTTCATCGGCATTATTACTGTGACCTTCATCCGGCACCGTCGCAGCTTCTTCCTTTGCTCTGAGTTCCCTTTGGTTCTCATCTCTATCTCTGACTGAAGGTCCAGATTCATGCTTCTCATTACCCTTTTCTGGGCTGTTATCATCATCCTTGTTCCAAAGTCTCTCATCAACAACCTCACTGTCATCCCCATTTTTTCCCATTGCAGATTCAAGTTCCTCACCATCGCTGTTATCATTTTCATCCTCCGTGGAATCCTGACTCAAGCTAAACGTATCAGCTGCAAAATCCTGCTCCATTTCAATCCCTTTCTCATCCTTGTTTGGGACTTCTGTGGAGTCATTTTGTTCTTCTCCTGGCTGTGAGAATAAAAACAAAAAGGTATTAAATAATACAAATTGATACAAGGCGTGAAAGGGGGGTGGTCAAGGGCTGTATCTTTTACCTTTGCAGAATCTCCAAGAAGCTGATCCTCATCAATTATTTGATCACTCACATCATTGATTCCTTCCCCCTCACCCATACCCGTCCCTCTATCATTCTGCGATGTGGCATCGCCACTCTCATCTACCTGATCTTCGGGAGATGTGCCAAATCCTCTTGAGTATAACAGAGCTAGATCTTTCGCAAGTGTATAAGTCATCAAAGAAATCTGTAAGCAAGTCAGATAGGTTACCTTCGGAATAGATGGAAAGACTACTCTATATAGTAGCAGTTATCATCAAGTGGAACCATACATCTGCAACTAAACAAAACTTACTGTTCTGTTCACAATCAAAAGATCTCTCTGAAGAGCATTCCCGAAATCCAAAAGTACGTTCAACAGTGTGCGCAATTTGTTAAAATACAACCCAATTTGCAAAGACAGCCCCGCATTTTCTTGACCAGGGAAATTAATTAATTTTTCCTGTAAATTCAGAAGATGAGAACGAGTTATGATCTCCTCAAGTAATTTTTTACAAAGAGGAAATACAGTGTCCACATACCGCCAGACAAATTGCTCTAAAAGTTTCGTCACATAATGGTCCTATGTTTAAATCTGTTGCATAAGCTTTGAACAGAGTTTTCCATGAGGTGATATTCTGCTGTGATTCTTTAGAAAGATCACAACCATCACGGACCGAGGTAAGTTTGTGCAACACGTGCATAACATGTTCGTATGCCACTGTTAAGGCCCCACGAAATTCCGCTTCGAGCTCAGAGTAGAGTGAAGATGTCGACTCCATTCTCGCTCCTAAGGCGAATCTGAACTGTTCCTGCATCTGTTTCCCCTGATAAAAAAGAAAGTACATTGCCATTGTAAAAATTCTGCAGTCCTACTAGAAATAGTTCAAAATTTATTACCAAATCCATGGAGGACGGTATCCATGTCAATCTATAAATTAGTGACAGAAGTGGTCAAAATCAAATGAATATAAAAAAAAGCACCAAGGTGTATACACCCTTTCCTTTAGAATCCAAAGAAGGCAAGCGGATTAACATAGAGAAGGCTCTTCAACATTTGCTTATCTCAAAGTTCCACAAATAGAAAACAAGCCGATCCATCCAAAGGGCTCTTAAAAACAAGTTCTACACAATTCAAGCTTATCTGAATATCAGTCTGATGTATCTTGAAATCATTAGCATATCACAGTTTACCCCAACTTTTATGCTGTAGATGAATAGTCGATCACTTCACATATTCCATTGAAAAATCAATCATGGTGCAGACCGCCAACATATTATGAAGACAACAATCAATTCATTCATCCACATTTTCATCACAATACGTCACGAATTATCCCATTTGTCATTGGAGTTACTTATTTTAAATTCATCTCTGTAGTTTACTTCTAAATTCGGTACTTAAATATACATTACACATCACAAGTCAACTCCAATCATAGGCCATACATATATTACAATCAAGCCAACTGGCTTAATTTCCAACACTTTATTATAGTCAGTCAGGATGCAGTCCTGCTATTTTGACAGGTCTAGATGATGAAAACCAAAGCTCTGATACAAGTGGCATTTCCTTATCTATTTTCTCAAAGTTACATTCATCCTTATATCTTACAAAGTCAGGCATAGAATATGCTCGAAATATTAATATAGAGTAAATATGCTTAAGCAAGGAAAGAAATAAAAACTTATATATTATTAAGAAGTCTAGAAAATATGAATATGCTTAAGCAAGGAAAGAAATAAAAACTTATATATTATACCTGCTTGAGTATGTAATCCAAATGACCAAGCAATATGAACCTGACAGAGCTTCCATCATGACTTTGATTGCGAAATGAAATGAGATGCTCCTCAAACTCCTTTAGCACCTCAAAATTCTGGAATACCAGCCTTTCCTTATCTGTTGAAATTACAAGAGCATCCAAGGATCCACTGACCATGTTTATGGCTCCATCACGACTGAGAAGATTATTATCCAATGCTTCCTGTAATTAAGTTCACGTGAATCTCCAGACTAGAATAGCTACAGTTCTAAAATAAAAGTATTGAGCACATTGAAAGAAAAAAGAGCACCTTTGATTTGTGGATGACCGGAATGAACCTCTCAAGAAAGGTTTGAATTTCATTTGCAGCTGCACGAACACTTTGACAGTTATTCAGATGAGTGTTCTGCACCTCTTTTAGCAACAGCAAACCATCATGTAACATGGCCCACAAGCTGTCAAATAGTTGCTGCACATACAAAAGAAATGCGTTAAGACCTCATTTCTAATATGTCAGCATCAAGCAATGATAGAGATTGAAAGACACAGCCAACCTTTTGTCGCCACAAGCATTCCAATGTGGCATGCTGATTCCTAGCAATGGTGCACTCCAGAGATGAATCGGAATATACATGTTCAAGAGTAGATACACATCTATGCAAGCACTTCAAATGATGAGCTAAATCATATATCGCATCCCGCTGCTCTTCCTGAATGACTATTAGATGGGACACAAAAGAAAACGATCGAGTGACCTACAAAAGGTGAACGGATGTATTATTTGAGAGGTAGTTTGACTTGTAGAAGATGCCTTAACAATAAACAGGACCAAATTGACAGCAAGGACAAGCTAAGCAAGCTATCAAGGTCTGCCAAATAGTTAACCATTGCGCTCATGGGTAGCTGTGGTCATAAGATAATTGGTTTACCTTTTTATCTTTCTTATAGGGTATATAACTTAATATGATATTTGTGAAGATGAGCAAAAGAAATTTCATTAGGTGGTCACAAAACTGATCACAACATGTTTTAACTGGACTATTTTGCAGTTGTTCCAATGAAGGTGGTGCCCGGCACAGGTGAGGTGTAGTCTTCCATTTCCTGTCTTTACCTACCTGATCAAGAGTGAAATCTTTGTGGAAGTTCCATCGAATATGCTGTAGAAGCTGCATTGATGCAATGCTCTTGAAGTAGTATTCGTTGGCTATCTTCCATTCACTTTCCAACGTGTCAATTGGAATGCCTTGAGAATCAACAGGAGAAGAAACATCCACAACCCTTGATGACAGCCTACAACATGTTGACAGCAGATGTCCCATTATATGTGACGACCGATGCAACCAGCCAGAGTCAAGTTGATCCTGTTTATCATATGACAATCTGTCAACAATCGAGACTAAAAGAATAGGAAAGAGGGAAAAGAAAAAAAAAAAAAGAACATGGACTTTCGGTCATTAGAACCTCCATCAATGTTGACATGTGCCTTGATAAGCCTGAGCTTTCTAAATATTTTAGGAGATCAGCCATAGCCCTCCTCTTTCGTATATTTTTAGTCACATCTTTCCACAGATTGCCACAATCCAATACAGCCCTAGACACATTTTCAAGAGTTGACCAAAGTTCCTTCCATTCTTCCTCATATAAAACCATCCAAGTAGCTGAACACTTCCTGATATTGTTAGCCTCTGCACAAGTTATGAAGCCTCAAATCCCAGATATGTCACAACAACAGAATTGAAGAACTCCTACATTATGAACAAAAAGTAACCTTCAGAATGCTTAAAGAGTGACAACAGCTTGACAGATTCAGGAGTCATCCCAGTGTTCAAATTCTCTGAAACATCACATACTTTCATCCTCCAATTTGTGTACCAGACAAATCTACATGAGAAATTAACGAATCAGTATTCATATAAGGTTGTTGAGCTTATGAAGCACTTGGGATTGCAGACACAAACTGCCTGAGAAGAGAAAGCTAATATAGCAAGTTTAGCCAACATGGTGAATGATAAGTATGCTCATGCAACGCAGACTGCCTCTGCCAAACATAGAATACTACATGGAACTGGTTATTTTAGATTAAATATTTATTCTTCAGGTAAAAGTGGAGAAAAATAGTCTAACCGGTCTTTGTTGTCAACAGCTGTCAGATCAAAAGCAGTGTTCAGCATCCCTTTGTTGTCATCTGGAAAAACATGAAAAAATTTTGGAGAACGAAGAGACTGAGCATCTATTCCACTTTGTGTTGTTTTTTGGTTCAGAATGGATTTCACAGATTGCTGCAGTACATCCTGGAACATACATAAAATGAAAATCCAGGTGTTAGTCAGTTAATCACGATATTTTTGGCCTGGAACATATATAAAATGGAAATCCAGAGGTTAGTGATTTAATCACAATGGTTTTGGAAAGTCCTTGCATCCAAGATATTGACAGATAAAATTTTACTCTTATCATGCTTCCCCCCAATGAAAGACTAAATCTAGGTAACATGATATAAAAAGAAAAACTATCCGAATACTCGAATCTGGATGTTTGAGATGCTCTAAGAAAAAAATAAATGATTCAAAATGAAATCCATTTGAAAAACTGCCAGAGAAGCACTGTGAAACACGGTCCACGTACACTGTACTTTTGCACAAGCTTCCTGAACCTGTGCCTCATCCTTTTTGAAGTCTCAATCGACAAGCAGCTCTCAACACGCTCTTCCCACTTATAAAGTTTCATAAGTTCTTTAATTTCCATCTCAATACTTCTTCTACTAGCCTCCATATACTCCAGTATTCTGCAAATCTTATCAGTATAAGCAACTAGCAAACCTCCAAAAATAAAGATCATGCAGTGGAATACAAGCAAGCATCTGAGAACTCACATTGGCAGAAATTGCATGTTAAGTCCAAATAAATTGTAGAGAACTTTCAGATTTTCCTTGTGACGAGAACTGCAAATCAATAGAAAAGAAACTACATTATGCGCCAAAACAATAGGAGATAAATAACACCAGCATAATTGCATATGCCAACAAGATTAAAGATGGCCTTTGGACTAGGGAGATGTGGTAAGATGTAAAGGAAGTAGATGATACAAATAAAGCATTTATTTTATGTAAAAAAACAAACAGTGAAGTACAGGGTAGATTCAGCACTATACTATGCATTGCACATTTATACCTTGCATATATTCCAAGTTGGAGGCCTGTGTTGATTTGACCGTGAAAAGCAAGAATCAACTGGATGCGTCTTCTAAATTCACCTACATTTGATGTCTGAATGAAGTCCTCCAAACTGCATTTTCTAATTTTGTTAGATGCAACCACTCAAGAAACACTAAATTTCTCTAATATACATCCAGGTAATTTGTTTTTTTCGGTACCTTTGTATCGTAGACTCATTGTATGCTGAAACATCAGCAGAATGACTATAAATAACCGTATATAACGGGAACCAGAGCTGCAAAAAAAAAAAAAGGACAAACAATAAGGAAAATGACTCTTGAGAGAGAAAAAAGATGGTTTGAATTAGTAGCGGGCCAAAAGATCCATTCTGTTGGAAAATAGCTGCAATGTGTATGCATAGCTTTTCCTAATTTAGTAGGAGAACATGAATGAAAGATCTGCCTCATTAGTTTTTTGCAAGCAAGTTGCCAAAAGTTTCATCTAGCAACAAAAAGATTAACAGTTTAATTTCTTTTTGCACTACAATACTTTACCAAGAGAAACAATATGACTATACTGAGGCCACTGCTAAGATCATTTTACTAGTTTAAAGTTACAGGATAACCTAAGATAAATAAATTCTCCATTTTCTAAAGAAGTAGAGAAAGGGCCCATAATCTCGATAAAGAAGAAACTTAAATGCGCAGAGAACTGCAGAACCACAATGAATAGCTACTTACCCTTGTAGATTGGATACAAAAAAAAAAAAAAAAGAAACATATTCACAACTTAACTTGCTATCAAACATCATTCTAATTTTGTAAGCCCCACACAAATGGTTGTTTTGGAATATCTTTCTCACTGAAAGCATAGCTTACCTTGGCTGCATTCATCTCATACTGATTCTGCACCTCATCTAGCAATACTGGCCAACACTCAAATTCCTTCTTTTGCCATGAGGACACCAAACCAACAATAGGCTCCAGTTGATCTAAGAAAACATTTAAGAAGAGGAACCAGAAAATTATATATAAGCAGAATATCAGCCTTTTTAAAAAGGCAGAAGAATACTAATTTATATATTGCCAAAGGACATACCAGATAGAGACAATCTAGGCATACTATCTTTTAACACATGAGCCCGGTTGAGCAAGAACTGCAATCCTGAAAGAGCCTTTAAATGGAGGAAAAAAATTATTTGTCTTATCCAGAAGGGAAAATACAAAGAAAAGATCGAACCTTAGTGCTATGTCTTGACATAATTATGATATAACCGGAATAACCTTATCTAGGGAATGCCCAGAACAAAATTATTGATGTACTAGCAACCAACAAAAAGTTTATTCCTTGCAATCTTGTTTTCTGCATCATTTGACGTTCCTATACAGAATGAACTGTGTTCTCATTACCTTAGCCAGGGGAGTACGCACAGGAAGTACCAACAGCATTCTAATCACATCCAAAATTTTCTGAAGTCCGGGATGATCTTCCCACTCGCTCATAAGAGCAAGAATGACTTTTTCCAATGGGAGAAGGAGCTTGACCATCTTATACATATCGTGCGCATTTGAATCCTGCATGATGCAACCGGCACGTAAGTCGTAATCCATATAGTCTTGCTTTTCAACCATAGTCCAGATTGCAGAGGCAGCAACAATAGCAAAACCTTATAAAAATTATATCCACGGCCAGAGAGAGTGGATGAAATATGACTCAAAGAAAGATTAAGCACGTGCTCCGGCATAAGACTTGTGTCCAAACTAGCAAGATTGGGACTTCCTAAATCTGAAACAAGAACAGGTAAACTTTAGTTTCCAGTGTAAAAAGGGAACCAATTATCAGTACTGACCGAAAAAAAATTGCTACCTTTGATCATTCCTGCTCCCAATCTGTACGATTCCATGAAGTTTCTCAAAATGTTTTCATCAGACATTCTGAAACTTCCAGGCTGAGAAAAAGAAAGAATCAATTCATATATGGTATGAAAGAATGTCTAATCATTAAAGAAATTGATCCGCTAAAATTTAAGACCAAAACTGAAGTCCAGAGCAAGCACATGAAAAAAAGGCAAGTCGCATTAGGGAACATGTGTTCAGACATTCACATAGAGTTTCATAAATTAAAAATCTAATGGTTAAATCAAATAACCTGTAAACCCAAGCACGCTGACACGTGACTACATGAATACCAAGACGTATAAAAAGTGGTTTAACTCCCAAAACTTTACATCCATACATCAGAAGAAAATATTTCTGCCTGAAGTTATATAGGATTTTTTCTGGCTGCAGGCTCGAAGTTCCTTAAGACTTATGCAGCATCTAATTCTTTATTGATATCAACACAGAAATTAGAATCTTTTTGGAAGATCCTTCTTATCCCTGGAAGTCACTGTATTATTCTCTAGTTATGATTTCGACTCGCCCCAAACAATCTAAATTTCATCACGGCAAATAAATGCCTTCTGTTCTGTCAAGAACAAGTACTGCAAAGTGTAAAGCAAGGCTACTTCCACCACAACATGATCTTCTCAGTAAATTCCAGAAGATTGACCATTTCATAGCAAGGCAATAAGGCCAGCAAAGGGCAGTAAACAAGCAAAATTATCTCAGTGTAGAAGGATATATATCATAGCCTCAAATACAATAGAACCTGTAATGTCAAAGGAAAATTAACTCACCCCAACAACAAGATCGGTCGACCCAAATAACTGATTGTGGATTTGAACCATGTCATTCAAAACAGGTTCTTGAATGGAACTCCATGCATCATCCACACTTTCAACCTCATTGGCCTGCACATGAAAACAACAAACACTAATGTAAGTGCTCTGATAAAACAAGAATGGCAAACAAACATGGAGGCATTACCCTTTCAGTGCTTTCTTCTTCCACAGCCAACTCTTGCCACTCTAGAAAGCTTTCGCTTGCAAATGACTGTCTAAGACTAGATATGTTTACTTCAACAACAGTGTCGATGTCAAATGCTCGAGGTTTAAATTTGAATTGCTGAGAAGAAGATTCTTCTTTTATTTTTGCTTGAACTTTCATGACCATCCAAAGGTTGGCAAATGTTGCAAAGATTTTCTCCATTATCTGAATCAGAAAAACATTGGATGAAGTCTAACCATCAAGTACATGCATGAAGATAACTAAATAGGACTTGTGCTCCTCCCAGACAATCAATCCGCGAAACATATACCACGAATGATGAGTCACTCAGAAGTCGTGAATTAGCCACATAATGAGCAATCCGAACAAGAATGTTGTGTTGAACAGAGGCTTTAAGTTGCTGGGTGGATACACCCTACAAGGTAAATCCATATGAGTCAGGAGCTCATTACAGACAATTTAACACTAAAAACAATTATAATACTTCACATACCATTTCATCAGCATCAGTGACACATGCAACAGAAACCAACTTCTCGAGCAGTGTTACATCTGCTGATGAAAAAATTGATGGAAAATCTAGTTCATATGATGAGACGTCGAGCAGCCCACTGACGAGTTTAACATCAACAGATTTGTAGAATCCACATCTAGGGAATCTCATAAACATGTGAAGAGTTTCCTGCGAACAAACACTAGATGAGTTCTACTGCGTGTATATACAATAGCACCATCAAGACTATACATGAATTTTTACATACCAAAACTCGCTCCATATTGTCCTCCAGTAGTTTCTTCAGAAAACTTTCCTTTAAGATTGTTGACAAAACCAAAGATAAGCCCAATTTCATCTCGTAGACTGCAACTTGAACTGGCTGAACTATATCAAGATACTCAATGTACTCATGTGACATTCGATCAATAAAGGAGGTAGAAGTTTTCTGAAAAATCAGAGAAACAGGATGCAACCTTTAGCAAGCAAAAGTAGACAGTAAACCAATCGAAAAGACACTCAAGTCAAACCTGCCAGTCACAGGTTTGCTGGATAATCTGAACTGGATCTGTCCCTTCAATATTGCTCATCAAGAGCATCAATGATTTGACTAGAACAGAAAAATCAATTAATTCGCCTCTTAACTTTCTGAATTTCCTAGGATCTGAGCGAAACACAACCTGAGCCAAAAGATTAGCAGTCAAGAAAATAGAAATCAAAATAAAACAGACTAGCTGATTGGATATATGACAACGAAAATATTAATGCAAGATTGTGTATAAAGAGCTGACAAGCCATCTTGCAGAATACAAATGACTCCATGCAAAAATTGTAATAGCAAGGCAGCACATATAATTACGAAAGCTGCTCTTATCATAAACAAGTTGAAAACAGACCGTAGAATCAGCATGTTATCCACCTGTTAACAGATAATGTTGACCGAAAGAAAGAAGAAAAACACTCCCCATTACCTTTCTTTGAATCCTGTCACATTCTCTCTTTAGATGCTCTAAAACTTGCAATCTCTGCTTATCGTCCTGTCTTGCGGAGAAACTCCCAGCTAAATAATTGCACTCTTCTCGCACCTACAAGTCATTGGAGTAGAGTGTTAAAGTATCCTAACATATGTCTATAATAAGACCAGCTTCATGCAGTTATTAAAACCAAGAACAGACAAAGTTATTAAGCAGATTCTCAAGACAGGTACCTCTATTTCAAGTTCAAGCAAAGAAATCTTCTTTGCTAGGAATGACTGCTTACAAGAGTACTTCAGCACAGGATCCAAATCATCAGAGTTAACCAAGAGGTGATACCGCATGCCACCGATATGTAGCCATGCGTGTCCAAGGTATTGAATATCTATGACATTGTAAATGACAAGATAAAATCAAATAAAGCAAGCGACGAAGTTCAGTGAAATGGATGTATATGTAGCATTTTTTATATTTCCAAATTGAAGAACTAAAATAACATACAATCACCAGAACGTGAGCAGTGAACATAAAGTTCTCTAAAGGCTGGCTCAATGGAAGTTTGCACCAAGCGTCTCAGTCCTTCATGGCTTGATGACAAAATAAGTGTGCTCAGCAGCTGAATGCTATTTTCCTGTCAACCCAAATGCAGTTGTAACTAAATCATTACAAGTAAAAGCACCAAGATGGAAATGAACCTTCTATACATCATATCTTATATTCACGTATATCAAATTGTAAGAAAATGGTTCCAATGTAAATTTCATTAGAAATTGCAAGGTACATTATGAAGTTGTCGAGTGTACCTTCACTCCACTATCATGTAATGATGAAATGATAGACTTGATCGCAGCAAAGTTTTCTGTATGGAAAGACTTCTGGTGGGCAAATATGATCTGGAAGGGGGACAAAATAATCAGTCATGCAAACCATGACGAGAGCATCAACTGAAGAAAAGATAAAGACCCACCTGCGATAAAAGCACTCGAGCAGAAGATAGGAGAAAACTAGGTATATCCGTTACTGGTGCAGTACTTCTCCAGATATTGGATGAAGCAACTCTAACCTTCAGACAGTGCGTTGAATACTCCTTGGCAGAAAATGAACGTTGCCTGTTTTTTTTTTCGGGGGGGGTGGGGGGGCGCGGGGCGCAGATGGAGCAGAGCAGATATTGTTAGAACACCCGTTAATTCGTTTCAAGATACTCATACTAAACAAATAAGACATAAAAAACGTTACCTGATATCTTATTTGAAAACTTTTGGAATTCAGACATAAGAATTCTTTTATTACAAACTTCTAAGTCACTTGGGAAAAATCAACCACGAATTTAACAAAATATCTGAAACTAGAGATATCATAAACACAACACACACCCCATACGTCTGAGTGACCGATTATCACTTCCAAAAACTTTCAAATAAGATTTTCTTCCTACAAACGGCTGAATGCAGAAAAATGTTACCTAGTAAAAAAGTTTGTATATATGAATACATTTCTTGAGCCATTGAAACAAATCAAGCCTTAGTCAACGCCTTTTAAGATTTTCAGACAATCAATATCAGAAGAAACAAGGAAAGTTCACTTACTGCATCTGTACTGTCATTGCTGTTCTCAAAGGCCGCATGATCACATCAGCTAATGGAATATCATAACTATCATGCCTCAAGGATTTCTGCTGCCCAAAGATAACTAGTTAGATAATTGAAGATTTATGGCACGGAGCCAATACTGATTGTTCTATTAGGTAAAGAGTAAACTCGTGAACCAAAAAGAGAAACACTTTTACCGTGAAGGATGGAAAGCAAAGACTCCACAGAGATGCGTGCCACATACACCACATTTCAAGAACTATAGCCGCGATTCTCACATCCACTGTGACAGAAAACCGGAAACATAAATTATATATAAAGGTACATATACATGAGAGCTGATATTATAGCATAAAGATAAAAAAATGATTGAACAAACCTGCATCAATAGACATCCATGAATCCAATGTCCACAGAGCTTTTTGATGTGGAGAAAACATCTGCGGAGGTCTTGATGAGAAGGTTAAAGAAAAGTTCAGAGAAGACTCCAGAAGGTGAGAAACCCTGCTTAGAGCCTGGATGCAAGAGATGCAAACAATACACAAATAAATAAATATATAAATAAATAAGGGAATATCTTGACCACAATGAAAATATATCCCAATCCCACCCAAAAAACCAACTCCCTGCAAAAAGAAAAACCTCTATGCTAGAAAACACAAGAATAGCGAAAATGCTTCTTGCACGTGAAAGATCTTTCAGAAAACAGAATCAAATACTAGATTGCCCTAAATAAGCAAAAACTATAGGCATCTATTGGACCATCGACTACAAGGCAAGTACTGAAGGGATTAGTTACCATGGAAATGAAAAATGGGTTCATATCTGACAATAAAAAAACTTCATAATTCTAAAAAATGGCAAGACTTTAAGGTGTAACTGAGGGTTCATATCTGACAACAAAAAGCTTAAAAAATTCTAAAACATGGCAAGATTTTAAAGTGGAACTGAATAGGAAATAAAGCACTGAGTACCACAAAAAATTTGGGTTGACTTATATATTAATGTTGTTGGAGGACATCCCTATCCAATTGCAAGATTGCGTCAACCAAATTTTGCTAAAACATAGAGATGGAGAAATCGTAAAAATAACACCACAGCACTTGTGACAATTGAATTGCTAATTTCAGTATCTGCCTTATGGGAGTTGATACTAGTTATTAGACAGACATTCTCTGCTAAATATTATAATGCACCCTAGAAACAACTCAGCCAGGTTCACCTAAGCAACCACCTTAAAGCAATCGAATTAATGGTATATTTTCTCTTTTCTGGCTCAGGTAAAGTCCATGATATTCCTATTACTTCATCTGCCAAAACAAATGAGATATCTAATAATATGATTTAATAGAAACCATATCTAAAAGAGGGTAATGCAGTCATGTGGTTGTGCCAGTGATGCAACTACAAGAGAGCACTGCTGGTTGACTTTTTGCATTTAGTGCCCGCAAGTTATTCTACTTAATTATTAAATGCTCCCCCAAATCATATTTCATTGTAATTTCTTAAATGTAATCAGGTTAAAAAGTACATGATGTTTCAGCATGATGTTCAGCATCAAAAGAGTGCATAAAGTGATGTGCCATTGAATTTTCAATGCTCAGTTACTTGTTCTCCTAAACAGTTGTTATGGACCAAAACATAGGACGGGATTAATCTTCATGACAGATCGCTTATCAAAGGGACACATTGTCAAGCAACAAATTCAAAACTCCACAGGACAATCTGAAAGAAGGCTGGAAAGTGCCAGGACCAAAGGCAAAGATAGACAGGGGCAGGACAATGCAGAAACGCATCTGAAACTCTCACCATAATTCAGCTCGCCCCAGTTATATATGACAAGTAACTCAAGAAAGAAGCTGTAATAGTTGGAAAGAGTATCAAATAATAGCTGACATAGGAAAATCTGCAAATTAGACAATCTTACTTGGTGGGACTCTGTAGGACCAATCAACACGACGGATGATAAATTTTGAAGCAACTGAGTGTTGAGGAAAAAACTAGTGCAATCATTCATTGGACAAGTCTCCATCCAACAAGAAAATCCCAAGTCAGAACACAATATCTGAGGAAGGAGAACACAACAAGCAGCTGAGTCTGCTTTAATAGATGCATCTTCATCGGATCTCATACTAGTCTCCACTTTGCGCTTCTCATATTCAAACCTTTCCAAGAGCTTCTGCAATCGACAAAACCAAGTATGGGTTGGAGGAAATAAAAAAAAAAAAAAGTAAACTAGTCAAATTAGGACATCAGTAGTGCAAACCTCATGGATCTCATCCAATTGCTGGACAATCACGTTTTGATCTTCATTGCGATTATTTGATAGTTGTGCCGCAAGGCAAACACCTACGTGACTATTCCAGTAAGTTTTTGGGTAAAATTGCCGAATATATGGGATAAGATGAAGCTATAGATTGCAAAAGAGCAATGCGTCTGAAAATAACTTCAGTTATAAATTCTGTAGAAGTGATGCAATGCAAACCTGCCTAGGAACATAAGCTGTTAGATGGAGGTGCCATTTAATACACGAATCATAATAACAACCTCATTACAAGCGTTATAGTACTCATAGCCGTAAATTAAGTGCGGTATTGCTGATTAGCGAATACTAAACCTCCATTGCTAGTGATGGCACAAATTCATAGGGATGATATAAATGTATAATAGAAATTGACTTTCTGAGAGATGGCGAAGTGGTTGCTGGCTCCCGGTCGTAGAGCAAAGAAAGTGATTGCATTATAAGGTCAAAATTGTACAGCAAGCAAATTCAAATTGACAAAACATGGTGCCTACTAGTCCGAAAGCACTGGCAGGGCAACTAAATAACTCACAATGCGACTACCAAAATGTTATTGGAGCTTATACCTTGCATTGCCAAGATGCGGAGATCAAGACAGGAAGATGCAATGAGGTCAATGCGGTCACCAGCTGTCATAAACAATTGGAACAATAAGTTTGAGAATTTAGGAATTATAAATTGGCCGGGCTACAAAGGATAATCTAAGTAGAACTTCTTACAATGCTTCCAAATTGATTCACAAAGCTTGAATATGTTGAGCTGTTTATGATACACATCAGCAGAATGTGGCGACAGAGGATGCCCACAATTTACCCATAGCAAGGACTTATTGGGACGTAAGTTCCAGGAAGAGGCTCCAACCAGATTCCTACTCTCCTCCTATGGACAAGAAAGAATTTATTAGGCTTACAGAGCTCAAAAGGAGCTGTACAGCAAAGGATATCATGCATACAGTATAAGCTTACCAGAGCAGCTATGGTTGAAGCAGCCTGTGGATGAAAAGCCTGCAATTTCTCAGCAACCTTCAACAAGGAACGCCAAAAAACCAGCAAGGTCTCAAACTGGGACGATACAACACTTTCCCAAAATTGCATGTGATCCTCAAGAAGGCGACTATACAAATTGAACAGAACATCGAAGCACGGAGACTCAATAAGTATATTCAAAATCTGCTTCTCCAGAATCCGCAACGATTTTAACAATGGAAGCAGATTCTTAAATTCGCCAGTCAAGTTGTGCCTTTTCTCAGAATTCCACTGTTGATAACTGTGCCTCAGCAGGACCACAGACTGAATAGCATTCCAGAGGAAGGTACTGGACAAAGCTGAGGCATCACTCATAGCAACTAAATCAACTAATTCAGATGAAAGCAAAGGTATTGGATGCGACTCCCTAATTTCATCAAGAGATCTAAGCCTGTGACTACATGACATTATATATTGCCAGATAGGATGTTTCAACTCCTTTCTAAATGAATTCAAAAAGGAATTAAAAGTCTGAGAGAAGGGATGTAACTGAGAATCAAACCAACTGAACCAAAGGAGATACAGGTTCAGATCACTGTCTGTTGCCTGCTCAATTGCCCAGTTAGCAGCGAAAAGTAGCATCTTACTGACAAGAGCCGAATCAGATGTTGTTTCTCTCCCATGACACAAAAGCCTTTGATTTGTATCCTTAGGAAACATAATCTGAAGCAATGTCTCAACATCCATTAAGTAAGGCATCGCAGAGTCACTCACAGCTAAAGCTTGATCCACATAGTGCCCACTGTTAGTGGTTTTATATTCAAAATATGCACATCTTGCCCCAAGGAACTCAACATAAATGCAATTCTGTTTAATTGAAGTCTCCTTTGGATAGCGGACAAAGTTCCCCAAGTTCAAGGGCAATGGCCACCCTCCGGGCAAAAATAGGGGATATGCAGGATGGGCCACATGGAAGGCAGGGCCTGATAGAAACGCATGCTTAGCATGGCTGACAATAGTTTCCCCTTCAGACTCCCCAAAAGAAGATAAATAAGTATGCTCCCAACTTATTTGAAGGCTCCACAAAGGCCGGTTGCCATCTGCAAGAAGGCGCTGGAATAACTGTATCCAACGTGCAAGCTCAAAGTATGTGACTTGAACATGTACACGTAAACCTTCATCCCTGGCATAAATATGTGCTTTAGCCATTGCATCCACCAACGTGCCGAAGGGAATGCCTGATTCAACAAGGAATCTTTTGACGTCTTTCAGTGTCATCTCATCAACATAACATCCACTTTTCCAATCAAGTAGCCAAAAAGGAGGCATCATAAATATTTCAACTCCTCTGTTCCTCATGGCTCGTGAAACGTCACCATGGTTTGGGTTGACTGTAAGGAACATTCGAAAATTAGGGTGTGGATGAAGAACAACAGGCTTCCCATCAACTGTCCCACATTCATTAATGGTAATTGACCCACTAGGCTCCACCAAAGAGTTAATCCTATCGAGTACCTATTACAGATGAAGACAAGGGTAAAGAAAGTAAGCATAAATATGTACCTAGTCCACTAAAAATGAGAACAAGGTTTAAGAATATCTTACCGTGGGATTGCAAAGATTCGCATCCTCCAGAACAATCCATTCTCCTTTTTCAATGGCTCTTACCAGTACTCCAGTAACCCATTCAAATTTGGCTGAAACAGTCATCCTTTGGTGAAGTTCTTTCAATTTCAGAATTCTATTTCGGATATTATCTAGTTCCTCCATTGACCAAGAAAAGGGCAAGGAGCTTGCCTCTCTATCCAACTTAAGTTGATCAACAATTTTGATTAGCACACTAAATGAACTGGAAATTCTTTCCTCCAAATTCCCTGAATCAGACCCAGACACGATACCAGAGTCAACGTGAGAAAGGAATGCACGCCATTCTGAAATCAAATCTTTCTTTCCACTTATAAATGATTCCATAGAATATTCTACTTGTAATCGGCAAAGTTCATTCATGTAATGTGCAATTTGAGAAGCAACATAGCGCAGATTGCGAAAAATACTATATTGCTCAAAGCAACCAAGCAGTTCAGATATGTCTGTTGCTGACGAAAGATTTAATTCATTCAGAACATTGCCAGTGAGTTGAGCAAGGATTCTGATAATTGAAGTCTTGCCAGATGAAGAAGGACCAATCAAGATAGACAACCATTGATACTTTACGCAATCAGCAGCAGCTTCCAGGTTTTGACGCATTCCAGGCACAATTTTCAGCTTATTTGAAACTATAGGTGACAGCTGATTGTTCCTTCTAATGGCAGAATTCCCCACTATCAAGTAATGAGAAGTTAGTTGCACCCGCGGGAAAGGATTTATAAACGGCTTGACCTCAAAAACCTGTTCATACAGGCGTAGAACTTCTTTACGATCAGTTGCTGTACGCATTCTTTGGACATACACAAGATTGAGGAAACAGTCATCTTTCGACTTGACTGGTGCATCTGCATAAGCAGCAACATTTTATTAAAAAGGAGCTGGTAAGGGAAAAAAAAAAACAAAACAAAACAAAACTAAGAACTGTGACATTTTAATACCTTGGATAATTTGACATGACCTGATTACATCACGCAGATTAAATTCCCAAGGTGAGCCATCTTGTGCGAACTTGCGGAAAATCATTGTTTCCTCATATAACCTTTTGTTGAACGATATTAACTTGGAAAGAAGAGATCTTGGAATCGATGGATATAATGAACTGCAGATGGAGAGGTAGTCATCTTCAACTAATTCATCCACGTAAACCTGGAAGCACCAAATAAAATCATAAGTTATGACGTACCAACTTCGAAACAAACTTTGGAAAGCGAATGGGCAAAAGTTAAATTTAGAGAAAACAAGGGAAAAGCGAACCTTCATGAAACGGTTGAGGAAGGACTTTGGAAGGCCTTTTCGGCCTCCACCTTGACTTGAAGGATTTTGACATGCAAATATTCTGAAAGATGGTGGGCATTTGAAGGTAAGACCCAGCTCTGGGATAAAAATCTCAGCTCGATGATCTAGAATAGCATTCAAACCCTGACCAAGAATTTCATTTGTCAAAAGTAAGCACATCTGAGGGGAAAATTTTGACATAAAAAAATCGAAAATGAATTTAAGATAAAAGTTTGGTTCATTGCATTTTTTTTTGCTTAAGCGAGAAGAGTTGTCATTATTTGTATCAAAAATTATAGACATTTGTGAAACACCGAAGTCCTTTAATAATAATACCTCTAACACGGATTGTGGAGCAAGATTCAGCTCATCAAGCAGCACCCAACAACCCTCCTTAAGTGCCTAAAGAAACAAGAGGATATTATCAGCAACCAACTATAGACAGACAAAGAGCAAGAAATTTAGAAGAAACCGCCACCTGTAAAAGAATACCATCCGACCAAGCAAACTTCATTCCTTCATCACTGTCAACAGGTAAATCTGAGCCCAGCAAATCCATCATATCAGTCTGCGACATAGACAAATACAGAACCTTGTAAAAAAAAAACCAAGCAAACTGTATAATAAAATGGATTGCTAGAACAAACAAATCTGTAGAGATAAATAAAGAAACAAACCTGCTCAGATAGGTTAATTCTTACAACTCTATGCCCAGAGAACTTGCCCAAAGCAACAACTAAACTAGTCTTCCCAACACCAGGACTGCCTTCAAGCAGAACTGAAAGAAGGAACTATGATTTGAGCAATCTGCAGAAGAGAGAGGAAAGAGGCAAACCAAGGAAGGGAGAGATTCCGGACAGGTGAAAACATACCAGGCTTTCTAAGCTGCATCGCCCGCAGTACCCTCAAGGCATTTCTTCGCGTTGTTGGTGCTAAAAATTCAAACCCCCCAACCTCGCAATTTTCATTTCCTGCCAAACACATGTAAATCAATAATTATAAGCTCATAAGTCATGTACGTAAAAGTCACTGTGCACTCTGTAGACATAAAAGTGTCATAAAAGAGGTAGACTAAATCTCTCCCTCCCTCCCCGCCTTTTGCCCCCAACCCAACACCACCCACCTACAAGAAACGGTTGAAGGAAGCTAATAATTCAAATTTCTACAACAGCGAAACTCAACAAATTGAGACAGTCCATCATAGAAATGTACATACATCAAATTATCCAAGGCCCAACCAAAAGCTTAAGCCCGTAGGTGGAGGTGCAGTTAACACGAAGTACTTCAATACCCCTTCCCCATGAAGACAGACCTGACCTCATTATAATAGGGAGGAAACTGAGGGACGAAAAGCATGCATTAATATTTAATTATTCTAACATTCCCCCTTACGCTTAGTCTTGTCTTTTTGCCTAGTACTAAACGTGGAAATATTTAATTGGGGAGGCAAATGAGACCCAGAAAGATTCGAACTCGAGCTGGTACCATGTGAGATTTTGTGAGACCACTGCCAACTGTTTTAATAGTTTCCTTTGCTATGAACTTAGACTTGACACAATGTAGTAAAAATTTCTTAGAATACCCAATCCAAGTATTTATAGAGCTTCAGCTCAAGGGTTTGAATCTTGGCACTTCCTTTAGATATATTATGACAACTGCCCGTGTTTGTCTTCTGGTTGTTGTTTGATGTTGTAATGCATCATTATGACTATTTATGACTCCAACACTGATTGGAAATACTAGCTCATACATCCTTATTGTTCCTGATAAAGACACAACTTAAATGAAGAGCCAAGAATGATCATGTTGACCATGCTCAAATACAAATGCTTAGGACAAGCTTAAGTTGAACTTGTACAGCTACAAAGCCAAGGCCAAAAAAAAAAAAATACAGTGCTGTGAGAAATTGAAGTATACCACATCAGACATTACCTTTCTCAATGTAAAATGGATCAATACCAAATGTAGTATCAAGTTGCACATTATGATTGCCAGACAAAATTTTTCCCATTATAGCTTCACCCCAACCATAATTTTCTATCCTTGAAAGTTCTGGGTAGTCAGCACTATCGTCGTCTACCTGCAAAAGTAAAACAAGGAAAAAGTGAGTAATTGCAAAGAAAAATAGTAAGACATTCAAAGTCAATAATGCACGCAGTGACCCACCGCACAAAATTAATTTGAGCAACAATTTTCTGAAATATACATTACAATAATAAACATAATAGCAAGGAAAATTATCACATGAGATATGGCATCTAAACCGGTTGACCATGGAGTCTTTACTAGGAAGCAAGTTGACCACATGAATAATAATGCTAGAATTTTTTAATTCTTGTATTTAATAAAGAGAGGGTCTTATCCTCTGAGAAAATTCTTTTTCATCAGTGGATCATAATTCTTCAATCAATTTAAGGAACCTTCAATTGTCTAACAAAAGACTTATGCATCAAGTCTCAAAGATGTGAACTTGTGAAGAAAAAGAATGTGAAGAATGATAACTAAACAAACATAAAAAAGAACTTTGTTTTTTATAACTAGTCGTAATCTCATGACTATTTATAGAACTTGGCTGCAAGAAGGCAATAGGCCTTGCTAATGCAACAAGGAGATAAAGCATAGTTTCACTGCAGATAACAATTAATGGGTCATAATTCTTCAGTTAAAGGAACCTCACAGCTTGAATATACTACATTCATTTTTAGTAGCAAATAAATTTGCTGCCCATAACCTAACAAGCAAAGAAAAGGCACCTGTATTTGTCCCAAAAGAAAATGCAGGCATTTGTCTTTCAGCTCTTCTGCGTCACTCTTAGAGATTCCGGTCCCTGAGTGAAATAGGCAAAAGGCCATAATAATTCCAGCTTCAGTAAAATGCAGAGTGGAGATCAACTATGAACTTCAGTATCAAGTATGCATCCACCCATTTGGCAAAGTCATTTACAGTTACAGAAAGAAGTCAGATACTTTCAGATTCTCCTCTCCCTAGCATGAAATTTACTGACTGTCATGTGGGAACGGTGGAGGAAGCTTGTTCCCAAAGAGAGGAATGAAAACAGAAAATAGGTAGAACTCAACATAGATGAAATACTCATACACTTGTGTTAGTAAAGAAAGTGGCCTTGCAACTGTGAAAATGTTGATTGTACAACTTTTCTCCTACGGTTAAACAAGTGAACTGCACAGAAAATATCAGAGCGGTTCAATTACATTAAGAAAAAATAGTCAAGAACCCCATCAACTGATATTGCAGTACTGTGTGGTCCCAACAACAGATCAGCAATGTATAAGGCTCCTCACAATTTCACTTCTGTATTGTGATGTAACAAGTTGCACAAAAATTTCTGGAGAATCTGAGCTTGAGAATGGTGTTTATTAGTAAACTTGGAAAAAAATAAGGAAAAGCCAGTCGTGCATGCTCACAAGATCCTGGAATGTTTCATTTTATTAAGTGCTGCAACCGACTTGGGTCATGGAATTGCAAGCATTAAAAGCACACAAGCAATTTAAATTATTTGGCCATTTTAGTCGAGTGACCAGAGGTAAAAATTTGAACAAATAATAAAAAGAAGGCTCCACAACCATAGTACAGGCTGTTCAATTGCCTTTTCCCATGCACCACACCCATTTCACATCAAGATTAAGATGTCCTAATTGCGCATATCTAACCAGTGGTCATGAAAAAAAGAGAGTACCTAAAGTCAGTCCATCAAGGAGAACAAGGAAAGACCCATGAAGCAAGGCAGACTTGGCACCCAAATTTCTCTCAGTCTCGTTAACAAAAGAAACCCAAGAGAGGAGATCTCTCACAGTCAGTGTTCTCCCAGTCTGTAATCTGTTAAACCACTGCAACAGATACAACACATAGAAAGGTTACTCAGACTACTCAAGACATACATTAGACACTGACACAAATAAAACCGTAGTTAAAAAGAAGATAGAAGTGAAAGCTAATACAAGCAAATGATTCCTTGTCAAACGCTCAACTTGTTCCCAAATGGGAAAAGGTGATTTGATGAATCACTTTGGCAAGATTATACTTTACAAATAAAAGTAAAAGCACCTTGAAACGAGTCAAGACTTACTGATTCATTTCCAAGTGAGGACCACTTCTCCCAATCCAATATGCATGAGTAATAAAATAGCACAACATTCTGAATTGGGGTAGAATATAAATCAAGGAGCCAAAAACACACAAGTAAATGCAAAGACCAGCATCCAGCAGCACCATTGGCTATTATCAGCAGCTTCTCCTTTTGTCATTCCAATTTTTTTTCTTTGACAGCTAAAAAGACTAATTAGAGGGCACCCAGGGGGTGCGAACTCAGATACAGAAAGAGCTCACAAAACCAGAAAGGGAGCTCAATTACAGGACAAAGCATTGATTATATCAACCAAGGCATTTATATCCCTATGCAAATTTCCACTATATCAACCAAGGTATGTATTCTATCATTTTCCTTAAAGGAGATATGTATTAGAGATAAGCCACAAGAACCAAGCGCTGATTTTTTTTAATGAGTGATAAACTAGGAATAAACCAAGAGAATCGGTGAGACAAGCTCACACGCTTGAGGGACAGAGGTGAAGTGCATACAAATCCTGTGTTAAAATTTTGAGAGATAACAAACAAGTAATTTAACAGCTTAAACTATTAGGAAACAGGATGATTACGCATACATAGCATATTAGTTAACAATAACAATGCAACAGGTAACTACACAAGATATTTACCTCCCAAAAGTTTATAATGGGATCCACGACAGACAGAAGCTCTGGCTTGGATATGCTGCATATAGCAAATGTCAGAAGGGACATCAAGCAAGAATTTTTTTTAAAATTTGCCTCAACTAATACCAAATCATACAAAAATACCTTTGCTGAGCAATACTTCTAAGTTCACTAGGATCACCAACAGAAGGTACCCAGATTTCTGTAAATCTATTACGAAGAGCAGGTGACAGCTCCTTTTTACCATAATCACCACCAGGGTTCATGGTTGCAAGAAGGATGAAGTCATTGTGAGCAGTAACTTTCTCCATTATAGACCCCCCTTTCTCTGGCAAAGACTACATGGGAGGCAATTGTGAATGGTAAGAGGAAAATTCAATGAAAAAATAAACAAGTGAATGCAGCATCAAGCTACAGAAAAGCAAGACATAAAAACGACACGTACCCCAAAAAATAACAAAGAAAAGAACATCAAAGATTAGAATAGGAGGGTTCCCAAAAAAGTCACGATAACAGTAAAGAGAACCATTCATATTAGAGCAAAAAACACATCAGTTGTCTCACTGCAATACAATTAAATGCTCTGATGACATGTAAAAACTGATAAACAAAATATGCAAAGTGTGGCTACTGAAGCCAAGTGCAATTATTAAAGCTCAGAGAAATGTAGGGTTATCCCTATTTTGAGGATAAGAAGCCATTACAGTCAATTGTGCATTAACGAATAATAGATTGGCACTAAGTGAGTGCGTGATCAGGGATAAAGAAACAATAATTCATTCAATGAAAGCGTGTGAAATATTGATAAATGAGTGTAAAGTGCTTGGACTTCAAAAGAGACAGATGCACATTTCAGTGTGAACATGACGATGAGAAATAACCACCCATGGTATAAGCCTTTCAATTTAATAACAAAAATAGACCATGATCAGAGTACCCACCAGGGTTCTTTCAGGCTCCAAGACACTATTCAATCTTTCAAGCACGCTATCATTAGCCAGAGATATTTCATCTACAAGAAAGAGATGACCAGCCCTCATTGCTTGCACCAGAGGGCCATCTTGCCACATAAAAATAGTCTGCCATTTCTGGTACAACTGCTCAAGTTCCACTTTTGTTTGCTCGAAATACTCCAGATCTTGTGAAGTGACTCTAGGAGATGTTACCAGACCTTGTCGATAACTGTTTATGATCATAGCCAGCTGGCTGAGAGTTGAAGAAGCTTGACCAATATCTGATGAAATTGTCTGTAAACATAGGATGGATGAAGAAGACAGATGAAGAAACATGTACTGTGAAAAGAGAATGTTGTCTACTGATCAAGAGGATACATACCAAAGTGCTGGGATGGAAGAGAAAGGTATTTGAAAGCATCACATGTTCAACTAGACGCTTAAACTCGGAAATCAACCTCGACCTCTCTCGAACAGGATAGAAACCCTGTTGATCATTTGTTAGCTGCTACATTGCACAACAGAATAATGAAGTTCACACAACTAAAATAAAGTAGAAACCAGCAAGTACCGCACCCCCACAAAATCAGAAGTTTCAGTGTACTGGTGACAGTTCAGAATATGCAGTTTTGACCCCAAAACAGTGCTTAGCAACTGGCAGACAGTAGTTTTCCCACCACCTGTTTCTCCTACAAGAAGAATGGGCTCACGCAACTCATAGCAACGTCTAATAAGAAAATACAGCCTCCACATGCTCCTCGTCCAGGTGACTCTGCAGAGAACAGGTCAACAATAAAAAAAAAAAATATCACCACAATGAGTTCACAGCACAAACACAAACATGCTGTTTTTGGCAGAATTCTTACTTTCCAAAGTTCTCTGAAACATTGGAAATATTGTCCAAGTTGACAGCACATCCTTCAGACGATTCCTGAAAGACACGGTGAGCTATAAACCATAGGACTTTCAAGATAAACAAAGTCACAGAGATCCATGAATTGCAAGAGCGCAACATCAAAGATACCAAGAATTTAAAACCTAGACTAAGCCATGAAAACAAATACATTTGAATAAACAAAATGATAGTTGAAGAGCTGCATTGAAATTTTATTAATGCTTCCATGCATCTCAGTCACTCAAAAACATATATCTACTTTCTCATAGTGTTACTAAAAAAAAACAAGAAAGAAAAGAAAATGAAGGAAAGAGATAGCACTTATCCAACGCAAGAGACCAGTTCAATTATACATATGTGAGCCCTATAAAGATGTAAAGCTAAAGCCATATTCAAAGATAACTCCAGAGAAGGCCGCCCTTCAACTCTTCATATTTCTGATTTTATTGCTTTAAGTTCATACTTTGTGTTAGGTCATTCTACTTCTAAAAGCATTGAGTTACAGCCAACAGGCTGTCAAATATTTTCAGGGGTTCCATCCGGATGAAAGTTCTGAGACTGCTCCCTCAAATTTGACATTCAAGAAACAACATTTCGAAAAAAAATACAAAAGGAACCAAATTGTCCTCATGACGGACAGTAAGTATCATGACAACCTCTAGAGATATAGCAGAAATAGGGTTTCAGAAACATGGTAATGAAAAGTTATGCAGGATGAACTCAACATTAAAACTCAGAGAGTCCCAATTGAACTCATTAACCAACTAATGCCAACAGAGACCAAGAACAGAAATGCCGATGCAGAGGAAACATTATATAAAAAATACAGGAATTCCACACACATGCACAGAACATCAATGTGTCATATATGTACAATCATCCAATGGTAACAAATTATTTTGCCTGAGAAGAAGAATAGTACCTGCTTGTACAAGTTATGATCATCAAGATCAACGTGAAAATGTTTCTTGAGAACATCTTTAACAACAGATTTCTCATCATCATCCCGCAATCTTTCAGCCAGAAGATAATAACCTTCTCTAGCTAGATCTTCATAGCGATGTTTTGAAGACAAACAATCTTCAGAATTGTTTGCTTGAAACCTAACCCGATTCGCCCAACGAAACAAGTCACGTGGGGTTATAAATCCGTGTTTTCCAGCAAATACATTGCTACCCTGCCGGTGCAACTGCAAATCTTTCATGACTTCAACCATCTTCTTGGCATAGCTTCCGCTAATCTTGCACCTATTCTCCAAGATTATGCTTATCTCTTCTTCAGGAATTTCCTCAACATGAATCTCCACAAAACGGTTGCGAAATGCTCGAGAAAGCATTTTACGTCCCCCATATACTGTTGGTGGATTTTGAGTCGCAAACAGCATAAAATTAGGATGTGCTTTAATTGTCTCTTGCAATTCAGGCACAAAAAGCTCTCTGTTGTCATCTAGCAATCGGTTCAATGCTTCCAGCACATCAGATGGGGCTAGATTAAGCTCATCCAGAACAATCCAATAACCATTGCGGACAGCCCTAACTAAAACACCTTCATGGAAAACAAGCTTCCCACTAGTGTCGGTGACATAAGAACCTAGATACTCCTGCAGATCTGTGTGTTCGTGATTATTGATGCGCACAAATTCATTACCAGTTACTGCAGCAAGATATCGCACAAGACTAGTCTTCCCACTAGAAGTGGGACCCTGTAAAAGGACCGGATATCTTTTAATGAAGACAGCACGCGCCAAGTTTCCAAGTTGTTCTCTGACACTCTTCGTCAAGACATAATTCTCAACAAAATCATTGAGAACGGAGTTTGCCATGATTGTCACGTAACAGTCAAATGGTTTTTGTCCAGGCATTTTCCCTCCCAATAAGCATGATAAAATCATTTGATTCATTATCTTGCCACTAGATCTGTCCAACAAAGTGAGGAAAAACATACAGAATCCATCATATAAGGCCTTTTCAAAGGTAAACTTCTTTTCTGCCTTCCTTGTGTATTCTAGAGCACGGAAGAGGGACCTTAAACTAAATTGTGGCTTCTGATTAGCCCCATCCTGAAGCCTCTCCTCTGATTCTTTTTTAGCAGCTTTGTAAAAATGCACGATTTTTTCTACCATTTCTCTCTTCGAAGGTCCAACTTCCAAAAATTGATTTACAAATAAAGTTAGATCCTCCTCATCCAAGTCATCATCAATGAAGTATTCAGTAAATCTAGTCCGCAAAGAATATGGCAATTCCCGTTTCCCTGCATCAGTTGCTGGATTCATACATGCAAATATGCGAAAGTTGGGATGCCTCTTTATGTAGCTGATATCACCTCTCTCAGCTAGACATAGAGACCCATTCTCTCCTTCAAGTACTCCAGTAATTCTCTGCAAAATCTCTGTAGGAGCCAGGTTGACCTCATCCAGCAATATCCATTGACCATTCCGAAGGGCAGTTACAAAAGCTCCTTCAACAAATGAGAAGATCATAGCAGATGATGCACCAATTTGTGCACGGGCAGCTTCAAGTTTCACAGAAAGATTATTCCATGCATTGACCACTTCCTCATTCAATGGTTTCTTCCGCTTTTTCCCATGTCTAGAATCTTCCACCTTTGACTGCTTGAAAGCATCTACTCCCTTGTGCATACCATTCAACAAAACTTTCCAGTTTTTATCACTCAGATGTTTTCGCAAGCTATCCAGAAAAGTCAGATTAACCTAATTGTCAGCATACGACAGCATCAGCCATCTGCTTGAGTAGTAAATAAGGAAAAAAGGAACATGTGCAAACCTAAATAAATATACCTTTGCCGAAAAGGTCTTTGAGAACAGCTCCTCAAATTCCTTGTATAGAGGGATGCAAACATAGTGTGCACTCAAAGGCTTAAATCCCCCCAACAAGTCAGCAATATCACTTTGCTGACTCAAGTTCTGAATCAAAGGAAATATTTGAATAAGCACAACCAAGGGAGAAAATATGTAGATTCAAGAGGAAAACAGATTTCGTATGTAAATAAGCCTGCCCATGTCACCGCGCATCAATGTACGTGTACAGAGAGAGAAAGAGAGAGAGAGAGAGAGAGAGAGAGAGTTTATTCCCACATACCAATACAGTGAGTTTCTGCCCCAATCGTGACGCAATATTCTGTACAAGTGTGGTTTTCCCCGTACCAGTTTCACCAACCAAGAGCACAGGCTCATTGTACTTAACAGAGCATGCTATTCTCTCAATCGCATGCAGAGATCTACGAATTTCGACGAATGGTTTTTTTCCATGGTGTAGCTGAAATGAGGACATGGCAGTATTGAGCCTCAGTAAAGAAATCACCTAAGGAAGGCACGTAAGAATATTCAACTTACAGCTTTTTGAGCTCTTTGGAGAGTGACGCGCCCAATTCTTAGCTCCAAGAGCATATCCTATAGTACCAGCCGATATTAGAAATTGCCAATAGAAACAACCAGAAAACCACATACAATCAGTTGTCTCAATCATACCTGAATTACAGGTTTCATATCAGGGTGTAATCTCTCTGCTTCCGAAATTGGAACTCCCCACAGTCGTGCAATGTCTTTCTTTATTTTCAACCTGTTTTCAGCTGATGTTGAAAACGCTGAAAAGACATCCACAGCCTGGAGAAGAGAAAAGAAAGGATGAAATTCTTTGTGTCCCACTACACAGGTTATCTAGCTCAAAAAGTAGGGATCACCACAGAACAATGTTCGAATGAGACCTCTTGATAAATACAATGACACTGGTAAGATGATAACTGGTTGTCCATAAAGCTAAAACCCAATCCTTCTATTCGCTTGCACCATTTTAGGAGATCCCTGTCACAAAAACAAATTGCCGTTAAATTATTGGAATAACTTCTATCTAAAACTTCAAGAAAGTTCTTTACCTTGTTGAAAACCTGCCCATGGAAACTGAGTCCCCAGTATTGCGCAAGATCACAGCATTTATATTTTCAAATGTTTCTGCATGGATATCATCCAACTAGAATATTCAGTCTGACGCTGCTTGAGAGGAGGAAGTATCATAGGTGAATTATTTCATATAACTACTTAGCTTACCAACTAGCCTTTCAGCAAGAGGATCCAATCTTGGATGCCATGCCTTCACTATACATTGTAAGTCTTCAGGAGTTGGCTGCCTGACCATAACTTTCCTCCACAGAGTCCCAGGGAAATTAGAGCCTACACGAGGAAGTTAATTACCATATAATCCAGTTGAGATATCCATTGTGCACTTGTACGCATCTGACTGCTTAATTACCAAAGAGTACATAAAGAGAAATGCAAATAATAGCACTTAAAAATCAGTCATTCAGACCAAGTCAAGTAACTAAAATGAAAATATAGGACTTGATGCTTTTCAATGGTACTGCAGAATACGAAAAGGAAGCTGATCAAACCCCTGTCATAACACAAACCTCCTGTACCAGAAGACGTACGCAATCTGGATGTTGAAATGGTGGAGAAAAGTCGAAAATTCTCCGCAACAGTTATTTCCTGCATGAGTGAATCAATTCAACATGTTCCAATTAGAATAGATCCTCACATATGTATTCCAGACAACCTTTTTCCAAATTGAATGTGGGTAATAAAGAAAACCAAACACGTAGTAAGAAAACCTCTGATCTTAATACTGGATTTTATCAATTACCTCACTGTGACCAGTTACAAAAGATCTTGCGCCTTCCAGCAAAGGTAACAAGATGGAGTGAACATCAGATGGTGCTTTGTCAATGTCCTCGAAGACAACCCAAAGTCCATTTTGAATGGCCTAGGAACAGAGGTACACACATCCACAAATAAGTGCTTTAGTTAAGAAGTGCATAGTCACAGAAAAGGGATATTATGCTCTTGAGTGGAACAAACCTGAGTAAGTGATCCAGGTTGCCATCTAAATTCACCCGGTTTCTCCGTACATACATAACTTCCTATCAACGTTTTGCTGTCAATCTGATCATCCATTTGAATGTATAAAACTGACAAGAAGAGGAGTGTGAGAAAAAAAACTCTTGAAAGGGTATCAATTCAAAATGCTGCTTCTTCTAATATCTAGTGAAACCATTCATCTTGGAGGAAAACAGGACACTTCCCGTTCCTTCCTTTTGAAAAAAAAAAAAAAAAGATCTCTTAACTCCGCCCAAACCAAAACTAAAAGGAAGAATTGGTGGAAAGAGGAAAAGAGAAATGGTCAGCACCTTATATTCCACCACGATTGAAAATATTTCTATTCGGTGTTTATCATGGCAAAACAGGAGGCACATTAAAGGCGCAACTAGTTGCCGGCAAGTATCAAACTTCATTCATTAAAAGATTTCAATTGGTAAAAGATTTCCCAATCTCCAATTTTTAGGGACAACCAGTAATTATAGCACATGCAATTTCCCGCGCAAGTATACCAAAAGCAAAAGCTAATCCTCAAGAACTTATCCTAACAATCTACAGAAACTTTTTTTTTATCTTACTATAAAAGGAGGAAAGTAATCAAGAGAATCATCAAGCTAACTACAATAACAAAGCTTCATATGCCTTTTCCTTTTTAAAGTAAAGGGGAAAACGGCAAGTATCATCTTTTGTGCAAATGCGTCTACTATAAACAATGCAGTGGCAATCATCCAATACTATCAGACTATTTTAATCTAATTATCAATTTATGAACCCACTTGTCATTTTCAATTCAAAGTAATCAAAAAAGAAATCCAATTCTTTCGAATTTTGGTGCTAGAATTTGGAAACTACTGTAGACTAAAATGGTTATAGCAAACTAGAATTTTTGTTCATTGCTACCCAGTCTTGGGATTACAGATAGAAGCATTAAAATCAACTATTGGGAAATTTCATGTTCACCAAAAATGATCACGCATAAAGAGTCAAAGTCACACAAAACATAAAGCACAATATGCATTAACAGTGTTAATGACAGTTCGAACAAGCCTTCAAGACCTTGACCAACATGATGGAGCTCTAAAAAGAGCTAAGCAAGAAGTCAAAGAGTATGATAGGACAGCCGCAACAGTGATGATTTATGAATTAAGGCAAATCTACCTTTAGCAACTCACTTAAGAACGAGTTTTATGGCTGATGATGCCTATGAAAGATGAAAATTGGAAGTACGTGACATCATAGAATCGTCTTTTACATTTTTCAGCAATATTATCCAATAGGTACTAATCAAATTAACAACTAGTATAAACTAGATTTGTTATTTAGACATAGCATTCACTAATTTGCTATTTAAACTTAATCTGAATGTTGGTTTGTGGTGTATACTCCAATGCTATTGCATAGCGAGAGAGAGAGAGAGAGAGAGAGAGAGAGAGCGGGAGGGAGGGAGGGAGGGAGGGAGGGAGAAGCCGCCAGGCAGCAAATCTAACCTGACATTGCAGGCTGGGAAATACGGAGGAGAAAAGATGGTTCTAAGAGGAGACTGGTGGCGTCACATGTGGAGAGGGAGAGAGAGAGAGAGAGAGAAGGTTGGTGCTATTTTGTTGCTTTATGGTGGGTCTCAGAACATAGAAATAGCTGATGCAACTAAATATACTCAATTACCATCCTAAAAAAATTAGAGCGCACCAGATAGGTGAAGTAGGGATTGCTGAAAAATACAGAAAAAGGACATATGAAAAAAGAGGAGAGGAGGGCATGAACATCACAATCTTAGGGCTCGTTTTATACTGGATGATTTCAGGATAGATTTAGGAGCCACGTCCAACACAAGAAGAATATTACTATACTCATCCAGTTTACATCCAGAAAGAAAACCAGAAAATATGATTTGACAAGGAAGAAAGTTACCAATGAAAATCTAACAAAAACAATTAAATTCATCGTCCTAGTCAAAAAAAAAAAAAAAAAAAAAAAAAAAGGTAGAACTTCCCGCCATCAATCAATGATAAGTTTATGTATGGACCACGATGGAGAAATGCATCTTTTTCACGCACAAGAATTGATATATGAGTAGAACATTAATTAAACAGGTTCTTAAGTTCATTTACCACTTGTACTTCATGGTGACAATTCAGTTAAATCCAGAGATAATAAAATCTACCAATGAAGATTACCGTGGTTTCCACTGTCGCGAGCCAACTTGCTAACAAGAGCAGATTTGCCTACACCTGTGGGACCGTACAGTAGAACAGGCCATCCCTGGGAGACTGCCAACAGGATCATCTGAAAACTTCTCTTTGTCGTCGACATCAACACAAATGGTGCATTAACTGCTTCATCATCCCTGAATATTAAAACGTCAATATGAAACCCATACAAGCGAGCAACATCTCTATCAAACATTTTAGGACACGTCACTTCATCCAGCTCGGGTCATAAATAATTTGTTAAGTTGATGGACAATAAATTCCATAAGTGAGGGATTAAGACAACTAAAAAATTTGAGTGAATTTTGCAGCCCAATTCACAAATTTAGCAAACATTTATTAAATATCAAGCAAAAATTCAAATCTTCAGTAAGTTACCCTGTTGCAAGCCTTTGATGACGAGGCCATGCCTCACTATAGCTGAATGGTGACAAGCCCAGAGAAATTAAACCACGGGATTCTAGAAAACACTCTTGACGAACATCAACCATATCATCTGATTCTATTTTCTCAGATGGCTCAATAAAAGTGCTTGCTTTCTCCAATGAAACATCCCGACAAAATTCTTCCCAGCTGATGATCAACAAAGCAAAGCAAGAATGTCAAAATGGCAAACTTTCCCAAAACTGTATTTACTTAAGAGTTAACAGATGTGATGGTGATTTCTTTAAGAATGTCAACCAACCGTAGCAGACACTTAAACCCTTCTTCAGGTTCAACACCAAGATTCAAGGTTCCTGCATCACCCAATTTTAGTATAACCGATAGAATTTGTGATATACACCATCTTAAATCTGCTATATCCTTCTCCAATTTACTGCTGCGCAACAAGCTTAATGGCTGCCTTGCAAGATCCATGAAACAAGACCAATCCCAAAGCTTAGAGAACACCTCAGGTGATGTCAGCAATATGCGGTACGATATCCGCACGACATGTGATATTCGACCTTCAGCCTAGAAGAGGGAATAAAGAACCAAACTTCATTACTAAGTAAAAAAAGTCATTGGAGAAACTTAGGACTGCACATTGAACTAGTTCTATTCACTACTCCTACAAAAATCAAAAGAGAGCAAACGATGTAATTTAATATTGGAAACATAACAAGTCTTCAGCTTAATAAAAATGTGCAAATGTATGAGGCATAATCAAAGCTGCCATGACAACAGCTTAGGCCATACCAGATGATACTATAAGCAAGATGGATGGCATGAATTGAGGCATGTACCATTGACAGCTTTTGCTTCGGTTTGATATATTAAAAATACATTCTGGCGGAATGGGACAATCTCCCCAATGAACAGTAGAGTTCAAAATGTCCAATCAAAACAAATGAGATTGTTCCATGCTCACAAAATGTCAAAAGCACAGCTTAACCATAGCTAAAAGAGCATGAATTTCTACAGAAATAAAAGGATGTTTTAAAGCATAGGTTCTAATTACTAAATACTAAAAGAGCAACATATCTGAACATTAAGCAAGATGAAACGCATATGTCTCCATAATCCTAATTGAATAAAAAGAGTATCATGTACAACCCCAAAAACCCGCTAGGTCACAAAGCACCAACTCAAAAAATTGACATTAGTATTTCCATCTACACTATATTGACATTTTATTACAAGAATATCCCAACATCAAGTTCTTTAATGGCAATCACACAGTTCAAATCTAGGCCGTAAAAATTTTTATTATGTGGTGATCAAAGATGTTTTAAATGATGATCTAGATTAGTAGATTTTTTATATCAAAATTTTTACGAAATCTCTTTGTACTCATTCATGATTTAGAAACAATACCTCAAACAAATTGGTCGAATCCAAGCAGACCAACAAGGACATTTACCTTCTAATGGCAGCCCTTGAATTTGAGCAGACCAAACAAAGGCCAACCCCAACTAATCATAAATCATCAACCAAACAACCCAAAGCTTTCCAAACTTAACTTAAAAATCATAAATAATTCCACCATCAGATTTGTAGGTAATGCTTATGCCCGTAAAAACATCATGACCTTATCCCTTTGCATTTAAACATTACAAGCAATGTCCGCAACATCGACGTAATATTATTTGATGCGAGTAGCATTACAAATCCATCTTCCACCCTAACCAGTCTAGTCACTAAAAAGCAGACTATAGCTTAAAAGAATCTTCATGCCCCACAAACACTTGCTTTGTATGTCCCAGATAATGCTCATACTCGCATCTGGCTCACCAATGTTAATTTTCTCATTTGAAAGCAATTTAAGGGCTATATTCATCAAACCATAACTCTGATCAGTGGGTGATGTCTATAATTGTAACCCACCAATCAAAGGTATGGTTGGAGGAAATGGCTCTAAGGAAAATAAAAAGCTACCATGGGGATAGCACCCCTATACCAAATTATTAAGTAAGAAAGGTTTGAAAAGTCTAAAAAACAATTTAAAGTGGATACTCCGAAACAACCAAAATAAACCCAGCAACTTCAACTTCCCTTCACACCATACTCCAAAACCAGACAAGAACAAACCTCGCACACACAAAGATTCTATGATTATCTCAGAAGAATAGTAAAAATAGAAATTAAAATACCTCATGAAGGTAATCCAAAGTTCTTCCTCCTTCCAAAATACGTTGAAAAGGTGGCGGAGCAAATTTAAAATACTCTAATAAAGACCTGCAGAAATTAAGAAGGTACCCAAAATTGGAATATGATTTAGCTCCCTTCAGTAACAGCTATAACTTTTATAGAAACAACAATTTCAGCAAGGAAGTTTATCTTGCATCAACAGAAAACACAGCAGGTCGTCCTCCATTCTTATCTTATCATGTCAAATATTAGAACAATATATTTTACACTGTGAAAACAAGTATGAAGTCTGGGAATTGCTTCAGTTAAGATAGAGAAACAGTCCATCAGTTTAAGGACCAATTGTCACCACATTTTATTAAGTCACAGGACTCACATCCATTTCAGCTATCCTTCAAACCAGAAAGCTTTAAAATTTCTAGCAGACTGAATAATCATCTTTAATCATGTTGAATGTGTGCACGTTCTTTTTTTTTTTTTTTTTTGGAAAGGGTGGGGGAGGTGAACAAGGAATTTTTTAAGAATGCCAACCCCTTCTAATAAACTTTCTCATTTGAACAGCGGTACTTCAGCAACCAAAAGCTCAAAACCTGCAACCCAGCTATTCTATACATCAAGAACCTTAGACTGTAGACTCTCAAACGCCTTCAAATTTCTCTCCCTCCAAATAAGTTGCAAAAGGGATAGTACAAAGTATCCATCTTTTCTGTACAAAACAAGTTTTTTCCTAGCCCAGAGTTCTTCCTAAACCATAGAAACCTCAACCAAATATATGCCTAAAAGTCCAAACGCATCAATCCTACAAAATCTCGACCCACGGCAATGAATAACGGTGTGGTCAACTAACTCTGGTGTGTGTGCAGAGAAAGTATCTATTCACGAGTTCAAGACCTCTATTCTGAAAGTTCTCAGTCGGTTGTTAGATCATACAGCCTCCCATGTGGAGAAGGCAACGCATAAGGGAATCTTGAACCTCCAAATCAATTCCAGGGCAAGTTGAGATCCTTTGGGACAGATTTCATCACAAGAAACTTATTGAATTAATAAGTGGAAACTACTTCAGCGATGGTCCATTTTTTTACAAAAAGTAAAGCATTCTGCAATGCATTTTCCAAATAAATACAGCCTGCTCTATTTCAAGGAGAAGACATCTATAAGACACGTTATGAGGGATATAAGGGATGTGCAAAAGCAAATGTAACTCCATCAGCAGAGTCAATTAACATAGTAGACCACAGACAGTTATATATGAAAATGAAGCTCACTTTCCTGTCCTCAGTATGTACCATGGCTAGAAACTAGGGGTGGATCATACAGAACCCATATTATGACTCCACGATTAAATAATTAATTCCCTTCTTACTCAAGCAAAATGAATATTAAGTGGAGTTTTGGAATGCACAGCACATAGGACTATACATACAATGAACCAGAAAACTAAATGTTGACATACCCCAACAAAAAAGGAGCCAAATCAAGTGCACGACAGAACGCCAGGCAAGCAAGCTCGTGAAGATTCAAACCCTTTCCCTTTCGAACATAACAATCAATAAGGTTACCATCACAATCTTCTGCTCCTTTTAAAATCTCATTATCTTCGTCAACTTCTCTTTGTAAGGAACTTGAATTGGACCTCAAATTAGTCGCAAGTCGCAGGGACCACACCACCTTTTCCACAATTTTTCGTGCTATGGGCCGGAAACACCCCATCAATGGGATTGTGTAAGTAGGGTGCAAAAACATATCAGCCACCGAAGCGATCACTTCATCCTCACCTAACACACTTCCCTGGGAGCGCAGAAACCAAAATCATCGAACTAATACTCCAAAGTTCCTAAAGAAACTCAGCTTCAAGTCTGGCGGTGTAGATTTAATTACCTCCTTCACCAGCATGGTGAACCGTGGCCTGCTTCTGAGCTCAGGGCAGCGCGCCAGGAACCTTCTGAGAGCAATTTCGAGACTGAAACTCCCGTCTATTGCCATCTCAGCTCTTAACTCTGTATATATTAACAATGCATACAGACAAGATGAAACAAAATAAAATAAAAATAAAAATCTATCACAAAATTGGCTATTAATTTAAGGGGTATGGTGCGTTTCCGGCTTTAACAGGGAGGATATCAATCTTCAAAGGCCTTGCCCCATCGATCACTCGAACCAGTTTATCCCCTACAAACAAAAGACACAAATCAAACAGAAACTCGAGAATGAAGGACAAAAGAAAGGCAATACAGAGACTCCAGAGGCGTGACCCGGCATTCGGTTGTGATGGACAGACTAACCCAAGACTCGTGAGCAGAAAAGTTTGCAGCTTTGAGGTGTTTTGGACAATCCCAAGTTGTCTCCGCTCTCTGCGTCTCTGTCCCTCTCTCTGCGTCTCTGTCCCTCTCTCTGCTTCGGAGTTTAGGGTTTAAATCTCTGTCCCTCTCTCTCTCTCTGCTTCGAGGGTTTAGGGTTTAACGACCATGTCTGCATATATTTGCAGACGTATTTTATGCTGCAAAGCGGTGCGGGTGCGTTGGGGGGAAGTCGGGCCGGGTTATTTCCTATTATAAACTCGCCTTTTCCTTGTCGGGCGAGTGACCCGACCCAGAGTTTGGGAATAACTTTTAATTAATATGCTTTGGGAGCAAGAAAAGACCTAAAGGAATTTGAAAGTAGTATATGCTACATAAAAGTAAAAGATTGTGTTAGATGACTGGTAGTGTTATAGGATATCGATTAATAAAGTTGAATTTTTGTCTCTCCTTCTTGAACTATTTGACTGGGGGTAATTTGGTTTTTCTAGAACTTATAATCGGATTGAAATATTTGATGATTTTGATTTTGCAATTCTCATTATTATTAAGAAGATAATGAAAGAACAAATGAAAACACAAAGTTTCGCAACTAAATATATTAATTTTTTAAACTATTTGAATTTCATATTCATTCAAACGAAATATATAATAAATTAATTGAGCACCCACATTTGTAAAAGAGGAAGATAGATATATACATATATGTGTATATATTATAAATAGTTGGAGTCTCAAGATCAATGCGGGGAGCATTTTTTCACATGATACGAATGTGAAATTTCCAAGTTTACTTACTTTTCTTATAATGCTACCTTTATAAGAATTATATACAATATCACATCTTCAATTTGCATAAGATTGTGCAATTTGAGTGCGTGTGGCTTCTAGTTCATGGCAAAGAAAAAATACTATATTACTTGAATTAGTTGCATCAAACTATTGGCTCTTATTTATTTGTCCCACGTGGTAATCTATGTATATACATATATATTGATTATAGCAATCATGACCCGTGTTCAAATTAAAATATGTTTTGATGAGATATTTGCATGAGCACATATACAGAATTATGGGAAAATTCAAGAGATTTAGGGTGATTAATAAATGGCGAAGGAAATATTTTCTTAAAATAGTCATGCGCATCTCCTATAAAAATAAACAAATAGAAAAAGATTTCATCATCCACAAAAAATTTTAAGCATAAATTGTTGTGAATAATAAAAAAAAAAATTTAATCAACTAATTATTTCAGACAATACAAACAATCATTTGTAGGAAAATATTTTTCTAATTATTAATTTCTGTGAAATCAACAAAGCCTTCCAATTTCTTTTTTGAATAATCTATAGATTGCTTAATTATTTTGCGGTGAATCATTAATGTGTATACGAAGATTTTGCGGGTTGATTGACTCAAAAAAAAAAAATGTAGATACGACACTAAACTCCAAAGTATAAAAAGAGAATGTAGATTATATACCCTGCTTGTGAATCAAGCTTGAACAGTTTAACCAAAGTGTTCGGGGCCATTCTTTTCAACGTTTTCCTTCTTCCACCATCTTAGTAAAACAAAGATGATTTAGTGGCAAGAAGATCCATCTCAGGCCATCCCTAACTCGAAATCATTAGTCAACAAAGCCGCGATCGAGAAGCTTTCCATAAGAGATTGAACTGAACAGTGGGTATGAAGCTAAATATTACTACTTATGGTACAAGTATCAAAATAGATTGCTATGCTGCACAATTTACAAAAGAATATATATTTGACCATCTTCAAGATATCAAGAACTGGACGTATGGTACATTCTGGCACGAACCAGCAGTGACCCAAATAACGCCACCGCTGCCGCCTTCTAACTAAAAAGAAGACAGCCTATGACCTGGGCGGCCAACACCGACCCGAACTTTTTTAAAAATTAAAAGAATGAATGTACACAAAAGATCTATTAACACCGGCCGTATTTACAGTGGAAGAGCAGCCTTGTGAAAGGAACTACAATCATTCTGCACGTTGTAGCAAGAATGTAAAGCCTGAATTCGCACGAATTAGAGGCGGAGGTTCAATTTCGGGCACCTCGATCTGTTCAACTGACTTTGAAATTTCTTCCACCGTGAATGGGATGCTGCACAAGAAACACGCATCTTAATTATCACAAAGAATGAGACGCGAAATTAAGGATTGATTTTGCAAGGCATATGTGCCAGTTGGATGCTGTCTTGGTACCTCGAATCATCATCCAATAGGAAAGAACTGCTAACGGCATTGTTGGAGTCCTCTGTCATCATAACTCTCATGGTTGAAATGACCTGCCAGAGTGGATTCAAAAGTGACAAATCAGTCTTGCGACTAGATAAAAAACAAAATAGTAATGCGGGACATATGAAATCAGTAAACTATGACCCGTAAAAGCAAGCCTACATGAATCAGCTAGTTCCCATCATAAAGCATATGGCAAACTAATGAACTACAGCAACAACCTTTCTGGATTAAACACAAAAACCAATAAGGTCATCTGAGAATTCCTGCAGTTTTTGGCTTAAACTTAGAACCCTGAAGAAAAAGACAAACTAGATATACAATCTGTCTTGAGCACAAAACTTACATCTGTTGATACACTATGGGTGCCATATTTGTCATCCCAGTACATTGTACTGATCCTGTATAATTGCTGAATGCTAAGAACCTGAAAAAATTGCCAACTGAAGTGTCATCAAAGAGACAGAGAGAGAGAGAGAGAGATTGGATGCGGTTGTCAGGTAGAAGTACTCACAGGGCAAAGATCATTGGTTATCTCTTTCAAGCTCTTCTTTGGTTTTTGATGTATGACCTAATTCCACAGAAAATTAAAATTTTAAACCAACTCAGTTGATTGATAGAAAATTGAACCTCTAAATGAGGTGGTGATAGTAAAGGAGATGAACCAACCAGGAAGCCGACTGCTTGTCTGATATGCTTTAATTCATCCAAAGCTGATCCCACAAACTGAATGTACAGAAGATGTAAATCACGGGATTCTCAGAAAACTAAAAAAAGGAATGCTTAATTCTTGAATATTCACCTCCTCAGTTGCATCATGGCACCACTGCTCTAACTCAGCAAGCCCTGTTTTTACATACTCCCCATTGCTAAAGGAGCAACATTCACGCCTCAAGAGAAGACTGCAAATATGGTTTTCAACTGTCACTACACGCAGTCTAAGTTTTTCAATAATTAGAGAGAACAGGTCAGGATTGAGCATTAAGTTGACCTACCTGTTAAATAATTGAACATTAATAAATGAAAATATCTGAGTGAAAATCTTGCGGACAATTAATGGTGGAACCTGCGCGTACAAAAAATTCAGTCAGGTCATGCCATAAAGACAGCATCTCAAGACATCCAAGTTGGAGACTCCACCCACATAATTGGCTCTCATCGTCTTCAAGCAATTGTTTAGGCTGTTCACTATACTTTTCCAATGAGCAATTAAAGCTTGAAGAGCGGCAGCATTGGCCTGAGAACGCCCCTTCACCATGCTAGCACGTGATGTTCTAGGTGCCTACACTTGCAAAAAGCACTTCTTAAGTAGAAGTTGAAAGCCATGACCAAAAAAAAAAATAATAAATAGTAGAAGTGGAAAACTATGTTAAAAGAATCAGAGACTATAGCGTAGACCGTGCTGCTCACGACTCACTGAAACATGGTTAAGTTGACTCTATATGTATCTGGACTTTTTTGTCACCATAAGTTGACAGTATTTGCTAGACACAGTTCAGGTTATGCATCAACAGTTAGTAAGCCGAATTTTGATTTGTTTAAACAAAAGATCTGATCCAGCACAACACTTCACATATTATTTATACTGCTCCATTGATAAGAGAAACAAATTATGAGCTATTCCTTGGACTACCGAGTTCCATTAGAGCATCTTATGATGTAAGAGCCAGAAATTCTCATACGAAAAGGATAATCATTCAATAACCAGGCTCCCTTAGTCAAACACAAGTTAATAAACTAGTATGCTCGAAGAAACGCTAAAACAGGATTTTGCAAGTGATAGAAAATTATTTATCTCAGGAGACTCCACAAGGGGTATAGCCAATCTCATGGTAGCTTGTTGTGACGAAGGAAGAATCAGGGATGACCTGAATACATTGTCCCAGCAAGGGGGAGATCTCTTTCTTCAGATTATCTCTAATCAGTCCATATATCTTCTCCAGAAAAGCTGTAAGTTGTTGCTTGAAAAGCAAAGCTGGATACTTGGCTTCAACTTGTCGCAAGTCGTCAGGGCCACCAAGCATCCGACCATTAAGAAATGAGAACCCAACACTTTGTGGAGAAGCTCGTAGACCCTGAGTGCTTGTAGTTGTTAGAATTTCCAACCAAAAGCTTAACCATGATGTGGAGGGATAATTCAGGTATATAAAGCAAAGAAAAAGCTATGTGTGATACCCTTTTCAAGGCTAGAAGCTATGGTGATACATTAACATTAGTTATTCAAGACTAAAGAACTTTTCTCTTATTGAAGAGACAACGAAGGAAATCTAAAGGAAAACATTTGAAGCCTTCGTGTAAAGCTAAGCAACAGGAGAGAAATTTGTGTACTTACTTGAGACACTCTTCCAAATATAGAAGCTGATGTCCTTCGCCGCTGTGGAGTCAAGCTTGCTGCTCCACTAGCCTTTAGTGTACGCTGTAAGAGTAGCAGCAACGTTGACGCATTGGACAACCAATAAGCCAATACATCGTTGTTGTCCTGCACCTTAAGTAAGAAATTGGATGGGATAAGTCAATGGGGTATCAACACAAACACCTCACTCACTTGTATAGTTTATTTCATTATACTAACACTGAATCAGAATCAACACACACTCATCCTAAAGCAATTTGGAAAATGTTCTCCTTGGAGGCACACCTCAATTGCTGCGCCAATTGTTTGAATGATACGGTCAAAAATAGCAGTTCTCTCGACTTCGAATGATCTCCAGTGAAGAAGGCATTTGAATATGAGACAAGCAGCAACAGGCCTGCCCCCAGAGAACCCTAGATCTTCAGAGATGCACTTTATAAGGATATCTTGATTCTCCTGCAGCATGGAAGAATATATAATGAGAGACATTATTAATGCAAATGACTACTTGAGAATATATTATGAGTTTAGCTTAATCATGCTGATCAAATTGAAGAACATGCTTCATACATCCCCAAGAGAAACACAAACGAACCTGCTGCTTCTCATTGAGAGATTTCTGTGGCCTTTCCTCTGTCTCAGGTTCCCGTGAAGGAGGGAGAGCAAGTACTGAATCTTGTGGCTACAAAAAGATGTGACCAAACAATTTCAGTCTTGATATGCAGATATAGCACTTATCTCAACCAAAAACTCAACCTTACCAGAGCTTTTCGAATTTCTCCATTTAGAGCAGTATTGTTTTCTGGATTTCTCTGCAAATGGATAAAAAAGGGTGCAGGTTGATTTCCTATTTAGGTTAACATAATGTAAGTATTTAAATTTGGGCTCCTTTCATACCTGAATGATTGTTGTCTTTGGTCTCACAGACGCAGCTTTGCCAGATGGTGATATGACGAGTGCCTGTTGGCGCAGTACCTGATTTTCTGATTCCAAATTTGAGACCTTCTCTTCAAGCCTGTAAAGCAGGAACTAAACATGGTCAAAACTTCAGATTTTGTCGTACATTTACCCCACAAATAGACACTTACATCTGACAGTCTCTAAGTAAAACCCTATCGCGAGACCTCTTTAACACATGAGATGTGTCATCAAGAGATGTCATACTAGGTTCTACGGCAGAATCTATTTTCTGCTGAAACACTTCATGAATATATACCTCAGCTGATACCTAAAACTTCCACTGAGAAGTCATAAAAACGTCTAATAACAGCCCATTCATGCTCAAGTTGTCTCATCATACGGTCTTTGAAAAACTAAGGATGTACTTAGCCTTTTAAATGTGACAATAGCAGAAAACGTCTCAGCAATCAGGTGTTAAGTGAAGTAGAAGGCAAAAGGCAAAGTTGCACCTCTGACCATCATAATTATGTGCTTCGACAATCAAAAAATAAAAATTAAATTTTCAGAAAAAATGGATGACTAAATTTGACAAGGCGCTTGTTCTTGACTAACACTGCTGGAAATCGTACAAAAGACACAGTAAAAAAGGGGTGGAAACTGACAAAAGAACACTACATTTAAATCTACTAAGGTGTTCCAAAATTGTCGAATTTCTGCATCTTTTTCACAAACCTCTGCACTAAAATATGTCGTTCGTCTGCCTTCTTCTCTGAATCCTCAAGCTTCTTAATCAAGTCACTGTTTTTGGCCTCAGCAAGAGCAGTAGCTTTTTTTGCGTTCTCTGCTGTTTGTGTCTCCTTTATCCACAATGCCTAACCAACAAGGAAAAGTATAAGCTTACTTATTAGATAAAAATAAGCTAGACAAGGAAAAAAAAACAAGAGTCACTAAATAATTAGAAGCTGGGATATGAGATCAAGCATGATGACCAGTAATGCAATTAAATATTGATCCTTATCTCTGCCAGAAATTTTTTCTAATCTGAAATGTGCATAATTGTACTTGCAGAAAGGAAAAAATTTTGCAGAAAAATGATAGTAGAGTCATTGAATGCCAAGGGGACACCACTGCCATCAACCATCATTTTCCAAAAAGATATCAATCCTCAGCAAGCCAGCAAACTACCTTGAACTTTTCAATCTCAGCTGTTAATGAATTGATCTTTTCTGTATCTTGAACAATGACAGGGGTTTCCTTCACAACTGGAGTTGTTTCTTCTATAGCCTTCCTGGCTGCTTCTCGCTCTTTAATGACCATAGAGTTGGCTTCTTCCACCTTTGATTGCAAAGCATTTATTGTGTCCTGCAACTTGGCAATTTCTTGGGCTTTCGCCTCCTCTAGATCAATCTGCACAAAAAAAAGAGAGCACAAACTCATATTGAAAGCTTGTTTAATAGCATCAACCCTACCACATGTTAATAAAAAAAAACAAAATCCAACAGTTTGTTGAAGAAAATTATTAATATGTCACCCTTAAGCGCTTTTCAAGTTGTAGACGCCATGTAAGCTCCTCCACACACTTTTCTAGCTTGTCCTTTGCTTCTTTAAGGGCACCAGATTCTCGTGCAGCCTAAACAACATTTTCAAGGAAATATTACAATTCAACCTAAGTAATCATTGGAGATTCAGAATAAACAACTATTGTAAGTAAAAATTAATATTGTTAACTAGACCAACCATTTTGAGCTTTCTGAGCTCTCTTCTTGCAACTCTGCCTCTCCATCCACATTGAGAAACAATTGCAGCTTTCTGGAGACTCTTATAATAATAATATGCTTGGTGACACCGCCAATGAGCCTGCAGACAACAGTACTAAGACATTTTATTTTTGTACATTTGCAAATATTCAACAATTGAATAATCAATGTTCTATGTGCCATTGGAAACAGCAGATGGCAAATTTATTACGATAGTGAACCACAGGAAAGGCAAATTCTACTCAACATGATAATACCTGGATGATGACGGAAGCTTTGGTCTGTTTTCTAAATCTGAACTCATTCCTAGCAATCATTCCCCTATATCCTGTCTGCAATACAACAGCACATGACCTTAGTCTCGAGTGAGATTTTCTTGCAATGAAGGCCCTGAAGTTCTTCTGGATCTTCAGTGCTCCAGCTTCTCGTCTTAACTGTTCATAAAGTTCACGAGCCATTCTGCCTGCAAAGGTAAAACAAAATGCAATTCAGATTGGGCAAATGGACTATTAAGAAGGGATCAAGTGATATGAAGAGTCGAAACAGAGGGGGGACAGATACACTTGAAGTTACCAAAATCAGAGAATATATTTAAAACCCAATATTGCTTATTGATCATGAATATGCTTGAATAATTCGCAAACTCATCTCCAGACAGCTTAAACCTTTGAGACAAATGGTCACCCAATGAAGTATTAAAGCACAGAACAAGAGTTTGAATCTTGACACTCCAGATGATGTTTATTCTCCATTTTTTTGTTATTGTGTTTGTCCTCTCATGAGTTCATCTGTCGTGGTCACACTCATTATCCTGTATATCACATGTAAGGCTCGGCTTACGCAGGAAGAGTCTATGCATATGTTCGCTTTAAATTATTAGTTTGTTACAACTTAACTTTCGCAACAAATGGTCGCCTAATATTAATCCAAAAAGAATATATCCGTAAATTATTAAATATCAAGCAACTCACTTCCCTCACCATTAGAACAGGCAGCTCTGATAATTCCAAGCTTATTCGAGATCTTATGATGATTTCACAAACATAAAGGACAGTGAAATCTAGACCGCCACCAAAAAAAAAAAAGAACAAAAATAATGACTATAGCCCGGAAGTTTGATTTGAGGCAACAATAAGTACCTCGGCAATATGACTGTATTGTGACAGAAGCCTCGCGTAATGCAATAAACTGCTTTCGCATCATATAAGTTCGCATTCGCAGCTGAATGGTTCTGGCTGCATTTCCAAGCACCTCAGACCTCCTAGCATCTAACTCTGCCATTTGACCTGCTCTGAGAAAAACTTTGGTCTTCCCAATCTGTTGAGACACACCACAGGTAAGGAACTTAATAGAAGAAAATTTTCAAACTCAGAAACCAATAATCAAGTTGGATATTAAAGAACCTCCAGAAGATATATGGATAATAAGCAAGAAATGATGATTAAAGTAACATGTCTTTGATACCAAGAATCTTTCAAATGAAGTTACTCATAGTTTCCCGTAATTATAAAGTAAGAGCTTAACCAATTTGGTAAAGCCCCGACCTATTGTTTTGATAATTAAACTTGAGAATGGTCACAAATGGACAGGATTAAAAATAGGGATAAAAAGGATCGAGCATTTGGTACATTGATCAACTTGTTACAATTGAACTAAGCATAAGACAAAGTGGGTGGGGGAGGTCAAGCAATGAGTTCCATGGTTTGGACATCTCACTTCCAAGGAGCAAGGTCACGCTAAAGTCACTCCCAAAGTAAGCCAAGCAATATACTACTAAGTCAAATAGCAGATGGTTCATATGTAACCTCACCAAATAATTAAGCATTTAAATAGACAAATAAGAGAAAAAAGGACGCCATGGGTTAACCTAAAAGAAGCTAAGTAACAGAGTATTGCCCATATTATTCTCTCGACAACTACCAAAACAAGTCTGTAACGTCATCCAAACTAAAAGAGCAAATAAAACTAGCCAAAGCATCAGATCATATGAAGATGCCAAAAGTAATAAAGTAGGATAAAAAGGGAACGCCCAATTACCTGGTAACCTTTTAATCCCTTCTTATCAAGAATCATTTGACAAGCAACTTTATCATCGTAGCTGAAGGACAATATAACCACGTGATAGCTCGTTACAAAAGTTTTGACATGTAATAAATACTCAATAAAGATCTCCAACTTAATGGAAAGCAATTATGTGATTATACAGCGATTTGGTACTTACTTCCCTTCTAAAACTTCTGGAGACAGAACACTGAAGCGATCAAGAAAGTCATAAAAGGTACGCCGGGTAGGATATCCAGCACAGCTTATCCTAATTGCTTCAAGGACGCCCTATTACAGATCGACAATATTGTTGGTATTATTGAAAAAAAAAAAGTCCAGAGAGGACATACAGAGTGAAGTTCAAGCAATCCATTGTATACTCACACCACAACGTAACTGTTGGATGATATTGACGTTTTCAAATATAGCAGGTTTCAGAACATTATTTGGCTTCACGCATCTGATGTAGTGAGGTTCAGTCGAACTCAGGGTCTCCATTAGAGACTGAAGTTGCAGCTGCCATTTCAAGAATGTACACAAGTCAACTCATTCCCCAACCTAAACCTTTAAAGTTGTGCGATCTTCAGCTTAAAGAGTTACTCATCCTATGCCTATGGGTGTCGCGTAAATCTATTCACAGAATTCAAACAAAAAGAATTAAATCACCACTACTCTAGCAATAAAGTTTAAGGGGAAAAAAATAAAAAACTGGAGAGGTGACAATATAGGAAATGAAGCTTGGAGAAATCAGTCAGTCTCTACATGGCTGTACTAATTCTCAAGAATTTTTACTAAATTTTGGAATGAAGTCTCATGATCAAATGACATCAACCTTCTCAAACCTGCTAGGCAATCCAACAATATGGTTTCAATTGCTAGTTTTAAGCTGCAGAGGAACTGAGAGCTACCATTCAGTCTCTCACATGAGAAGTATAAAGATATCAGCAAGACCTTCACTCTGGTTACAATACCTCGAGAGAAACAAATTCACAGGAACTTGAACACACATGCTAATTCAAGACTTCACCATGATGGACCAGAAAAGAAGTTAAAGCATAATTATCATTTTCAGAACAAAAAAGAAAAGAATCATAAATGTAAAACCATCAAAATAGTACTTTGCAAAAGCTACAAAATTTGTCAAGTGGAGTTACTGGACCAAAGCTACATGTTGGAACAATAAGCACCGTTTCAACATCCAACGAAGAAAGGAAATGGAATATTAAGTACAGTTTTTTTCCTACCATATTTACACTCAACAGAAAAGGTAAATATAGATTTAGTGAAAAGGTACAAGGGGCTACAACTCCATATAAAAATTACAGAGAAGGAGTGTTCCTGCTGAAATATCATTAACCCAAAAACTCAAAACCTGCAACCACTGTTATTTACATAAAAAACAAAAATCGAGACCCTAGCACCTCAAAATCCCTTGATGTGACCCTTCAAATTAGCCAAAAAGTGGCTTGAGGAATAAGAAACATACTATTTCCATTCTTGTCTTTGTTATTAACAAAAATATTTTTCTTTTCTTTGTTCAATGAAAACAACTTCTTGTTCAAGAAAGATTCACTTCAAGTCACAGCCTTTGAGAGAAATTTCCACATGTATGCAACAGACCTAGAAGGGTGCAATCTTAAGTAATATATCATTTCATAATCATGTCTGAACTCCGGGAATTGAGATTGATAATGGTCCCATTTAAACTGCTAAAATTGGATTCCAGGAGCAATGACCATGCAAACATATCCAAGTTCTAAAGGGAATTATAAACTGCAGATAGAGATTCCTAAATTTCGTGTTAAATAGCAAAAGCAACCTCATAAGCCCTTTTCTTTCCCTTTTTTTGCCAAAACATCATAAAAATTCAAAGACTAAAGTTCATCTATCAAATATACGAAGTAGTCATAAATGATGCAATAATTAAGCTTGATAATGATCCCAACTTGAAATACTAAAATGAATGAGCTATGCTAATCCAAAGATATTCAAGTTTTCAGGGCATATATTAAGAGCAGTTAATGATTGCTGAACTTCACAATAAAGTATAACAATCTCATAAACATCTAAAGAAGAAAACTTATTTAATCAACTACTATGGAATAGCCATACATGATTCGATATTAAACCTTGACACCTATGAGAGAAGCTTGTGGTCACTAGCCATGGGGTATGCATATAATATCAGTACCATATGTGGATGTTAGTAAATCTCTAGTACAGTTTCCATTATAAACACAAGCAAAAAAAATGCATGCCAGTACCTTGAAGCGGGATCCAATAGAAGAAAACTTAGAAGATTTGGACGATTCTTCAGGAAGTGGGGGGAATAAACCTGCCGCAAATGGGCATTTTGAGGCAGTCAGCAATGCCTGATGTTCTGCCACCACATAATCTTTATTTTTGTCCAGAAATAGATCAGCCTGGTAGGCAACCTTTTAAAACCAGAAAGGTTAAAAATTAATTCGGATTCTAACCTTTGAAACCAGAAAGATTACAAATCAATTCAGATTCCGATAATTTAGCACATTGAACTAAACTCTGACACTTACCTCCCCTGCATAGTGTAATATAGTAAAATCAGTACGAGAGAGCTTTGGTTTGATAAAACGTTTGTTGCTTTTAAAAGTTTGGTACAACTTCTGGGCAAATGTTTCATGGGTAGATCTGGGAAACATACTGCATGAAACCACAAAAGAACAATCAATTCAAGGTGAGACACCTAAAGGAGAGAAATCTTAGGACATCATAGTTTGGCAATAAAAAATATAAATCAAAGTTGCATACCAGGCCTCATCAAGAAGAGCAATAATCCCTCCAGGTTTCTGGAGAGGATCCAGTGATTTTAGTTAATAGCTCAACACAAAAAAGAAAGCAAAGGCAGTTGAATGTAAAGCACGAGATTTTCAATGGTGTCAAATTTGACAAACCTTTTCGATTAAATCCAATACATCTTGATTATCAACAAACTCGATATAGCTCCAATCTATCTCTTCTTTACTATACTCTTCCTGCTCCATTTTGAAGACGTGCTGCACATTGGTTACACATAACACAAAACTAAATGAGAATAAACTCTATAAAACTTGCAAGATAAACAAACAGAATTATCAAATTAACCTGATTAAAATGTTGTTGCAGCTTCTCATTGGTGAAGTTTATACAAAACTGCTCAAAACTGTCAATTAAAAATGCAAATTAGCATAAAACCCACACAACATGCTCAACACATCTTGTTTTAATTGACTTGGTTGCTATCTGCAGTGGCCAGGGCAAAGCAAACTAATGGCAACGCAGAGGTATGCTAACCAGGGAGTTCACGAATGAACATGCAGAGGTCCATCAAATTTGTCAGATATTAAGGGAGTAAAAACAAGAACCTTCTTGAGGATCAAGCTCTTATGCAAATTGGTAATGCTATATATGCTTCAAGTATACCTCTCTTGTATCTTGACATATTGATCTATGCCCAAAATATCAAAAGGACAATAAAAAGGATCTTAAGTTCGTGCAAATTGCACGAGTGGCTGTTGCCAATCCATCTAAATGCTCTACGTGGAAATGCAAACACCACCATTATGCTACAACAATATTAATTGTTCCTTTGTGAACCAAAAGAATGACCTCTTCTGAAAGCCTATTGAAAATTTCAACCTAATAAGTCGAATAATGTCCATTATATTTACCATCTGTACAGAGAACCTCATGAAAATTCATTTCGGTAACTCCCTATAAAGGCTTCTGACATAAACTACAATGTCTTGCTCAGCTTAACCTTACTGTCATCATTATCACGTTCTTTTTCCATGAAGTACCATATGCACAAACCATCTAACAAAGCTTTAGCTCACACTCAAAACAAAAAAGTATGCTCCTCTCTTGCAAGCACCGTGGAGGATTAGGATGTAAAACAGTTTTGGTCAGTGAACTAACCTGTTGGATTTAAAACTTTCAAAACCATAGATATCAAGAACTCCAATCAGGGATTTTGATGTTGGATCCTGCCCGATTGAAAGATTAATTTTTTCAACAATCCTGTAAAATTATGACTTCTTAGAGTGCAGTAAGTAGAAAAGGGAGTACCAATTAGGATAGACCAGTCAGATAAAGAAAAAGAATAACATGATGCAAGTTCATTACCAATCAAACAAGCGGGAGTATAGTGTCTTGGCTAATGCATCTCTGCTACCAATTGCATTAACAGGATCAAGAGTTCTCGTGATTACTTCTTCAGGTGTCACCATTACACGTTTGATCAGAGCATCTTCCAAGCTTTGGGCATCACATCTATTATGCCATAAATTAACATGAAGATAAAGCCCCTTTAGATAGAGTCATTGGAAGTGATACAGAAGTTATATGACCAGAACACATTCACAGTTTCCAGTGGAGTAATAGTAAACACCTAAGAAGTTCTGCTGTGGTATTAAGATGAAATCTTGACTTCTCATCCTTTATCACTGAAGAATCAATCTCCTTTCCCTTAGCAAAATCAATGTTTCCAAGATGAAGGATTGCCGCCACAACCCTGAAAATTGCCTCCTGAACAACTTTTGCTTATTTAGAATCTATTGAAGGATCGTCAATCCCATGAATGGCCTGGACAAAAAATTGCTGACCTGTTCCTCCTCATTGATTCCAACTATATCCATAGCCCTCCTTGTTGCGAGATATTCATGAGCATCATTTACACCTTCTAACTCGTAGCAACTGGATTGATTCAAGTAGTGAAAAGATTTAGGGCTTCCTAGCTTATACCTTGCAATATCCTGAAAAAAGTAGCAGAATTTGAAAATGTCACATATCGTTCACATAAACAGCTTAATATGAAATTTCCAACAGAATCCATTGAGAGAATACCTCCTCTGGAGCAGCACAAAGAAGGTAAAAGCAATGATAGTTTCTCTCGGGGCTGGAAATCTGACAAACGCGTGACCTTTCGAGCAGATAAGTTCTAATGGCAGCCCCCGAAATCCGCCCATTTTTGTCGAATTGAATCTCCACAAATTTACCAAATCGACTGCATTATGGATCATGAGAAGTATATGAGAACAAATCCTATCTTGTTGAAGTAAACCCACACTATTTCAAAAAACAACATATATATAGATAGCAACATTGAGATGCACCTGTACAGTTTGACCTCTTCCCTATTTATATCACTTACTTTCACCAAAAAAAAAAAAAAAAACATTGAGATGCACCTTGAGTTGTTGTTCCTCAATGTCTTTGCATTGCCAAATGCTTCAAGAACAGGGTTTGACTGCAATGTTCAGTTGTGACTTAAGCTTAATAATTGTCATGTTCATAATTCGAATGCACGTGGTGATTAAATAGACAAGTTCGGATCCTAAAACACATTCTCAAATAAGAAATGGCAAGTCGTGCTACCTCCAGAACTTGCTGTTCCACTGTTCTTCCTTCAACTCCTGATCGACCCCCCAAGTGTGCAAGATATCTCATGAGCATCTTTGTCGTCTCTGTTTTACCAGCCCCACTTTCTCCACTGACCAGAATTGAATTGCTCTTTCCTTCATTGATCATAGCCCTATATTCTTGTGTCTCAGCACATCAGTGAGAAGACAAGAGAGAAAAGAAAAGTTGCACCAGCGCAACTAGGAACCAAATTCACCTGTATGCAGCATCACCAACTGCAAACACATGAGGACTCAATTCCCCAAAATCAGCTCCCTTATATTGTTCCATCATGTGGGTGTCATATAGGTGAGGCAATCTTTGAAATGGATTAACAGCAATGAGTATGTTTCCTGTGTAGGTCTGGAAGCAACAGCAAATTTATTTACCAAAACCAGTAATGCAAGAAAACTCCAAGGCTAAAAGATAATCCTGTGAGGGACTGCCAGCAGCTCACATAAATCTCATTGAGTTGATATCTCGTAGCTAGGTTCTGCAGCACTCCAGGTTCATGCAAGTAAGAAAGCTTTGTCATGTCATCCACACCTCCAGGTGGAGCCTCAGTATCTTTTGGGTATACTTTCGACACATCTGTCGTGACCTACAGGTGCAATCCACTAGTCATTATACCAAAAAATATCAATAATCAAGACTACTGTTATAGATCAGCATAAACAAGACTGCAGAAAAGCTAAACATCATGCTGAGCGATATTTAGACCCCATAGAGTGCTTCAGTTGCTGAGACTCTCTGAAAAGACTTCACTCTGCTTATAAGAACATTTCGAAGATAGATATTTTGACAAAATAAAACAACTGTGCAACAGTATTCCACAATCTGCTTGAAGCCTGAATTATTGCTCAGTTTGACCGTACTCATTCTAAAATTAAAAGTTTAATGGTCAGTTAAAGCCTTTTGAATGTATTAAGCTCTCTCGATCTCAGTTCTTCTAATTAATAGGTTATCATTTACTTTGATGCAAGAAAGCTTCTCTGGTAGTTTTTTCTTTTCCTTTTTTCAATTGTGAAATGGCAGTAGCTGAACTGGCAGAGACTTGCCAAGCAGAAATTTAACAAGTATCAGGACTCTCAATTGGATTAACAACAGATGTTTACAGTTCTGAGTATGACATGCATTTGATGATGATGCACTTACCGTCTTTCTATCCGTCCTCTTGACATGGACCTCATGACCATTAATTGAAGTTACTTCTCCATCAATCCATGCAAGAACAGGATCTTCAACCCAGACATGAGAACCCACAATTATTTGCACTGGCTGAGCCTGCAGGAGCGAAGTTACCATAAAGATATCAAGTTACTTTAAAGTAAAAAGTTTTGAAATGACATGAACACCAACAAATAAATTACAAGGTGAGGAGTAATGAAAAGCATTGCAGATCAGATTTTACATACTTTATAACCATTCAATTTCAGTGACTCTCATATTTACTTTGTAATGCTTGTGTTCAATGACACCATTTTTCCATCATTCATGTCATGCCATTTTCTTTTATAGTTGGAGGAGGAAGGGGGGGGAGTGTGGTAGAATGGTTCCTAATAGATTGTCCATGAGTGAGCTTCATCCAAAACATAATTGGCTTAGCATTTGGGCACAACAAGTGTTCAAGTAAGGTAATAGATTGGTTAAGTGGCGCCTTAAGCCAATTCAAACTTCACTTCCATACACACATGAACGTATCAGTACCATGTACGATGTGCAAAGCCAAACAACACCATCAAATTGCATTTCTCAGGCGGCATATTCTTTCTTTCCTAGCTCTCTCATCACCAATGCTACTTCAGCATTGGAGGATTAATCGCACGAACATCTCCCGACACAAGTTCTATATTTATCCGTCATTGTCTAATTCAATCCACTGCTCAGCAATTAAAAAAAAAAAAGGGCTCAAAAGATTCTAATACAGCCCCCAGCAAACCAAAATCCGCGTTCCGTGGTGCTACCACGAAGAAAGAAATGGAGCCTTTCAGTCAAGCAAACTCGCAAGTCCATCTCCAAGCAAGTCAAAGACCACATGCAAGCGAAAGCAATGAGTCAATCGTAAGTCCGCGGAATTCAATTACCATCAGTCGACAAGCACGCCGCGATCCTCAGCTCATCAAACGGCACCAGACCTCAGCCCCGGTCTCCGCAGATCAGCGAGCTGATTCACAACAGCTACGCCTTCAAAATTCTCTTATCTCCTCCCACCTCCTTCAACAAACCTCCGGACACGACTTCTTATCTTTCCAGGCCCCCCTCCCAAAGCTCCCACAACCGGATTCCGCCGCGCTCCTCCGCGCGCCGTTTCGATTCGCCGCCGCCGCCGCCGCCGTAACCCCTCACGCCTGTTTCTCTCTCTAGCACGTGCGGCAACGGGCCTCTCTCTCTCTCTCTCTCTTTCTCCCTCGAAAGTTTTGAAGCTTTTCGGTCGTGTGTGGTGAGAGGGAGGAGGGAGTTGTGGTGTCCCACACAACAACAACGACGCAGGAGCTTTCTCTCTCTTCTGTCTTCGTCTCAAGCTTTCTCTCTCTAGCTTTCTCTCTCTAGCTCGCCGGTGGAATTCAAAAAGACAAGCCATTGAAACATCATTATTGACTAACTAAGCTACTCCGATGCTGCTCGCCAAATCAACCGGCTTTTCAAAATGGCCCCTCGAAATGGGCTTTATTACGCAATTGCCACGCCACCGTCTCCATTTCTTTTTCTTTTGCGAAATGCGATCATTTGAATTTGACCCCCCAAAAAAAATATTTGAGATCATTTAAAAGCTTTCAACTAAATTTATGCGGGTTATCGACCAAAAAAAAAAAAAACTAGATTTTTGCTAAATAAGGTGAAGACTATGGGTGATCAATTCTCGATCTAATCCAATTTCAAAACGGAATTAAGAATTGGAGACCGACTGGTCCAATCTAACAAAATCGATTACTATTTTTTCATGTTCCATCTGGATATCTTATCGTCCAAAATCATAAACAAATTTGGAGTTTGAGACAAATTCTATTATTTCATTCAAATATCTTATTGTCCAACTAAGGACTCTTATTTCCTTAGAAATAATAAACTAAACCCATTCATTTTTTTGAAAAATATTAATAAATTATATATAGTCGATTTGATTCAGTCGATTTTCCCTTGAAATCGGGAACCGAACAATACTCCCAAAAACCAAATTCAATCAGCTAGTTCAGTCTAATTCAGGCAGTCCGTTTTACACACACCTAGTGAAGATGAGATCGTTTTGATACTTTTGATGGTGACAAAAAAAATTAAGGAAAGGAAATATCAAAAAACAAAATTAAAAAAAAAAGGGACGAATCCGCAAACTAACAATGAGGGTATTATCGTAATTGGGAGTTCCCGTTATTACAACTTCATCGTCTCTTCCACGACAAGCACCCCCGCCCATCTCCGCTGGGGAATTATTTTATTGACGAAAAATGCCATTTAAAAAATAATAATAATAAGGAATCCGTGCGATTTCGACGGGATAGATTGCCCGAACATCAATCTCGCTGAAGTGACCAAATTAGCCTCGTCAAAAGGCGTGCTTCTCGTAAAGAGAAAGAAAAGCTTCGTAAAGCGGGCGGATCATCCAAAAACGCTTTGTCGTAAAGGGCGGTCGCCGTCGTTTCGGTGTTTTCCGCCTTGGGCTTTCCGTGGCGAGTCAAGTCAACGTGGGTCCGAAAACTTTGAAGGGCCTTTTTTTGTTGGTTGTGCATGGGAATTGGTTGACTTTTAAGGGACTGTTTGGTTTGACCCAGCATTATAGTTTCCGCTCGAAAATATTACACGTGATTTGTTACTCTTTCAGGTGACATCGGATGTCAATGTTCAATCACTTTTTGTACATTTTGTTTTGAATGAAAAATATATCCAAGCATTGTGATAACACGTGTATTTCAAACTTATGTATAAATCAGGGATTGCCCCAATTACAACTCCGAATCTACATAATCACTGCATACATTTTCATATGATTTTTCAGTACAATTCTAGGGAAAGCTTTTGAGCTTCGCAAAGTAATGAACTCTTCGACATCATCAAACTCGCGCCGCATCTGTGAAATGGGGAGGTTTTGCTAGAATTCAGTTCAATCAGACTGGAACTTGCTGCATTCAATTCAACTTCATCGGGCTCACATTCGGAGGTTCGTGTCCTTTCTCTCCCAATTCATACAAATAGTCCTAACATTTTCCACGTTTTCCTGAAAACTGACAACGAATTCGATCCTTGCAGAGATGCTAATCTGAAGTGAAAGTTAGTAGGCCCATGGTCGGTCCTGTTAATGGGGCCAATACTGATCGCTCCTCTTGTGGGCCTCATAGTAAATGCGGAAAACTCGTCGGCGCAAAAGCCCGGTGCAATCTTCATTTAATTCGAGCCCATAAGTGGTTGCTAAATGTAGGGTCGCAAATGACCTTTACTAGTAAATATGGAAAACTCTAGAGTTATATTTATTTCATGGAAAATAAATTATATTAAAAATATTTTTTTTAAAATAATTGCTCCTATTACCTTAAATAATTAGTCGATGAAAAATATATTCGTGGATAATGACGATATTGACGATATTTTTTGTTCATTCATTTTTTTATAAGCAACACAACATGATTTTTATTAGATCTATTTTCACCAAAACAAACGCACCATCTCAATGTGATTTAGTAGACCTAATCATATGGGCAAGTAGCCTTAGACTCGTTTTCACTCGACCTCGCCTTATATTTAAACTTCACTCATTTCGCGGAAAATAAGAGACTCATAAAATGTTTTTTTCAAAATATAATCGCTTGATATAATAAATCGATGAAAAATTATTTCGTTACCAATAATAATTTAATAATCTATATCTAAAATATTTCACCCATCATTTGTGAAAGTGATATTACTCATCATTTTATGAAAAAAAATGCTTTTAAATTAGGGAAAAAGCTACTAAAAACCCTAAACTTTACCAAAAATGACAATATCTCAAACTTTTTTTATGATACAAAAAATCCCAAACTTTGCCAACCGTAACGCATTTACTCCAAACTTTATGGCCAATGGCATTTTCATCTTGTTATTTTCTTTTTCGGCGAAGGAAGAAAGAAGAAGAAAAAATTAAAAAGTAAATGACAAAAATGGCTTATAATTTGGAGTAAATGTGTCGTATTTGGTACAAATTTAGGGTTTTCTTATGTTATAAGAAAAAGTTTAAGGTAAATATGTCGCAATTAATAAAATTTATGGTTTTTTTTCAAAAAAAAGTTTGTGTAATTTTATCACTTTGAGTAAAATTTGGGGTTTTTAGTAGTTTTTTCCCTTTAAATTATCAAATTTTCTCAAAATAAATACATTCATTATTTCAACCTAAAAGCCGAATTGGCCTTGGATTGATTTGATCGGATGGAGTGGACTAGGAGTGAGCATGGTTTGAGTGGGCAGTTCCCACCTTAGAATCGGGAATTGCCTACTAAATACCGGTTTCGAAAAATTGGAATTGGGACCCACCTGTTGGTTTCATGGATTTATCTGGGAATCAAACTACCGGTCCAATCTGGTTCCTTGGTGAGTCCATGGAACCAAGCTCCAATCCCTACAAAACTTGTTTGTTCTTTTCTTATAATTGAATTTTGATACATTGATTTTAATTAAGGATTGAAAATTACAGGGCGAAACAAATAGACAATACTCATTAGCTAAAAACTTAATTTTTTCAAAGGTCATAGTATGGTCTCTTAAGGTTTCCTGGCACCAAAAACATGCGGATAATTAACTTTATGTGAAAAGTCCTAACCTCCACGTGAGTTAAAACATTAATCGCTTGATCCGTTTGTTTTCAACGTCAACCTAATTTAGCTATGGGATTGATTAAAGAGAGACCTAATTATACTCTTAAAACAAGCTATTGACTCTTATGGATATCTTCAATCGGTTCTCTTCTTCCTCTACATTTATTTATGGAAAGTGATAAGCTAACGGAACCATCATTGTTGGAAAAGTAACGATGCAGTCTGCATCACGTATTTTGTCAATGACGCCTGATGACTTGCTCGTTCGGTCTAGTGGGATATCAACAAAGATCCTATTTGGTGAAAAATATATTGGGTACTAGAGGCTCCACATCTGACTTTTCTTGTTACGGCGCAGTCTGCACCACGTATTTTGTCAAGGACACCTAATGACTTGCTTGTTCGGTCTAGTGGGATATCAACAAAGATCATGCTTGGTGAAAAAAGATACTGGGTACTAGAGGCTCCACATTTGGCTTTTCTTGTTACTCTGCATTGCACTGCGTTACTACCCCCGTGGAAATGAAAAAAAATAAACGAATGAAGAACAGAAAACACGAAACATAAATCTCGAGTTAACCGCAACTTCAGATTGCCAAATGAAACTATTCTTAGTGACTAGGAAGAAATAACTTCCCTCGCCTTTTTTATTTCAATCATGCCAATGAGCTAAGAAAAAAAAAGAAAGTACAGCTTCATTTGTTTCTTGATCTCCTAACTCTAAATTGTATTCTAATAGACTTGTATGTTTTGCTTCGACACAAGGACATACAAAGATAGAATCCATGCTTTGCGATGATGTTTCTATTAATTTTTCTTGGGACATAGTTGGACCGAAAAAGTAGAATATTTCCTTCTATGCGAAATTTTTATTCCCTTCTATTTTCAGCTTCGATCTTCATTAGTTTTCCGACGATGAGGGTATTATCAAAAAACAAATTTGTTTTTAAAAAAAGGGACGAATCCGCAAACTAACGACAAGGGTATTATCGTAATTGGGAGTTCCCGTTATTACAGCTTCATCGTCCCTTCCACGACAAGCACCCCGGCCCATTTCCGCTGGGGAATTATTTTATTTGAATTTTTTTATTGACGAAAAATGCCATTTTTTCGAAAAATAAAGAATCCGTGCGATTCGATGGAACCGATTGTCCAAACATCAATCTTGCTGAAGTGACCAAATTAGCCTCATCAAAAGGCGTGTTTCTCGTGAATAGAAAGAAAACCTTCGTAAAGCAGGCGGATCGTCCAAAAACGCTGTGTCGTAAAGGGCGATCGCCGTCGTTTCGGTGTTTTCCGCCTTGGGCTTTCCGCGGCGGATCAAGTCAACGTGGGTCCTAAACTTTTAATTGCCCTTTTAGTTGGTTTTGCGTGGGAATTGGTTGACTTTTAAGGGCCTATTTGATTTGACTCAGCATTATTGTTTCCGCTCGAAAATGTTACACGTGGTTTGTTACTCTTTTGGGTGACATCGGATGTCAATGTTCGGTCACTTTTGTACATTTTGGTTTGATAAATATAAAAATAAGATGTCGAACGTTGGAATGAAAAGTGTGTCCAAACATTTCGATAATTGGTCAGTGTATTTCAAACCAGTGATTACCCAATTAGGACTCTCGATCTACATAATCATCACATGCGATTTCATACGCTTTTTCAGTATAATTCTAGGGAAAGCTTTTGAACTTTGTAAAATAATGAACTCTTCAGCAGCATCAAACTCCCACCGCGTTTATGAAATGGGGAGGTTTTGCTAGAATTCAGTTCGGTCAGACTGGAACTTGCTGCATGCAATTCAATTTTATCGGCTCACATTGACAGGTTCATGTCCTTTCTCTCCCAGTTCGTACCAAGAGTAATAACATTTTCCACGTGTTCCTGAAAATGACGACGAATAAGATCCTTGCAGATATGCTAATCTGAAGTGAAAGTTCGTAGGCCCATGGTCGGTCCAGTTAATGGGGCCAGTACTCATCTGACGTGAGCTCCTCTTTTGGGCTTCATAGTAAATGCGAAAAACTCTTCGATACAAAAGCCCGGCCCAATATTCACCTAACCCGAGCCCATAAGTGGTTGCTAAATGTAGGGTCGCAAATGACCGTTCCTAGTAAATATGGAAATCTCTAGAGTTTGATTTATTTCACGGAAAATAAATTATATTAATTTTTTTAATAATTGCTCATATTACCTGAAATAATTAGTCAATGGAAAATATATTTGTGGAAAATGACAATATTTTTCATTCATTTATTCTTTATAAGCAATGCAACCGATTTTTATTAGATAATATTTTTTAAGTCATTCGTTTTCACCAAAAAAAACGCACCACCTCAATGTGATCTAATAAACCTGATCATATTGGCAAGTGGCCTTAGACTAGTTTTCGCTCGACCTCACCCTATACTTAAGCTCCACTCATTTCACTGAAAAAAAAAAAAGACTCGGAAAATGTTTTTCCGAAAAATAATCACTCAATATAATTAATCTATGAAAAATTATTTTGTTACCGGTAATAATTTAATAGTTTATATCTAAATTTTTTTGTGAATAATGAAAATATTTTCACCTATTCATCTCTGAAAGTGATATTGGTGATCATTTATGAATTTTTTTTTTAAATTATCAATTTTCCGTGAAATAAATACATCAATTATTTCGACCTAAAAGCCAAATTGTCTTTGGATTGATTTGAGTAGATTTTGTAGAATGGGGGTAAGCATGGTCTAGGTGGACAATTCCTATTTTGAAATTGGGAAGCACCTACTAAGGACTGGTTTCAAAAAATTGGAATTGAAACCCACCCATTGAATCCGTGGATCCATTTGAGAACTGAACTCCAGTCCGATTCCCTATTAGGTCCATGGAATCGGTCTCCAATCCCTACAAAACTTGTTTGGTATTTTCTTATGGTTAAATCACGACATCGATTTTGATTAACGATTGAAAAATTATGGAGCGGAACAAATAAACAATAATCATCGGCTAAAAACTTAATTTATTTGAAGGTAATAGTGTGGTCCCCTTAAGGTTTCCTAACACAGTAAACATGTGAAGAATTAGACTTCGTATTAAAAGTCCTAACCTCTACATAAGTTAAAACGTCAATTGCTTTATCCATAATCATAGGAATAGCTGAGGAGAGACTTAATTATACTCTTAAAACGAGTCGTTGGCTCTTACAGAGATTTCTAATTGATTCTCTTCTTCCTCTATATTTATTTATGGAAAATGATAAGTTGACGGCACCATCACTATTGGAAAAGTAATTGTGTAGTTTGCACCGCATATTTTGTTAAGGACACCATATGATTTGCTTGTTTGATCTAGTAGGATGTCAACAAAGATCCCGCTTGGTGAAAAAGATATTGGTTACTTGAGGCTCCACACCTGACTTTTCTCGTTACTCTGTACTGTACTATGTCGTTGCGCTCTTTCTCTCTCTCCATGGAAATGAAAAAAATAAATGAATGAAGAATGGAAAACATGACATTCTTTAGAGTGCCGTATGAAACTATTCTTAGCAACCAAGAAGAAATAAACTCCCCTCACCTTTTTGATTTCAATCATGCCAATGAGCTCAGAAAGGAAAAAAGAAGAAGAAGAAGCATGGCTTCATTTGTTTCTCGATCTCCTAGTTCTAAATTGTATTCTAATAGACTTGTGTGATTTCATAATGTATAAAAAGAAGGAAAAATTGTAAGTATTTTCTTTGGCTTGAATAGCTCGACAAGAACTCTGAAAAGAACAACAAAAATTTATGGAAAAAACGAATGCTATTCAATAATTTCCTCAAGTTGAGACGAAGTAATCAAGGATCGAGGTGACACTATGCACGGCGAGGCATCGAAGGAGAAGAGGTTGGGCACAAGGAGAGGGCAGCCGTCGAGGTTGAAGTTAGAGGGAGAGCAGTAAGTGATGAACATGGGGTTGCGAGCATGAGGGACGGCAAGTGAGAGCCTATGCTCAAAGAGAGAACATGAGGTGCAGATGGACACTAAGATGAAATAGGCCCGCTAATATACCTAGAGTACTTGTTGCTGGGGGATGACATTGTAGAGGAGGGTCACTGGGGATGCAACACCTTGTGCTCCATCTCTTATTTTGTCTTTTTCGGTTGCCAATTGCGTCTCCATTTAGGGTGTGGTCAAAATAGCACCCTTATTCACGCTGTATCGTCACCTTAGTAGCACCCTCTATTTATTTTGTTTTAGTCGAGAAAGCAAGTGAATGGATTATCAAAATGAAAAAAAAAAAAAGAAGAAGAAATAGGAGGTTGATCCTATTTCTTAAGAGACAAAATTAGTCAATAATGTCTGATAAATATTTGATCTAAAGACTACAAAATAAGTAAGTAATTGGATGAATGAGTGATCAGTTTCACTCTTAAAATCGGGAACTTTATCGATACTTATTAATTTTATTAAATTGAAATTGGGAATTGAATCAGATTGGACCGGAACTAGCGGTTTCGATTCTGATTCCAACGATTCTCACACTTCCTTTACACAACTCTAGAGCGCACTCCATGGAAAATTTACGACTATTGATGGAGACCGGCGAGGATAAGGCTTAGTTATCCACATCGTCATTGGTCCGATCCGGACGGTGTTTTGACTAATCGTTTCCGCGCCAAAACAAAATAGTAGGGAGAAAAAACCGGTCAACGATGTGACGTGACGTCACACTTCAATCTCACTCTCACTCAGAAGCTTGGATCATCGCCTTCCCTGCTCAGCTCGGAGCGCCGTCCGGTCTTCCGCCGAGAGCTCTCGCCGGAGCGTTTCTCCGAGCTCCGGCATGGCGGAGAAGAGGCCGAGCATCGATCAGTTCAAGGGCCGAACCAGGCTGCCGACGTTCGCCGCCCCGAGGCGCTACGACCTCCGCCTGAAGCTCGACCTCGTCGCGTGCCGCTTCTCCGGCGTCGCCCGCGTCGCCCTCGCCGTCGCCGAGGCGACGAAGTTCCTCGTCCTGAACGCGCTCGAGCTCGCCATCGGCGACGTCTGCTTCGCCTCCTCGGCCGATCATGTCCGTGATCGTTGCTCGGCATCGGTTTCTCGATCGTTGATTTTTTTCAGGATTTCTTATTTTGGGATTTGTGCTTGTCTTTCCTTTGCTACGAGCAGAAGGAGGTTCGTCCCTGCGACGTTGTGCTGGACGACGAGGATGAGATTCTGGTTCTGGCTTTTGATGAATCGCTGGGCTGCGGCGAAGGAGTGTTGACCGTTGAGTTCTCCGGGATGCTGAATGCTCAGTTGAAGGGCTTATACAAATGGTTCTTCTCTTGCTCGACTCATTTCTCGTAATTTAATTTTTATTTTGTATGGTTTGCTTCGACGTGAGGATGTACTGAGATAGAAAGAAACCATGCTTGATGATGATGATGATGTATCTGATTGATTTTCTCGGGAAATAGTTGGACTGGAAAAGTACAATCTTTACTTCGATGCGAAATTTTTATTCCCTTCTATTTTCAGCTTCGATCTTCAGTGGTTTTTCCAACAGTTGTGTCCAATTTTACAGTGCTTATATGGATGGAGGAGAAAAGAAGTATATGGCTGCTACCCAGTTTGAAGCTGTAGATGCCAGGAGGTGTTTCCCCTGCTGGGATGAACCTGCTCTTAAAGTATGTCTGCATCATACGACAATTAACTTTTCTCCCATAAAGCACGATCCTGGACTGTATGGATTTGAAGATCACTGTAAAATTAATCGGCAGTGTTCGACTGTGACAGAACTCTCAGGAACTTCCCTATATGATAGTCACCCGTGGCATCGAATCGTCGAATTATTATTTTAATGATGTGGATTGTCGCTTCTTGTTTTCCATGTACAGTATGGAAATTGAAAAGCATGTGTTTGCTTAAACTTTCTTGAGAGCAAGATGTCATAACCTAAGCATTTTGAACAGGCTACCTTCCAGATAACGTTGGACGTGCCCCTAGAGTTGACTGCACTGTCCAACATGCCAATTCTCCAGGAAAAGCTCAATGGTGATATTAAGACCGTATATTTCGAAGAATCCCCCATGATGTCTACTTATCTGGTGGCTGTGGTAGTTGGTTTATTTGATTCTCTTGAAGAAACCACAGCGGATGGTGTGCATAAGTTCCAAAAGCTCCTCTTCCATCTCATTTGCTGATAATAATATTTTCATTTGCTGATGGTGCTTCAATGTTCTCATGCAGGGATTAGGGTTCGTGTATATTGTCCTCCCGGTAAGAGTGACAACGGAAAATTTGCGTTGCATGTTGCTGTGAAGGCTCTTGAGCTTTATACTAGGTGAGCATCTAGTTGAACTCTTGTCTTGACATCAGAACAGATAGTACACCTCTGCACTCCTCTTTGAGAATTGAACCAAGTCATAGGGATTGCCTGATATAAAGCATATGTAATAACAAATTGAGCAGCATGGCTTTCCTTTCCCCTCCTTTCGAACAATTTAAAGAAACTCCAGTGATAATTCCCCCCTCATCCTGGGGCCATTCGGTAAGAAATTGTAAATGAGTTTGCATCTGGACATAAGTCCTTTATTTGCTACATAATTGATTGAAGAATGGATCGTTTCTTTCATCTCTTCAACTATTCCTTGCTCGTTCCCTAAAGAAATCAAGTAGCTGTTTTCTGGCGGTAATGCTAATCAGGTGACCATCTTCCATGGGTGCTACTTAGGTACTTCTCAGTGCCTTATCCCCTCCCTAAGCTAGATATGGTCGCAGTCCCGGAATTTGCTGGTGGGGCAATGGAGAACTATGGTTTGATCATATACCGGGAAAACGAGATGCTTTATGACGAGTTGCAATCCACAGCTGCTAAGAAGCAACGTGTAAGGAATTTTCTCCCCTTGACCTGATTTCTGTAGATTACTCTGTATCATATCCCGCCTGTAAACGAAATAACATATAGAAAGGATGGGCACCTCTTTCTCTATACCTGAAATTGTGTTATCATCTCCTCTTTTTAGTCTGAAAATTTGGGTAAACATGCATAATAAATCCATTAACTGTTGGATCAGATCACAGTTGTTGCAATGCATGAAGTTGCTCATCAGTGGTTTGGCAATCTGGTTACAATGGAATGGTGGACTCATCTATGGTTGAATGAAGGTTTTGCTACATGGGTAATCTTCACTAAAATCCATTCTACTGGATGAACACTAGAGAACAAAAAGTTAATCTGATTTTTATTATTTCTCTTTAATCTTTTTCAGGTGAGCTATATGGCAACTGACAATTTGTTTCCTGAGTGGAAAGTCTGGACTCAATTTCTCCAACAAACTTCTAGTGGATTGCATACGGACTCATTGGAAAAATCACATCCTATTGAGGTATGAGTTCACTCTCTTTCAAGCATGGTATCAGTCAATTAATTCACGTCATTGATACTGTGTGGGCTGTTTTTTAGGTAGAGATAATCCACGCTCGAGCAATTCTTGAGATATTTGATGCTGTAAGCTATGAGAAAGGATCAGCTGTCATCCAGATGTTGCAAAGCTACCTTGGGGATGTGATATTTCAGGTGATAAATATCTAGGTTCTGAATCATAATACCTGATTCTCTGTAATATATTGTAATTTAGATGTATCATCAGCACTTCTCTGAAAGCTGTGTGGTTGGTTAGACTACAAAGGATCAAGAAAAAACTCTGCCTGTTTATTAGAGTACCCTGACATGTCTGTGGTTTCTCTTGCTCCCTCCACTTTTTCTTTTTCGTTTTTCTTTTCGGTCTATATGTTACAGGTATAATAGTTCTTCCTTTGTGTCCCAGTGAACTTTTTCACAGGGTTATTTGCACTTCTTTTGAGATATATTAGTCTTATATACTTTATATTGATATAGCACTTGATTTCCTGTAACCCTTTTTTTTGATCGAAAATTTCCTGTAATTTAAACCTGGCTATTTTCAGTGCCTGAGACCTAATTCAATCAATCTTTTGAGACATCGGACTACTGCTATCCCACTACTGTAAATAAGAGATTTATATTGAAACATTTAGTACATATCATGGATGATGAATGGTTGGAGTCAAGAGTCATACTCTTCATTATGCGATTCAGTGCAAGTTGCAGTAGATTGCTATACTAGAGGGAGATATTTAGCAGTATTGACTGATTCTTTCTGTGTCTCAAAAACAGAAATCATTGAGTTCATACATGAAAAGATATGCATGGAAAAATGCAAAGACTGAAGACTTATGGAGTGTTCTGACAGAGGAATCTGGTGTTGAAGTGACTAATCTGATGGACACTTGGACCAAGCAAAAAGGATACCCACTCATATCCGTGAACCTAAATGGCCATATATTGAAGTTTGAACAGGTGTTACTGTAATGTTTATAAGCTCAAAGCATGTTTGACATGCTTTGCCTGTCATTCATAGTGGAAGCTTTTAAATTTTAGGTGCCTGTATCCAGTGAATTCTGAAATTTTTCTCATCACTGCAGTCACAATTCGTACTATCTGGAGTGGCTGGTGAGGGGCTATGGATTGTTCCCATAACCTTGTGCCTGGGTTCATATGAGAGACAGAAGAAGTTCCTTTTGAAAACACGATGTGGAGAAATCGACATATCTGACCTTTTCAATTCTTTTAGCAACAGTTTAGGCTTATCAGAGGAGAATGATCCAGAAAAAATCAAAGAGCACTTTTGGATCAAGATTAATATTCATCAGAGTGGTTTTTATAGGGTCAAATATGATGACAAGCTCGCAGCTCAGCTTATCAAAGCAATAGAAAGCAATCACCTCTCTGCAGCAGATAAATTTGGTGGGTGCATCCTGCCAAGTTTGATGAGATTGCACGCCAGTTTAAACTTATTGCGTAGTTGTGAATTTATGTGTCAAGGATGAAATTCCCTGGCCAGGTCTTGAGAATGGAATGCATAGAAACTATTGACATACTTTTCTCTAGGAAAAAAAGTTCATAGAGAACTATCTTCACTTTTAACAAGACTTCAGTATATCTTCTATTCTATTATGGCCATAGGGCATCTTGTTAATTATCTTACATAGAACAAGTGCAACTTCATTCTCTAGCACTTTAGGTATTATACTGCAGTATAACCAATGAGCTTCTCTATCAGGCATTTCCTTATTGTGAACATCAGCAAGTGTCAAAAATGTATTGAATAACTTATTTTTAGGGATTATGGATGATACTCATGCCCTTTGCCAGGCGGGCAAACAGTCACTGTCTTCTCTGCTCACCTTGATGGGTGTATACAGAAAAGAAACAGACTATACTGTGGTATCAAATTTAATAGATGTAAGTAGTTCTGCAACAATGCAGCCCTTCACCTTATATGCCATCTATCTTAGAAAGTTGATCACCAGTAAATTGTGCTACAGGTCTGCTACAATATCGTGAAAATATACTACGATGCTTTTCCAGATTCAGTGGATAACTTAAGACAACATTTTATCAATATCCTCCTACCCTCTGCTGAGTAAGATGACGTAGTTTCTATTTAATTCACAGCGATGAATTGATTTGATAGCTGTATGAAAACTATTTCTCTTGCAAAAATTTAAGAGAATGGTTGTAGTTCCTTGCTTATGTGTTTTAAATAGAGTGAAAACAAGCTTCCTTGCTTTTCATTTTTTTTTTCTTTTGGAATGTGATTGTGCAATACATGCACGAAACATTTGCGTTTTGGTACCTTTTACTTTTTCGTTGCAAAAAATGTGAACATTGACATGATGCTTAGCTTTTCTTGCGAAATTAAACTTGTGTTGCTAATAGCTATAAATCATACTTTTCTGTTCTTCCTCGCAGGAGATTAGGCTGGGAATCAGTATCTGGAGAGCCTCATTTAAATGTGCTCTTGAGGGGTGAAATCTTTATGGCTTTGGCTTCATTTGGTGATGAGAAAACTCATGAAGATGCAACCGAACGATTTGAGTCGTTGTTAAAGGATAAAAACACTCCTCTTCTTTCAGCTGATACAAAAAGGGTGAGAACACCGGCGGACATAGGGGGCTGGTCACGGCCCCTTTGTCAGTAGGGTTCACCATTTTCTTCAATACTAAGTACTAATCAATATTAAAAGAGAATGTGCTCTTATTTTTTTCTTTTTCAAACATATGTCTCACCATCCAGACCTATAATTATTGGTTTACCTTTGATAAGGACAAATACTTAGGGACTCCTCTACAGCTTCTCAATGAGTTTTTAAATTCTCCACAGGCTGCTTATATTGCTGTGATGAGGAAAACTACTGTGGCGAGCAGGAATTATTTCGAGTCCTTGTTGAGCATTTACAGAGAAGCAGATACAGTGCAAGAAAAAGAAAGAATTTTGCGTAAGTTTTCAAGGCTAATGAATTGTCTTAGATGCAATTTATTTCTTTGTTTATATATATATATATTTTTTTTTTGTTCACACCGTATATGAATTTTAAGTGCTCGTGTGTGGAACTCATGCAGGTCATCTGGCAGCTTCTCCAGACCCAGAAATAGTGAGGGAGGTTCTGAACTTTTTAGTGTCAGATGAGGTATTGCATATTTGCCAGCTATTGTACTGATCGTGACAGTAAAAGTTAAATGAAAGTCAACTTCAATTTTTCTTGAGATTTACTGAGGCTATCTGAGTATCTTTCTAGGTTCGAGATCAAGATATCATTTATGGATTTAGGGGAATAAGCTTAGAAGCACGGGAAGCAGCGTGGAAATGGCTGAAGGTACGGAGTTCTATTTCTGACCCTAATGCTTCGAGCATACTGTTTTAAAAATTTTATATTCAATTTGATGGCCAGTTGATATACTGTCGAATATGATGGATGAGAGCGAAATTAAGGAAGCAACTGTCAAGTCCTAAATTTTGTTGCCAATCATATGTTCTGTAGAGCTAAGTAGGGCCAGGTTTGACAAAGCTTATGTGCCTCAGCCCGAAAGGATTTCATTAGTTGTAACTTGTCTGTAAGATCGACTATATGACAGCAGCCAAATCAGGGAACGTAATCTTGAGATAGATGCGGAGCAACGCCAGGTTAATATTTTGATTCTCTGCATTATCAGGACAGTTAATGCATTTGCTAATGAATGCAGGATAATTGGGACTTCATTTTGAACAAATACGGTACCGGTGTGCTGTTCACCGACTTTATAACTAACATTGTTGCTCCGGTAAGCAACTGAATCCATAGGACTGTTGTACTTCACAGAAAAATACTCTCTACAAGTGCGTATAAGGTTGCAATCCCTTGATAATATTGTTCCGCTCGTCTGCATGCCAAATTGACCCACTTTTCAGAAAGAACAGTATGAATTTAATAATTTCCTGGCATTTTTTAGCTCGAGTGGATATTCCATTGGAGAAATGAGTAATAGCATGCTCTAGGAAGCTGCTCACTGCTGGATGATGTTGATCCAAGCAAACTTTTGAGTTCTTACAAATTGTGTTGTCCGTGACTATATTTCAGTTTTCAAGCAACGAGAAGGCTGATGAAGTGGAAGCATTTTTTGCAAACCGGACAACTCCCGCATTTGCCATGAACTTGAAGCAAAGCATCGAACAAATCCGAATCAAAGCAAGGTGGGTTCAGAACATAAAGCAGGAAGAATCCCTTCCGGAGCTTGTCAAACAACTAGCAAGCAAGGGATGATCCATCCCAGATTACAGGACCCCAATGAGGTTCGAATTCATGAGAAACTATGAATAATATGAATAATCCGATAGGGTCAAGCTGCTGGCCTGCCTGCACTTGCTTTTCTTTATAGTGCTGTAGCCCCTCTTATCAGGACAAGGATCCCAAAAAGGGTCCAACTGGTCTATTCAACCGTGCTGCTCCGATGACGATGCTCGAAAAGGGTCAGAAACATTTGTATGTAGCGACGAAGTGCAGATATGCATGTACATTTCGCTTTGTAATTATTAATTATGACGGAAAATGTACATTGACACACACCTATTTCAAATTCCGTTTATCACCACCATGATCGAGACATTTAGGGTAGCGTTTAGTAACTATTCTATTTTTAACAACGATTTCGATCGAAATGATTCTTTTTTATTCTATTCTTAACGATTTACGAAGCGAAAAGAATGCGTTTGAGAATCGTATAAAATTTACGATTTTGGAATAGAAAAATAATAGAAATGCGTTTGGTAACTACTTAAAATTTCTATTCAAACTCTAAAATTTTATCAAATCATAGAAATTCTATTAATTAATTATATTTATACTAAGTAGTAAACATATTAACTAATCAAATTTTTATTAAATAGTAAATAATAAACTATTGTATAAACTATAAATACAAATACTAAATAATAAATTAAAATACAAAATTAAATATGTATTCTATATATAGCAAAATTTCCATTCATACTTCAAATAATTTTTTTATTTTTTAAATGATTTTATTAATTTTTTCCTTTTTTTTTTTTTTTTTTTTCCTTTCTTCCTCCTCCTCCTTCTTCTTCAAGGTGGCTGGTCGCTGGCCTTGGGACGATTGGCTAGACGAGGGCAGGCGACCTCATCGGAGCATCCCTGGCCCTTGGTGAGGCCATGCCTCATCGGCCGAGCCTCGTCGACAACTGGGCGAGTAGCCTCGCCCAGATCTGGCGAGGCCGAGCTCACCTAGCCGTCGATGGGGCTCGACCTCGCCCGGCCAAGCGAGACTCGTCGGTGGCTAGGCGGGTAATATTTGGATGGTTACCAAATAGCCCCTAATGATCGTCATCCATTAGGAACGGAATTGGGGTCACTGCCACATTTCTTGAAAATGCAATATTAACCGAGGACAACATATTCACTTATTTTCCTGGTGTATGGACCTCGACGATCGGGAAAAGAACTCGCTGAAGATATATTTTCCTTCTCCCTTTCTTCCTTCTTACATACATTACTTCATGCAGTACCTCCTGCATCACTTTATCAGCCCTGCTAAAGCCAAAATGGAACCGCATGTTTGAAATTTTCAATAACAGCACCGCCCTCGTCAATAAAGCAAAAACTTTACACTGCTAATGAGTAATGGTAATCTTTAAGCCTAAGTTTAGAACCGCGTGGCTAAAGTTCAGAAATTTTTCTTGCATATATTCACTTGAGAATTAATATTGGTGAGGTTGGATCTTGAGCTCATCCTCATGAGAGAGAAATTTAAATTGCTTCCAGATGCGAGAACTATTCAATTATATAGAGTACATTCTTTACAACGCACATGCTTCTGACTCTTCCCAATTCCCCCACCCCAAAAGAAAGGGGCCCTACATATTGCAGAACTCCTACTATGCACAATTCTACAGAGAGATGGGACTTGTGACCCTCTCCATGTTTGCTCAGACTTCTGCCATAGTAACCCAAGATGCAGCCCATTATGAACAATGACATCCACTACAAACTGGAGAACAACAAGGTGATGTAAAGTTTTGAACTCTGGGGCTACAACAATATTACAGCAAGAGCAATTATCACAGCAACCGTACATATCAGTGCCTGCAAAAAATAACTAAGATAAGGAGAGGAAAAGCAGCAAAAGGAAAAAAAATTTCAACTTGCGGATGGAGGCTAGCCCTTCAACTTTATGTAAATTTCTTTCCAAAAAGTGTTGTTGCAAGGAAAAGGATTGAGACATAATATACCTGATGCTATGATTATGAAAGAATGAAAAATCATGGGTTGAGCAGCATCGATCCTAACATATATACACTGAGAAAAAACCATAATTTTTCACAAAGATGCCTGCTGCTCTTGCAGTATCTCTTTCTCAAACCATAACTCCACTAAACTTATAAGGAGCGTCAGAGGATTCACTATTGACACTTCAATGAACACAGGATGTTATCTCTCCACTTACAGCTATTGCCGAAGCAGCGAGTCCTGCCCGCTCTCTTGGATCTCTTTGATAGTAGTTGCAGAAGTACAGTATTGTTGCAAAGTACCACATTACAGGAAAAATAAATCCACCTAGGAAACTGCAAAAATGGAGAGGCATGAGAGAGAGAGAGAGAGAGAGAGAGAGAGAGAGAGAGGGGGAGGGAGAGGGAGAGGGAGGGAGGGAGGGATAGGGGGAAGGAGAGAAGATGGGAGGGAAAGGCAATGCGTACCAAAACCATCCAATTCCCCAGCCAAAATAAGGAAGAGGTTTATCATACATTCCCAACTGGTGATCTTCCACGCCCTTAGCGAGGGCATAGTGGCCGTTTCGCTTGCCTCCTCCATTAGCTAAAAGCTCTACACTCAAAGAAGAATCCCGGAAACTAATCAAAAGAAGAATTCCAGAAACTAATCAAAATTCATCTTGCCATGCATCGAAATCATGACAAAAACAATCCTATGTATATTTTCATGTTAGCGAAGAATGTCTGGCACTTGCTTAGATGAAAGCAATTTTCCAGTATGTTTTCATGTTAGTGAAGAATGTCTGGTACTTGCTAAGATGAAAGCTATTTCCCAGCCAGTATGCCTGAGGTTCGCCATGGACACTAAGAGATGACAATGACCGTAGACAAATGCCACAGAGAAGTCAATAATCTATATGAACATATTGGATTAACCGGTCTTCACAACAATCCCCCCCGCCCCACCTCTCTCTCCCCTCTCCTCTCCCCTCCTCTTCCACCTTTATCTTTCTTTTCTCTGACTTTTTATTTCTTTCTTTGGATGTGTGATTGTAATGAGACCAGTCTGCCACTCATATCAACCTTGTGCTCATATATTTCTACCGGCGAAAACAAAGCAAATGAGTTAAAACCCAAAAAAGTACGAGTGGATAAAGGGAGTACTTTCGTCCATGATTTGACAGATCTGTATGGGAACAAGTTGATATGAAGTCCCCTAGGGGCCAACGTTTTCACCTCCAAGCACCTGCAACATAGGAGAGAAACTCTATGCTCGTTACCACATCCTGCAGAAGTTGAAAAATAACACCATACAACAACTACCAGGAAAGTCTACACAAGCTCCAACTTCCCGAAGTTAAACATCAAACTACATCCAACATAAAAAGAAGAGGAAAAAAAAAGAGAGAGACTAAGTAACATGACAATTTCATGCAAGTCAATATGGTTCTATGAAGAACTTTAAAAGTACAAAGCAGATTGCCCCAACATATCCGAGACATCTTCTCCTGATTAACTAAGGCGTCGATACATTATGTAGCTAGTGAACTTTATCCCTTATTCTGACCAAAAAAACAAAACTTTATCCTTTAACAAATCATCTTAAAAGACACAGTGCAATATGGGAAATTGTAATAGATGCGTCCTGCATCGATGAGACAGGAGCAGAATCATGTGCAGCCCAATGCTCGTTTATGCATTTTCCTAGATTCACCATCCTCTATTCCAGAAACCCCAACGAAGCCAGCGCGATTGCAGAGCATCATCAAATTCTCATGAATTTTTACGCTTTTGCACAGATAGACAACAACCCAGAATCCACAGTCGAGCTCCAATCTCGGCATAACAACAATAATCCGACCAAATCAAGAGGAACTCCGGTACAACGAAGACCCGGCACCGACTTCGACTAGCGTCAAACATCAGAAAAGAGCAGACGCTCTCGAACATTCAACCGGAACACCAATCCGACGGGCACACCTCAAACGATTACCAGCAAGATTGAAAATTTCGGCAAAAAAAACACAACCCATCAAGCAACGAATTCCTCAAACATCGCACGAGATCAAACCGAACTCGAACGGCACCTACCCATCACGGAATCCGAAACCAAGCTCTCACCTTCCGAGGAGAGACGAGAGGACATGCGGAAAAGAGCGGAAAGCTCAGCCCTTTCTTGCCTTCGCAAGTACGTAAGGATGGCCCCTCCCTCGTCGTCCCCACCAATCAACCCTGCAATAATGGGATTTGGTGGGAAGCGTTGAAAGATGAGAACTTTATCTCTCCCCCCGTCTCCCTCTCTCTCTCTCTCTCTCTCTCTAGAGGCGAGAGAGGAGGTTTATGCTATCTTCAGGGGAGGGAAGGAGACAGGAGAGAAGGAGGTAGAGAGTTCCGGAAGTTAAATCCATCCATCAATGGCAACAAATCAAATTTGAGGAGCTAATCCTGCCGCGTCCCTTTAGCTTCTCAGCGCCGGAAAAAGAGGACAACGACACCAAACGGTCTCTTCACCTTTATTAACATTGACCAAATTTTTGGTCCATATGCTTTTAATTCATTTTGCATGGACTCTAAGTTTTAGCATAATGTACAATGTCATCTCTAATTTTTCAAATTTATTCATTATAGTTCATAAATTTTTTTTTGTATTCAATTTAATCACTAGATTATTTTAAAATATTCAATTTTGTCGTTTTATTAATGGAAGTTCATGCATAACATTAAACATTTTTATATAGTTCGAGAACTAGATTAAACGTAAACCAAAATTTTAAAGATAACGTTTGAATAAATTAAAAGTTATGAAATGATATTGTACATTTGAATAAAGTTTATAAACCACAACGAATAAATTAAAGGTTTATGGAATGTATTGCACAATTGATCTAAGTTTAGGGATTTGTCTGCCGAAAAATTACTTCTTAAATTGTATTTTGTTTAGTCGATAGCAATTAAAAATCCTTAGTTGCGGTTATTATACGGTATAAGACATTTTCAAATGTATTACAATACCGAGAAGAAATGATAAAAATCTTATAAATTAGTTAATAGGGAGAATCACGTGAAACGCTAAGACATTAACTAATTGTTTTTTTTTGGGGGGGGGGTTGGTAACTAATTGTTAAATTAAAACATTTGAAGCATTTCTTTTTTGTTTAACAAAACTTATAGCATTTAATTAGGCAAGCACGAACCTAGATTGGAAGATTAACGAGTGAACAGTACAAGAGTACTCCCTGTGTTGCTCTTAGAGGCGATCTTAAATATGGGATTTTTTTTTTGGGGGCGAATCTTAAATATGAGTTTGTTTTCATATATTCATGTAAATTATGAAGTGACGTTGATATATCTATCTCGTGACACTCAATTCTATTGGTTCGTGATTTAAATAGTAAGATCACAAATTAAGTGATGTAATTGGTAATCTTCGAAAGGTGTACAATGTTGATTATTGACTTTTTTTAACGTGTTGGTAGACATGACCGTTTGGAAGAATCTTATGGGAAACAACAAAATGTCATCGTCAACTTTTGTGATAGATGAATTTATTCTAAAAATATCATATATTTAGATAATGAAGTCTAAATCACGATAAGTTCCATGCTAGATGATAAATCAAGAGACTTTCTCTTAAATCCTATTGGAATGTGCCTATTTTGGCAATCGATCTAAGCCACCAATTTATGGGCATGATGATTCTTGTTAAACAAGCGAAAGTAAAGTTAAAAATGTCAACAATGAAATGAAAGAAAAAAAGAAAAATCTCCATTTAAGTATGTGAATTGAAATACTCCCCACACATATAAAAGGCAATTGTATATTTAGGAAGCGAGTTAGATGTAAATTTTGATTCTTCAATTAAGGTACAAAATAGAGCTTGTCGATATAGACTTATGATAATCAAGCCAATTCAAGAAATTATTTGTCACTCTAATTAAGAGGGTAAAAGGGTAAAAATTCATGGGAAAATCAAATGTCACAATTGAGTAGATTTGAGCACCTCTGATCTTTAACCAAGATTTATAGCTAATCTAAGGACGAGTGTGGTATCGATTTTGTTCTCGATAACAAATTCTAATTAAAATTGATTTTTTATTTTATTTCATTATCAGGAATAATTTCTAAAGATTTTAAGTTCGTTTGATAACCGTTCAAAATTTCTTATTATTGAATAGAATTGTGTTCGATATCGTGTTCATTGATTCTCGTTCGAATCAATTTATTTTAATTTTTAAATAATTTTTTTACTTTTTACTTTTCTTTTCTTTTCTTTTTTTCTTTTTTCTCATATTTTTCTTATTCTTCAAGTGGCCGGCGACCTCACCAGAGCATCGCCGGCCCTCGGCGAGGCCCGCCTGGCCACCGGTGGGGCTGGGGGAGCCTCGTCGGTGGTTGGGCTTGCCTCTGGCGAGCTTATCGGAGGCTCGCCAGGCCAAGGCGAGGTCCAACGAGCTCGCCGGACCAGTTGCCGGTGACTGGCGGACGACAACCGTGGGATGACGATAGATGAAAAAGAAGAAAAGAGAAGAAGAATAAGAGAAAATGGAAGAAGACTTGATTATTAGATTTGTTCCTAGGAACAATAATCAATTTTTTTTTATTCTTGATTCAACTTCAAATTTGTTACCGAGAACAAAAATTTTACCAAATGCAATTTTGTTCCCAAACTGTTCCCGGGAACAAAAAAATCAGAATTGAGTATTGTTTGGATAGTTACCAAACAGTCCCTAAAAATACTATAAAGTCAATATAAAAACTTTTAGATATATTTTTGTAGGGATATGTATATTACAAGTCAAAAAACTTATCACGAAAGTATAATTGAATTATAAAATTTTTAAATTTGATGCAATCGAGTCATTTCATTAACACTGTCAATTTATTTAACGGAAAATGCCGATGTAACATTTTAAAACTAATTAATTTATCCCATAGGACATTTTTTATTATTTATTTCTTTTAAATATTACTTAAATAATAGTAAAAAACTTCAAAAAAAAGCTAAAACAATTTTAAAAAATTGGAAACAAAGAGAAAAAAGGGCAGGGTCGTGGTTGAGCAACTTTCACGATAAATTTTAGGACTAATAGTGTACATATCCATATTTTTTAAAATTAATGTCTGTAAATAAGATATATATATATATATATATTTTTTTTTTTTTTTTATCTTTAACCGAGGACCTCAGTGAGAAAAGTAGAACTAGAAAGGGAAATGGTGGCCCATATAAAGAAAAAAAAAACCGCCAGAATTAAATAATAATAAATTAAAAAAAGGAGCAACGCCTCGAGCGAGCGGGAGCTTCGAAAGCACAAAAAGGCCGTCGTCTTCATACTCTCCAGAACCAGAACCCAGCTAGAGAGAGAGAGAGAGAGAGAGAGATAGAGAGAGAGTGCAAACTGCGCGTCCCGCGTCGCCGATCGCCGGGAGAATCGCCGCCGGCGAGATATGGGGAACCAGAAGCTGAAGTGGACGAAGGAGGAGGAGGAGGCCCTCCTCGCCGGAATCGCCAAGCACGGCGCCGGCAAGTGGAAGAACATCCTCAAGGACCCCGAATTCGCCCCCGCCCTCGTCAATCGCTCCAACATCGACCTCAAGGTCGCTCTCCCTTCTCCCCTTTTTTCTTTTTTTTTTTTTCTGTGAACTTTTCGGTGCTCGGACGTATGCATTTCCTGGGTTTTTTCCGTCCGGTGCTGATCCTCGGCAAGGCGTTGGCTTTTTCGACATTTGCGCTTCGGCGACAGAGACTCGTGTTCCTCGTCGCAGTGCAATGCTGGTGATTTTTGGCGTTTCTAGCGCAAGGAGTTCCGCGGTGTGCGGAAAATTGAAATTCGAATGGTGATCTTCGCTTTCGTGGAAAGTACTTGGCATCGCTCTCCGGGTGTTTTTCGGAAAGTTATCCGGGGCGGAACTAGGGGAAAGGGGATGAGTGTCTTTTATTCGAGCAAGAAAAGTTCCTTGATGGGTTTCAGGTTGAATTCAAAGTTTGTGATGGTGTCGTCGAATCTGATGCAGCTGCGGTGTCGAATGTAGTTTTGGCAGCTTTAATTGAAGTTCGAAGGAGAGAATTGACTGTTGTGTTGATGAAACAGAATTTTAACTCTTCGAAAATACCTAGCACAATTTGGTCAATGGAAAAACTGGGTTATGACATTTTTTTCGGTTTTCATTGCTTCTCGAAATTCTGAAACACGCCGTGCATTGCGCGGGTCAATTTGAGAATCGATAATTATGTTAAGCCTTGTTTGATGCACTCGTATTGTCGGACAAAACTATATGTCGCTGTGGGCAAATATGTGATTGTCATGTTGCAGACTCATTTCATTTTTGTATTGTCAATAAGAACTTGATTTTACTCTTCTTACCTCTAGATAAGTTGGGGATCTCTGTTGCCATATCAGCTTACTCTGGAGCTGTTGTAGACAACGCCCAATGTGTTGATATATTACTCTAATTATGAATTTATGCATAGCTGGATCAAATCAGCTCTGTCTGAGCTGAAATGAAGTGTGGTACCTTGTTTTCAATTTTCCTTTGTACAGAGATAACTGCATCCTATAATGAAGTGCGATACCTTGTTTTTCATTTTCTTTTGTACAGACATAATAGCATCCCATAATGAAGTGCGATACCTTGTTTTTCATTTTCTTTTGTACAGAGATAGTAGCATCCCATAATTTTAATTTTCTTTTATTTTCTCTTTTTTGTGAAAACGCATGATGATTACACCCTTTAATCTTCCATATCCAGGACAAGTGGCGTAACTTGAGCGTCGGTACTTCTGGACAAGGTTCTAGAGATAAACAAAGGCTGTCAAAAGTGAAAAGTCTGATGGCCGCTCCTCAGTCCAGTACCGTGCCTCTAGATCCACAAGCTCATGCTGCATCTACTGATGTTGCATTGGTCAATTCTTCAAATAGCTTTCAAGATGGCAAAAATTATTCACTGTGGGTATCTGTGCTCCTTTTCCTTTTCAGTAACAGCAATTTTTGTACTTCTATCCTTTGTTATCCTTTCTGTTTATTCTCCCTTCCCTCTGGCATCTACTCGGGATTTTGTAAACTTGCACATTGGACCACTGCGGGAAGAAAAAGAAAGAAGCTTATGCAGGAATCTCTTAAGTGGGCATTCGTTATTGGTTGAGCATTTGCTAGATTAAAATTTGCTTTACTTCTACTTGATTTTTGTATAGGCTTTTGTTCTTTGTATGGTGTAAGACAATTATCACACGGAACTCATTCGGCCATCTGTCCGTACCATGTCCCCGACCACACAGTGCATGACACAACAATACAATAGTGTCACACTCTTGAGTCGCATAGTGTACTTCTGTTCTGGGCAGGTAGAAGGACATTCTTTGCGTTGTATGCTCTGATATGAACTCTGTATTGTTGCTGGATTGCTGTTTTTGATTCTTCTATTTAGAATACTTCGCATTCTTACAAGCTTCAAGTTGAGCCCTTTCTTGTCAATCGGAAGTAACAAATTACTTTGCTTCATCTTTCAGGCTTTTCAAGTTTTCATTGATGAATTTTTTGGATATATAGGGACAACACGCTAATCTTTGATGCACTTTCATCCCCGAAAGGTCCCAATGGATCCGACATTGGTGCTATTGTTAGCTTCATTGAGGTGAGTTGAGATCTTTTGTGACAGCATTGTTGTACTCATATTAATTTGTCACTGGGAATGTTCGAAATATTTTTTGGTGGTTTTTTTTATGCACGTTGTAGAAGCCGCGACAAATATCTTTAGTGAAGTTATGTTGATAGGCACATGTGGCTTGCACGATGTGCGTTACATGTGATCTACAGGCTGCACTTTATCTATATATACTTTGGGTGTGTGTGTGGCTTTTACTGAATGACGAGAGAAGTAGTTATAAGACCGCAAATGCCTCACCACCGTGGATATGCTTTCTTAAGTTGAAGGTGGGATCTTTTGTGTATTTAGGTTTGTCCTAAAGGGATTAAATCAATCTCAAAAGCAACATGTAATGCTAACATTTGCTCTAGCCTTCCATAGGTGATTAATACTCAAATTGTTTTATCAGGAGAAAAGAGATGATGTCAGTTCTTTAGTCGACTCTTGTGTCTGCTTCAATGGTAGTTCTTACTTTCAGGAGGTGGTATAACATTAGTTTACTTGCCAAAAATGCAGCAAAGGCAAGAGGTGCCACCAAATTTTAAAAGATTACTGAGTTCAAAATTGAGAAGGCTTGTTTCTCAAGGCAAACTCGAAAAGGTGAATTTTCTTTTTTCACATTAATGTGAGTTTTATCGAACGGCATGTTATTTGAGATATGAATTGTTGACCTTGACAAGGCTTGGATTTACCGCAAGGTGGGTCCACCGCCGCACCTCCCCCCCCCTTCTCCTTGGCTGATATTACCGAATTTTTTGACATCATCTGATTTCCCTTACTGTTATTGCAGGTGGAGAAATTTTATAAGATCAGTCGACAAGCTCCTCTAGGAACAAAAACATCTGTCCCAGAGCAGAAGGTAGTTCGGTCCCTGCCATCACAGCAGTTGGCATTGTCAAGTCATGAGACAATGAAAGAGGTGGCAATGGCTGCTGCCTACAACGTTGTTGAAGCAGAGAACAAATCGTTTTTGGCTGCTGAGGCTGTTAAGGAGGCCGAACGAGTCTCAAAAATGGCAGATGACGCGGTTATGACGCTACAGCTAGTACAAGAGATCTATGAACAATGTAAGTTCAATCCTCTTACTCTCTAATTGCCCTTGCAGTGCTGAGCTCTGAAAAAATTTCCTGTGGGGTTTTGCTTTGCAGGTTTGCAAGGTGAATTTGTTCTCATGACATAATGCATTCAGTGTAACTCCAAAGGATTATACTTGCTGTAATTATCTGACTTGCCTTGCATGTAAATTTTTCCATGTAACATACTTAGGATTTTCTTGCCTCAAGCGCTCTTATTTGGTTGAATATCTGTTAGATCATATATGTTGCTGCTTATGAGTAAATAATTCTTTATTTGTTCTGCTTCAGAAGATTAGTCTTTTCTCGAGATTTTCCTTTGACCTGCAAGGTTTGTGCTAATTACAGCTATTCGTCAATTATTATGAACGACCCTAAGGAAGCTATTTTTCCCACCTGGGGTTAAAGAGAGAATTTAGAATGATAATAGGCTTTTTGGTTTGCAAACTGCAATTGCGGTCCACTGGACTTGAGAATAACTCCATCAAGATGCCTCTAATATGCTATCACAAATTTATTGAGCTTCATCTTCTTTTGTTAGTCTTTTCTCAATGAAGGACTTGATGTGGTCGAGTTTGATCTTTTTTAGACCTTTACATCTTTATAATTCGGGGTAGGAACAAACTATCGGATGACAGATTTGACGTGCTTTCGCTAGTCATGTAAGCATGTCAAATTTTTATGATGCAGATATCAGGACCCACAAGTAACAAACACTCTTTAGGCCTTCCAGCGACATTTGACAGATTGTGGGTTGTCATATTTTTTGAGCCGATAGATGCCGAATTTTGATTGCGACGGAAAGAATCCGATCAACCACTCCTCTACCCAGATAACCATGGACAGAAATTCGATCATGGATGACCAATTTAAACCCTGCCCTTGTTCTACTGCAAAAAGGGAACTTGAGATGGATGTCACTTTCTACAATCTATTGATCTTTGCCTGTCACCCTTCTTTAGATGATGTATATCCCTACTTTATATTCGAGGAGCCTAAAGGTTTATTAGTGGCTTCTGAGCAGATGCCAATCAGGCAAAATAACATATATATATATTTAAATGGATGGCATCGTGGTAGTTTCTCCGGTATGATCTATTATTGTAGCCACTTCCTTTACGAATTGCTTAATTCTTAAGTTATGCTTGTGCTGGGCTACTGGTCAAATCATAATCCTCCTTTTTGGTTCTGCTTCCTCCCGACCACTTGACCTCCAATAGTGTCTAACCTTATCTTTGCTTTTGCCGACGCCTCTCGAATCGTCTCGGGGCTATGTTGAAAAATAGGATCATGTTTCTTTTCATGGGGCTAATAGTCAGTCATACAAGAAAAAAGAGAGGATGAATTGACCGCAAAAAATTAATAATTATTTTTAAAAAATAAGTTATGTATCTATCAACGATCTTTCAAAGCAAGTCCAAGCAGACGGTATCTAAAGTATGGACATTTGCTTCCATGAACATTTGATAGAACAAATGAAGATTTTCCCGAAATTCGAAAGTCTGACTATAATGCCCCAAAATCATCGCTGGTTGGATCAAATTATTCTTTTACTAAATAAACGTTGTAGCTAATTATATTTGTTTGAAAAATGAGCAATTCTAATATATCTATTTTTCGCAATCCAATGCGACCCACGAATTTACTTATGTCAGTCTAGATAGAGGGGTTTTTTTTTTTGAGATTATTAATTGAATAAAAAACATTATTTCGATGACCGTTGTTATTAATTTCTCTTTAGAGTCGTGTCTAGCATACTTAGGCACCGTTTGTTTTGCTGAAATTAATGATTCGGAAAATATTTTTTAAAAATGACGGCTCACATGATTTTAAATAATTAATCAAAGAAAAATATTTTCATTATCGACAATAATTTATATTTAAACAATTTCGCGGACATTAGACATATCTTTCGTTCATTCATTTTTCTAAAAGCTACAAATTGCTTTTTAGGATAAATACTTTTCGAATTATTTATCTCTCACGAGAAAAATGGAATCTTTATAAATAAAAAAAGCATACATTTAAATGAGCAAAATTAAGTGGAGAAGGCGAAAATAATTGGAGGAAGAAAAAAAGAAAAGAAAAGGGAAGCGAGGAAAGGACGGAGAAGAAGTGGTAATAAAGGGAGGAGGGGGAGGGCAAATCCGGAAAAGGGAAGCAGGAGTAAGCCGAATCGCCAACGCAATCTACAAAAATAACCTAGGAGGGAAGGGACGCCCTCCTTGTCGCTGGCACTTTCGTTGGTTCTCGCCTCCTCTCCCTTCTGCAACATCAACAACATCATCATCAGCAACGACAACAGCAAAAAGCAGCCCTTTCCTTCTCCTTCCTCCTTCCTCTTTCTCCAATCTTCAAACTCCGCGGCTCAGATCCGAGGAGTTTGATTCCAAAAAACCCCCCCTTTCTCTCTCTCTCTCTTCATCTCCAGCACAGCTTCATCCCTCAGGTTCCTTCCCCTCTCTCTCTCTCTCTCTCTCTCTCTATAGAGCCGTCGAAGCTCGCCGCCGCGGCGTCGTCGTTTTTTGGTTGGCGATTTGCGAGATATTTTTTTTTTTTTTTTTTTTTTTTTGGGCGGGGGGGTTTGTTTAGAGTGGCGTTGGTTGATTCCGTGGCCTGCGTCGGGGAGGCGCGGTGGGTGGGAGATTGATTTCGGGGGATTCGGATCTAGGAGGCTCTCTCGACGTGTCCCGAGATCGAAATTTTTTTGATCTGGCTTATTGCTTCTTTTTCTGACCTGGGGTTTCGTGCCCCTGTGGATGCCGCCTTTTCTGATTTCGGGAGAAAAGTTGGGGGAAATTTGATGTGTTTTAGCATCGGGAATCCTTCCGAGGCTAGTTTCCCGGACGTTTGGGGAGGAAGGGGGAGGGGGTTTTGGGAGCTGGATGGTCGGTTTTTGGTGGTTGCAGACTGGGGGGTGTCTCGATGCGGCGAGTCTTTCCTAGAAGCTGGATTGTGGATGCCGCCTTTTTGATTTGGGGAGCGAATTTGGGGGAATTTTAACGTGTCTTAGCACTGGGAATCCGTCCGAGGCAAGTTTCCCGGACGTTTGTGCATTACTAGATATGGGGATTTGGGAAAGGGGTGGGGGTTTTTGGAAGCTGGTAAGTCAGTTTTTGGTGGTTGGAGACTGGGGGTGCGTCGATGCGGCGAGAGTCTTTCTTAGGAGCTGGGTTGCTGCGTGTCATTGGGGTCTTTTGTTTTATATGGTTGATTAGGACTAGGAAGACTCGACTTCTTGTTGCTATCTTATTCTGTTTTTCATACTAAACTTCGGCCTCTGCGAGGCGAAGACTTCCTTGAATGATTTTTTTTTTTTTTGGTGCAGTCATGGCAGGCTTGACACCAGAAGGATCTCAGTTTGATCCCCGTCAGTTTGATTCCAAGATTAATGAGCTGTAAGTTTTCCTCCTGTTCCGCGTCATGCTCCTTTTTGATTGAATGATTCTGAGTTAAAGTGATTCGGTTCGTGCTTGAATTGATTGTTTGCCGTGGTGCGGTGCATATATTGTTTGCAGGACAACTGAAGGGCAAGAATTTTTTACTTCTTATGATGAGGTTTACGATAGCTTTGACTCGATGGGTCTGCAGGAAAACCTCCTGAGGGGCATCTATGCTTATGGTATGTCTAGAGAGGATCCCCCACTTACAGATTTAGTTGCAACTCTTGAATTTTCCATTAGCTTGCTTAATCGCTCTTTTTGTCGAACAAGTACCTACATTACTTGGTGGTGCGATCATCAAGAACTTTCTGCTAAATTCTGACTGTCTGTGATGTAAAGTTCTGAAAATGTAGTTATTGAATACTGATTTGTTACTTGACCAGCGTTCATATGTTTCTGTGGCTGTTATATTCAAGTTGATCATAAACTGATTATTCCTCCTGTTATCTTCTTATCAAGGTTTTGAGAAGCCTTCTGCCATTCAACAAAGGGGAATTGTGCCTTTTTGTAAGGGTCTTGATGTGATTCAACAGGCTCAATCTGGAACTGGAAAAACTGCAACTTTCTGTTCCGGAATCTTGCAACAACTTGACTATGATGTTGTTCAATGCCAGGCTCTAGTTTTGGCCCCAACTAGGGAATTGGCTCAGCAAATTGAGAAGGTCATGCGAGCATTGGGTGACTATTTGGGTGTGAAGGTTCATGCTTGTGTGGGTGGAACCAGTGTTAGGGAGGATCAGCGTATTCTTCAAAGTGGCGTGCATGTTGTTGTGGGCACTCCTGGCCGTGTTTTCGACATGCTGCGGAGACAGTCACTTCGGCCTGATTATATCAAGATGTTCGTGTTAGATGAAGCTGATGAAATGCTTTCACGTGGATTCAAGGATCAGGTTTGCAGTGGTTTAAGATCTTTGTTCTTTTCTAGTTTTCTTGTTTAGAACACTTATAAGAAGCTTGATCTAGATAAATGACTTCTACTAAGACATTTGTTGAGGTCCTATCATTTGTGGTTAACATGAATATGGTTAATAAACATTTGTAAAAAGAAAATTGTGAGCAATAACTAATAAACCCTGCCAAGCGAAATGGCGGGCAAAAGCAATCGTCATGGATGTGGACTAGTAGATCAGCAATTGCTATTGCATATATGATGATATAATGGGCTGAACGAATTGCTGTTAATGATGGAGTTGTTTGACAAGTCCTGGCCCCTTTTGTGTGCACTGTCGAAATATGTACTCCATGAAGGGTGGTCACGGGGTTACGGGAAATGGATCTGTGCCACCATATTTTACATGTAACATATGTACACTTATGTGTGGTTTGCCTCATTAATCTATAGCACTTTACTGTGGTTTACATCATCAAGGTGATTTTACCTTTGACTCACTACTACTGTTCTCTTTTTTCAGATCTACGACATTTTCCAGCTGCTGCCATCAAAGATTCAGGTTGGTGTATTTTCGGCTACAATGCCACCCGAGGCCCTTGAGATCACTAGGAAATTCATGAACAAGCCTGTTAGAATTTTGGTGAAGCGTGAAGAGCTCACCCTTGAGGGTATCAAGCAGTTTCATGTCAATGTCGAGAAGGAAGAATGGAAGCTGGAAACGTTGTGCGATCTCTATGAAACCCTGGCCATCACCCAGAGTGTCATTTTTGTCAATACCAGGCGCAAAGTCGACTGGCTGACTGACAAAATGCGAAGCCGAGACCACACTGTCTCTGCTACTCATGGTGACATGGACCAGAATACTCGTGATATAATCATGCGCGAGTTCAGGTCTGGGTCTTCTCGGGTTCTCATCACCACCGATCTCTTGGCTCGAGGAATTGATGTGCAGCAAGTCTCACTTGTTATTAATTATGATCTGCCAACCCAACCGGAGAATTACCTACATCGTATAGGACGAGGTGGACGTTTTGGAAGAAAGGGTGTTGCCATAAACTTTGTGACAAGGGATGATGAGAGGATGCTGTTCGATATACAAAAGTTCTACAATGTGGTCGTTGAGGAGCTACCATCGAATGTGGCTGATCTCCTTTGAAGAGGTTTTTTGGTCTCTGTGGCGAGTGAAATTTTTCCATCTCTTAAGCAGTTTTTGTTGCTCTTTTGTTTCAGTAACTTAAGGTACTTTGCTAAGTCAATATGACCATTTAATTGTATGGGAGCCTCAATTGCAACATCCCTGCGGCACATGTTGCAGGGAGGTTTGGTTTTGTGCGGTCTTTTTCGTAATGTTGTCGAAAATCATGTAGTAGGTTGGACCACTTGCTTCTGTTTTGATCCGCCCCTTTCTATATATTTCATATTGCTTGTCACCTTTACTCTCTTCGTTTCGTTCCAGCTCTTTCTTTGGTGTTCTGGCCTTGATTTCGCTTCTCTTGCTAGAGTCAACCCTTCTTTGTTAGACTCGACAACTGAAATTAGCTTGAATGGTCTAAAGCTATAGGAGCAAAAAAAATTCGATAGTTTCTCTCTGGTCTGTCCTTCCACACACATCAATCATTTGCATCATGCCGAAAGGGCAATGATGGGGGGAGTTCAATGCAGTCATTGCCATTTGCTGTTGCCAAGTGCATTAAAACGATCCAGGAAAGTAAGTTAATGACATTAAGTCCAGGGTCATCAGAAAATACGCGAGGTTCGTTGATTGTTTTGAGTCGAGGCTGCTGAGTGCTGTTGTGGCAATTGCACCCAGTGCAATTACTTTCCTCCATGGTTTCCACGACCTCCCTAATGATTCAAGTCTCGATCCGCACGATGGGCATCTCTTTTTACTAGTTAAACAACTGCTAGATCCTCGCTGGCGCAATTTATTAGTTAGAAGAGAGCTTTTCTTGACGTGATTGTACAGTGCACACGTCTTTGCCATGCGTGCCCTCTTTCTTTGACGTATCATACCCACTGCTTAAGCCATCAAATGCACTAAATATTGACATGAATTAACCTCCATATAATCGCCCATGAACACAAACCCTGAAACCACACGCTGAGCTCTATCTTTGTTCGCCATGGATATGTGTACCTGTTGTCTTCAGTCGCCTCGATCAAGAACAATGACCAGCTTAGGAGCTGCAGATTGGTGCTAAAAATGTCGTGTTTGAGCACACTACAATTTCAATTATGTGCAATCCATAACATCCCAGAAAAAGTACAACAGTCATAATTTTTCGTGAGACATTTCACTTACTAATAGTTTACCTATAGTCAGCAAGTGTAAATCCGGTTTTCACCAGCGAATGACCTTATGATCAGTCAAACCGAATAAATGTAAACAAAACCGACCATCTGGATGGATTCTTTTGCAGAAGATGCACTGTACCCACTTATTCTGCGGTTGGATGCAAAAGCTCCCAGTAAAACCACAGTCTGAGAAGTGCATCTTGCTTCAAGCAGTATATACAGGCTTTGAAAAACTCCAGGCAATGATGACGAGGTAACCGCATAGAATATACAGAGGGCATGGATAGAGAAATGGGGAGTCGCTAATACCGCAATTTCTCATCATTGTTAAAGTGCAAGCTCTCAATACCCTTAAGAGTGGACTCAAGATTCTTCGTGTTTGAGGCACTTTTACTACCAGAAGGACGATTCTGCTCTGATGATCCAATAGGTGAACTTCTCTGGCCACCTGGAAACTTTGGGAGTGCTCCAGGGTTTATATCTGTTGTACGCAGGGTGGAAAGATCGGATTCCTTCCCAGGAATAACCGCTTCACGACTGCTAGAGGCAGCCGCTCTCCTAGATGATCCACTTGACCACAAAAAGTTAGAACTGGATGGCTGCATAGATTCAAGTGACCATCTATTAATCACATGTTTAACATTAAAATCCATAAAAATATCAAGCTTAATAGAAATCAGATAAGAAGCTTTACTAACGTAAATTTGACATTATCGTAACATTTGCGGGGGGAAAAAAAGAAACCAAAACAATTGCTTTATAACAAGAATCATAACTCTCGCACAGACTCAGCATTGTGTACAGGGGATGCGAAAAATAATTCAGTAATATTTTATGCTGCTTGACAAGAAATTCTCCCTTCGAAGAAAAAGCACAGATAATACTGATGGTAGCTTAAAAAGCAACTATATATATGTTTAATAGAAGCAAAATCATGAACACGAGTATATCAAAGTCACAGTGATCATATACAGAATCCACCACTCTAGAACATTCAAAATGTCCCGACAGCTATGCATACAAGCAAGGATTATCATTAAATGAAACACTATACTACATCATGAACATAAGTATATCAAAGTCACAGTGATCATATACAGAATCCACCACTCTAGAACATTCAAAATGTCCCGACAGCTATGCATACAAGCAAGGATTATCATTAAATGAAACACTATACTACACTGCGCAATGTGTCAGGTAAACAGGAAAATCTATAGCTTCACATGAAAACATTCCGCACCAAGCATAAGCCTCTGGAAATCACTCCAATTAGCTGCATCACCTTTTCCAACCAATTGAAAATCATGATGTGCATCACACAAGAAGTTCCAAGTCCATGATAAACACGAGCAAAGTTGCAGTCTAGTAAATTGAACCAAAATTGTAAAATACAGACTTTGAAAGTTAGCATATGCATGACAACAGGACCACGTTCCATGTAAACTTAGTTTGGTCGCCGAAACATCTGTTTGAAAACATTGTCTTACAACAATTTAGTCTCTTCAGATCTCCCCATGTGTCACAATCAACTGCATCATGATCACTGAATCCAGCTGTAGGGTGTCACCAACAGACATATTCCATATGGAAGACACTTTAAAACATGAGTGCTCTCCACTCAAAATATTCTGGTGAGTCATGATATGGAGTTGTACCGCATCCCATTTTCACAAGTATATTCTATTCTTTGATATAAGGGCGTGTAAGTGAAATAACAAAAGAATGCACAGAAGAAGTTACAAACCATGGCATCTCTAGAGATAGTGTGCTCATTTGCAGCTGGATTCTTTTGTTTAGATAAAATTCCAGATGTCACTATTGGTCCGGAATGCATCCTGCGAGAAGGCTCTGCTGAAGACCAACCAGCAGGTCTATTATCTTCACCACCTGCAGCAAAGTACACAAGCTGACAAGCAGCAATCCCAAATACGGCGCATAATTGGCAGACTGCACCTGCCAGCAGGTGTTGTCAGTGGGCATGGAGAACTACCTAATTGCTTATCGGCATTGACAGCAGGGGAAGTTCCGCCGAAACTTGGTCCAGCACCAGAACCCTGCATAAAAATGTCAAAATGGTGTAAAAAACCCCAGTATACTGCCTATTAATACCCCAATAAAACAAAGAAAAGTTGCTTACAAGAGGACGAGGAGGAGCAGTAGCAATCTGTGATTGTTGATATTTCAAAATGGTCCAGTCGAAAACATAATCAAACTGAAAACCTAAAGCACAAACAGCACTAGATACAAATCACCCAATGATACAGGAAATATTAACTTGTCCCCGTTATTTGTTGAACTACATTCAGTACAATTTAACAAATTGACAAGACTATCAGAAGCAGAGGAAGTTCAAACCTTCACGGATGAAAAGGTCTCGGAAAAGTCTCTTCAAATAAGTATAATCTGGTTTGTCATCAAACCTCAATGACCGACAATAATGGAAGTACGATGCAAATTCTGATGGATAGCCCCGGCATAAGGCCTACAGATGAGCAAATTATACCCATCAACTCACTGTAGAAATGATACTTCCCTTGTTCTCTGACATTTTTACGAGGGGAGGTTTACCTCAAGACATAACTCTAGATTTCTTTGTAAGCAGTAATTTTACCTCAATCGAAGTTGAAACTTTCTTTTCACTGATTTTCTCATACTTCTGTTTCTTCGTTCCTGCTTTAAGTCCCTGCCAGGGAAGGCTGCAGGATGGATAGGGCCATTGCTAAGGAATAATAAAAGAATATGAACAATGAGAAGAGCTATAGGCAGTGATGAGTCCCACCTTCCTCTCAGAAAGTACATTAAGACAAATCCAAGTGATTCTAAATCATCCCTGCGGCTTTGTTCTTCGCACAACATGAAGATACCCAGGATAAAAAGCAGTCAGTACATGCCAAACTAACAAGCATGAGATAGCAGCACAAATGAGTATGCACTAGGCCTACCAATGCCCAGGTGAGTATTCATGCTCGCATATCTCGCAGTTCCCGTCAAATTTTTGTTTTCCCTACAAACCATTTATCACACATTAGAAGTGGCACTAGCATCTGGTAATTGAGTACAAATATTTATAACTTGGAGTTATGTAAGGCCTTTAAAGTAAGAAAAGCAAGAAGATCAGGTCACACATCAAACTATAATTCGCATCTCCAGAGTTGTTTCACATATGCAAGTCCATATAGGTACCACTAAGTGAAAATTGGCATCAATATAGGCCTTACAATGGGCCCCAAAATTGTTTCTCTTTTGTTCCCCTCCAGGGGATCTAGCAAGGGGAGAGCCAGGCACTTAATATGAGACATAATCATACAAAATAGATAAGCAATAGGGAGACCCATAAAGCCTCACCAAGCATACATAAGAACCAATTGTAAATGCAAATGCACCTCACTGTCCACGCAGAAAAAGAAAAGAAGAATCAAACTAAACCTTTTTCTAATCTAGGCAATATATATTTTCCAGGACATTCTCTGACTATGCTGCCATAAAAGCCATGCCCATGACTTAAAACAGAGTCTGAGTGCAAATCTTTCTTCCCCTTACTAAAATGTGTGTCTAAATACATGAGATGAGGCTCCTGCACATTTGGGCCTGCATGGGAAGTCAATTAGGGCGCGTATGATAAAATTTCTACTTCTCTATTTCTCTATTTCTTTATTCCCCGGAACAGGTTTGGAACAGAAATCCGTTTGGTAACGCAATTTGATTTTTCTATTTCTAGAACAGATTTCTATTCCAGAAATAGATTTGAAGAATAAATCAGAAGCTAAAACTTTTGACTTCTCAATTTCTGAAATAGAAATTGAGAAATCAATTTCTGGCCAGAAATTTTGTCATGTGCACCCTTAGGCAATTCCAACCCTTCACTAAAGAGGTAGTATTCACCCTGGAGCCTGGGATCTATAGGCCAATATCACCCTCTAAGTGACCATGGATAGAATAAATAAGATCACACATATGAATTACCAAGCACGGTCTTTTTACAGGACAAGCAATCTAACACAATATAACATGACAGCCATTTCAGGTCCATATTGTTTAGAACAATATTGTCACTTGCACAAGTAAAAAAAAAAAATAGATGAAACACATAGATCCTTAAACTGCACTTTTGGAAATTAAATGAAGCCAACCTGTAGGGAATATGTTGATGGGTTGATGTGTCTCTATACTTCTTTGCTAAACCGAAATCGATTATGTAGACCTGCATGCCAGTCATCCATGAGTAACCCAGAAAACACAAATTATCATTACAAACGAAGAGTACCAATGGCAACCTGGTTCGCACGCCTCCCCAAACCCATAAGGAAATTGTCTGGCTTTATATCTCGATGAAGAAATGATTTCGAGTGAACAAATTCAATCCGATTGATCTGAAATGAATAGAGATAACAAAGACACGCGAGAGGATTAATAAAGCACAATAATCACTTCCGCACACTACGGAGAAAACAACTCCACTTACCATCTGATCTGCAAGCATGAGAACAGTCTTGAGAGACAGTTTTCTACTGCAAAAGTTAAACAGATCTTCAAGACTGGGCCCCAGTAAGTCCATCACGAGGACATTGTAATCTCCTTCAGCACCAAACCATCTCACATTTGGAATGCCAGCTACCACAATCAGACATCAGTAGTTAGGCAATAACCCAGGAGCACACATCACAGAATTAGCATAAAAAACCCAGGATGCAGGAGACATCTTACTTCCTCCTTGAAGAATTTTATACAACTTTGCTTCGTATAACAATTGAGGATGCTTAGTCTTGACAGGTTCCTGAAAAAAAATGCGCCAACAAGATGCAAATCGTCAGAATAACACCGAAAGAAAACAACTTCAGCAACACATGCGCGGACCAGTTCACGCATCAAGGAATACCAAACATGAAATTGCTCAGCTGGCTTCTTCGAAAAAGGAAAGGCGAAAAGCCATAAACAGTATTCAATTATCCATCATATAAAAAACACTTTAACTAAGGTTTGAACCACCATACTGCCCATGTCAACTATCAACTCCTATCGCGAACGAAGTCCTCAACAGCCGGAGAGAACAATATCAGTTTCACTACACGAGCCAAACACGCACAGCAAAAAAAAAAAAAAAAACAAATTGCGACCATTCCCAAGTTAACTTGCACAGCTCAAATTTCAAAAGAGTACTACCAAACGACTCGAACCGAGCAACCACAAAATCACACCAATTGAAGCGAAAATCGCACAATATGACACAGCGAAAAAGGCAACGCTAGGATGAAGGAACACTCACGAGCTTGATCGCAACTTCCTCGTTCGTCTGCACATGGGTCCCTGCCAAGTCAACGAAATCCCCGAGTCACTAAAACGCCGTCACCGCAAAGAAAGACAAGAAGAGATCGAAACGGAGCAAATCCATAGCAACGCGGAAAACCGCAGCAGCTCGAAGGAGAATCCCCCTCCCCCCCCCCCCAAAAAAAAAAGCAAAAAAAAAAAAAAAAAAAATTCAAAGAGGAGGAGGAAAGGACCGAGGTAAATCTCGCCGAACGATCCGCTGCCGATCTTGCGGCCGAGCCGGAACTTGTTGCCGACGCGGGGCTCCATGGAGGCGGAGGCGGAGGCGGCGATCGGCGGCCGGGAAACCCTAACGCTGCGTGCGGGAGAGGCGACCGCTGAATGAAATTCTATCTCTCCATCAAAGGCGCCAGGGAAGGACAAAGACGCTAGAGAGAGAAAGTGGGTGTGCGTGTCTCTCTCTCTCTCTCTCCCCCTGTCTCTCTCCTTTTTCAACTTTTTTTTTTTTTTGTCTAAAAACGTTGCCATTCATTCTTATCGCTTTCAAACACCCCCCTTTCTTTAATACATAAATTATGAAAAGTTATATTTTCAGTTTTTCAAATTTTCTTCATAATTTTCTAGAATTTAATCGGTCATGCGAGTTCAATTTAAAACTTTTTAATTTTGTCAATGTACTTTGACTCAAAAACAACTTTATTTTGACTAATTGCTTATTGACATGGCGAGTTCTAAGTAGAGATGCTTACACGCATGGGATGGTCGGTGAGAGGATGATTGAACACCACGTCAGTGATTCTCGACAACAATTGTCACGCCCCGGAGCTCCAAGCGCGCGCACATCCCTCGGTGGTCAATGAAATTGTGACGTCTTAGGACGCGTCATCAACCCATTCATTTTATTGTACATGCAGAAGCGAATAAACAAATCCCCTAATAACAATCAACTTAGGATAGAAAAGCAGGACAATCAATGTTCACAAAAACCACACTTTATAAATCAGCTGAGTTCATATACAATACTAGTTTATCTACAAAAAAGATCAGCCCTAAAAAAGGAAACTGTCCTACGGTCCACTAGTCAAACACGTTCACTGATCCTTCGGACTCCACAGGCTCCGGGGGCACCGAGTCCACCACAGCACCATCTAGAGGGTCAGCTGCACCCTCGCCAAAAGCGGCGTCAACTACCACAGAGGGGACCTCAAAACCTTTGAGGGGATCAATTCTGTATTCATTGAGTTCATGGCGGAACCACGCCCTGAATCGATGAGGTATCATTTCAGGTAGGCCCTCATCAACCCAGACGGTGGTCACGACTAACTCGTAGACCCAATGATGACCAGGGACAGGGACGTCTATACCCTGCTCAGTAATAGCCCGTGATTGACCAAAACGTTCCAGAGAAACTGCCATATAAGGACTTGAAAAGATTGAGCCCACGACGAGGTGAGATAACGCGTCAGTTCACCCTTAAACCCCAACTAGGAAGGAAATACGCCTAGCCACATAACCACACAACCACAGAGACTCAAGATCCTTCTTGTCAACACAGTTCAAATACACAACCATATGCAGTAATCAAACTCAATCAATTGGAATGCCACTACTTTCATCTCAATAAGCACAAGGGTCGCGATTATAAGGCTAAATCGACATGTTCCATTTCGTGCTACACAATTTTGTCCCATAATCAAGCGCATCAAATCAATCAATCATGCGCCCCAATTAATTATGACCCAACGGCCACGGTTGACTTAACAGTCAGTGGTTTTCCAGCGTAGCTGGCCATTAAGCACGGCAACGTCTACATCTAGACGACATTCCACATAAGAGCATTGGTCTAGCCTCCACTGCGATCATCATTCGTTGACTTGGGGCATTCTTGAAGGAGCATCGTCCTACCCCAAAGGCTCGTGACGGGTTTTCATATCATTCATGCACCCATCTAATCCCGGCCAAGATATCGTGCTTTGCACTCAAATGTTCCAATTAAAATAATGTACTTGGCCCATTTTCTTTGTATTAAAAACACACGATAAAATAATTATGTGTGGGTACACGGTCAATTTGAACCAGAAAAATTGATACCCTTCTTTTTAAAATCTCACTATTTGATATGGTATTTAAAACCATTGTCGATGTCAAAACCTGACACCCGGGATTTTCTAATTTAATATCAAAATTTCATAATTTTGCAATAACAAAAATTCCAATCACCATTCAATTTGCATAAATTAACACTTAATTGCATAAACTAAGCAAATCATTATAATCAACACGAAATTTCAGTCACCAAGCTATCCGGTATAATTTTCGAAAAATATTAAATAATTAAATAAATTTCAAAAATAATTAAATAATACAATTTAAATACAACAAATACCAACTTAGGCTGGAAACACTAATCTAACCATCTAAACAGGCCTAGAAAATTTCCAAACCTATCTAGATAAATAGTACAATCTATCTACCCCTTAATTAGTCTATTCTAACCACCTAACATACATAATTAAATAATTAAATCACTAATCCATACTAAGCACATAATCCCTAATTAGCCTAAATTAATTATCCACTAAGTGTCATTAACTCAATAAGCAGATTTTAGCAAGTAAACTCACTGATTTAGCAGGTCGGTGAGTCCACGGCGATGGCGACGTGGAGGCAAGCGACACTCGAGCCTACGGCGACACCAACGGAGATCCGGACGGGCCTAAAAATGGGCCTAGAAGACCTCAGCTGGGCTGAGGGTTCGACCTTTGCTTGCTGCTGGAAGAGGCGGCCTAAGCGGCTAGTTGGTGCGGAAACAGCGAGAAGGTGGTGGCGGAGGCTGCAGCGGTCGACGGCAGAGGCGGACGGTGATGGATGGCGGCTAAGTGAGCTCAACGGTGGCCAGGGCACACGGGGGCTGGCGGTTGGACGCGAGGACGAGCGGGACGAGAGCGGGGCAGGCGGACAGCTCGCAGGCGGCGTGTGGGCTCGCGACGAGCATACGGTTGGCGAGTGGGGCTCCGGCGGCGGTCAATGAGCTAGGGGGAAGGTTGGCTGGTCTCTCTATGGTTTTCTAAGCTAAAAAATAGTACAACAATGGATAAAGTGGCTTCTAGGAGGAAGAAGGAGCTGCTGAAGCTTGGAAGGTCCTAATTGCCCCAAAAGTCTACAAAAATATCTCATTTGTGCTGATTGCATGCCCCCACCAGCCAAAGCTGTCATCCATAGTCAATTTGCAGCACCAAGGCTTCCTTGGCAAGTCATCTAAGTGGTCCAAAAGTGGCTGCCCCTTGGTCCTACGAATTTTGGACCACTTCCATCCCATTTCATTCAGTTCTCCTTCAATTTGATCCAATTGAAGCCCAAAAAATTCAGCCAATGTGTCATCGTCCCTCTATGATTTTTTCCTCGTCAATTGAACCAACTTGACAGCCAAAAATGCAACCAAAAACGGTCCCTCGAATTTTCCGGTCCAAAATAGCCTTACTTTGATTTTTCGCCGAAATCTCGAATTTGCAGAAAAATCTTCGGAGGATGGGTTGACGTTTCTAAAATGAATCGTGACATGACAGAACTTTTAATTTCTGAAATTGGGTTCAAATTCGCGATTAAATTCAACTGGGCGCGATTTTAGCGTGACCTATCCTATCAGGTAGTTTTTAGAAATTTTTAGTGCAATTGATCCGTAGTTGATTATTTTCGAGTTACATTATACATCTTCGACTCATTGGCAATTCTCGGTTGTCGTGAAAATCTCGAGGTTTCAAATACGGGTACAAGGAACAAAAATGACAGAAAAATCGATCTAGTGCCGTTCGATAGAAATTTTGCAATCAGGTGGAATCACCCACACACTAATCATATACCTCTATCGAATCGACTTATCTCCTGTCTCTGATCGATTTTGAAAGTGTCGTATTGACCCTTGTAGATTAGCACGGTCGAGCAGTCGATTTTTGATCTAATTCTCAAGTCTATTGCATTAAAACCCCTTAACAGCTTCACCAGATAGACTAGTTATTCCATGGGTGATTAGCTCAGAGAAAAGAACTATAGGCACGTCGATAAAAAGCCATCTTATTTAATCGAAAACAGAACCTGAAAATCAGTCACAACAATTGAAAGAGATAACTTTGAATTTCATGAAAGATCGAGAGTTATAATGATAAATTTAAAAAAGTTGAAGATTGAATTGACAAATGTACAATTTAGTTTTAAGATTGAATAATTTGCTAGAGCATTCGAAAGCATTTTGAGACGACTCCCGGAAAGAAAAAATCAATTTCTATTTTGTTGAGACATTCAATTGAATTTGCTTTGCCAAGAGGGTCAATTCGACCTTTCTTTCAAATGCGAAATCGATGTGAATCGTCCAACATTGTTCTATAAATTATGCAGCAGATTCAAAAAATGTGCCTGCCTATACAATATGATATCTATTGGATGTCCTATCACTTGTGTTTCCTCATCGAACCGGTATCTTCGGTTTTACATGAACCATGCGTAATGCAGATAATTCGATCGAGCCGAACCGGAGGATGAACAGTCCGAGGATGCTGATTGCTGCCTGCTTGATCTATTGTCTTTCCTCTCGTCGTGATCTGGGGGATGCTGCTGCATTATTCGTTATGAGGATCGACTGCTTCTTCTGCAGCTTCCCTCTCAAATTCCTGATCTTCGCCTCGACACGGGCGGTGAAGCCAATCTTGGTCTCCTGCCTCGCCTTCGATCGCTCCCGGGTCCACATGTGCCTGTCCTCGACGTCCTTCTTGGAGTACTTGATCTCCTGGATGATGTGGTGGTCCATCGGGAAGAAACACCGCTCGATCGATATGTGGACGAAGTAGAACAGGTTGCACGTGACCGTGACCACGAGGATGATCCACCAGTAGCTTATCGACGGGCCTAGGACTTCGACGAGGATTTGGTAGACGTTGCCCGTGTACACCGGGGAAAGCATGCCGTAGATGAAGAGGGACAAGTACCAGAAGGCGATGCTCCCCCATATGAAGATGTGCTGGAACCAAGTGAAGTGGCTCATCGAGAGCGCGATCTGGCAGTTCACCACCCAAACTATGCAAGTGAACATAGTGGTCCCCACGACTGCCATGTCGGCAGTCTGCCCTCCTCTGCGGAACGCTTGCTCAGCGAAGAGGAGGACGTTGAACGAGAAGATGATTACCGAAGCAATTAGGCCGTTGAACATCATTCCGAGTATCTTGTTCCAGTTGAAGAACAGATTTCTAGGCCCTTGCTGATACAGAGCCGGAAACTAGAAGCAGAGCAATATGCGCATCAGCAAAGAGGGTGAACAACAAAAGGGAGGAAGAGAAAAGAGATCTGCATAAAGTCATGGATAACAGCACTAGGAATTTTCATCATGCTTTTTGATAGACGAACCTGTAAGCAAATTTCAGAGGATACGTCTTGTTCAAACACACCGAGCGAGATGACAGGAATTGATGTGACAAAGACATTGAAGAGTATCATGTACCAATCGTCATATATGGATTGCCCTGAGAAGCCCGTGACAGCCTCAAAGTAGAAGAAAGTCAAGCCGAATGCTATGTTTTTGTAGAAGAAATAGCATATCTGGACAGATGACAGTTCCAGTTAAAAGATGAAAATAGGAACAGGTGAAACTAACAGCTTCATGCGCCATTGTGCGTGTGTGGTGACTTTCCTTTTGGGTACATGCACGGTATATTCAGTGGAAGTCGAGAGAATGGGCGCGAAAAAGCTCAAGTACCATATTAGCGATCCTCTTGTAGCACCAGTGCCCATGGACCACTAAAAGTCTTTCCAGGAACCGAAACTGGGCGATAGCAAAATCGCTAGCCATGACTGCCTGCAACATTTTTTAGGCCGTAAGTTCAACATAACATCCACAAGGACAGTACCTGCCGAGTGATATAAGAACTCTAACTGAGACTGAAGAAGACAAATTGATGCAAACCCTCTATATCTTGAAGATGGTGACACGACTGGACAAGTTGTGAAGGGGAAACACTGAGGATAAGCATCTCTCTCTCTCTCTCACGAATCGAGAAAACAGATTTAGGAATCGAAAAAGTACAATGCAGAAATAGTCACTAACCTGCATACCTTCGACCCCACTAATCCCTACTCCAATATCGGCTTCCTGAATCATTCCAACATCATTGGCACCATCACCAATTGCTAAAGTCGTTTTTCCAGTTCCTTCTTTCACCAACCTTGTCACCTGCCACCAATATTTGAATACTTGAAGTACAGACAGAAACTATTTCGCACGTGGTAATCACATCTACCTTATTCTTGAAAGTAGAAGAACATGAACAGAAAATTCCAATCATTGGAAAAATAGAGGAAACGTACCAGCGCTTTCTGTTTCGGAGAGACACGACAGCATATGACTGACGCACAATCCACTGCTAATCTGAGGAACTGATGCTTCATGTCATCTTCTAAAGCATAAGTGAGACTTTTACCATCGATAATCAATGCAAATGCAGCGTGCGGATCCTTTTCAAGCTTGATCATTTGGGAGGCGTTGGTAATTTGCATCAAAATGTCTTCCTTCACGGCCTGATGGGTGACAAAAAGCAACGAAGTCTACCCTCGAATGAAAATCATTTTCCTGAAATCAATTTCTCTGACTCTTTCTCAAAGCATGAATACCTTTTTCACATCTGGGTTCGCGTCGGAGTTCATTGCCGATATGCAAATCTGCTTCATCCCCTGCCTCAGCAGACTGCAAGCAAATCTGCATTCCAAAAGAAGTTAAAAACAACCATTCATAATCTTCTGGATGCATAGTTTTCAAATAAAGAATGAAATTAACCACGTAAAAGCTCCGAAAAGGAGTAAACTAAGGAGAGAAGTCCTCTTAATCTTCAACTTACCCGATGTTGATTGCAGTCTCCATCTTATCTCCAGTAAGAACCCAGATCTTAAGGCCTGCTTGGGCAAGCTTATCGATGCACTGAGGTACCTATAAAATATTTAGAAGGTAAGAATTGAGTTTTGCTGAACTACACCGATCTATTATACTTGTAAATTTCGAGAGGACTCTTCTTCTTTACCCCTTTCTGTAGTTTGTCCTCTACAGCTGTAGCACCTATGAGAATCAATTCCCTCTCCATCACATCAGATACTTTCTCAAGCGTCGCCTCTCGGTCGACCCCGATTGAAGTCTTTGCTTTGACAAACTCATTGTTCCAAGCTGTATATTCAGCCTCGTCGAGTGGTTTATAAGCAAGCGCCAGCGTACGCAACCCGGCCTCTCCATACTCATTCAAGTGTCTCGTAGTACTTTCCTCGTATGTTCTTCCATTCTTAGCTAATCGTTCAAAAATGATGCTGCAGAGTTAAGGGTAGGAAGATTAGGGATCAAACGAATGAAATTAATCATAAGCAGAAATAGGTAGCGCAAAATGATCTTGAGAAGAAAACAATGTAAAGACACAAAATAATAGTTGGTCTCAATGCCAAAATTATCCTCTATTTTGAGAAGAAAATGGTGTATCTATCTATGGCTGTGGAGCATCGATCCTCTCTGGTTGAAAAATGTGAAAATGATATTGCCATTGATTAACCAGGTAATATTCCCACATATGCATCAGAAGAGGTGTACCACAATGAGCCTCACCTGTCAGCGCCTTTGCACATTAGCATAATCTGCCCATGTTCATCCCGCACAATCACCGACATTCGCTTTCTTTTACTAGTGAAGTCCAAGAGATTAAGAATCTTATATTCCCTGAAAATATTCCAGCGGTTGATAACCAAACACTCTATGAATGCAACAGAACTTGGACAAAACCGAGTTGCTAGATATTTCAGCAGAATTTTTACCTTTCAACTGGATTTCCCGAGGAAGGATATCTCTCACGGACAAATACGCTTGATTGAGTTCTTCTGACAAACTCAAACCCGAATTCTCTTGCTGCAACAAGAAATGCTATTTCATCCGGTGACTCAGCTTCATAGGTAACATCGCCAGTCTCTTCATTTACCTCAGGAATCGCTGCATGACAAACTGCTAATATTCGTAAAAACAGTAAGATCACATCTGCATTGGACTCCCTCATCCAGTTCCCCCCCATAAGGCGACTATCCTCAAAGCTAAAGCCCTTGATGCTCGGTTTTGGACCCTGTTTATCCGCCAAAGTAACTACTCTCTCCAATCCGATTTCTGATGCCCTGAGATGACTTGAAGCAACTGATTCTTGCTCCGCAGTATCGATGGCCATCTGCTTAGCGGCGGCAATCTCAACTTCGCTGCCTCGCACGCCAAAGGCTGTACCAGCAATGGAACACTTGAGGAAATCCATCTGATTGCAGGTCAATGTTCCCGTCTTATCAGACAGAATCGTATCAACCTGGCCTAATTCCTCATTCAGATTGGACGTCCTCGCTTGAGCAGGAGTTCCGCTCTCCTCATCGTACATGTTGATGTCTTGGTTTATGAATATAGCTTGTAAAAACTTCACCACCTCAATCGACACGTACAGAGAGATGGGTATTAAGTAGCCATACAGCATGAGAGCAGTGATGAAGTGGCAGAACCCTGATGCGGCCGCTTGGTCGGGGTCATAACAAAATTGAGGACTTTGGGGTTGTAAATACCACCAATCCGGCATTTGATACTTTGTCTGTATAAAGAAACCCATTGAACTAATAATGGAGACTGCAAGAAGAGTAGCGAGCAGAACATAAATGATGCGGTCCATCTTCTTCTCAACGCTGCTTCGCTTAGAAGGGGACTTGGTCGAGTTTTGCATGACCTTGCTGTCCTGACCAGCGAAAATTACCACACCATAAATGTAAGCCGTATTCCTCAGCTTTGAGTCCCTAAGAAGGATCTGGCTCGGATCCAAGGGATAGATTTGCCTGTCGTGCTCCAAATTACCCACGAAAGTGTAAAGACTAGGATTTGGGTCTTCACATCTGATCACTCCAGCAAAATCTTTGAAACTCTCATCACTATCTAATGGTAAGGTGACCTCCAGCGATCTCTTCACCTTCAAGTTCGTCTCGCCATCTAAATTCATAGTTTCTACATAGCAAAGGCCATCCTCATAATTGGACGACAGCAGAAGCAAGTCCGCGGGGAAAAATTTATCCTTCTCCACTTTCACAACATCGCCCACCCGAATCTTTCGCCACTGCTTACGACCAAAGACGCCACCTCCTTTATGAACACTAACCTTGCGGGAATTAACCTTTAAGTCCTGAATAAACCTGTGCCAATCTTCTACGGCCTCCTTCGCCATACTAACCCCAAGAACGAATGCCAGAGGCGCAATCATGCTCAATGGCGAGAACGGAGAGAACTCAAAGAGAGAGCAGATTGCAGCAACAAGGAAGTATATGTTGGCAACGCGGCGGAATTGCTCGAAAAATGCTTTTGGCACGAATGTGATGACATTGTACCTGGTTGTGGATATATAATTCGAGGAGTATTTGAGAGGCTTCTTCTTGTGCATATGCGATGCATTGCAATGCACACGTCTTGAGTATCCAGGGCCTTGGATAGGGTGCGGTTCATCTCCCTCAACAGTGCTCGGGCGAAGGCATGCAAACGTGTAGAGGTGGCTCCGGCGGATCCTCGCCCTTATCCGACCGCGCGCCATCCTTGGCTACCTCACCTCATTCACTCTGCTGTCCAACATGTCTTAACCAAAGCTATCTACACTGATATGAATTGCTCATGTTGCTTCCCAGTGTAACGTCCCACTCAGTAACTAAAAGAAAAGATGTGATGAAGAACCTTTGACAGTGTTCTGAAATTCTTCCCTCATGCAGAATCCCAGAACCAGTTCCTTCTTCTTTGGCCTAACAACAAAGTAGGATAATTTCGTTAGCGTTGACACAATGGCCATTAAATCGGTTGAGTCATTACCTATGAATTTTGACATATCACATACGGAATCACCAACAACGCTAAAACTTAATCCTTTGAAATTAAAAGAGGAGCTCATGTTCGAAAAAGAAATTGGATTTCATATTCTTGCATAGCAAAGATCGATTCTTTTCTCTTTTTACCCCTTTTGTATGAACAATTGGGTTTGGAAAATCCTAGGAAAACTGATTTAACATAGCCAATTACGTACAAGTTTTTGACAGTTTCTTGCCTTAGAAGATAGATTAAAATTTTCGTGTCGAGGGCCGAAATTACAAACATTGTCTCGAATTCACCACAGTTCTTCTCCAAAAATACATACACGCAATAAAAACAATCTGATATTCAAGAAAACCCGGATAGATATCAGAACGGGAAGAATGCAGCCAAACCTGACCTGCAATTGGCGAGACAAGTGCAAACTTTTCGTCCAAAAAACAATTCAAACATATTCCGGATGCCTAGAATAACGAAGAACACGTTAACAAAAAGCTAAAAATAAGAGAAAAATCACCTGAAATCAGGAAGCCGATCCCAGTTAAAACAAACCCACTTGAGAAATCATATAATTTGAGGGGAGCAACGACAGGAAAAACTCAGCTCATTGCAGATCAATTGCAGGAGAGAGAAGATCAAGAGACAAAGAGTTGGAGATAGAGAGAGGGAGAGAGAAGGTTTTAAAACGAAAAAACGACAGATGGCTAATCTAAACCATCGACTCCCTACATTTATGTTCTCATCAGCCATCACTCACTCTGTTTCCTAATATGTCAATATTTTCTTTTTTTTGTCCTGTATTTATTTCCTGAAAAGCCAATATTGCAATCTTTGCATACCAAATATGACCTGGCGAACGGCATGAAGAATAATAGCCAGCCAGCCAGCCAGGTTGAGAAGAGAGGCACCAGCGTTTTTTAACCTCGCCATGCATGATGATACAGAGCTCTCATTTTTTCATGTGGAGAAGACTTTGGTTTACCAATGGACCGAATATCTTATCACTTATGAGCTCGATATGCATAGCAACGGCAAAGCATGTGATTTCATTCGATGCAAAGTGAAGAACCTTATCAAAACTTGACATGCGGCAAATCCTCTTGGAAGAGAGGGCAAATTCTTTGATTCTTCAACTTCGATGGGGTTACAAGGCCCATGGGTCATGAACTTCTTTTCCTATAAATGTTTAGGCCATCTATCCTCTTGAGGAAAGGTTCCCCTGTTTTGTTACTTATAGCCCAATGTTTTTATCATCCAACATTTAACACCATATCGTGACACTTATGTGGAGTGATTTAGATTTAAAAGGTCATATCATCTTATGATCATGTGTATGAACTTGCTTGTTATTGAATAAAGCAAAATTCATGTGAACTACTGATAGAATCTTTCGCGGATGGAAAATTATAAATTTGATGCATTGAAGTGTTTTTAGTAAGGTCTCATTACTATGAGATCAACCAAATATGAGGAGAAATTGTTGTGAAAAAACATTATGCCTCATTAACAATGATTAGTTTAGTAACAACTTGAGAAAAAAACAAAGTATATCGCTCCTACAATAAATGGTGCGCAAGAAATCAAATTATATTAAATTTGGTGATTTCACCAATCGAGTTGTAAGTATCTGACATATCCCTATCCAACGATTTTCCATTAGGTGGTGATGAAAGGTCTAATATGTACAAATCTTCCCCTTTTACAATCAATTAGATCCATTAATTCGGACAATTATTTACTCAATTGGAAACATTTATGAAACACTTTCTAAAGACAAAAAAACAAAGTCTATGGCTCCTACCATAAAGGGTGTATGGCAAATCAAATCATAATAAATTTTTGGCTATTTCACCAATCTAAGTCACGGATATATAACATATTTATACCCATGAAAGGTTTAATTTGTACAAATCTTCTCAATCTGATCTGTTAGTTGTAGAACTATTTACTCAATTATAGACATTTCCGAAACACCACTAATATGAGGATTCATACCTAATTTCAGGTTAGAACCTCCGCCACTTTCTAAAGACAAACAGATCGGATATTTGCCTAAGTAGTAGATAATTCACTTAATCTAGCCTGGCTGCATTTTCATATTCCCCTTTTTGGACTTTAGAGAAAGCACAAACGCATGGTAAGACATCAACAGGAATAGCTATTGAGACTTACGATTTGACAAATGAATCATTCCCTTTTTTTTTCTTTTGACAAGTTTTCGTATCTAATGGAGGTTGGCGTGGCTTCAACGGAGACGGTGAAGAAAGGACATGATTCTCGCATAATTTCCAACTTGACAGTGGCTCAATCTAGGTGATTTGAATCTCCTCAAGTGATGGGGACACCATATGGTCCATATCTGCCTCACTTTAGCAGGAATATTCAAGTGAGAAGCCCCATCACTTCGGCTTTGTACTTGACTGGACCAGGAGTTTTGACCCGGCTGCTCTCTATCATTTCGAAACCTTACTGAACCCTGCCATCATACCAGCCGACAGCAATATATCAAATTCCTACGAATGATGACATACCATAATCAATTAGAATGATCATTCATTCAGGATGCAGCTCAGGAATTTACAAGTGAATACAAGAATAATAAACTTAGGAGTTGTGTTAGCCGGTCAACAGACATCTGATTTTGGGCCATCCAGAATTGAATAAAAAGCACCGTGTGACAACAAGAAATCACAAATCAATATGTAAGATATGCTAAATTAATCGAGTGCATTGACTACCCTGAAAAAGGTTTGATGACTTGAGTCCAATGCTGACTGCAGAGAAGTTTTTCATGTACATGAGAATTTAGACATGGTTATCTATATTTAGGCCAGATTCTGTGGATCAGGGGTCAACTTCGTTCTACTTCTGACCAAGGGAATATGTAGTGTCCCATTCAAAGAAGATTAGCACAGGCTTTTCTTTGAAAGAAAGAGGACTTCCATGAAGCACACGTAAGGCAGGCACAGGGATTGCAGCATGCTGAACCATATCATGTACTTGCTAATCTTTTCACAGCATTCAAGATGACAACGAAGCAGCATCACCATCCTCGCCCAAATGATATTTTCATGACGTAGCCCCCGTTTCCATCGAGAAGACAAGCATACGTTAGTCGACGTGATGGATTCTATTCAGTCTATATGTAAATATAGTTTTATCTGGCACGACCACTTATAGCACGAAGAAGCCAAAACACATATGCGCTCTCCATCAACCGAGCAAATCTTCAAGCATTTGAAAAAGAAGCTGAAGTAAGTTGTCCCGAGCATTAGAGTGACCTAACTCAGTAACTCATCTTCCTCCAGACAGAAACTTAACACGACTAATTTCCCCAGTTTTAGGACTAGCCCCCTAACCGCCAATGCAATTCCAACCTGGGAGCAGCCAGTCATCCACGCTCAATCATCACGGTCATATCCTTCGTGGCTGTTCGCAGCAGCGTCAGGTTAAAAGATCGATCCATAAAGTAAAAGAATAAGTAGTCATTTTGTCACAGATGCCTGCAGCAACCACTACATGACCAACTTGTGCAACAAGCATGCCAACCAAAAGTATGGGTTACAAAGAGGAATATGTAGCATGGTAAATAAAAAGAGGAATACAAAGTTAGATAGATGCATTTTCAGATTTAAGCACAAACCTCGTGAATGAAGAAATTATTTGCAAGGAGCCATAGATAATGCCATTCGCCTTCCATGATTTATCAAATTCAAATTGAAAAATATCCAAGCTACCAAGGATTCCACGTAAATGAAAGGATCAAAATACAAACAATACTTTCTAGTCGATCTATATGATACTTCGCAGCTAAAAGCAAACACTGATCAACTTGAATGTTCGATCACTCTCTTGCTTTCAAAATATCCACAAGCAGCAGATACCTCGCAGATATCTAGATGGTACTCGACCTATGGGCGACAAATGCTTGGAAGAGTACTCTTGCTGAGTCAAATCATTTGTGACTATCCGAATCCTTCTTTGGATGGATCGCCCCAATGATGGCCTCTATCTCTTCTTTCGCGCGCTCAAATACACTCGGCCCCTTGACTTCGTCAACTGGTGTGTTCTCGTCAATGTCGTCGCTCGTCCCATGAGTTTCCTTGTGGTGGTGCGGCGATCTGTTGGCATGGACCACCGCCTCGACCTCTTCTTTAGCTCTTTCCAATATGTTTGGAGCCTTGACATCTTTCCCTTTCATATTAAAGAGGCAAAAACAATGGCAACATGTGAAGAACTAATATATCACATACAAATTTCTCTGGACTTCTCACATTTGTAGGGTTGGTAATGCAATTAACCTGAAACTAAAATTTCCCAAAATCCCCTGGAAGGATGAATTCTCTTACACGAGTATATTAGCTTTCCTCTTTTCCATTCACTTCCAAGTAGAGTATCTCTACAGCTAAGAAATGACCAAAACCCACGAAAAAAAAGCGATCTTTCTTTTCTTCTCCAGCTAAAAATTGCAAATTTGAAGAGTTCATAGAAACAAGAACCCGTGATTGCATCAAGGCGAACCAAAAGGACATGAATTCCAACATAAAAACGCAACGATCACTGCAAATTCGGAGGAACGAACTCTTCCGCGAGCAAACAACAGAGAATTAAGAAACTACAGCCCATTATCGACGCCTCAACGTAGATATTTAACTAATTTTCAAGATTAAAGCAGATGCGACATGACCCAGAGGGAGTAAAAACCTCGTGATGAGTCACTGTGATCTGGTTTTGCTGATTCCGCCATTGGAGCTCTGCGAGAGAAAAAGGACCAAACAAGCTGAACTCGACCCTTGCCGTCGCTTCTTTAGGAGGAAGATGGATCTTAGTGGGCTTTGGGCCTCTTAACGGGCCCGATTGTCGGCCCAATTTCTGAAAGCGTTAGGCGAAGAATTGGCATGATTACTTTGGAAGACGACGACCCGCATGGTGGAGCAGCTTCGATTGACCAAAAAATTTACGGAGGTCGATGCACGTTCTTGATGATAAACAGGAGATATGGAACAAAACAGTATTACACAGTAGGACGCGGGCTCTTATAGGACCGTGACAAAATTGCACACAGATGCTACACATCATTAATGTGATATAGATTTGATTTGACTTGATAAAATCGATAGTATTTTCAGCATTTATTTCTATAATCAAATTTGATTCGATTCAGTCAAAGTTATAGTGTTTTATTATCTTATTGATACGAATTCCTAGCCCTTCTCGACGTAAACTACGATTGGGTTAGTTGGGTTAGTTTTCTCTGGTTTATCACAGTAATTCTTCGCTCTCCGAAGACTAAGCATGAGGATGTACTATAGGCTTTCGCTGTCACCGCCCTTTCCATTAAATTGCTTCAAAGCTTCTTCTCACCCCACGAGTCATGGAAACACCACCGCCCCCCTTCCCACCATCACTGATGGACATGGCAGGTCCCATCACCAACTTCTTCCTTTTCTCCCTCCGAGATTTTCCGCATCGTTGAACGCGACTCCACGGAGGTCAAAAAGGAAAAAGAGTTTTGACTCTCGACGGCGCTGCAGAAGTTTGTTTGCTGCAGGACCAAACCCTCGAGCGTTTCTTACGGCCCCAGGACGCAGTGGGTACGTGCAACTTTCGTCCTCAAACCGTGTGGAAAGAAACGCAAGACACAACGCGAAAGAGGGGAAAAACATGGTCCTCCACTAGGCCTCGACTTAGAAAGTTTCTAACATGTTGCCTGGTCTTTCCCCACCTTACCTGCTTGAGCTGAGCTGCGCAGAGCTGACCCGCCTGTCAGGAGGTGGATAGAATTATGGCGAGAGCGAGAGCGACCATCTCGTGTTCGGTTCCAATACGCATACGAATTACATATTATTATCGTTGCTGCTAGATATCTTTATGCAGCGTCTGGACGTGGGGAGATCAAAGATGGAGTGTAATCCTGAATGGATGAGAGGAATCTCTTTCGAAATGCCTTCTTCGGCGGTGTCGCCATTATGTTACGCGGTTGACTCGTTGCTGTCGATGTTTCCATCCGTATGGGGAACAACGATAGCTCCAGCCTAGTGAGGGGTTGCTCTTTGGACAGTGTCGATGATGCAGTCACAATCCCAGCAGTTCTTTTGTCTGAACTTTTTGTTGGAGATCGATGCTCCATCACCAGTTGGATAACGAAGAGGGGATAGGAGGTGTGTTTGTGTTTTCAGTCCATATCAAGTCTCTATTAATCACCACAAAGTGACCGGTATCTGAAGATTCATGGAACACTATGTGAACCCTACAATCCAATTTAGTTTGAATCTTTGACTTCATGCAAATGGCCATAATCCGTAGTAATTTGTACGCAGTTGACGAGATTTGTACAAGTGAAAGCCATATACCGTGCTAGAAGTGCTTTAATGTCATAACCAATTGTGCCCGCCTCACGGGTTGAGATATCTACTGTAATATTTGCAGTTTCACACTTGTCAAGATTCAATCAAATCAATTAAGAGTCTAGTCTTCAGCATAGTGGGCAAATAGGCGGCCAAAAAAAAAAACACCCACAAAATTTCACCTAGGTAACAGGAATGCCCTCACTTTTCAAACTATCTAGAAAAATCTACAAATTTTTATCTTAGGGACAAAATCCTTACTATTAAATTTTCCGTCCATGCAAGAAAATGTTAAACATTATGACATGGCTAATGGCACTGACGTGAAGAAAAGGCACTTCTTGAAAGATGCCAGGCACTTGTTAGGAGTGAGCATGATTTTAAGATATAACTAGAAACCTGAGAAGTGATCAATTTTTAGGTTTCAAGATATGCAGAGTAGGCTCCAGGTTCTAAATTTTGGAAGACCTATTCCTATGATAGTTCCATTTTCTACCTAAAACTTAGAACAAGTCTTTATATTTTTCTTGTTCAATATCTTAGTGCAATTTTACGGTATTTCATGACGTTCAATAATGAGTGTATAGTCTGAAACCACCAATCTAAACTATCACTTCCAAAAAGATTCCATGACTGTTTGTTAAAATTTAATAATTTTCATATATCTAAATCTAAGTTGCAATTAATAGATTGTAGCAAATAGTGATTATTAGAGGTAATAATTCACTACAATTGTTCAATTAAAAATACAAGTAAAACTTGGATTGCCCCTGGAATTGACCCTAAAACCTTTTGACAAAATAAGTTCTAGGTTTTTGGACATACAAGGTAAATTTCAAATTCTAAAAATAAGAAAGTTTATTCTAACGAGTAGGTTTCGAGTGAAACCTGAAACCATTTTAAGCACTTGTTGGCAAAAGTTGTTAGCATAGTTTCCCTGAACCGTCAGTCGTTTTTATTTTTTAACTTGGGACTAATATACTTCTAATACATTTCAGAAGATCATTGCAGCTCTTCTCTTCACTAATTGTATATCTCCAACACATCTCCACTAACCATGTCATTTGCCACAGGAATTCGCTTGGATAATAAATTTAATAGCGGATACTTCTATCTCTCGGATAAAAGTTCGAGAGTTATTAGTGAATGTCTGAAAAATTATGGTATTTTTGTCTTACAGGCAAAAGTTGGCTGATCGAGTTGGGTTGGGCATTCCTATGGAAAAACCCTTTATTATTGTCTATGGTTAAAAACAAACCCTTTATTTTTCCATTATATTTGTAAATGAAAATAAAGAAATAATGTAAAAAGAAAACTCACAACTCATGGTTTGGTTTAGGTAAAGTCGATTTTTTGGACAACCATGACTCGATCAAACTAAATTCCACAGCATCATTTCTTACCACCCCAACCGAAGTTTCTCGCGGACCTAAACCGAAGCAAATTCACATTAATCTCTTTTCCTGTTCACTTCTATTTTCTTGGAAATTTCAAAAGACAAGATTGGAGGAGTTTATTTTCCATGCCCCGAGCTATGGTCCTTGTTGAAGGCAAAGACAAAACGTAGTGGTCTTTCGGGCTACCTTTCTCTCAAGAACTTGCCCTGAACTTGCCCTAAAATCCTAATTACATGATTTACTAAACCGTCATATATAATGACATACGCATTTGATATTTCTGATGTATATGAGCTACAATTCAAACCTCATCAGTGCTTTACACTCTTGTCCCCTTCCCCAGCTAAAATCAGACCATAAACGAAGTCATTGCGCGTGGTCTAGAAGTTGCATGGGATGATGCTGTCGTGAACGAAGTATATAGACCTCTCCCTAAATTTCATTCATTGAAATTATATTACAAGATTGTCATCAAACGATGAGGTAAACGAGGCTTGCACACAAGATGATTGACTTGTTCAAGTACCCGATCGAACGGTACTAATCATAATAGCGGATAAATTCTAGATGAAAAAGATAGCGTGCGTTTTCAAAATTTCCTATACCGTCGTTCATTTTTCATGATGTTATATAAGATTACATAACTTCAATTTTCATAAATAAGAAAAGGGAACTTTGTATACGTGGAATATGCCGCCACGAAAGGAAATGAAAATTGGCAAAAGAATGGATGAGAGCGAAGACTACATGGAGAAGAGAAAATTCTGGATGTTGACCGGCGCCTTTGACGAAATCTAACCAAACCTTTGACCGAGCAGATTGGCGGAGATCATGTTCTACGATAAAGAATACTTGTGGAAAAAACTAGAACTTTGAAGGCTTCTTTAAAGGCCATTTTGGTTAGGAATTATTATATAAGCAAATTTATATATAAAAAATCTCTAATTTTCTCTTATTTTATGTTTTCCATCCTCCAAATTTGTAGTTTCGAAGAAGTATGGGTTTTGAAATTAGAAAATGAAAAGCGCCATTACATGAAAATGGGGGATTTTTTTTTTTTAGTAATTTATCGCTTTTTATTAAGACATTCTCTCTTACTAATCTATAAGTAATTCTAGCATACACCATCAGTGGAAAATACATTTTCATAAACAGTCTTACTCGGCATTGATTCGATTGTCAGTGAGAGATTCGTGGTACAATCTCTCTTTACACTACTAATATATGCTCTAATTTTTGTTAATCCAATGGGTCAATCTTTTTACCCGTCTTTCTCTGCAGTAGATGTTCCACTTCTACAATTTTCAACATTTATATTTTCCTAGCTCACAATTTAAGTTTATTCCTAAATATGCTCTTACTAAAATCGAATGAATAGCTAATAAAAGGGGTAAATCCCGTAAACACACTTACTTTTAATGGATAACTTCCACATGTTGATTACTCTATCGATAATCAACTTCCACTGTCGGTGGATTATAATAACGAGAGTCGCTCTCGCCATTTCATAATCGAATTCTCAAATCTTCAAAAAGAGAGACCTAATTACGCAAGCGCGTAGCCCGGACTTGAACAAAGGTGTACTATAAGAGGTGAAGAGCACAACCCAATCCCTATGAACCCTTTTTGGTTGCTTGCACATTCATAAATATGCTCCTACTAAATCGAATGAATAGCTAATAAAAGGGATAAACCCCGTAAGCACGATTACTTTGAGCAGATTTAGCTTCCACATGTTGGTTACTCTATCGATAATCAATTTCCACGGTCGGTGGATTATAATAACGAGAGTTGCTCTCGCCATTTTAAAATCGAATTCTCGAATCTTCAAAAAGAGAGACTTGATTATGCAAGCACATAGCATGGACTTGAACTAAGGTAAACTATAAGAAGCAAAGAGCACAACCCAATCCCTACAAGCCCTTTTTTGTTGCCTGTGCATTCCTAAGTATGCTTCTACTAAATCGAATGAATAGCTAATAAAAGGGATAAACCCCGTCAACACGATTATTTTTAACAGATTTAGCTTCCACGCGTTGGTCACTCTATTGATAATTAACTTCCACCGTCGGTGGATTATATAATGAGAGTCACTCTCCCCATTTTATGATTGAATTCTCGTATCTTCAAAAAGAGAGACTTAATCAAGCATGCACATAACGCGGACTTGAACACCGATAAACTATAAGAAGCGCAGAACACAACCCATTACCTACTCACCCTTTTTTTGTTGCTTGACCAATTCTTGCCCAAGAAACTATGAAAGTACTAGAATTCCTTGAAATTTCATGTTCAAAACCACGAGTGTACTGGATTGACATGATTAATTTCCCGTGAACATCATGGGTTTGACAAGTGATTTGGGTGTCACATGGTGTGAAGTGTCTATAAAAAAAGGAGATTTGAAAAGTACGTTATAAACCATCGAAAAGTTATTTCCACTTGTGTCACAACTTGCAGTGTTTTTTCCTCATTGCGTTCCATTTTCTACAGCAAACCTTTTGGCAATGAGCAATGGTATGACCAATCAAATCGCAAGCGGGACAAATGCCGTCCTATCAAATCTAATCAAAAGTCATCCACATGTAGATGGATCGAAAGGTCCATTAAAAACCATCTTGTGGTAAACCGATCATACGAGACGCATCGGTCAATCAAATCTAAGACTTCAAAATTGAAGTTGGTCCTTGGTCAACCCCGAATATTCTTAAACATTTGTAGTATACGTAAATTTTTTCTTTCACGTCTTAAGAAAATCTTTAAAATTCAAAACTTTCTCACTTCGGCCCTCTCTCACTTCAACCCTCCAATCCAAATGAGGGGCAAGTGACTTACAAGGTCAAGTCTCTTATTATCGAAAAAATTACAAATAATGCGATGTACCGTAAGATACAGGATGTCACTAGCAATATATACAAGAAAAATTTCATTCTACTTTTGCAAAAATAAAAATTTACAGAGTAGATTCACTGCAATAAAACCAACGACTCTGCTACTTGAAGTAAATGGCCTTTACCCGCACGGTACGAGGTCATCTCCCAGTGGTAAGCCCCCGTCTAAATGCTGTGTCATTGTGGGCTCCACGTTCCTGTGGCTGGCTGCTTGTATAAAAGGGAACCTGGTCGATTCGGTAGAATTCAAAGACATAGGAACACTGATGTTATGTTTGGTTGAAAGGCGCTTAGCTTTTTGCCATTTGAGCCTAGTTGAGGTAAGACTCTCTCTCTCTCTCTCTTTCTCTTTCCCCCTCTCCCTCTCCCTGGGGACATGGTGTCATTCACTTTCTGGCTATTTTCAGATTGTGTTCGTTGTACCTGAGGGTGATTTTTGTAATCCTGTTGCTTCTTGGACTGCTGAGTCATGCAGAAATTATCTTCTTGGCTTTTCAGCTTCTATTCATAGAAGGAATGTTGTGCTTTTAATCGTCTCATTCGAGTAATTCTAAGATTCCAAGAACTGCAAAAGTTCAAAGTTTTCTTCTTGCTGCATAAGTTTGATGATAATAGTGGGACATTACAAGACAGAATAATATTCAAATGAGGATGTCTGCACTCCTTCCAGTAGATAAGAACTGAGATTGTGATTACTGATTCAGATTGAATTCCAGATCAAAATGTTCTCTTCAATCATGACAAGGTCGTGACTCTGAATTTTTCATCAGATGGCAGTATGGCACTCTGCATCTTTCGTTTCTAACAAAATCTCGAATCACTGATCATACTGTTTGATCTTTGGAAATGCAGACAGAGCAGAGGTAATAGAAGTAACCTCCTGCTGCTTACTACGCAAAATACGAAAAGATGGCGTGGAGAAAGATTAGCTACAAAAGGGACGGAGCGACCAGGTTGGATGATTCCAAGGAGAAGCGCCCTAAGAGGCGTAAGTCTGAGAAATTAGAAGCGAAATACTCCCATGATGAGTGCAAGTTCATCGGCTCGTGTTATTCCGACAAGACAATATCTGAGTCTGAGGATTTGATTTCTCCATCACCGGCCAATGAGCTCAATGTGGCTGCCATCACGCTTCAGAAAGTTTACAAGAGTTACCGAACAAGACGGAGCCTTGCGGATGGCGCAATTGTTGTTGAGGAGCTCTGGTAAGGTCTAGATGATCCCTACTTGCAGTTATGTTCCAAGAGTTTAAACTGTTTTTCTTTTCTGGGTTGTGATGGATTTTGTCATCATGCAAATGTCTCTACTGATGTGTTGCAGGTGGAAATGGTTGGACTTTGCAGAGCTTCGACAAAGCTCCATCTCTTACTACGACACTGAAAAGCCGGAGACTGCTGTCTCAAGGTGGGCAAGGGCAAGGACAAGAGCTGCAAAGGTATTTTTCTTCTTGTTCTTTCCTTTTTGCACACCATTTGAATTCATTCTTGTCATTTAATATTTACTTTTGACTGCTGATTTGTTCCCATCTATATATGCTGCCCTAATTGACCTTATTAGCTGAAATCCCCAATCCCTTTCTCATTCTCATTCTCATCCTCTCCTTCATGTCGAGAAAATTTTTTGATCTCTTTTGTTTCTTTACTAGGTTCAATCTTCTCAACAACAAATGCAGAAAAAAATGCAATTTTTTTCTTCTTTTTGTTGTCCGAGGTGTTCGTGTATGATTCAGATTGGGATTTGCAGGTAGGGAAGGGTCTTTCCAAGGATGAGAAAGCTCAGAAACTAGCCTTAAGACATTGGCTTGAAGCTGTAAGCACCTGTTCTTAATGCCATAGGGACAATCACGTTCTTTCCCTTTTTTTGCGGGCTTTTTCTGACTATGCATATTAACAGAAGTACTACCGCATTGACAATTACTGTCGTGGCATATTAACCTTTGTTTTTGCAACTAGCATGAGGACAGTATGATCAGATGACCTGAGTGGAACTAGTTCTTTTGAGAGAAGAATTTTTCCAAGATGAGAACTGAGAACTATGTTAATCAATACGAATAGCTTTTTTGACTAATTTCCCTGCTTTCTGTACCAGTCTCCCCCTGATGTCATCAACCACCAATGAAAACTTCTTAAACCCTCTGAATTTGATTTCAAAGGTCTTTGAATGTCTCTTATAGGCTGATCTGACATCAATAAAGTAAGGCGATGGATTAATTAACCATTGAACTTTTCTCATCTTCTGCAGATTGACCCGTTGCATCGTTACGGACACAATCTGCAGTTCTACTACAATGTCTGGTTTGCAAGTGAGAGCTCACAACCTTTCTTTTACTGGTAAATCCTTGATAAACAACAAAGTTATGGCATGGCATACTAGGATCTGCTTCTAACTTCGCATCTGCAAAATTGAAGGTTGGACATCGGAGATGGAAAAGAACTGAATCTCGAAAAGTGCTCAAGGAACGCTCTTAAGCATCAGCGCATCAAATATCTTGGACCTGTAAGTACAGCAGAGTAAGGATTCAAATTGCTTTGACCGGAGAAGCTCCGTTTTCCGTAACCGAGTTAACAAATAGGCAGCTAAGACAAGATATTATGGCCAAACCAATGCTCGTCTTCAACACTCCATTGTCTAATATGTGTTCATGGTTTGTCTTTCTCGCAGAAACAGAGGAAATCTTTTGAAGTGATCGTAGAGAAGGGAAAGCTTTTGCATAGCCAAAGCGGCGTGCCTCTCAACACTGTGGAGGGATCGAAATGGATCTTTGTCCTAAGCACGTCGAGGAAATTGTACGTGGGGCAGAAGATAAAAGGCCAATTTCAGCACTCCAGTTTCTTGGCGGGAGGAGCCACCACCGCAGCTGGAAGATTGGTCGCACATGACGGCATCCTCAAGGTACCCTCAACTTTGACAGACACCTATATATGCCTGCACCAGCAGCTTCGATCTAAAGAAAATCTACCGGTCGTGGCCATTGATGTTCCTTATCATCTCTCATTCGCTCATATTGCAGGCGATATGGCCTTACAGTGGTCACTACCACCCAACAGAAGAGAATTTCATGGAGTTCATCAGCTATCTTCAAGAACACAATGTGGACATGACCAATGTCAAGGTGAATTCCTGACGTCCTGGGCATGAATTAAGCAGCTTTTTATTGAGCTAAACCATTTCTTCCCTAGTTTCAAACTCTCATCCATTCTTGTATGCCACAGCGATGTGCAGTGGACGATGAAATTCCGCCAAAACTTACTCTTGAGGTACCGTCCGAATCCCCTAGAGACCGCAAAGACAGACCAACTGCAAGTTATGCAATCTCCAGCATGTCCAACGAGGCTCTCGACAGAACCGAGGCCAAGGAAGATAAACCGGCCTGTAAGTCGGGGAAGCCGCTGGGGCAGAAATGGAGCACGGGAGTTGGCCCGCGAATCGGGTTAATGCGAGAGTACCCGTCGAGCCTCCAGTTCCAGGCGCTCGAGCAGGTGAAGCTATCGCCGAGGAGCTGCGGCACCAACAGTTTCTTAACCTGTAACGGTCCTATCCCGTCGCCACGGCCCAGTCCTGGAATCCACCTCTCGCCTCGGATCACCCACATGGGGCGAGCCGGCCCCTAGTGTACATTACTCGCTACATACACTCCCCGTCTCGACGGATCAGCTCATTTTGACTCGTTCCAGTCCCGGGAAAATTCATTGCAGAGACGACATATTTAGGCCTGACCTAGGTCCCCAGATGGTACAGAATAACACGTTGTAGATCATCACCACACAAGCCGACACGGTTCTTTATTTGTTCATTTGTATCATTTCTAAGTTCTCACTGCCAACCACACAGTCGTTGCCATTGTCTACAGAAATTTCCATTGGATTTTTCCTCGGTCAAATATTCGATTTTCCAAACTGCTTCGCGCGATGTTTTTCCAACAACGATAACTTGGGGTGTGGGGAAAATCCGAGGACGACGGGTCGTCGAGGAGGAAATGTCGTACTAATCTAGTAAATTTGCATGCATGGAACAACTCCGCCAATCTAATTCAGTCAAATGTCATCTACGTGTAGGCAGGTCGAGCCATTCCCTAGTCTCGTTTCGTCGTCTCCCCGCATCGTTGAGGAAGACTGGCTCTAAAGGGAGTTCCCCTGACGCTTTGATCACCTGCTTTGTTTCTTTTTCTTGGTCATAATTCGAAGTTGGTAGCACGCTCACGATGACCGTCGTGCCGTGGAATCTCTCGTCGCAAGTATCCTTGATGTACCCTGAATTGAAATTTTAGGGAAGATGTAAAGCTGAAAATGAAATTTGCAAACATAAGTAGGGAAGGTAATATTTCAATGAAAAACATCCGGCACTCTCCTTTGCCACAAACAAGCAACGCATCATATATGTCGATAAGTCGATATGTCCTCTCGACGAGGTAAGAAAAATGCCACTACGTACGCAACAGGCGCATGCATATACTGGTAGTTTTTGAAGTATGGAAAGGTTAGTTAACAGGACGAGTATGTGAGCATGTGAAGCTTGCTGGCTCACATACTCGTAGTCTTAAGTGACTAAAAATTTAAAAGTTCATCTTCTTCAATGCTATGTACTCCTTCGCAAAGTAGGAACAGTCCGATTCCTTTGCAAACAGGATCCGACAAGGCATTGCCACTTTTTTCCGGTCAATGCATTCAATTTCTTCCGCCAGATTCTAATTAGTGATGTCGATCATTACGCAGAGAGCATCGGCTTGTCCCACGGGCGATGATGCAATTGTACCGATGCGAAAGGACTGTGTTCATCATGTCTTTGGAACAAAGGAAATGACATCATGAGCTGACTTGGGTTGGAAAAGTTCAGCTCCCACCATGAAAGAAGGGTAAAGCAGGCATGCCCTAGATAGATTACTCAATACTCAAAGTAGACAGATCAATCATTCGAGTGTCAAGAACCAGAATGCAAAAATACCAATTTTCCTACCGCTACAGTGAAGAAAGAAAGCAACGGGAAAAGCGACAACAAAACAATCTTGGAAAAACAGAGGGTCTGTATTTTGAACCCCTGTGCTCAAGTTCGGCCATTGTCAAAAAGAAACTGCAAACCCCCACACAAAACCTACCAATAATTTAGATGGCGAACAATAACTTAGAAACATGTATTGAAAAAATTAAGCATATCTTAAATCAATGGAGAACTAGTCTAGCATTACAATCTCGGATGTATACAGGATAGCTGTTCGCTGAATTCAGCAAATCCTTATTGCTCTCTTTGAAGCAAAGATGAAATCCAGTCCAATGTAGCAGCTGTAGCGTCTTCCTGGTCCTTTAAAGAAAGCGATAGAGGCGTGACTGCAACCTGTCATATCAGAGAGACAATGAATTAGAAGAAAGTACTTCATCTTTTCATTGTCAGCGGTCTAATTACAAGCATATTCACTTAGTCTCTGGCTTAAAAAGGCCTTTTATCTTCCATAGCATCCTATTGTATATAGTGGCAAGAGCTTCCAATGGTCATATTCCTGACATTGTGCAACAGGGGTGTCTGCTTATGAATGAGTGTCCTGTTATGGATCAACTATGAAAATTGAGGTATGACATAATTATTGCACTGGAATTAGATCGTGACATCAAAAAACTATAGCATCCAAGCAAGTTCAGGGATGATCAGCAGAGTTCCAACCATCCAAAGTCTATCAGAAAAGAAGATAACCAAATGGAGAACAGAATCAATCAAAATTTCTCAATAGATGCACAATTCCCAAATAGAGGCACACAAGATTGCAAGGGTGTGCCAAAATTAATCCATGTCTTTTCCAGGTAGCCACCAAGATAAAATTATCCACTTGATTCCTCCATGCTGAAAGTGGTCACATATTTCAAGTTTAAAATAGAACATCTGACTTGTCATAACTACATGATCCTCTGAAATTTTTATTGGCTTACCACCAAAATTTTACAGCAGCGATTCTTGATAGTCAGTTCTAGAACTCCTACCTTCTCAACTCCATCCATTAGCTAAGTTGTGATTAACAGATTGCTATAAGCCACCTATAATATCTTTTTAACCATAGACAAGAGTAATTAATCTGTATCAATGAAGAAGTAAATCCAAGGATAGGTTTCTTTCCCATTGATTAGGTGTGAAAGAATCGTGCATAGCCATGCTGGGACTTCAGTTAAATATTTCACTTGCGCAATTTGAAGATCTCAAAGAAAGGAGGCACAATAGATAAACTTACAAATCCATTATCCAGAGCGCTGATATCCAATTCTTCATCTGCATCGTCCTGCTCTCTGTGCATGAACTGTGTATTTGCACAAATACCGACGATCAACATAACATTTCATGTACAGAGAACTATTTAACAGGAAATGAATCAGTTCAAAATGTCGGATGGCCAAGCTACCCAGATTAACAGGATCCATTTAGAAAACCTTCCAATACAGCCGTGAAAACACTGACTGACTTTTTACATCGTGTCGAGACCAGAAAAAGATGCTGTAACCAATGGAGACCAGATAGCAAATGCAATTATCGAGCTATAATTTTCATGATTGCAAAATCCGCAAGGCGTTTATCAATTACTTTTAGCTACAACATAAGTTATTAACTTCTCCTTACCTCTAATCTGAAGAACTTCTTCACTCGGTTTGTGTCAGGTTTCCCAGCAGCACCAACTGATTCTATCTCAACAAGACTTTTCCTCTGCGTGGTTAAACGCCGAGCTGCACCCTGAGAGGAGTAATGGATGTCAAAAGAGGTGAATCAAACGGCCACAGCCTAATTCCCCACACAATCAACACATAGGCAGTTCTCCTCAATTTAAGGTACTCACAGCAGCAGATGCATCTCGACTGAGCTGCGCAAGTTGGAGACCAAGGCTTTGTTGATTGGACATAAAATGCCCAGAAGATGGATGCCTATTAGCTGAAACAGCTTGCCAGTTCAGAGTCGATCTCCATAAACTTTGCTTCGTAACTTTGAAACCCTGTCAATTAAGTATAAGTAGCATATAAACAGACAACCAATGCAAAAAAAATATTTTGAAAAAGAGTCAGTGTTGTCTTCCATGTTCAAAGAGGCATTGAAGGCCAAAGAAGCATGCAAAAACATGATTACTGTCATGATTACTTTTTCCTACAGCGTATTAGGAAATTCATAGACTAAAAAGTTATGCAGCTATACAGCGAATTCTTATTGCTTCACTAAAAATGAACGCTCAAGATGAAAGCACAAGCTCAAAAGCATCGATATCTGAATCAGATCATACTAAGGAACAAGTGCTGAAGATTAAATACTATATTGAGCTCCCAAAAACTGGAAGCCATGCACAAATTTGATTGACTATCAACAATGACAAGGTGCCCCTACCAGGATTACTAAGAATTGCAGATCAACTGAGATCGATGTCCAAGAGAGAATTGAAGAACATAATATAGTAACACAATCGTTTGCCCTCAACATAAATAAGATCTTCAGCTAACTAAATATTTTCGCAGGTACTTTTCAGCAAATTATCATCAATAAATAAATGTTTTCTTTTCAACTTAGAGAGACATTTCAGGTCTAGAAATCCCTCTGCAGTAAGGTTTCCACGCTACGCATATGAGCAATCAGGTGTTGCCATGTACCAGCATGCCAGGGAAATTTGGGCAGATGCAAAGTTATAAATAGGAGTAGAAAGAAAAGAAAATGATGTCCTGCTTCTGTCAACTATGCATTCTATGAGGTGATTAAAGTGCACGAAAAGCTAATCACCAGATGAAGTGACTTCCTAAAATCAACTCATGCCAACAAAAGGTAAGAAGAGGTAACATATTGCAACATTCATTAGATAACTCTGACCATCTGAATGTTTCAGGCCTAAGAATGCCACCTAACCTACAGAGGGGTGATTAGAGTATAAAATCCTTCAACAAAACAAGGATCAATCGCTGTGCATGCATTCAGCCATTGCTGGAATTTGTGAATTATTAAAGTAGAAAAAGATGGCATTATCCAGAGGAACCGATGTGCACAAGTCATAGCCAACAAATGTCATCTCATACACAGTTCTATACGCACAAGATGGGATAACAAAAAACCATGCATATACTAGTCCCAGCGCATTTCAGGGAACTTCAGCACACAAACCTTATTGTTCAAAGGAGATGTTGGAACTTCAATATTCAACGAGCAACTTTTTGGAAAAGTTCCCCTTTCAATATCTCTGATAGTTGCATTTATTAACGGTAAGCAGACAGCGACTGCGTCCTTAAAATCACTTCCTTGACTCTCATCCTTTTTCCTATAAACATTGAATCTTTAGGAAAAACTTATAAAGAAGAAAAAGAAGAAGACAATATGTTCAAATAGTACAAAGAGTGGTAGCTTACCAGTTCAGTGATATGGACAAAGATGGTATACCGCAAATTAATGCTTCTCTAGCTCCGGCAATGACACCAGAGTAAAACCTGCCAGAGTCTCAATTCAGACATTTCACAATGAAACGACTCATTGTTTTCTGAAAGTCTACAGCATAGTTATGCTTCGTCAATTCAGAAAATACAAGCATATTACGCTTACATTTGATTGCCACAGCTTGAACCTCTATTGATTCCGCTAATAACCTGAATATGAAGAAAATATTAAAACTTCAAACATGTCCAATATTGAAACCAAAGGACGGAATTGCACTAGCAGCATCAGACGCTAACCAATAAAGGCTTCGACCATGAAAAAAGTGCTCCAGATAATGCTAATGAGACACAATCCACCGGAGTCCCTGACCAAAAGTAAAATGCCAAAGGAATACGGCTATAAGCAAGCAGTTTCAACTTCACCACGTTACTCGCATATGGTACAAGCAAAATTTACGGATCCGATTTCAATAATTAGCGTTCGTACTTTGGTTTGAAAATACTCAGACCTGGATGTGGCCACAATTATAACTTATGAACATATTTTAAGCACTTCATAGATTCAGATTCCTAAAGCAAAAGCAACATAAATCATCGAAAGTCATGAGCACGAGTAGCAGCCCCACCCGAAACTTCGTAAGCCACGGCGCCATTTATTTCAGCGGATGTCACAGCCACCGTTTCTCTAAGAGTCACAGAATGACCGGAGGCCGATTTGTCCCTAAACAATGCCAAATGAAACATTTAAACAATCACTAATAGAAACTGAAAGCAACGTACCAAGCATCCTCCCAAAGCCAAAATCAATACAAGAGAGATGAACAGAAAAAGGAAGAACCAAATGTCCCCGCTCAATTGAATAAGGGGGACAAGTGCAAAGAAAACTGAGGAAAATTCACATAATGAGGGGCGAAAAAAAACGTCATTTTTAATAACCACTGCGCTGATTGAAATCAGCGTCGCAAGCATAGTGGTAGGTAACGTCATGATAGAACGGCCGAACAACCAGAATCTCGGTACTCGATCGCAGCAGAAGACAAAATATTCTCCAAGCAGAGACGATACGGCTGAAGAATTCCGGCAGTAATAGAAACCGAAGCAAGCTTAATCGAAATGCGAAACATCACGCGCCAATCCAAATAGAAGAGCAACATCGACGAGAGAAGGAAGAGCAACGAAGCCGAGAAAAATTCCAAACGGCGAGCGAGCGAGACAGGGAGACTCACGATTGAGGAACGCAGACGTGGACATTGCAGAGGCCTTCGCGGACGAGCGCTTCGACGAGGCAGGCGAGGCCGGGGGACTCGATTCCGTCGCTGTTGGTGACGAGGACGATCGGCTTCGAGCAATCGTCGGCGCCGGCGCCGCCAGGGGCGGAGTCCGAGGTGGAAGGCTCGATCGGCTCGGCGGGGCCGCCGCCGCCGCCGCCGTCCTCCTCCTTGCGGCGGGCGAGGACCTGCTGGAGGTTGGAGACCAGGCCCGGGGGTAGCTGGTTATCCTTAACGGACGCCATGGCAATGAAATGCAGATTCGGATTCTAAGCAGTAGAGAGAGAAAGAGAGAGACTTGGAAGAAATAGCAATGAAATTCTAGAGAGAGAGAGAGGGGAAAAGGAGCGAGCTTGATGTAAGAGAGAGGAAGAAGAAGGAGGAGATTGATGATGGACCGATTCTAACGGCGTCTTACAGGAAGAGAGAGAAAGCGAGGAAAGCCTACGACTGTGGAGAGAGAAAAAGTCCAATGGCTCGGGTTTTAGAGAGAGAGTGTGGGGCCGCGGTGACAGCGCCCACCTTTTTTTGCTCGCAGGTCCCTCAGCTCCTGTGCAAAATGCAATTCGGGCTCTCTCCTCCTGATTAAAGTGATTTAGTCATTGAACTTCCATTAGCAACAAAGTAAAAAAAAAAAAAAGTTTCCATGCTCCTCTTCTTTTTTTGGGTCAATCCATGCTCTTCTTTAGCTAACCTTTAATTTGGTCATCGAATTACAGTATCGTTTGACCTAGTTCTTATAAGCTTTTAATTAAATCAGTTTAGTCTTTCGTCAAATATCAAGACTCTTTACTAACAATAGGGATCCATGTTAATGACTGTGGGCCCAACAACCAGGTTAAATTGGTGTGCTAAATATCAATTGGACTCGATTGACTAGAACAATTATATTGGTTCAATTCATGCAATGCAAATATTAAACTAAATTAATTAAGAATTCAAGATTAAAGCTGAACAAAGAGCATAGCGACTACTTTTTGGCATTGCCATAAAATTTTCTTCAAAAGTATGGTGAAATTTTATTGGTGGATGAATCAAAAGTTGCCCACCGAAGCTCTTAAATTGTTCTCTTTATGTAAATTTAGGACCTCCTGGCGTGGAGATTGTATACTTTTGTAATGTGAGATTTTCTATCCATCCAAATAAACCATTGGAGTGTAATGTGAAGAGCCATCAAAGTACCTAAAACCTTTGGCGTAAAATCCCATAAATTACAACTCCAATGGAGGAAGAAGATTGATTGCAAATATCAACTCAACCCTCCATGAATAAAAAATGAAAACCTTTTGGATTCTTAAATCAACCCGAGGTCTTATTGCCTAAGTAACATCAAACCGTGAATTTAGGGGCCACTCGTTTTAAAGACTTGATAAATGAGAATGGTCCGATTCGCGCGACATAATACCTGACCATGGCATCTTTTGTCTAGCAACAATCACCCTGATAAATCAAATTCAATCCACAGAAAGCGATTCCTCTTTCAGAAAATTAATTCATTAGGTACGAATGGGTGGGTAAAAACATTAATGGCGTAATACATGGGAACGTGCTAGCTTCGATGTTAAAAGAAAAAAAGCCATTTGTTTAAGCGAGGGAGGGATTCTCTGTTTAAAGAAGACGCATGTTCTCTAGCAGCGCGTGAGCCGCACGATTCCGGTGGCCCCCACCGAGCACGTGACCGGTCTCTTGCCCGGATATCGCCTGACAGCTCGTCCTGTAATTCCCGGCGTAATTACGATTTTGGGCCGCGTCGTCTTCGTCCCTTGCTAACCTGACGCGGCGGTGATGGCGAAAGAAAAGCTCCTCCGGGGAGGCGGATTGGGTGTCGAGACACGTGGCGGACCGTTACTGGTCGCCGAGGGGTTGTCCCCCCGTGACTTTTGTCTCAGCGGGGGAAGGAAACGCGGTTTTTTTTGTTTGGTTTCCAACTGCTATCGTGGCCCACAAGATTTACTTCCCGGCCGTTGGATCGGATCGGATCGGATCGGATTGCATTTCAACGTCAAAGGGATGGGCCCCGCCACGGCCTCGCCTTTATTGGGGAAAGGTCTGGGAGTCCATTTATGCCTTACACGAATTTTGCTCAAAAGCATAATTCGCTCCCACTATAGATAATATAATATAATATAATATATCCATTTTCAAATCACATTGAAAATTCTCGCGCCGGTGGAGAGATTCACGCCCTGCTCCATTTATTTAGCAAAAAATAGATACTTTATGAAATATTTTACTTAAAATAACTAATTGATGAAATATATTTTCATTATCAATAACAAAATATTTATCATTTATTCATTTTTGTAAACAATATAAATTGTTATTTTTAAAAAATATATTTTTTAAATCATTTAGATTTAAGTATATCTTCAAATTACTTCGTCTAAATTCTGGGACGTAAAATTTAGAAAGAGAAAGATATACTGGGCCATTAAGGGGCTCTCTTGGGGGGAGGGTAGACTCCATCGCAACTTCTTCATAAATTGTTTAAGTAATTGGTAGGCTGGTATAGTAACCATCAGGGTCAGTGAAGGTGAGAGAGGGAGGTGGAAGCCCTCCTACTAGGCTAATATATGTTTCGCATAGTATCTTTCAACTGACTTATCGTCTTAGTCCTTAGTTAAAAAATGCTGTCAATTTTTTTTGCTGAACAATTAGATTAGATGCAGTAATTGGGTTCGATTTTTTTTTATTTTGTCTTTTTTATATTTTTCATGCATGCAAGGCAAAATCATGAACAAGATGGCTGGATACAGGTGAGATGTGGGTCTGGCTCTGGAGGGATTGAGTAATGTAATAGTGCTCTCCAATTATTCATTTACTCCTTTTATGGTGTGGCCGGCCCAATGCGTCCGACCAAAAGGTGCGCCCTTCACGTTCCCTTCCGGATTGGAATTGGGTTTGCATGCAGATTTATTCCCACAACGTGGACTCCACAATTGTAAATTGGTTTCAACTATTGAAATTGAAAAGGATTCTTCCTTAGACTTGATACCCCTAAAAAAGCAAATGTCCAAACCAAAATGTCGGCGACCGGAAAAATAAGATTGTTAGTGATTTTAGGGCATTGAATTCGTATGGCCCGCCTGATAGAAAATGCATGCACACAGGCTTATTCCTCAGTGGTTGAATCGATTCCACGAGGTCAGATGTCATAAGGAGGCGACCTGCTAGTGTGCGAGATCCTTTTGGTTGCCCCGTCACAGTTGAAAGTTGGAAGTATATAATAATCATGGGCAAGTTGTGATGAGGAGGGATTAGCCAATAGAAAGTTTTTGAACTCCAAACGAATTTAGACTTATTAAGGATCGAATGAATATATTAGAACTTAGAAGTCATAAAACTTGTCATAAAATGAAACTGAGTGTTAAAACTTTCAAAAAATGCATCAAGTTCTAAAATATGCTAAATTAGTACAATTATGTCATTCCCTTGAATGTGCTTTTTGCAAGTTTTCATAACTCAATTGTATCGTGACAAATTTTAGAATTTAATTGCATTTTTTTCGAAGTTTTAGACATCTAATGCATTATATTTTGTCGAGTTTTAAATTTTCATTAAGGAATCAATCCACGATAAAAAAGCAATGCATAAAGAGTAAAAAATGAAAGAGAGAACAGTCCTTATGGAAAGGGGTGAGCATGTCGGATTGTTTAAACTAGAACCACTTGAACTAAACTGGACTAGCTGGTTTGGTCTTGTTTTTTGAGGTATTAGTCTAGTTTTTGATTCCATGAAAGTGGAATTGGTGAGTTTCAATCTAATTCTCCTCCCCATACTAGATTGACGGATCAAACCGACTATTTTTAAAATATATATATTTAATTTCTTAAAAATAGCAATAAATCATAAAATATATTATTTTATTTCTTAAACACACACATGTATAAATTAAATTTAAACTAAAATCTTCATCAAATAAAAAAAGTGACTAGTTTAGTCACACCGGAACCAACAGTCCGATCTAATTCCCGGTTCCAACAAATTAATTTGGGAACCGATCATCCTTACCTATGGACGTGAATCATAGAAGCATGATAGATCCACTTGGGGAGATAAAAGGTGGATTTGGGTTTGATATTTCCACCCGATTGCGGAATTATAGCTAGCCTGCATGATTAATTCCTATATTGCGTGCGCAATCTCTTTCTTTTTCACGTGATTTCCGACGCGTCGGTCGCGTTGTCGTTGACTCTTTGCATTCGTCTCGTCTTAATCCGCTTGTCATTGCGATTCTCTCGCGGGTCACGAAGACCACGATGTTCGGGAAATGATTACGGGGTTCGACGCAGTGGATATAAGTAAAGCCGCTCGTCTGAATTGGGGATGAGTGTCGTGCATTTCAATGATGATATAATCTGGGTGATTTCAACGAAATAATGAAGATTAGAAAGTCAAGGATATCTTCTTCTTCTGTTTTTTCCCAATGAATGTGAGGGTTAATGCCAGATTCATATGTTTTCTCTATAATTAGATATATTTATCATTCGAAATAGGGGGAAAATAATCAAAATATTAGAATTGGTTTTTTGGGGGCCAAGAAGTACGAGACTGAGTTGGACTAGATTCTTGGGTTGAAATTTTATTTTTTTTCGGTCCTACTCTAATCCTACTCTAACACTCACGCTCGATTTTTTCGCCTCATCATTGCAGGGCGTGGGAATCGAAACCCACTCCTGAAATAAAATCGTCTCCGCTCCAATCCTCTATGAGAAAGTGAAAATTTGAACCTCCCACCTCCCTCTTCTAAGTTGGAATGGTGGCCACTGGAGCGAACTCCCAGTGGTTTCTTGGGTTGAATTTACCTATACCTATATCCTCTTGGGAGAAATTAGGAAAATTGTTTTGAAAGTATTAAATTTATTACTCTCTTATTAATTCACTCATAAATTTATCAATAAATAAGTCTTACATTTTGCCACCCGAATCTATCAAGTCAATTTTGATAATAAATCATTAACGTAGATACCAAGCGTCATACATGACATACGAGATCTTTTGACGTTGATAATTTTTAATAATATTTTAATTTAATTTTTCTTTTTCTTTTTTCGCCCATCGAGCCTCATCGACGGTTGGCAAAAGCCCCGCTAAACCTGGGCTAACAAGGGCCACCCTCATTGGATCAGCTAAGGGCGAGGGTTACTCTTTCTTGCATAGTGGAGGGCAACCCATGCTCACCCAAAAAAGGGTGGCCCTTGCCTTATGTGCTGGCCCTCGATGAGGCTCGGCAGTGGCTCGTAAAAGGAAAAAGAAAGAAGAAGATAAATTAAACTAAAAAAAAAAAAAGAGAAAGGGAAAATAAGAAAATGAGAATAAAAGAAAAATAACAAATACAAAATATTAAAATATTATTAAAAATTATCAACGTCAAGATCAAGTATTTGTTATATTGTGTAAGATGGTCGTATCCACATCAACGATTTCAGTCCAAAATTGATCAGATAGACTTACTTGACAAATGTGAAAAGGTTAATGACTTAGTCAGCAAAATTGATAAATCTACGATTAAATCGATAACAATGCAATGAGTTTCAAATAAGTTTCAAAATTTGTTGACAATTTTTCTAGAAGGAGTCAATCGAAGCCTTGCCCAAGCTCCATATTTGCATCCATTATGAGATGCATATCATCTGTAAAGGTTGTTTTCATAGGTGTATTAGTGGGAATTACACATATCATGTGTGAAGTTTGTTGTTCCTAAAATTTTAATTCATTCAAGACGGTCAATGAATATTAGCCTATAAGCAATGTCATCCTTGCATTTTTTATCTATTTAACGTAACCATTTCATTTTTGATAGATATTCAATCTAGTTCTCAATCTATATAAAAAACTTCAATATTATCCTCATATTGATTCAAGTTTAGGAACACACCGAACATTTTATATAAACTGTGGACTAAATTAAATATTTACCAAAAGTTCAAATGCCATTTAAACAAAATTAAAGTGCACTAATAATATCATACGTTGAGTTACGGTTTATGAACCATATCGAATAAATTAAAAGTTTAAAGATTACACTATATATTGGGTCAAACTTCGTGGAACATCTACATCATTTTTCCCGACAAAAACAAAAAAGCAACTCTTCTTATCCTCTTTCCAATTAATATTCTCGTTTTTCTTCGAAATTATAAATACGCAACAATGGCAGTCAAGTCATGATGCTTCATTTTTCCAAGTCCAGCACAGTGACGTGGACTAAGAATCTTTCAATTTCCTTTTTCGCTTCCCCCTTTCTTTTTTCTTTCCTTTCGATAATTCCCAACTATACACATACATTATATATATTTATATATATTTTTTGTCGAGTAATTATATAAAATATTTATCCTTTTTTCCCCCTTTTTCTCTTTTTCTCTTTTCCCGGTCACTAATTATTATTTTCGTCCAACCAAAAACTGAAGAATATAGCGACTGACAGCAGCGGCAGCTCGCGCTTCGCACTGCTTTGGCGCGACCGCTGACTTAGGGTTTCGAACAGTCGGAAAAATCCAATCGAGCGCTCCCCCAGCAACCTGCGCGAGCGAGCCTCTTCCCTCGAGTCGCCAGCTCTCGCCCCGCTCGCGTCGACGAGGGGAGGATCGGCGGCGAGGATCGTCACCGGCCGGCGAGCCGCGGCGGCGGAGATGGAGGAGTACGGAGGCCAGAACCAGTACGAGGAGGACAACCCGTTCGCCTTCGACGGCGGAGAGGAGGTCTACGAGTACCATCAACAGCAGCAACAGCAGCAGCAGCAGACGGAGCGGCGATATTCGGGGCGCGACGTGGACTCGTTCGGAGGCGGCGGCGGCGGCGGCGACGGCGACGGCGGCGAAGAAACGGACCGGAGGCGTCCGGCGGAGCACCGCGACTCTTCTTCGAGGTTAGCTTGCTCGGGTCTCGGGAGTTGACTGGTTAAGATTTTTTGCAGAGTTTTGGAGGAATTGGGGGAATTTCGAAGCTGCTGCGGCGCGCTTGGGTTTTTGTTGTTTCCTTTTCCTTAGAATTTGCGCGCGCGAACTTGAGCTATTAGAATTCGACCGAAAAAAAAAAAGGATTTTGACCTAGTAGAAGATGACGCCGATATTGCCGAGTGAAGAATAATTCTGGCCATTTTTTTTTTAATTTTTATTTTTTGCCGCCTTCTTGTGATAGGAAACTCTTTGTTGGAGGCATTTCCTGGGAGACTACCGAAGGTATGTCAAGCGTTTCGTCACTGAATTTCTCATGGATTAATTTGAACGTGAAGTGTATACTTGGAAGTTCTCTTGTCGATTAGAATAAATTGGGGATTAAACTGTCTAATGCTAAGTGTTGCGAACCCGGCTAGTGCATAAGTATCGTAATTCGCATTACTTGCCAGCCATCAATATGTATTAAGAAGTTTGAATTCTTCTGTCTCAGGGGAATGCCTAGAAGTCCCTTGCAGTGGATAATAGGAAGTACCAAATCATCTATGGTCCTCACTGTAGATTTCAATTTGTGCTCGCCCACTGTCCTATCCAGAGTAGCGAATCTTGATGATTTTTCTTGGCTGCTCTCAGAGATCCTTGTTTTCCGATTCATCTCACCAACTTCTCAACACTTAGTTTTGATAATTGGCACAACCCCTGTCTGTGTATTCTTGTCCTAGTTTTGATAATTGGCACAACCTGTCTGTGTATTCTTGTCCTATGATTAAATTCAACTAGTTATTGCTTGAATTTACTGTCATTTTTCCATTTGATTGTGATGCTAAAGAGATCTTCTACTCGTCTATTTGGATAGTTTCCTGTCTTCTGCTCTCACTGAATGCATTCTTCTGGCTTCAGCAACGGCATCACTCCTCAAACATGGCATGCACACGTTAGTAATAACTTATAATTGCAAGTGTTAGTAGTTGTGCACCTAAACATGTTTTAGGATTGAAACGAGGGTTTTAGGTGATGAGGAGTGGATGCAGCGTAGAACAGGATATTTAATCATGAAAAACACAAACTTGCTTCTAGTATTGCCAATTTGTAATGTTGACCATGCCATCTGTTCGAATATAGATAAGTACCGATACACTGTTCAACCTTGTAGCATTTTGTGTATTTTTTTTTTTCTCCAGACAGATTCACTAGTTATTTTAGCAAGTATGGAGAAATTGCTGACTCTGTGATTATGACGGACAAGTATTCTGGAAGGCCTCGAGGTTTTGGATTTGTCACATTTGCTGATTCAGTAGTTGCCGATAAGGTTTTGGAGGAAGGCCACGTCATAGACGGTAGAGAGGTAATATTCTCTATCAGAGTCAATTTATTTACTGTGCAAAAGAACTTCCTTGTCATGTTAGAACTTTCTTGGATGTTGTATCATGTCAGGTAGAAGTGAAGAGGACGATCCCCCGGGAGGATATGGAAGGAAAATCAGCGTTAAAGACAAAAAAGATCTTTGTCGGTGGACTCCCAGCATTCCTGAGTGAAGGTGGCATATCCCCCTTTTCATTTTGTCTCTCTGAGGCATGGGAATTTATTAGTTGACACCGTGCTTTACTGTGCAGATGAGTTGAAGGAGTACTTCTCTTTCTATGGTAGTGTTGTTGAGCATCAAATAATGCTAGACCACACGACTGGACGGTCTAGAGGCTTTGGGTTTGTCACATTTGGTGAAGAAGATGCAGTTGAAAGGATAATATCAGAAGGCAAAGTGCATGAACTTGGAGGGAAACAGGTGAGTTATAATTCCTAACCAGTAGGGAACTTCATCAGAGATGAGCAGCTTCTAACATAGCTCTGACCATAATGTTTAGGTGGAAATTAAGAAGGCCGAACCAAAAAGGGGAGGTAGTGACTACAGCGGAAGCCATTCCAAATTCAGAGGCAGTTTCAACAGTAGTGGGGGTGGTTACGCTAAAGAATATCATCCAGGAGATGGGTTTGGTGGGAAAGTAAACAGAAATTTTGGTGGGGGTTATGGAGGTTTTGACGGTTATGGAGGCTATGGAAGTTATATTGGAAGCTACGGTGGAAGCTCAGCTGCATTTTATGGTGGATATGGTTATGGCTACAGTTTTGGGGGCCCAATGTATGGTGGCGGCACTTATGGAGGCAGCAGCAGCTATGGTGCCCCCAGTGGTTATGTCACGAGCGGTTTTTATGCTGGTAATAGAGCCTATGGAAGAGGAGGCGGCAGTGGCGGTGGCGGCAGCGGCACTGGTGGCAACGGCGGTATCCATGGCAGTGGTAAGGGATATGGCTATAATTCCGCAGCAAATGGGGCTGCAATGGCCGAACGGTACCATCCTTATGGGAGATGAGATTTTTATTGGCTTGAGTAGTGTCAATGCACACGGAACGGAAGGACGTTTGTCCCTCACGGTTAAGGCTTGTTACTTGATTAACACCTCTCCTGTGCATAATAATAGCATAGCCGATCGACAGGGCACCTTGTAATTATCAGACAGATTGAGATGTAATGTTTAATCTATGATTTGGGATGAATATGAGCCTGTTTATTTGGACATTCTTGACCTTCTGCTGTATCAGTGGTTTAATCTGAATCACCTGGGTTGATAGTTATTACATAGGTGATGCTGTCATTGTTCTTTTAGAGGGTGATTACGGGAAAAACATTCTTTCGGCTTTTCAATCGAAAAACAGATCTTGCTTCATCAAAGGCGGCATGATCTCTGATGCGTTTGTCCTTTTTCCAACGCAAGTTATGGTATTCATTATCTTTAGACGGATTCTGCGTAAAGAGTGGTTATACCAAATTTCATCGATGGACAGCACAATAACTGTGGAGACAACATTGTCTTGAAAAACAGAAAATAGAAAAAAAAAAAATCTTTAAGAAGCAAGGTTCGTCAAAATTGCAAGTATCTTTTGCTGGATGCAAACTTATTAGCTGTACTGTACGAAGTAATGAAGCTGTAAACAAGCGCAGGTACAAGTGTCTGAACGATCAAGCACTTTTACGGTACCAGTACCACAACGTTGGGATGTGTTATCGTAAATAAGTATAAAAAGGTCGTAAAATTGATTTACGATTGTAAAAAAAGTGAGAGAAAGGAGCACTAATGTACCTATGGAATTCCTTGCATTTAAAACTGGTGGCATCTTATAGTTGTACGTCTCAATAAAACATAAATGCTAATTTATTCAGTTTCGACGAGGACATTCGTGAATTTAAGTCGTTTTTTCTTTACCGTCGAAAAAGACAAACAATGCTGAACTCTTTTTTGGGCATATCGATATCATATGTCCGTGTCATCTCGAGTTTAACGTCAGAAGAGGACTCCATCTCTTTCATTATTTTTTAAATCTAGTACATGCTGTCAGAACTAACAAGACAAATATTTCTATATATGTCTGCCCATATAATATGCTAGTAAAGATATGATTATGTAAATGATATGGGGCTAAGACTGTAAAGAAGGGTGGCTTGCACGAAATGCAAACCTTGATTTCTTGAAAAAGCATACTTGTGTGCAGGTTCATCCCTCCTCTCCATATTATATATAATCTATAGTACATTAGTATATGTATTATAGCACCATAATCACCAAGTCCTGCGACAACTGTCTCGTCCCTTTCGGACGTGGCCGTGAAGGTCGCGCTCTCATTGTGCGCGCAGGATCAAAATGCATTGGGAATATAACACCAAAAAAGCTTAAATTTTGGCTTCGATGACACTTATATTTAAAAGAACAATTTCGTAAGTGACTCGGAAATACCTTCCGATGCAATTTTATCCCGTTAAAAATCCTACATGTCAACTGGCATGGATAATAATAGGCAAATGGAGCTGACATGGATCTCAAGAAGCTTAGAAAAATTCCACCAAAAAGCCTAAACTTTATTTTATGTGATACCAATATCCTAATTTTTTTTTCATATCATCAATACCCTAAAGTTGTACTATCCTGAGAGGTTTGGGAAAATTCTATGAAAAGTCTAAACTTTACTTTGTATGATACTAATATCCCAAAGTTTTTTTTTTCATATCATCAACACCCTAAATTTGTACTAATGACCCAAAAATCTATCACAATTCTATGCCACGCGATGGCTTGCATGGACAATAGCAGTTTTAAACATAGTTAACAATGAATCTGACGTGGCTTTATAGTCAAGTTCAATATTTATTCATTGGTGGGCTTGACAAGCATGGGATTTGTACGTGTCGTGATCCAGTGCAACTCACATTTCAGGGTGACTTCTTGTGAGGTTTAAATTTCTTAAAAAAAATAGGACCTTACAAGTCTTCTTTTTGGTAACTTTTAGAGTTCCGGAAGCCAGGGTGACCACTTGTCTGGGTTTTAATGACCCGAAAAAAAGGTTTTAGCATGACTGTAAGAAAAATTTAAGCCTTTTGATAGTATATTTGCAAACATGCAAACATATGCAAAATTTTATTTTTAAAGAGTGATGTTTTCCTCCAATCTGGCTATGGGAATCTAAACGTTGGATTACAAACATGAACATCAATCACATTAATGTTCACTGCATGTAGATAAACAATGGGTATTATAAGTTTTTTTGTTGTTGAAAAAATAGCATTCTTAAATTAATTAAAAACACGACATTTTCAATAGGTCATGTTCAATTGAGATTTTTTAGAAAGTATCATTCACATGCTACATGAGTTTCAAAAAGACATTTACTTGTCAATTGAACGAGAGTCACCATGGTTATAAATAGGACTCATCATACTCTAATCATTCAATTATATTTTAAAACTATATTTATTCGTTTGATTAATCAGGTACAAGTTACGAATCTTATTTATACACAAATCTGACAAAATATAAATGTAATTAATCTCACATACTTCAATGCACGTGACAGGATCACAAAAGATTTTCCGAATTTTTTCTCAATAGCGTAATGCAAAGACACACTGCGTTTCATTTTATCTCAACCCATATTAGACCGTAGTTCAACATTAACAATCGCCAATGCCATCCTCGTGAAAACGACAAACTCTCTCTTTTTTTTTTGAAAAGGTCTCGTCAAGAAATGCTTTCCATCCACTTATTAATCACAATAAATGCAATCAAACCGTAGGCATAACACGAGAGACAATCCGTACATCAATAAATGCAAACTCCTTAGAATCGATGGTTTCTGGTTTCATAGTATTCTCGAACTTATCAATCAAATAAAATCATTTCTTAATTTATAAAAAAAGAAACGGACGAAGCCACCGCCACGCGCCCACGCGCTCTCTCTCTCTCTCTCTCTCTCTCTCTCCATCATCAACATCGTTTTTTTTTCCCTCCTCTGCCCCGCAAAAACTTTCCCTCCTTTTCCTAGGGTTTCTCTGCAATTTCTCTCCCCCTCCCCTCTCCGATCTCCTCCGCTTCCCGCCGGCGCAGCGCGCCTCATCATGAGCAAGGATACCGACGCCGCCGGAGGCTTCGACTTGTCCGAGCTCCGCTCCGATCTCCCCGCCGCCGCCGCCGGTGAATATTCCTCTCGACCTCTTGCTCCTCCTCCTCCTCTTTCCCCCCCTCATTTCCCGCGCGCGATGTTCGCGAGCCGATCGGACGGAAGAAACGCGCGCGCGTCCGACCGGGACGGCTGCCTTTGATTGCCTCCTCGGTCGGTGAATTTCGCGGCGTCCTGCGAATCGGGACCGCCCCGCCGTACCGAAATGGCTGGCGACAGTTTATCTGTTCTTTTTATTTTTTATTTTTTTATGCGTGGCTGCTTGTCCTTGGGTCCGGCCTTTCTGTGTTTTGCGCTTCGCGTGTCCTGGCAGCCTTATAGTCCGATTCGAGCGCGGGCTGAGCGTGTCCTTCTGGGTGTATGATCTGCTGTTGCGTGTTTTAATCGTATTCAGCCTCGTCCTGTTATGTTCTCAGACGGATTACATGGGAAGTTCTAGGTGTTATTGAATTTAGCTTTGATGGAACATGGAAGCCTAAAATGATCAGTGACGGAGCAGTTCTGCTCTTTTCTTTATCCAAAATAAGTTCTTTTTGGGCTGTGCATCTCTGAATTGGATTTTTATGTTCGACCCGTCTTCTTTGGTGATTGCTTCGTCAATGTATTGGCGAAACTGACTTGCGTTTTGCATGTGCTTTAGTTGAATGTGGTCAATTTTTATTTTATTTTTTTGGTGCACACACACTTGATGAGCAATTGCTTGAAAATCCTATTTACTCCTTCCTCTTTTTGGCGTTTGTAGCTCTAAGCGCAGAAGATCGCAAAGGTCTCGTCAATGCACTCAAGGCAAGTTATTGTGGAACTTTTTCCTGAAGTAATTGTCGGTTGCGAGTTGGAATCTCTGGGAAGCATGTAAAAAGACGCCTTCTTTTCAAAAGGAGACGAGATATTATGTGATGAGTTAGTTGATGGTCCTCATTTAACCTCGTACTTGCTTAGGGAATTAATTGCTATATAGCTTCCCAACAGAACAGACGTTGTTGCATAAGAACATAAGTTTTGTTGCGTTTTACAGAGTTTCAATTGCATTATTTTGCCTGCAGCTGTTCCTTTTAGTTACAGTTTTCCTTTTTTTATTACAATTTCTACAGAACAAGTTGCAGAGCTTGGCTGGGCAGCATTCGGATGTGCTAGAGAGCCTTTCCCCTAATGTTAGGAAGCGCGTGGAGGCTCTAAAAGAAATTCAGGTTTCTTGTACTTGGATGTGTTTTAAATACCACATAATTCATGGTCATTCCATTTTTATACAGTCGTGTAGGTTTCATGGCCTATTCGTATACGCATGCATGCGAGTTGATTTTGCCTAATGCCAGTTGAACAGTTGTATGTGTTGTTTCGTTGACTGTCTTATTTAGCTGGTATAGAGGAGGAGCTCTTTACTTGCATGTCGCCAGTTAATTTTTCGTTCAATGGAATATGTTGATTTGCATCAAAGTTCTCATGGTAACTGCTAGAACTAGGAAGTGTGTAATTCCTGTGGATAAGTGTGTGTTCTTATTTCTGATAAGGACACACATTTTCATTTTGTCTATTCAAGCCCCTGGCGATACCCTAAATCAGGTCGATAGTGGTCAAGCCGACCATATACCCCAATCCCAAGAATGTGTATTCATGTCAAGACATTTACAGTTTCCCATAACATGTAGAAAGGAAGTTTTTGACGCTGGTGACTGGTGATTTTCAGAGCCATCATGATGAGATGGAGGCTAAATTTTTTGAGGAGAGGGCAGCATTGGAAGCTAAATACCAGAAGTTGTACGAACCCCTATATACAAAGGTCTGCATCATTTGTTCTCACTTGTGATATTCCATGACAAAGATGAAGCTTGTGGCACATAGTGATGGAAATGTTTATCTGAATGGTGGTATTGCAATCCATTCTTCTAGATGTTTAGACTGCTCTGGTGTCTGCTGATACACTTTTTGTTTTTTGGCACTTAGAGATATGAAATTGTCAACGGAATTGTTGAAGTTGATGGAGTAGTAAAGGAAGCTTCTGCAGCGGAAGAAGAGGACAAATCCGCTGAAGGTGGTCTCTATGAGGGTCTCTGTTGTTGTCCTGAACTTTTATCAGAGTGTTCTTTTTCCTTATTGAAATTTTAATGCAGAGAAAGGTGTGCCAAACTTCTGGCTCACTGCAATGAAGACTAATGAAATTCTGGCAGAAGAGGTAGTGAATGCAGAACCATCCTTTTGTTTTCTCTAGTAGAAGTAATTGTGGCTTATTATTTTCCATTTCTTTGCTTAGATCTCTGATCGGGATGAGGGGGCTCTGAAGTTTCTAAAAGATATTAAGTGTTCTAAGATCGATAAACCTAAGGGCTTTAAGCTTGAGTTCTTCTTTGATGCTAACCCATACTTCAAGAACTCGGTGCTTACGAAAACATATCACATGATCGATGATGATGATGAACCTATTCTTGAGAAAGCTATTGGGTAAGTTGCTTTACTCTTATATTTTGTTTAGGCAGCTTTGGTTCCCATAGCTCATGCTTTGTGGTGCAACTCTCAGGACGGAGATTGAGTGGTATCCAGGGAAATGCTTGACCGAGAAGCTGCTGAAGAAGAAGCCGCGAAAGGGTTCAAAAAACGCCAAACCCATTACCAAAATTGAAAAATGCGAAAGCTTCTTTAATTTTTTCAATCCTCCAGAGATTCCAGATGATGATGAAGATGATGAATTAGATGAAGATACGGTATGATGTCGCTAGTAGTGTTGCAATGAATTACACTTTGTTCTAGTGGAGTCTTTTAATCTCTTTATATTGGTTTCAAACAGGCAGAGGAATTGCAGAATTTAATGGAACAGGATTATGACATGGGGTAAGTCAATGATCTCTTCTTGCTTGATTAAGGTTGACCCTCCATCATTGATTTTCAATAGGATTTTCTTGGCCTGTGTGTTACCATTTCCCTGACTTGTCGAGCAAAGAGAATTTTACTTGAGGTAGTTTTAAAGCGGGATGTAGTCTTTGGGACTATTGGAGGGAGCAAAGTAGTCAGCAGGTTTTAGTGTCTTGGTTTGAGTTCTCTCCAAAAGGTGGGTTTCAGATCATCACTAACCCAGAGCCATCTCTTGTTTGTCCTGTAAGCTACTTATTAATTTCTAGAGACTAATGCAATAGTCAAAAGGTGGTGTATTTGTTGATGTTTGTGTTGGGTAATTTCCTGTGTAATAAACATGGCAATACTGTGGTTATCTGTGTGAGGAGTTGCCTGCTTTTTGAGGAAAGCATATGTTACCACTGGGACAACTTGATTTAAAGCCTTCATTGTTGTTCTTTTGCACAATTCAAGCTATTATTCATAATGCAGCTCCACCATCCGCGATAAGATAATTCCTCATGCTGTGTCGTGGTTTACGGGCGAGGCTGCTCAAGATGATGATATTGGTGACATGGTCGGTGATGAAGATGAAGAGGGTGAGGAAGACGACGATGATGAAGGGGAAGATGACGAGGAGGATGAGGAAGATGACGAGGATGATGAGGAAGATGATGAAGAAGAGGAGCAAAGCAAGAGCAAGAAGAAGGTAATAACTGTTTTTACTTGAATTTCTACACTTGTGATTGGTGGGTTTTTCATGGTGGAGATGCTAATTAATTATTATTGGTGATTTTGTGGTAGCAGTCATCAGCTGGATCCAAGGTGAGATGAATGCGTCACCAATCTTTTCTCGAATGAAATGTTGAGAAGATACAGTGTTGGATAATTAGCTTGGCTAAATTTGAACCTCCCATCCTTATCTGAACTGCAGAAGAGTGGCCGAGCACAGGGTGGGAGGACAGAGCAAGGCGAGCGCCCTCCTGAGTGCAAGCAGCAGTAGCATTTGTTCTTTTGTCCTGCCATGGTCGAGTCGATTCTTCCAAACTGAGCATGGAGCTCTAGGGCCCGTGCGATACTGTCTATCTGCCTTGTGTATGGTTTTTCTTTGACAATACACTCTCGCCTTCTGTTGTTAATTACATATTTGTTCTGCAAATGCACCGACCACTTTTCCTTATACTTTTTTCCATCGAGTAAGGGCGATTATGTTCGTGGTCTGATGTAAATGATCGATTGGTTAGAAATCATTGCTTCTGAAAGAAGAGCGGCGTCACGGATTGAAGCGAGAGAACTCGGCAATTTTCTAGTCCGACCAGGATTTATTCATTCTGGCCCCTTGAATATTATCTTCCCCAGTTTGTAGGATCCATAGATCCGATGCCAATTCAGACAGACAGCTCCAGGTCCACATCCACAGTCCGCATCACTATTCTCTTGTGGTTCACATGTCCTGTTACCATAATTCTCTCCTGCCTTGATTTTCAACCATGCAAGGATTTGCCCAATCACCCACGAAAGGAATCAAGAAATCAACATCATGGAAAAGAAAATTAATTTATTCCTTTTTCTAAGCCAGAAAAAAAGAAAAGTAGTCTCTTTAGCCGCAGTCTGTTATTGTGAGTTTTACCTGTGCACGGCAGCCGTGCGCCGCCTCAATTAGCTGCTGCCTCGATTATCCGACCACCGGTAAGCAATTAGGACTGTCTATGTAAAAAGCTAATCAAGCATTCGCCAAACTGCTAATTTGACATAACCTCGGCGTCACCTAACTTCTTGTCGAGAGAAAGAGCGAGAGAGAGAGACAAGATCAGACCATCCGCTGATTTCTTTGATTAGGGGTTCAGAAGTAGGGCCGGAATCGTTTCTTATAAGGGCCTAAGGCAGCGAAAGGATGTGGACTCGGAAAGCAAGAGAAGATAGAGGAGATTACAAGAAGCATTGTTGTCCCTTTCATGGCCAGGGCAAGAAATATTAAAAAAAACTGCTTAATGGATGACTAAATCTAGAGAGAGAGAGAGAGGGAGAGAGAGAGGGAGAGAAGAGTCTGCACACTCAAGAATGCCTTGCTTCATACGTATCTCCCACTTATGAGCTTTGACCCATCGAATGAAATAGCTTCATTTTCAAGTGGGTCACACCCCAGAGTGCTTCAGAACACTTGCAGTCCTGTGAATTTGCTTAAAAAGTACGAAGACCACAGGCCTTAGAAGAAGGAAATCTGCCGCCTCTTATGACAACGAAACCATTGGCCACGGCAGGATTAGAAAATTCTCTCCTCCTTCCCTTCTTTAGAGGGAATTATGCCAATGCACCACCATACGATTTGAGAAGCCATGCTACCTTCACCAAATCGGACGGAATCAAACTGATTTCTTATTTCAAGTGGGTGATGGGTCTAGGATCCCATCTTGCAAATGCTTCGAGATGATGGGTCGGGATTTAGTTGGTGAGTCTCATGACATTTTAAATCGGACAAATCATATCGCTAAAGTGTAATCATATCTTTAATCGAGGAAAAAAATCTTGGTTCTTTCAGGTAAAACAACTCTTTTGACTGATGTACGTCATACTGTATACGAATAGGAGGTGCATCCTTTTTCCTCCCTAAATCGACACCAGGCAAAATACAAAGTAGAGATAGAATGTGATGGAAACGGCCTTGTATCTGAACCATCACCTTGAAAAAAGAGGTGCCCAAGTGAGGTTACATGACTCGTTTTCAGAGGGTGTCGGATCGACGTTAGCGCATCCTTTTTCCTCCCGAAATTGATTCTAAGTAACATATAAAGTACAGACAAAATGAGATGGAATGGCATCGTATTTTTTTTTTTTTGAACAGGAATGGCATCGTATTTGAACCAACTATTGTATGGACCAGATACGTTTGCATGCACACTCACAAGCACGTCATATCGATTATTAAAAGTTGCTGAGTCCGACCGAATTCAACCATTGAAACATTTGAGGTGCATGCATGGAGATACATGCAATTATTTATCGAGGAGAAAGGGTGTCAACACGAAAGGCCTAATTACTTAAAAAAATCACCAATATTAGATCTAATCTTAATTCTGTCATGAACTTTTTTTTGTTTTGGAAAAAATCATAAACATTAGATTAAGTTTTAAATCTGTTTCGAACTTTCTTTTGTCTTAAAAAAAATTCCAAATTTCAGGTTTAGTCTCAAATCTACCTCGAATTTTATTTTATCTAAAAAAAATAACCAACTTTTAATATATTTTTAAATCTATCATCATGATCCACTCCCAAGTTGATGTGACATTTCCACATCGATAACAAATTCACATTAATAAGGTGACATGTAAAATTATCTCCAAAATGAAACTGCTCTAGGATATGAAAATTATGGATGATTAGTAGTGATTTTAGGATGGAGGGCTAATGGGGGTAAAAATTTGATGATTTTTCTCTTAGATAAAAAAAAAAAGTTTGAGATTGCATTGGACCTAAATGTGGGGTTTCCCTTTAGACAGAGAAAGTGCGGGATTGGTTTGGATTAGACCTAAAGTTCGGGACAAAATTAAGATTAGATCTAAAGTTGAGATTTTTTAGGATAAATGACAAAGTGATCTTTGAATTTTGATTCGATGTACGACTTAATCCAAACACGGCATTAATTTAATTATTTTTATACAATCCGAGGAACTAGAACGGCATTGCATGCTAAGCTACAATTTTAAAATCATATTAAATAAATTTAAAGTTCAGAAATTTTATTATATATTAGGTCAAAGTTATTATCGCCCCATTGAAATGACATGCGCAAGCAGGATGAGATTAGTCCCATGATTGAGGTTTGCTTTCGAAAACAATGTTGCCTTCCTCCTTTTCCCTAATAAGTCCAAAAGGGGTCAAAAAAAGATGGCCGGCTCTCGTTATGCATGGCGACGGACGAGGCACAGCCAATGGCGGGGAGCCGCGTGGCCAACGTTAGGTCAAGTACGAGTCTTCGCCCACGGGTCGCTTTCATGGTGGGTTGGGGAAGCACCGCCCTGCGTCGGGTGAGATGCCGTCGTCATTGCGTTTGTAATAGGGAGAGGGAAGACGATGGTACGCAATCCGTGCCCGTTGGTAGATGACGAAAGAACATAAATCCTTTTTCAAATTTTCACCAAAATCAAAAGGAAATTCATTAACGTGCCGGCTGAACAACCCATCCTATCACAACAAATCTCAAATTGAAAAAAAAATTATGATAAATTTACCAAAAATTAATATTTCGACTACCCAAAATTCAAAATCAATACACTTAACCATCAAATTATTGAACTTGGCGATAATGTGTATAGTTGGAGATTATTGATAGGTGTATTAATTTGAAATTTTTCGTATTATTAACTCAACAACCAATCAAAGGAATTTGACTGTTTTCGATGCACTAATGACCCTTTTGGTGATTATTCATTTTCTCAAGAATCTTATTTGTATGGAAAGAAACATGTTTAACAACCGCCCGGTATATTCCATTGAGAGGAAAAGTCGAGGCGGGAAATTTAGGTGGGCGATGTTAAGGGTGGGGGGTGGAGGGGGCGGGCGCGGAGTACGAAGCGGGAGCGGCTCATCATGTGATTCTGTCGTACCACTTTCATATCATTTCCAATCCTGGGGAGCCCCCACCACCTTTCCCCTCATCCCACCACCCGTGATCTCTCGTCCTCTCTCCCTCTTTGCATCGCTATGGCACGAACAGAGAGAATCACCAACTAACCCCTCTCTCTCGCCCTCCGTTAAAAAATTTTGTAAAAAAAAAAAAAATTCATTCCTTTTGCTCCCTCTCCCTCTCTCTCTCTCTCTTCTTTCTCTCTGTCAAAAAGCTTTCACCAAAACTGGCTTTCCCCTAATTGCTTGCTGGTGCGGATCGTACCCTTCCCGATTTCCAGGAATCTCTCTTCCCCCCCTACCTTTTGTTGACTCACCCCCTCCTCTTCATCATTCGGAATGTGATTAACCCATCTTAACATGGCATCGAAGGCGGGCACTTATATCAAACGGACGAGTGAATACTCAACCTCGAAACGAGTACATACTGTTTTAGCTTGAAAAGATTGTGTCTTATAGCAATATGTCCAACCTAGTAGATCAAGGACTTGAGTCCATGTCGGTGTATTCACTTCTGTTTTGTCCATCCATATAGGAAAACAAGTTAGTCGTACAAAATCTCGTTCTGTATTGCAAAATCGATCCCGATACTCACAGAAGTTTGTTTTTTGGCCGTTAAAGTAATATGTGGTTTTAGAGAAACTGAAGTAGCGCATTATTCTATTTTTACAAAATAGAAAGATTGAATGTTTTATTTTTTGACCCGTGAAAAGTTTGAGCTAACATGCTAAGTTATATTATGTCTATCGATGTCATATAGTCCTATAACCTTGATGCATGGCGAATGTTATTAACTTGTTTTTTCCGCAAAGACGTGGTCATGAAAAGTCGTGACACGTTGCTCCCCCGATTAGAAAGAAAGAAAGAAAGAAAGAAAGAATCAACGGGAGAAAACTAGGGTTCTTGATTGCGACAAGATCATTCTCTAGTAGTAAAATTCTACAAAAGAGTCCAAATTTGGAATTTTCATAACATTCGTGACATCCAATTCCTTTCATGCAACCCTAATCTCGCAGCGCTGCCTAGGCCTGTGAGAAGTCAAAACGTACCCGAGTCTTTTGCAAAATCTCTTAGGCCGGAGCACGTGTAGAGATTTGGCTCCTATCATTTATTTCCACCGGATTCATGCGAATTTTAGGTCATCCACAGTATTTTAATCGGCTGATCAGCCTGTGATTTTTCCATGTAATTAGTGTGTGACATGTACAGCGAGATCTTGACTAGGTTTTCAGCCCTTCTTGTCACGCTCTCGCGAATCTTGTCATGCTCATGCATGATGAGTTTTCCTTCTCGACCTTCGACGAGAGGAGTGCAAATTTCTTGCGCATTCTCGAAGTTCTTGTCTGAAATCCTATCCTTGACCCGAAATACCCTCTTGACCAGAACGAGAAGAAAGGCTAAAAACAGCGAAGCGAATCAATAATTTTCTTTTCTTCGAGTTCGTATCATGTAAATGGGTTTATATAAAAATGCGAGTTATATATATATATATGTGTGTGTGTGTGTGTGTGTGTGTAGATGAGGACTGAGCTATATCCCAAGAATGAGCAGAGCCTACGAGTAAAGTGGCGAGAGTGGGGCTTTCAGTTCTGTGGACTGCCTACAGCTTTGCATGGTTGGTCGAAGACACAGGCCTACCCAGTCACGCGCATCGCCAACTTCTGCATAATATCATAAGAAATCAATAAATACAAAAAAAAATGGTCATCGCATGTCTTCATCCGATGGAAACCCTAACCCCAGTACCCCACATACACCCTTCACACACACACACACACACACACACACACACAATGTGGATGCTTATTTCCCTAACCTTCACTACCTTTTCATAGCTTAGATGCACCAAATTCAGCCTCCCAAATAAGGGTACTAAATACTCGGAAGAGATTACCATAAGCAATGTGTCGTAGTTAGATTGTAATGTCGTGAGGATATTGATTGAGAATAGTTATTTGGGCTGTTGAAGTGATGATATTGATCGATCATCAATGACAATTTTTGTGTTTAGAAATAATATGATTTGCCGATAGTGAAAAGTCATGTGATTTGCGAATACTTATCTCGATGACATCTCAAGAATTGTTTATTAATTGTAATGAACGTCGACATTGATTCGCCAACTAAGGATCTGTAGACATCAGCTTGTTGCTCACCTATGAAAATGTGAACTTCCTTAAAACCGGAAAATATCACATGCATGTCTCATCCATGTTTCACTCGATCGAAAAACCCTAAATTGCTGAGGAACATTACGTGGGTAGATATATAGAATAATAATGAAAATAACTATTAGGGAATCTCACACGTGGGTAGCTTCAATACCTATGTGGAATAAGTCCAAGCTACTTTCTTTTGGAATCATGAGGACGTCAATGGAGATTTAGCACCAAACATTTCTACTTTGCAACATGTGAGTTGGATTAGCTTTGAGACAACCTAATTCTAAATGCATTCATATGTAATTTTTACTTCTCACCAACAATAAAGTCCGTGTATAGATCATTTGCATTGACAAAGATGGTAAAATCTACTGTCCTCCAAATGGTTTGAACTATTAGAGAACACGATCATCTAGTAAACTGTATCGATTCTTTGAATTTGGGAACATGGAGAACTTGATCCGTATCATGCACTTTATAACACCAAACACTGTTCTTCAATCTTTGAACCAACTCGCAAGTTACTTACAGAGCGAAGCTAGTTATAATAAGATCGCATTTGATCAAGTGAGCCGTAGAAGCTAAAAAACCCACCATTCAAAATAATAAATTTGCAGATAATCTTAGTAGATTCAACATATCTCTTATTTATACGATCAATAGAGAGCACGAAGAGGGTCGTTGGTGCGATTGCTCCGCACGCACGATTGTCCATACCACCGCATATTTTACAAACGACTTTCACCCACTTTGTCTTTAGCACCAAAAACAAGTTTTAGTGCCTTGTGTATAAAGGATTGTAAACACTGTAGAATCATGGGTTGCTTTCCAACCCTTAATTAATTATCATTATTCTCAATCCCTTTTTCTTTTAGATTAATTTCCTCGTCTTCCGATCAATTAATGCTGTTTTTTTTAGACCCTTTCTTTCAAAACCCATCTTCCAATTTTTTTAATGCCAAGGATGAGCTGGAGGGAGAGAGCATATGGAAATTCGAGTCTACCCAGATCCCATTTCATAAAGTAATAAATCATTGAAGAATAAAACAAGAAGATGACAAAAGTTTTAGTGATTCTTTAATTAATCACTATTTTATCCCTCTCCTATTTTTGCGAGGGAACACGAGCTCATCGGAAACCTGAGCGAACAGAGAGACAATGCAGCTCCACACCAACTAATTACGATTCTTTATTTCATGCAGCATATAAAATCTCTCACTGGAGACAAGTGTATGCGTGTACCAAATTGTTAATTATTGGTAAGATATAATTTACCAAAATGGTCCCCAAAACCCTAATCTCATTTCGTCTTGATGACCTTTGAAGCATTAAATTCTTTTGTTTCTAGAACTAAAAATTCATCGAAATATTTTCTCGTGTATCCGGTTTCAAAGATTTGGCTAACTATCGGATTTAGTCATCAAATTCATTTTCAAAGTCGCAAAGATAAGATGAAGAGTTAATACAATGAAAAACCCATAACTGGTACATCCGTGATAAATTAACCTATCAAAAACTCTAAACTGATACATTTACAATAAATTTATTCTCTATTAGTTTTCGTTAAATTAGATTAATATCACGAAAAATTACAAATTGATACATTTATGACAAATGAAAGGTAAAATCTAAACTGATATACTCGTTAATTGTCATGAGTCATCCAATCCAGTAATTTGACGTTAAAATTTAACGGAAACTAACGTAAGATAAATTTATCACATGTATATCAATTTGTGGTATTTTGTGATATTAATCCGGATGATTATTCACAGCTGACAAGTCAATCAGCAGCCATATTTCAAGCCCTAAAAGTCAATGAAACTGTACCAGCACAGCGTGTGAAGACCAGTGTGTGTACTTTTGAACGCAGAGATACCATGACGAGGTCAAGGTCTGTGCCTTTCTGGGACGCAATATATTGACAATGAATTGAAGCAAGCGTATGGCGGATCGTATCGGCATCTTATTCTTGTTTCTTTCTATTTTATGGCTTGTTCAAGAAGCATTTTAGTCTCCTTGGAAGACGCAAAAATTGATGTTTTTATTTTATTTTATTCCTGTAGCATTTAAAAAAAAATTATAACAGGAGCATGAAAATTGCCATGTTTTTTCCTCAGCTGGGTACTTTTTCACGAACATGTGCCTTGATGGGCAAGTGAAAATCATGAAATGGGCGACTAAGGCGACGCGTCATTAAATAGGGGGAATATGTAGTTTAGCTAGGTCGTTAAGACCTTGATCCTCATTAATCACTATTCATGACACACCATGCAATAATGCTGTCAGAAATTCCAGCCGCGTTCTCATAGAAAAAGGGAAAACGATAGCGAAATGAGAGATAACGAAGGAAACAACTTGAGATACTCGCAAAAAGAGTGTATATATTAAAAAGGGGGTGGCATGGCTTATATTTCAAACCCAAGTGAAGCTAGTTGAGCTCGATTGATATGGCAATCATGTCGCCATAAGTGCATAAAGCTGTGAAAAGCTGACTAAACCCATGATTTCAAGTATACACGAAACCTTCCCTTCATTTCTCTTTATTAAAATGAAATGATAAAATAAACAATGTGAATGATCATATTAACACTTAATAAATCAATCAAATGCAACTTTTGATGAATATCTAGGCATTTCTTTGTGAATCAAATTATACAAATCGATCTTGCTATCTGGGCATAATTGCATGGAGTTTAGAGTCACCTTCATCCGATGGGGCTTCCTTTTTAATACTTCCTTTATGAGTGAAGAAAAGGTGCACTAGATGGATGCACAAAAAAGTTCTCACCAGAATTTTTTTTTTTAATACCTATTGAAAAAGAATAGAGGCAAAGTATGTGCAATACTATTAAACAAAGTAAAAGATTTGCTCGCTCTCTCTCTCTCTCTCGGGAGGGTGGAGAGGAAGAGAACAAAGGAAAAGACAGAAAGTGCAACGTCAGTTCTTCAAGCTGTAGGGTTCCTTTGGGTTCTGTGGCATTTTCGTTGAGAGGTATCCTCTCTCTCCTCCACATCTCTCTCTCTCTCTCTCTCTCTCTCTCTCTCTCTCTCTCTCTCTCTCTCTCTCGTGTGAGCTCAGGAAGAAACTTGGGTCTTTGGGTCTTATACTTATAGTATACTTTTTTGTTCACATCTGTGTATGGCTATGGTTGGATTTTCTCGGTATTAGCAAGAGCATGTGTTTATTGAGACATGGAGGAGAGAAAAAGTACCTAATGAACCAGAGGTAGCTCTTTTGTTCTTGTTCAGTTCCAGTTCTCTCTCTCTCTCTCTCTCTCTCTCTCTCTTTCTCTCTCTTTCTCTCTCTCTCTCTCTCCCTCCCCATCTACTCCTTTTGTTTCTTCTTATTTTTGTGCTGAAAAACAAAAGATTGTCTCTTAGGTTGATGCCAAACAAATAGAGAAGGAAAAAGCCCATCGCAGATGTGAGCTTCTGTGTATGTATTATCGTCTGAGAATCAAGAGAGCATACCATAGCCAGCCTTGCTTGCACTTAAATCGAAAAAAGAATGTTATGTCCTTATTATTTGTTTTCTTCCCTTTCGCTAACTCCATCTTCATTATTTAGTACAACCTAGCTTTTACTGCATGTAGAGACTGGAAAAGACCTGGAATTAATCTGTTTTTTTTTAGAATCTCATATATACCTCGTTTTTTGCTTCTCCTTTCATTATGGAAAAAGAAGCAACGCCATAATCATCATCATCATCCATGGCCAAGAGCAGTGAAACCTCAGGGTTTCAAGAATCACTGCATGCCTGAGAGAAGAAGATGATGAAGGGCTTGATATTTCAGCAAAAGCCACAGCAATCAGGTGTTGAAGACAACATGTCCAATTTGACTTCGGCTGCTTCTGGCGACGCCACCAGTGCTTCTTCAGGCAACAGACCCACTGAATTATCTGGTCCTATCAATAATTATTCTCATCAACAATATAACTTTGCTCCACCTCAACCTTCAACAACTCAGATCACTCCCCAGCCTCCTCTGAAGAAAAAGAGAAACCTGCCCGGCAACCCAGGTAAAACTTGAATCGAAATTCTCACTTCTTTTTGTAATATTTTCTCAATTATTGCTCTTCTTCGGTTTTATTTTCTTATCTTGGGGCCGTACACTTGTACTGATGCTATTTTCTTGGTGTATGAATCAGACCCAGATGCAGAAGTGATAGCTCTATCTCCCAAGACTCTGATGGCCACAAACAGGTTTGTCTGTGAGATCTGCAACAAAGGGTTTCAGAGAGATCAGAACCTACAGCTCCACAGAAGAGGGCACAACCTCCCATGGAAGCTCAAGCAGAGAGCAAACAAGGAGGTCATTAGGAAGAAGGTGTATGTGTGCCCTGAGCCGAGCTGTGTTCACCATGACCCGTCAAGGGCTCTTGGGGACTTGACTGGGATCAAGAAGCACTTTTGTAGAAAACATGGTGAGAAGAAGTGGAAGTGTGAGAAATGCTCAAAGAGGTATGCGGTTCAATCAGATTGGAAGGCTCACTCCAAGATCTGTGGCACTAGAGAGTACAGATGTGACTGTGGAACTCTTTTCTCAAGGTAAATATATCAAACCCAAAACCAAAATCATTATCTTTTTCGCGAATGAGGGAAATTTTAAACGTTCTCCCTTCGGGACCTCCATTAATGCGCAGTGGTCAATGCTGTATGCATCCTTCACTTATGCTGATTTGGAAAGGAAAGGAATTGAATAGCCCCAAAATTCCATCTGCTGAGACCCATCTCATTTTTTTGTCTGATGCATTAAATTGGACAGATTTTGTACATTCCCTTGAACTAACACAGACAGAAAGAGGGGATTGGTGATCTGTGTGGGGAAATTTTTAAAGCACCAGCTTGTAGGTGGACTCTGGACTATCTGTTTGTTAGCTCCTAGAATAGAAGTGGGAAAGCGTGAAGGAAAAAGTAGTGGTTTATACAGGAAGCAAAAGGAGGAAGAAAGGTTTGGGGGAGGGGGGAGGGGGGATAGAGAGAGAGAGAGAGAGAGAGAGAGAGAGAGAGAGAGAGAGAGAGAGATAAAGTCAAATGCATACGATACTTCTTCATTGTCCTCCTCCTCCTCGCCATACCACGAGCACTTTTTGGCTAGTTCTGGTTTTGTTTTTCTCGTAAAAATTGTTTCTTTCCTTAATCAAATTTGTCTTGGGTGTTTTTTTTTCACAGGAGGGACAGCTTCATAACCCACAGAGCCTTCTGTGATGCATTGGCAGAGGAGAGTGCAAGGGCCATACCCAACCCACTCCTCCTCTCCTCAGCTCCACAAAACATGAACTTGCCACCTCAATTCATCAACACCCAAAACATCCCATTCACTCTCAAGAAAGAAGAGCCACAACACCACCAGCACCAGCACCAGCACCAGCACCAGCAACAACAAATCAGTAGTTTTGGGCTGAGGCAAGACCAAATCCCACCATGGCTGGCTTGTCCGCCACCTCCACCCATTGACCTCTCCTCCTCGTCCTCATCAATCTTCTCCACAAGGCTAGACCAAGAATTCGCCCAAAGCTATGAACACCACCGCTCAACTCAGCAGAACCCAAACCCTAGCCCTAACAACCCTAGCCTTGGCCCCAGCTACCCCCAAGCAACACCCTCACCTTCCCCAAACATGTCTGCAACTGCGCTCCTCCAAAAAGCGGCCCAGATGGGTGCAACCATGAGCAAGAGCAACGCTAGCTTCTCATCCCCGCTCAGCGGGGCTCACCAGCAGAAGCAGCAGCAACAAGAAGAACCAGCTCACTTGTATACTACATCCTCTACTCCTCCTGATCAACAACATCCTGGTAGAAACAATAATATCAATAGCAGCGGCAGTGGGAGTGGTGGCTTTAGGCTGAGTTTGTCCTCACACGAAGAGATGGCAAGTGCTGGATTTCACCATCACCAGCATATGCAGGGATTGGTGGCTCCATTTGGGAGCAACAGAGCCATACAAGACATGCTGATGACTCCTGGTGGTGGTGGGTTTGAGGGAGCTTCCTCCTTTGAGGATCCTTTTGGTGGGATTCTCAGCAGCTCTTCCAAGAAAGATAGTGACGACATCAACAATGACAGTAGTAATAACCAGCACGAGGCTTTGAAAGCCGCCAACCAAGGCGGCCTCCTTGCCCGGCGGCAAGATGTCGGCGGCGGCGGGAACAACGAAGAGTTGACGAGAGATTTCTTGGGTCTGAGGCCACTCTCTCACAGTGACATTTTGAGTATCGCCGGTCTTGGAAACTGCATGAGCACCACTTCTTCTCAAACTCAAGTGCCCCAAAAACCATGGCAAGCTTAGGCTCTATACAGAGAGGAAGATTTTCTAAATACATCAGCTTCTTCTTTTTTTTTTTTTGGGTCTTCCTTTTCCTTTTTTATGTTCTTTCATACTATATGCTAAATTTTGTCGTTCATCACCATCATCATCTTCAGTCTCTTGCTACCAAATCTCCTTCCCAAAGGGAAGGAACAAAAACTCAGGATCCCTAATATATAAACTCATCTCATAGATGGTCGTGATATTATATAACATGTCATTTATTTTTAGTCCGTGGTGGTCTGTAATTCTTGTTTTTACAATCTTGCTATTTAATAACGCAGCATGGACGGGAAACCCTAGGTTCTTTGTATCAACAGAAAGCGACGCTACAAGATAATGACTTATGCAGGGGTCTGGAAGTTTGGTGCTTTCCTCTTTATTCTTTTTAATGCTATTCTTTGTGTAATAAAGTTGTCATGCTTCCACCAAATTTTATGCATGGCACATGATCAAACATATATTTGGGGTCCGGTCCTTTATTATGTGCAAGGCTTCAAAAGACGAAGATTGATTGCATCTTTTTTTTTTGGGACCAGATGGGAGATCCGTTGACTTTTCACTCTAGACAGTGATTTCTGTCCCAACATATATGCTTCACTTCCTGATAATTCTCGTAAAAAACTCTCGTCTAAGGGTAAGGCTAAGCTAAACGTACTAAAGTTGGTACGCTGAACCTATATACTAGGTTATGTGATAGATTGTAGATGGATATATAACTGCGCCTCGGTTATATTTAAACCTAAAAAATAAAAAAATTATGGCATCCTTTAATTTACCTCGGCATTACTCATTTCGAATAAATTATCTAAGTTGTCAATGAAAGGCGGTGGCCTTTAGAATCCCATCATTGCAAAAAACCATCATCACGAGCTTTTCAATTCTGGTGTAGGAATGATTAGGTTAGAAAGGGAACCAACTCGTTTCGACGTCGATAATTGCTGCAGAAACAAGAAGTTCTTCAATGGCCATATAGAGCTTCCATTTATAGGCAGAATCGAGTTTTGATGCAAACCACTCACGACCCTCGATTTTCAATCTTATCTCCATTGACGTTTTTGGGTGGTCCAATGCTAAAGTGGGCCGACCGCACTAAGCCGTGGCCAGCTTTCGATAGCACTTATAAAAAAGAAAAAAAAACCGTCCTTTCTCTATGATGGGACGATCCAGTGATATGAAAATTACGTGATGATTTGAAAACTATAGTGAGATTAAATAATGTTGATAACGCACGAAATTCGACTGCCCAATTGTTGTCGAGCTGAGTTGCTTCTAATTGGTGGCCTTTCTATTGCGCTTCGAACTTCATTTGATAGATTTGGTGATCGGCCGATCGTGTTCAAACATATTCATGCGAGACAATATTCATGCGTGTCTCGCTACATGGCACATTTGTTATGGCGCTTCTACATATGCGCCGAGTGTGTAAAAAAGTTTATCGAGTAGAGTGCCATAGAGAAAATGCATTAGTTCTTTGTGTCGAGTAGTACTTTAAATATAGTGCTAAGATAGATCTACAAAATCATTACAGATGTGATGGACCATAGACTAATAGATGTTTACAGAGCAATAAGACATGCCCTGAAAATCAATTACGGTTTTGTGATGAATTCTTTCTAAATATTAATCTTAGCTTACTCAGCATGATTTGTGTTCAAATTTATATATAGGCAATAGCAACCTAGCACGCTCGTAAAGCTGTGCCTAGGTGCATGCATGTAATGTCCATTGCCACGTGTACCAAAATCGAACATATATATATAAACTAGTACAGTGGGGGAATATACGTAATGGGTAAGCATGCATATCCCATTAAAACAATCAATTAATCTGTATGGATCTGGCTTTGAATATACGGAATTATTCGACTTCATCACCAAAGAAAAATAATAATGAAAAGGAGTTGGGTATACCAAAATCGAACATATATATAAAGTAGTACAGTGGGGGAATATACGTAATGGGTAAGCATGCATATCCCATTAAAACAATCGATTAATCTTTATGGATCTGGGCTTTGAATATACGGAATAATTCGACTTTATCACCAAAGAAAAATAATAATGAAAAGGAGTTGGGTATATACCGGTCGAGAGCTGGGGAGAATAGCATTGGATTCTCTGAGAGGGGGAAAAGATGCAAATTTACAAAATGGGCAAGCTGCAAAGATAGAGATGCTGTTTATATAATTTATTTATTTTTTCAATTTCTTTCGAAAAAGAAGTTAATAGACATTTATTTAATACAAAAAGGAAGGACCACGAAAAGACGAGATGCTGTTTGACCCCCCGACGTGGTGTGCAAAAGAGACAGTGGGATTCAATCCCGAGAAGAAGCAGAGATTGGTCTCTCTCCTCTCCTCTCCCTCCCTTGGTCATCCGCCATTTTCCTCCATCTTTTTCCTCGCCTCCCCTGTCCATTTCCCATGATTTCACCCTGATCTCATCGACCCCTCTTGCTCCCTTCGAGCCAATGTCAAGTCAAACCACAAGTAGAAACAATGTAAAGCTTATAGGTCGCGCGTTTCGGTTCCCCGTCTCGTCATGGATATAGAGCGATACTCAATCATTGAACCGTGTGAAGTCCAAATGGGTGTCCTCCGTTCCTGTTTCCCAAGCATAATCAGCAAGTGCCTTCGTGAATTATTATGGTTCAAAGGCGCTGGTAATTTCGAGACGATGGTGGGGGCAGGCGGGGAGAAAAGGACGGATGATGATGGGACTTTCTCGGTCGGGAAAGTTGCTGCATCTTTTGCATGAGGGCAGGAATATATCAGTGGCCCTCTCTTTTCTTGAGCTTTCCACCCTCCGACACCATGTGTGTACCACCCTCTCTCGTGATTTACCTGAGGACTTTCAAGGGTTTTCGACATATTGCTATACAGAAAGCGTAAAAAACACCGAAAAGGACTTCTTGGAGAGAATCCTGCCTCTGCATGCACGCCGTTGACGCTGCCCACATGACAGGTCTAGTGCGGCAGTGGAGATCCAAGCTGGACTCCATGGTGTCATCAAGCCTGATCCTTCTGGTGCTGAGAGAGTGACTTGGAGGCGAACTTGCCGCAGTTGGCAGTGCGCGATGTGCTGCGTGGAGACGTATGGGGGAATGAGCCTCGGTGTAGATGGCTTTGGTGCAGCCCTAGTATACCAAAGCACCCCTTTATCTGTTGGTTTGCAATGCATGACAGGCTTGCTGCTAAGGACAGATCGATCAGAATGGCATCTGCAAGCCTCTCCTATTTTGTTGCATGTGCAATGTGGGGCTGGAAGACTGACACTTGTGTTTTTGGTTGTTTCTGCTTCTAAAGGGAAATCGTTTCCATGCCTGTATCTCAAGCTCTCATCCAACTGGAATCCGTATCGCTTTTGGATAATAAAAATCTCACTATCAAACTTTCCTACCGATGATGCAAGCACACTCTTCCTACTTGCCGCTAATTGAGAAACCTAAAAAAGATTTGACATGATTGAAGTTAGCAACCACAACTCGGTAGGTAGTACGTTTCTTTTTTAAGTAAATCAAGCACCCACTATGTGTATATATAAAGCAATATTGGAAACTCAATAATCCAAACCAAGGATATAATATACGTACCAAATTAAATATGAATTATTAATTTCAACAAACTTTATACCTATCAACAATACTCATTAAATCAACAAATCAAACCAAACATCAATGGTCCATTTTATTGACCCATCTATATCAAACAACACATCAATGTCCATTCCATTGAGCAATTTAGTACTCAATATCCAACTAAGGTTATGCTTAAAGCACTATGGCAAAGGCAACTAAGATTCACCCCTTCACTCGGTCTCTACTTTTATCAACCGGTGGCTTGATCCCAAAAAACTGCAACTTTTATGAGCTTTATATTTTGAGGATAGTGTGTATAACCACAAGCCCCTCAATGGGTTTATTATAAAGTGACAGTGAGCGTCAAACTAATAACTCTTCTTTCGACAACCCATAAATCAAATACGAAATTTATCTCAAAACTCAGGGTTACTAACCAAACCAAATATCCTCTTATGATTCAATTCATTAAACTGAGTACATTTCATAAAGCATATCGATAAATCAATAATTTCTAGTAATTCTTTTGATAAAATGTTTTGCTAACCATTCACGGTTAATCATATCAAGTTATATTCAAAAAATACTTTGCTATTTCAAATTGACACAAGGGTAATGACCTGTCTTTATCCAATAAATATGCTCTACACATCACTTTTTGTTCTTTCATTTCAAAGAAGTATCAAACCACGTGATGCATCTTTTTTAACTCACAACATATTCAATTACTTTGTTTTCAAAAAATGAGTTCACAAAATCAAAAAAGAGATAAGCATCACTCAATTGAGGTTGCAAAACCAAACAATTAAAGTTTCCTGAGTCAACTAACTCGAAATCCTATGGATTAAATGCTGAAACGATATAAAAAAAATCAAGTAAGTAACTGCCTTAACTTAGACTCGACTGAACTAATCTCAGTCGGAGACCAAACGACTCCTATTTGCCGACGAAAACTCACCCTTAGCAAAACTTTCATTGTTGCCCACTGATTCAGGTAGTATGTGTTGGATGCAAATTACGCAACCCCAAGATCTCCATAACTAGAACAAGAATATGCATAATAGATCAGAAAGATTTACGCACCTGTTTTAGGATCCGTTGTACTTGAAGCGGAAGCGGAAACACAATGTTCCACGCGCAAGTCCTTCTCCTCTATTGCCCTCCGTATCACTGGCTCAATGAGGCAACCCCCCTCACGTTTAGTGTTAGGTAAACACTCCTTAGGTGAGGATACATGTGAGAATTAGGGTTAGAGGAGAGACTTGAGCACTATTTATAGAGTTTCCAACCAAAGTCCTCTCATTACGGGCAGGCCAACTCGCCCACACTAGCAAAGCCCATATTAGACTAATTAAGAAACATTCTATCTCACCTTAGACCAAACCCCGTAAAACGATAAACGTTAAACGGTAAATTACAATATCAATTAATGTAGTCCACAATTAGGAAAACTCTTACATTCTCCCACTTGGACTATATTAATTGAAATCGTGTATGTGCGCACATTGGTCCAGAGATAATTCTTAATAGTCAATCCTATCCCATAAAGTCTTAAACACCGAATCATGGCGGTAACTGCATGTATACACACAGAGCCTTCCATGGTCACGAATGTTCTCAACTTTATTGATATGGATTCAATATGGTAGTGTGTCAAATGGATAACATCTCTCATGAAGAGATCTCATTTGTCAGTCACCATTCTCTTACCTTAAGCGTCACAAAAACTTGTGCCACTAGAGAATATCCATTCTCTTACCTTAAGCGTCACAAAAAACTTGTGCCACTAGAGAATGTCTTATGGTTCCAATGAATCCACATATGTCTTGTCCTTACGGTTAACCTTTCTTTATGTATAACAAGACATATGCACAAGGCTAATAACTAGATGCCCCTAGCCTTCACTCAAGGTTTATACAGTACCTTGAGACTTTATCAATATGTATTCAACATAATAACACATTCAAAAATATTTTATTGAATGCAAAAGTTGATACATATCAAACCGTTACAAAGTGTAACAAAATAGCTCCCACTAAACAACAGCATCTCATGATGCTCCTAGGCCCATGCTAATGACATGTCGTTCAGATACACATGGGCGTAGGCCTTTAGTTAGTGGATTTATAATCACATCATCTATAGAAATATGTTATATTATAACGTCATCTTTCTGTACCGTTTTTTTATGGTAAAAAGTTTTGACCACCATATATTTAGACCCATTGAGACCTTTGTTGTTAATACTACAAATTTATTGTCTCAATACAACCGTATGGGTCAATCTATAAAATTAAAAACGGTCAACTCTTGTCATCATAACAAATAACAAAATTTACATATAAATACCCTACTAACGTAAAAATTAAACATGTCTGTAAATTAGCATATAATCTCTTGTTCTTTTAAATACCTCAAAACCTTCTTGGCAGCAACCCAAAGTGATCACATCCCGGATTTGATTGATATCTGCCTAAAAGTCTCGTCACAAAGACGATATTTAGTCTAGTGCAAATTCTAGCATATATTATACTTTTAAGTGCATTGACACAAGGTACACCATTTAATCAGATTTTCTCAATATCTAAATAAGGACAATGTGATAGATTCAGTCCATCACCCTTAACAACAGGAGCAATTCCTGGCTTGCAATGATGTATATTAAATATTTCCAATATACAATCAGTAAATGTCCTCCGAGAAAATCTAATATAATATGGCAAAAACAATCCTTACAGACCTCGTACAAAGGATATAAAATGTCTCAAGGTCACAACTTGTAAGCAAAAAAATTATGTATATAAAGTATGAGAAAAAATAAATTTCCTCCCACCGACCTTGCAAGTATATTGAATTACTTTGTTCCCAATTGAACAAAATAACAACACTACGAAACTTTAATAATATTGTCTAGAAACTTTCTTAAGACCATGAATTAAGACTTTTCAGTCTACACACAAGTTTACTTGAATCTGCTGAAAAATCATCAAGTTGCACTATATAAATTTTGTATCTATTTGACGTAACTTCATATCAAAATAAATTATTAATGCCATGTTCACTCTGAAAGAATCTTTTAAAGAAATAATAGAAATAAATATTTATTTTTTCACTATAAACTATCCACCCTCTTTCGAGTGAAAACATTATTATTATTTTTATAGCATTTAATCACATACTTAATTAAGAACAAGAAACGACATTTATATAAGTTGCTAAAACAACCATGTAGTAGATATTATAATCATGCTCTCATAAATAGACTATATAGTCTGATGGTATAACTGATCATTTTTCCCTAACAAATCTCTTTAATAAAGCTGCAACCACTTCATTCTGTACTTGAGAGGTTTAAGAAATTTCATTATAAACTATATCAAGAATAGTACCTTAAACCTCAACAAGTTTAGTCTATAGTATAGGAGATTCCATAATTATCTGTATAGGTAAATACAAAAAACACAGTAACATCCATCATACTATTATCTTTAATAGTTTGAAAGCAGCTATCCTATACAAATACGTCGATCTTTAGAAACTTTAGAGTTTGTGATTCTATAATTCTTGTATCTTCTTTAGGGTCATAAAATCAATACCCCTTTAACAATCTAGATAAGATACAAAATAATTCCGAGTGGATTTGAATTGCAACGCACTTAAAATTGGATTAGATAATCTCACTTCCATAACACTTTTAAATTTAATATGATTCAAGTAGTCTATACCCAGTCTATAACTCAAAAGAAGTTTATGAAACAACTTTGATAAGAGACACCTTTTGTATTTGAAAAAAAAGTTGCTTTCATAATATTAGTCCACAGAAGACCGAATAAATTAGTCTTACTTACCATACTCATCACCATGTTCATTATGGTGCTTCATGCCTTTTAGCCAAATCTTCTTGTTAGGATTTTCAAGTATAGTAATTAAATTACCACCCCAGAATTTACCAAGTATTTGACAAAAGACCCTTTAAGTAATTCAGTATTGTCATACTTGCCAAAATACTTACCACTACTATTAGGCCTGACAACCTTCAAGACTAATTTTTAATCAGTTTATTCTTTATCATGGCAATTTTCCTTAAATAGAAAACTTTTGGAAACAACCTTTTAACCATATACGAGATGTATATGTCATTAGGATTTATACACAACCTTTGCAGATGTGTCCTAATTTCGATATCAGACAAGACATAATTACAAGCAACTAAGGCTTCCATCATCTTATAGCAGTGCAATCCGCAGGCAAACCTCTTTTCAAGTGTTCTAGAATGGAACGCTTCATGGACAGTAAGCAAATTCAATTGCTCTTTTCTCAAGCAACAAATCATATGTCCACAACTTAAATTTGAAGTAGTAAAAATCTCAATAATAGTGGAGTTATAAATTACAGAAAATGTGACTGAAAAACAAGTAATGTATATAATTAGCATCATGTGAGCACCGTGTAACTTAACGTACAAGTACACATCCAGAGAGTTACACACATAATCATATAATCACCTTTGGGCGAGAATACATGACATGCAAGCACAGACACTCCCCACGTGATAGTGGTTATAAGAATATATTCCAATTCTTCGTGAATTCATCACCTTTGGGTATATGAATCACTAGAATCAGTTACTCCTCCACCACACTATCATGTATCCCTCCATGAACTAATACACAATCACCTCATTTGGGAGTATGACTACGCATTAGATCAGGAGACATCCCAATCATCATACGAGACCGAAATTTCTCAAACCCAATCAAGCGTGCCACTTTGGCGGTCATTACTCAATTGAATCCTTGAAATTCTCTCATATCAGGGATATAAACTTTATTTTTCACATACACCATATACATGTAATTTTAACTTTAGTGATAGGGGCAGCATATCACCAAAATCACATATCATGCTAATTATATTGCTTTATTCATTAATAAAATCTTTCTTATACATACATATATATATATATAACCCGAAAGACAGATTCCAATGAGATCAACGATCACAAAGAATACAAAAACTTCTCATAACAGAGAAGAAAGCATCTCTTATGCACCCCAATTACAGATTACCGTAACAACATAAAAAGAATGCTAATCTAGAATATCTCTCACAAGTTAACATCAATAGCAATATAGAGTATCCAGATTGACAAGCTTAATAGATGATCAACTATTGATCATGAGTTTTATAAGGCAAAACATGACTCCAAGACCAATAGCTGATTTATTAGCCAATTTTTAAGTAACAAATTATCATTACATCAACTAGTGGCCTATAAATTGAGTCAAAACACAGAACCAAATATCTAATCTTATAACAATAGATATTATTGCTCTGCGTAAATGTTGTCATGCTTCTTAACCATAAACCAATGCTCAACTTGATAGACCTTAACAAGTGACCAGATGAATTTAGGTAAAATATGCAATAACTTAACGACATACATTACCCATATTCAAAGCAGATGTGATAATTAATATAATCAATTTGGTCACGAGTTCTTAAGACGTCCATCATTCAAAGGTTATCAGAAGAAACAAAAATACATCAAGATGCGTATAAATAACTATGCTTGAGCAACAAAAGTTCCATAACTTTTACTGTTTCTCATGACCTCAATACATAGTTCAAATACTATCCCATAATAGTTGTATCTCATTAAGCCAGCTTTAGTTCACAATAAAATTTAATTTTTATTAATGAATCACACCATTATAATGTTTATGTGATAACATACCAGTAACCCAACACTTGTATTTCCAAAATCACAGAAAATACAAGAAAAATACGCAAAAATACACTAAAAATACACGTATTTAGGGTTTTGTATGTATTTTCACATCCATAAAATAATCAAAAATATAAAATAAATACATCACGACGTAGAGGAAGATCATACGAATCCAATGCCGCCACCCACGCGCCGAATGGAGGCTCCACGCGCCCACACGCGCCGCCAGAGTGCGCGGCGCGTGGCCGCGCGTGGGGGCGCGTGGCCGCGCGTGGGGGCGCGTGAGACCTCCCCCGGCGATGCGCCGCCGACCATCTTGCTCGTCTCGTTGAGCCCAATCCGAATTTGTGATTTAATTTTATTTTTTATTAAACAAAAAATCTCGAAAATCACAAATTAGGGCAAAATTTACGCGTTCGAGTTCTAGGGTTATGGTTGCTTCCGATACCACATGTGTTGGATGCAAATTACGCAACCCCAAGATCTCCATAACTGAAAAGAATATGCATAATAGATCGAAAGATTTACGCTTTTTGTTTTAGGATCCATTGTACTTGGAAGTGGAAGCGGAAACACAATGTTCCACGCAAGTCCTTCTCCTCTATCGCCCTCCGTGTCATTAGCTCAATGAGGCAACCCCCCACGTTTAGTGTTAGGTAAACACTCATTAGGTGAGGATACATGTGAGAATTAGGGTTAGAGGATGACTTGAAGACTATTTATAGAGTTTCCAACCGTCCTCATTACATTACAGCCAGCTCAACTCGCCCACACTACACTACAAATTTCATATTTATTAATTAATTAAACATTCTATCTCACCTTAGACCAAACCCCGTAAAACGATAAACGTTAAACGGTAAATTACAATATCAATTAATGTAGTCCACAATTAGGAAAACTCTTACAGTATGTGCACCAAATTTGGTCATGCCAATTTTTTTGTCGGACTCCAATTCAAGTGAGCTAATTGGAAAGCTGTTTTGAAGTACTAAAGACCCTAAGCTTACAGTTGACCCAAAAGATGGCCGTAGATGGGCAAAACCCATCGCTAAAAACAATAATTTGCTACTAGGTCCAACATCGTAGATGAAACTTTAGAAATTCATTCTGATTAAATCATAATTCCAAATTGACTTTTATAAATTCTCACGATTTTGTAATATCCTAAACTATCATTACCACATAATTTCACAGTTTAAATAAGGTCTAGAATGAACCCAACAAACTAAAATGTACAATGATTTGAATTGATAGCTCAACTACAAAATTTCCTCCAATTAGATAAATGAAGGGTTCAAATTCTTCTCGGACACTACGAAGCAAAGTTAGTACATGTTTTGAAGTTAGGTTCACCAATTGAAACATATAATTTTTAATGGTTCAATTCATCAGATTGACTATGTCTTATAAACCAACTTCATAAGTCAATAACCTTTAGTAATTCTTTTTATAAAATATTTTGCAAACCATTCACAGGTAATTGGGTTAAGCTATCTTAGTATTATGATTTGAAGTGCACAATCATTATCGTAATATAGTAATATAATGAATCATGTCTTGGGTGGATGAAAGTTAATTATTCCGTGGTGTTAGAAAGGTTAATTTTGAAATAATGTTATCAATGATCTTTACTCAATGTGCTAATTAGAATATGAATATTGTACACGAAACTTCACGTGGAGATATGATATTCTTAGGCTACAAACGTAATTGAAATGAGAGCAATGTTGAAAGAATAATTAGTGGCTAGTGATTCAAGTTGTGATGACTATAGAAGATGCAATATATTTTAATTAGATGCATATCCTTCGTATGAGATTTGAAGTGTTAACAAGTGATAACGAATAATAATCATTCTCCATGCTAATTCACTAGAGTATTCTCTTAAATTATGAGATTTGAAGTGTTAACAAGTGATAACGAATAATAATCATTCTCCATGCTAATCCACTAGAGTATTCTCTTAAATCCCTATACATTTTAATACGCTCGAAAGAATTGAGAATCTCATGCTACGAGTTTCGTGCAATATTTTCTTTTACAACACATTAGCAAATCACGAAACCTCAATAACCCATCCATGTGGATATCGAAATCTAATTGTCGCCCAAGCCTCTATGTATTCATTGATTTTCCACATCCGAAAATCTTCATTCTGTTTAAACTTGATTTTTATTTGATTGTACTAGAAAATTAGCTAATCGAACACCAAGAACCAAAACCTTTGGGTCCAATCTTCTCATATTCTTAAGAATAGATTTTTGAGTAGTGAGTTAAGTTACCGTATTTCCAAAAGATTAATGACTTAGGGTACGTTTGGGATTTGTTTTGGGAAGGGGCTTTGGGTGTTTAAAGCCCATTTGACCAAATATTAAGTATATGGTAAAAATTTTAAAACCCGCATTGAGGGAATGTTAGCCTTTGAAAGGCTAATTCCTAAGGTAGGTCTTAGATTGCTTTGGGCTTTCAGCATTTTCGGAAGGTCCCAATGGTTTATTGTTCATCTTCTTCTCCATTTGCGTGGTGTGGTTGGGCATGGTTGGTCGATGATGGGCTGGAGAGAGGCCGGCGAGATTTGCTATCTTAGTGACCGTCATTGTTCAGTTGCACGAACTCCGTGAGTCGTGGCGATCTCCCTCAAGTCACATTGTCGCGACCTAAATCGACCTCATGGTGACCCGGATCTGGGTTGCGGTGATGCAACTCGTTGGCAGTTGCTGTGACCTTGCCGTGACTCGGATTTGGGTTGTTGCTACCTCTGTGAAGGGTCGCCTATGATTATGCCACCAAGCGGCCCTTGTTAGGGGTTGCTCGACCCTAGGCGGCCCTCATTGGTTGTTTCTAGGGGTTGCTTGAGGCCTTGCAACCTTAGATGCCAGCTGCCGAGTGCCAATGATAGATTTCGATCGTTGGCGGCCACCTGCCCTTACAAGCCAATTTTTTATTTTTTATTTTTCTCTTGACGAATTTTTTTTTTCCTTTTTTAATCTCAAAAGTCCTTTGTAAATACAATTTCTCCAAACATTATTTTGCTCAAAAGTACTTTACAATAAACTTTAAAATCATAATTTAACAAATACAATTTGTATTTTGGAAAATCCCTGTAACTTAAAATTCTTTGCATTTTCCCAAAAGCTTTCCTCAAGAGTTTAACCAAACGTACCCTTAAGGCCTCTACTATAGTATTTGCCTTGCCTGGATGGTCATAATTTTTCAGAAGCTCTGTTCACCTCCTTTGCCTCATATTCAGTTCTTTCTAACTAAAAGTGCACTTCAGCCTATTTTGATTCATAAAGGCGTCGCATGATCCTTCTATACAATTCTTTCTTAAGAAAAAAATGAGCACCATCAGATCAAGTAAGTTGAATTTAATCGAATAGGCTACTATGCAAGTTTTTGAGTAAGACTAAGAGTCTGTCTAGTAATCATCCTATTTTTCTATTTTTTTCTTTTGTTCCTCAAAACAAAAAAAGAATAGAATTCCATTTAATAATGTTAGCTAATTGGTCAGGGAATAGACTTGGAATAAAAACAAAAAGTCAAAAAATATATTTTTTTCCTAGGAACAAAAATAGAAAAAAACTATTTCTAAATAGAAATTTTTCTCAAAAAAGAAATGTTACTAAACACACCATAATTAACCAATGTAAATCATTTCTATTATTGATAATAACTTATATTCAAACATTTTCATCGGTGGGAAAATAGTTTTGGTTCGGTCATTTTTACAAGTGATATAACCAATCATGTTTAAGAAGATGTTTTCAAAGCCATTCAATTTTTCCACGAAACAAAACGCAGCCTGACCAAATATATATTCGCTATTCATCTACTCCGTTGAATGCGGCGGACCAAGTTTTCTCGAGCTTTTGACGGTTCGGATGGGCCGAAAGAAAACGGGGTCGACCGTCCGAAGGACGGAACATACTTTACTAAAATTACGATCGGACCACAAAATGTCGGAACCAGAACCACCACTTCTTGTCCGAGCATGCCACTTCGCACTGCCACCAGCAACGCTCTTCCTCTTCACAGCGCAGCGCCGGCCGCCTCCAGAGCCGCCGCGATGGCGAGGAAGCGCGGCCTCCGCGCCACCACCGTCGTCTTCTTCGGCCTCCTCTCCCTCGCCGCCTTCGGGGCCTTCGTCCCGGCCCTCGCCCCTCTTCCTTCCCTCTCCTCTCCCCACCCTTCGCTCCCCAGGAAGGTACGATTTCGCTGCTTCGAAATTGCGTAGTCTTTGGGACTTAGTCGTCGTGCTTGATCTGTTCGAGCCGCCGTCGACGGATTCGATCGGTTCGAGCTGCCTTCGATGGATTCGATCGTTTGTTAGTGTCGCGTGTTCAGCGTTCGGCGCGTGATCGACCGTCTGGAGTGACTTAAACTGTCCGTTTTAGTCGCTTTGCCATGTCTAGGTAATGCCGACTTTTAATGCTGCTGATCAGTGTGTCGGCTGTAGAAATTTACTTGTCATCGGACCGGAATGTAGCTGTTCGTTCTTTTTCATCGATGCTAGCATACGTTGATAGTTTCTGCTTTGGAGTATTTGACTTCGTTTAAGAGGACTTTCGCTTGTCGGAGCTGCCTTAAGCTGCAAGTTCCTGCTTCTTTGTGTCCGCTTTTCTAGATCATGTTCACAGATTGAAAAAAGCGATTTTTCAATGTGATTGCAGTTTAGTCTTTGGTTTATTCTGCTCTTGCATAGTGTGCCTCTCACTTTCGTTGAGACTAGTTGCCTTTGATTGTAAATTGCTATCCTTGCATGGTTGAAGTTTGGTCGTGTTACTTCTGTACCTGAGTCTGATTGCAATTTACTTTAATCAGTCCAGTAGTCGGAAATTTGAGATCGACAGTGATAAGTTCTGGAAAGATGGCTCTCCCTTTCAGATAATTGGTGGTGATGTTCACTATTTCCGGGTGCTTCCAGAGGTATTTTCTTTTCTTTCCTTTAGTTTTTCTTCTTACTCATGTGGTTAGATTGCAATGGTTTTTTGCGACAATTGTTATATATGCTTTTTTAACAAATACTGACAAATAGTGCTCCTTTCTATGCGGAGATGCACCTTTTTAAGAAGTGAAACTGTGTTATATTAGCCATATCTGAAGCAATATTACTGCATGCAGTAGTGCATCTAATTTAGGCTAGAAGGGGAACTTTGAACTCAAGATTGTTTTAGAAGATGACTTTCTGCTCCATCAGGAAGCAATAAAAACTAGAGCTCCATGACCTGACAAATTCAGGGAGCCCCTCACTGAAGGACTTGTTTACATCTTAATATAATTCAGCATCTTATTTCAATGCTGACTAGAAAAATAGAAGAATTCTTTGTTTGAAGCAACATTGCCCACTTTCATTTAACAAATTGATTACACTTGGGAATTTATGGCAAATGCAGTATTGGGAAGACAGATTGTTGAGAGCAAAAGCCCTGGGTTTGAACACTATCCAGACATATGTTCCTTGGAATCTGCATGAACCGAAACCAGGCGAGACAGTCTTTGAGGGAATTGCAGATATAATATCTTTTCTCAACTTGTGCAAGAAGCTTGATCTCTTGGTTATGCTTCGAGTAGGCCCTTATATATGTGCAGGTGAGGGCCAGAATCTTATTATAGGTGCTTTAAAACTTGTTAATCTACATTGAAGTGTTTGCTGCCCTTCTCTTGACTCTGAAGTGGACATTGGATTGACGTGGCCTTATTAAGCCATGGCATGCTTTCAGCATATTTAACCCATAACTGTCATTCCATTTTGGACCTTGGCGATCAGTGTCTCTTCTGTTACAAGAGTAGGTCATGGGTTATACCTATTTGATTTCGTGCACAAGTAAATGGAGATAACATTTTAGCAAAAAAAATCGTGGAAGTAGGACACTGTCTTTTTTTTCTCTTCTTGTTTCTGTGGAGCTGTGAAGAGTTTCAATTGCTAACCTTAGACAGTTTATTTGGACATAACAGGATTTTGTCTGTTCTAAGTCCAGTGAGATATAAAATGTGACATCCCTAATTCATGGTGAACTTGTAGACCTTTGTTCATTTGATTTTCAAAATACATCATTTGGGACTGTCCCGACTGGTGAATTCTCAGTTGTTTCCCTTTATGGATGAGATGAACTTTATGTCTCCGCGTAGGGCTGACTTGCATCTGTGTTTTCTATTTTGTTGCGGCCAAAAAATATGTGGTGCATATTTCCTTGAATCATTCATCTACTGAATCTGTTCTACTATGTAGGACTCTTACGGATTAAACATCATTTGCATGATTGAGTCTGAGACTGCGCTACCCATTGTGTAAATTACGTCAGCTTCATTTCCATGTCTTGTTTCTTTTATCCTCGTCACTTCTATTATTTTTTATTTTTTGCTCTTTGATAGGACATTTGTGCAAATGGCAGATCTAGTTATTCCTTTGGGTCTGTGCTATTCCTTTATTTCTATGTCATATACATGCATTGAATAGCTTGTGTCTCATGTTCTCCGCTAAATTAGGGCAATACTCTTAGCTGCTGTCCTCATACTCTCAAAGAAGTAATACTTGACTTTTAGCACTTAATTAAGCATACCTTGTTGGCTAACAGGTATTTCTGTGCAATTCCAGTCTTAAGCGTTGGAAATGCTCTAAGACCATGACTTCATGCATTCTTTTAGCTTGCACAATAAATTTAGGTAGCACGTGTGCTTTAATCTCCTATTTTTTGTGAAGAGTCAATTCTAGAGAGCATAGTTGGTTCAACAGAGCAAAGGTGGTTTCTGACTCATTCTTTAATTTTTATGTGCTTGTTGTTAGAAAAGCATGATTATTAATATATACATACTCTGGATTCCAAATGCTCCTGTTCTCTGACTTCCTTGCCATAGCAGCTTTGCATGTTAAATTTGTAATGGAGATTGCTAAGTCTCATCCATTGTAATTCAATAGATGGCTCATCTTCGGATATGTTGTCATGTTCGAAGTCTCTTTCTATGCAAGAACAAGCAAGTATGACCCTCTTTTTATTGGCAATGGGAGATGATTACATTCATTGAAAAAAGTAAATTTTAGACTTCCAATTGGAGTGGCGTAATACAATTTTTCGAAATAAACATGATTTCTTAACACTGCTTGCTGTTGCAATAGGGGCACTAGTGTTTCCTTAGACGCATTAATTAGCAATATCTGCGATATGATGGCATTCCAATTTTCCTTGCTTCCCCATTTATATGGTGAAATAACCCTGATGGGTACATATTGATGCAGAGTGGGATTTTGGGGGCTTCCCTTACTGGTTACTTGCCATAAAACCAGCGCTTACGTTAAGATCATCTGATCCTGCATTTGTCAAGTTGGTATGTGTTCCTACTCTATTTGTCAATAATCAAGAATTGTTGTGCTTCATGATACTGGATCATTGTGGTATTGAATAATTGTTCTAGAAAAGCTCTTTGATGTGTTTTGGATTCCTAAAGAGATTATGGTCATTTTCAGGCTCCATTTGACTGATAGATATATCTCTGCATTTGGCTTTCCTGTTTTGTCATGTTCAGAGATGTAAGAAACATGGCTAGCTTAGCTTCCACTTTTATAGATATAAGAAAGATGGATTGCTCTTCTTACTTCTTTTTGTGTGTTGATGCTCTCATATTTTTTTCTCTTTAGAAATTTTTTGGTGCCATATTTCGATGGTACCCAAGCTTTTCAGCACATCCATCTTAGTCCAGAGAATTCCTGAATTTTTCTCATCTATACAGGTGCTCGCTTTAAATACGGACAAATTGTCTCACCCTTTGCATACTGTTAATGGCCAGCCTATGTGAATCAAGGCTCTTCCAAAAGGAGCTATTAATCTGTGCTGATGAATCGTGTTTTGGAATGTTCCCATTTGTTTCTGTAGATGGAACATCATTTAGTATCTTGTTTAGTTATACTAAGAAATTCAAAGTTTGGGAGTAATTCTCAAACTGTAATAAAATGGAATTGAGAGGTCTTAAGCACAAAAAAGCAAGTTGCTGGGACTCTCTTGCACACTGCATGGATTTGGAAGCATTTGTAACTACAACATATAAGGACCACCCTTTAAGGTCCTAAATCACTTGCTGCGTGCAATTAGAATGTCAAATGAAAAATAGTAATCAGATAGAAGCCTCATGAAAATCAAGTAAAATTTCAGCTGATGCCGCATCACTTTTGGAGTGGAAAATTTGTTGGAATTTGCTTGCTTTTCATGTCTATGAGGGAAACTTTGTACCTGTCGGTATTATAAGTTGAAATCTTGCTGTGGATGCAATTATGGGTGAAGCAAGGGTGCTATATTGTGGCATCAAAGTGGGAGGAGGAAACTGGAATAGGCCGAAATGGGTAATAAGTAGTGCCTAGCAACCTATAAGTGGATTATTTAGCCATGACGATGTTTCTCCAACAATGGTCATTTTGGATGAGCTGAGAGGAGGGCTGCTGACCCAGGGGTTGGTTGAGTGGTTGATCGATTGGTTTGGATGTGATAGATTTCGTTTTGTGTTCAAATCACAATGTTTCCACTCACAGTAACTTAGTGGTCATGCTCCTGCCCTGTGGGTGGTCTTATATGAATGAACGTGGATCCGGTGGTTTGTGTGTGTCCATAAGGGTTAATCACACTGAAAGGTTTGGATGTCCCGTGTTATTTAAAAAGAAAAAAAAAAGTGGAGAGCTAATGAATGAGGTAATTGACAGATATAATAACGTGGTGACTGATTAGAATGTAGACTTGGAGGCTGTACATGTGGCTCTTTTCTGGAAAAGAATCATTTCATTCAGTAGTATTGGAGGGAGTTAGGGTACAGGATGGGCATGTGGAATATAATGCATTGAAGTTCTAATAGTTTCGTAGGTCCTACTTGTGGTGAAGAATTAAAATAGAAATTAGAAGGTGAGAGTCATTATTTGTTTGGTTGACCTATAAACTCTGGAATGGTAAGGACTTTTTGGTGTAAACATATTTTCATTGGTTTTCTTGAATGTTCTATCGTATCTCAGTCAAAATGCACTGCAAACCACATTTTTAACAGCATACCTATGTGATTGTTGGTAAATTTCGAGCTCTTACAGGTTGAACAGTGGTGGAGCATCCTACTTCCGAAGGTTTCTTCTCTTCTTTATGCAAATGGTGGCCCTATAGTAATGGTTCAGGTATAATATAAAATAGTGTTCTTGTTTATTTTTGCTAACTACTATGTTATGTTTCTTCTTAGGAAATAGGAGATTGCCAGCGTTGGAGTGACTAGAATTGCTTCTTGGCTTGGAATTTGGGGCATTTACTTATTCTGAAAAGAAGTAGAGTCATTAGTGAAACCAAAATACTTGTACAAACCAACGAAGTAATCCCATCTCCATTTTTACTTTTAACTGAGGAGAACACTTTTTCTTTTTGTTTAAAGAGTTACTTATAATGATTCATCAAGATATCTAAACTCACTTCTTTTTTTCCTTGTGGATGCCTGTCTGTATGACTGTTAGCACACATGCAAAGGACTGCAGCAGTTCTGATGCATTTCAAAATTTCTTTGAACTTGAAAGGCTGTACTATATGTTTTCACTGTTCTGTTTATTTGAGTATGAACATCATGGCTGGATCTTGTGAGCATGATATTTCTCCAATTTTCCATTGTACTTTTGATGCTTTGGAGCATTATGTGGTTTATGAGAGAAATTTGTGTTGAATTTGTTGTCAAGAATATCTGGTCTGAAGATGTTAGACACACGTAGTCTCAGGACTATACTTACTTCTGAAGCATTTTGGCTTTTCATATATAATAACTCCTGTTCTTTTAGGTGGGTTATTGACTCGGTAATAAATGATTGTTTTACAGATTGAAAATGAATATGGCTCATATGGAGACGATAAAACTTATCTTCGTCACCTTGTGAAATTGGCTCGGGGATACCTAGGCAATGAAGTAATCCTGTGAGAAGCTCTATATTTGGCATATTCAATTTCACTGTAGGATTAGATATATGGTCAACCTCATTATTTTGGCAAAGTGATAGGAATTGTGGATGTATCTGTGAAGAAATCTAGTTTTTCTTATATCACCTAATACTTGCGTCTTGTGTTCATAGAACATGGAAGTACTTAAGAATGACGCTAGGTGTGACATTATTTTATTCTCTAATCCTCCGGAATTCTTATTCTCATGCTGCAGGTACACTACAGATGGAGGTTCTAAGGAAACTCTTCAGAAAGGAACAGTTGGAGGAGAAGATGTTTTCTCAGGTGAATTCATTGTTCATGTGTGTTTTGTGGATTTAGTGAGGCATTGGACTTCCCAGTTTTGTGTAGTTTCCTTGTGTTCATTGCCTTTAGGATATGTTTATCAATAGTTTTTCCTATTGATGCTCCCTAGCATTTAGGCCACTATTCAGTTTCCATCCTTCACATCTTTTTGAGCAACTTTTTAAATCCAAGTACCATACAATCTTCTCACCTCAATTTTCTGATATTAGCTGTGGATTTTGACACTCATGCTGAGGCTTGGCCTATATTCAACTTGCAAAAGCAGTTCAATGCCCCAGGAAAATCACCACCTCTTGCGGCGTGGGTCTCTTATTATATCTAAGTACAAATCTTCAAATTAGTCTAAGTGATAGTTCTGGATCACTGGTTCAATTGTTAATATTTCCTTGTTTCAGGGAGTTTTACACTGGTTGGCTCACACACTGGGGCGAGAAGCTTGCTCAGACAGATGCTGAATTTACTGCGGCTGCACTGGAAAAGATTTTATCAAGAAATGGGTCTGCCGTGCTCTATGTATGCCAATATTATTTTGTCTTCCTTCATATTTGAAGATTGCAAATAACTGTCGTCATTTCATCTCTTTGAGCTTCTAGATGGCACATGGTGGAACAAATTTTGGGTTCTACAATGGAGCAAACACTGGCGGGAGCGAGTCCGATTATAAGCCTGACCTTACTTCTTATGACTATGTGAGGAAGAATTTATCTTTTTATTTTTTGTCATCTGACACAGCCGATGGTTCCTGTTGTAAGCGTAAAAGTGATTATCTTCTTTCAGGATGCACCTATTAAAGAATCTGGTGATGTGGACAATCCAAAATATAAAGGTAACATACTTAGGGCTATACTCTCTTGAAGCTTTTCCTCATCATATTACCCTAGGAACTGCTTCTGTTTTTGAGCCAATGTTTTTCCATGCTCCAAAAGTGACTGTAGAAGGTTTGAATGTTGAGATGCTGCTCATGTAGTGTTATCCTGCATATTTGAAGTCATGATATTCATCTAAAGAACAGTAGTCGTGGTGGAAATCTGCATTGAGAAATAGGTCTGGTATGGTTGTAGCGTTTGTCATGATCTTTGGCTCCTTGATACAGCTACTACGATTTGGAGTAAGTGCTGCATGCGGATGGTTTGAAGAATTATGCAAAGAGATTAACTTGTTGTCTCCGGCCTTTTCAGTGTAGAGCTCATTAATCATTCTTTCTCCCTTTCTCTTTGTTAGAGTATAAGGGTAAAATAGTCTTTAGGAGCCTTAGGGTTTATTTTATGTATATATATAGAACATTACTGAATAGAAAATTGCACTTTTCTCACACTCTTGATATATAAACTGCGGTCAAACTATGATTGGGATGGCCTCTACTTGTTTAATTTTTTCTCTTTTTATATCTTGTGGCTCATGCTCCTTTTTTTAGCTGGAAACACCTGAAGCTTTAAAAATGTGCAAATGTTCATTATTTTTATAAATGTTAACAATAATAAATTTTGGCAGGAAAACAAAAGGTACTTTTTGCTTCTAAAATGTTTAAAAGAATGCGTGTTTTGTACTTGTGATCATAAAACATCATATGCAAAATTTCATTCTGGATTTGTTTCAGCTATTAGGAAGGTTGTCGAGCAGTATTCTATAGTGCCTCTTCCTTCAGTACCTTACAACAATGCAAAGACAAGCTATGGAAGGATTCAGCTACAAAGAACCTCTTTTCTTTTTGATTTACTAAATGTTCTAGGTCCTCATGATGTTGTCGAATCTGAGAGCCCCTTGTCAATGGAGTTAGTTGGCCAGGTTCGTATATATTACGTAGATTTGGAGGTTATCGTGAGCTGTTGAAATTCAAAGGTTTGCTTAATAATGAAAGTAGCTAAATATGCCTTTTCTGTTCAGATGTTTGGGTTCTTATTATATGCAACTAAATTTGCTTCAACGGACGATGGGAGTATGCTTACCATACCCAAGGTAACCTTTTGCAATATATGTTGAAAGCATGGGGGAAACAATATCTTGGTTCAAATGCATTATTAGACTCTGTAGAACATTTATCTTATAAGTGATCTCTTTTTGGCCTCTGAGCTTCGGTAGATACAATTGACCTTCTCTTCATCTTATGTTTTTATCTTATGGTTTACTGATAGAAGAGAAGATGTTTGATAGATGTCCATTGACAATATGTGATGTTCTATCACTACCCCAGCTTCAAATTCCAATATTGTAGGCTCCCCTTAATTATGGGGTTCAAGAAAGAATCCAAATAAATATTGTGCCGAGTGATATACATTCTTTGAGATAAAAGAAGACACATAATTTCTGAAAATTGCAGGTGCATGATAGAGGTCAGGTGTTTGTGTCATGTGCTTCGCGAAAGGACAGACCATTATATGCTGGTGCTATTGAAAGATGGTCAAATAAACCACTTCATCTTCCAGTTACCCAATGTGCATCAAGAATCAACTTATATGTCTTGGTAAGTGATTTTAGCTCCTATTTGGTATGCTGTTACTGCTGGTATATCTCATCAAATTCCTCAAGCAAATACAATCTATTTTTGTCAAATAGTGCTTTGTCTTCTGTGAGGTGAGATTTTTGCAGTGGCTTGTAAGATGCGCTTTGCATGTCAATGTGATCGTTAAGCTTTGAGTGCAAAAATCTTTTGCAGTAGTTGGCAGCGTACTTGAAATTTTAGATGGCACTGCATTGGTTTCTGGTTAATCCAAGTCCCCCATGGTTTATTCTCATTACTTTGTTTGAATTGACTGTAGAGAAAGAATTAATCTGAGGCTAAATGCTTGAAATGCATTTTAAATTGTACACAAAGTTTATCATAGCTTGACCCCTTGAGAAAATAGGTCATCCAACATTTTATACACATGCAAATATGCTTGTTTTAGGCAGAGTACCATGTACATGTATTCAAAAGAACGTCACTTAGTTGTTCAGGGATGCCATTGTAGCTGCACGTAACATTTGTATTTGATCCTACTTGCTTCACTTTGAAGTTTCAACCTCTTCCATGCACTAAACGTCTTCTGGGTATTACCTTGTTCAGGAGTAGTAGTTGAGATTGGTGGTTTCAATGAACATGGTAATTTAACTTATTGAAGCAAGACCACAGTGACATGAAGTTCTAAGTATTTCTTTTGTTTCGCCTTTTTAATGAGTTCTGCTGTAATAGGTGCAGTGTATTGGAAATATTCTTGTTCACCTTCATTCCAAAACTAATGCAGTTGTTATGCTTATAGGTTGAGAACATGGGTCGAGTAAATTATGGATCCTACATGTTTGACATGAAGGTAATTATATTTATGAAAATTGAGATGATGTTTGTTATGTTTGCCCCTTGTTGGCATGGTTGAACATGATTTGAAACAAAGTCAGTTTGTTTTAATGCTCAAGCGTAGATCTAGAATTAGTCAAGATATAGATACGTACTTTGAGTATACTCGAAACTTCAAAGTGATAAAATTGTTGCTGAAGGTTTTTAATTCAATCTTTGCAATTATCTTATACATTGTATATGAAATATTGGAGAGCTATAGTACTCAAATTGAATATCCAACTTGGTAATACGTTGAACATTGTTCAATGTGCTGAGCCACTCCTGTAGATTCTCAGTCAGTTTTGTCAATGCTAATTATTGCTTAACATTTTTAGATAGGAACAACCTTCTTTGCAGGCTTTGCAATTTCAGTAAACTTCCTCCATTTCCTAAAAATAAGGCATGTTTCTACTACCTTCTATATAGGGCATCTGTGGAGTGTGCCAACAATTGCAATAATTGTTGGAGATACTTCAATAAATATATTCGCAGCTACACTTTTACAGAATGTCATCAAACTCTGACAGCCCCTAGATTTTACCTTCCTGGTCTCTTTTTCTGGTGTTTGTGGTTATAAGATTCTTAATAAGGATGATAATTGTGTTCCAACATTTGCCATATGGCTCGCATGATTATCTCTGGAGATCCTCATCAAAGCTTCCGCATGACAGCTAACTGCACACTTGCTTTTGATGAAACGTACTTGATTTCATTAGAATGTGTTACTTCATTCACACATGGAACACTTCTTGTCCTTTCCTTTATGCTTTTATGAAAGGTTCATCTCTCTCTGTCCGTCTTTGCCATGACAGGGTATTCTCTCTTCTGTTTACCTAAATGGAAGAGTTCTGCTTGGGTGGAAAATGTTCTCAATTCCTTTGCACAACCTGAATGAGGCAACCGCAATCAATTCTGTTGTTCAGGTCAGACATTCAGGAGTCATGAGAGTTCTATCCAACAGAAGTATCAATAAATCTGGTATGTTCTTGTAAAATCTTCGAAGCACTGTCATGCCTGTTCTATCAATTTCATGGTTATTTGCACCTTTTATTTGTGGTTTTAACTTTTAAGACCATGTTTCCCTGCATTTTACATCATTCTACTGATCTAATATCAACGAACATCTTTGCTTCTGTTTCTTTTCTGTAGATGGTGTAACAAGAGAACCTGCCTTTTATGCTGGCAGTTTCCATGTCAATGAAGTCGCCCAAATTAAAGACACCTTCATTTCTTTCCGAGGATGGGGTAAAGGAGTTGCATATGTTAATGACTTCACTATAGGAAGATTTTGGCCGGTAAAGAGATCTTTTCTCTTTATTCGCGGTTTGATTGAACCTTGCCGAACATGTTCTACCCTATCTCCTGTAGTACTCATATTCGCATAAATTCTTCCTGCAGTCTTTTGGTCCGCAATGTAACCTTTATGTTCCAGCACCTGTCCTTCGAGTTGGGGTAAATTCACTGGTATGACATCCTTCTCAATTTCATGGCACCTTGTGTAGTGCCATTTGTATTTAACTTTAATGTCTCAGAAATTACAAAGTCATCACTGCTGAAACACACATAGCAAGATACTTCTATTATGGAAAACCCTATCAACTGAACTCCCCTAGGTCCTTTTTGTGTTCCTTTTTTAAATCACTCCACTTGAAGCTTTGCTGAAGGTTTTGAAAAGTGAGCATGCAATAAATTTGAATGAGAAAAAAAAAAAATTGTCCGTGTTAGGCCTTTGATCCATAAGAGCTTGGGAGTTCACAAAAGTCGAATCTTCTTTTGCGTTGAATGCTATGATTATTGTTAGCAGTTAAATGATCTCTCTCTCTCTCTCTCTCTCTCATATGAAGAACTATTCTGCTACCTTTGGGCAGGTTGTTCTCGAGTTAGAATCCCCAAAGCCTGATCTTGTCTTGCACTCGGTGGATGAGCCAGATTTCTCTTGTGGTAAATCCAAATCGAGCGTGCATCATCTTTAATCTGCAACTGCATTGACTGCAGTTTCTCGAGACATGGGAATATCAGAAGATTAGAGCTTCATAGTTGAAATTATCATGGTGTGCCAAAATTGGTAAAATGCTCCTATTGTTGACCATTACCAATTCACCACTGAAGTCCGTTCACGGCATAAACCCCGCAAGAGGAGTGATGTTTACGATGGAGAGTACTTGGTCTTGGAATGAAGAGGAAGCACTTTCCAAAGGCGGGAAAAAGTAGCTGCAGCTAATTGACTTATAACTTAGACTAAAAGCGGTGAAGTTCGATTGCCCAACACAGATTGCATCTGCTCTATCCACGTCTAAACGAAATTTGGCAACACATTCAACAGTTTCCTTAAGAAGAAGCAGAGGATGGAGACTTTGCCATCCCAGTTCCTTACTGTACGCAGAACTTGATAGTCTCTTAGACAAAGAGCAATCGTATTCTTTTTTTTGGGCTGTAAACCATTTGAATGTACAATGCCCAACATTTATGACAGTCTTGAGGTTGGGGATTTACCTTATAAAATGTGCTCAAAGTTTGCTTTTGACTCATCCATGCAGACCATTCGCTCTTCTTTTAGGTCATTTCTGTTGAATTTGCACGTGCTCAACACGGCTAGTCGGAGTCGGAGAAAAGTTGATCTTGGACTTAGAAATGGTATTTTGGCATGACGTGGTGGACCACATTCTCCCTGCTCGCAGATATATGTACTCGGGATGGTGACTGCACTACAGGCTTGAACGACTTGATTGACAGCTTCAGCATTTTAGACACGCAACAGGAGAGAACTTTCGACTGATCTCTTCCTGCAGAACCGGAACCAATTTTCACCCCAAAAAATGAAATCTTTGCATAGGTTCGTTAGATGATCCAAACGGCAATACCCAAAAAGACCAGATGATGCTAGATCGGGCACCCTTCCGAAATTACCTTTACATGTCCATGATGCCATGCACGTTCCTCCAACGTCAAAAAATAAAAAAGAATAGCTTTCTATTTTTATTTATTTTTTTGGTCGGAGAATAGCTTTCTATTTCAATAACCTATTTGGAGTACAAGTCAGAACAAATCTTATTTCCAGACTTTTCTCACCATCTTAGTAAAAATTTGGCTTGATCCTGGAGAAGACCAGCTTTTCTAACAGCTCACATGAGAAACCCCAAAAACGGAAGAAAAGGAAAAACCTCAATGGTGAGTATAATTATCCTACAAACATCTCCTCCTGGTTGCAGAAGCAAAAAAGGCTTCAGGATTGGCGGGGAGCATCTTTCTGATCCTGCTTAGAGCTCACAGCTGCAGTTGCGGCAGCCGTCACTGCAGCTGCAGCCGCCCCCAACTTTACACCACCTGCCGCCTTCATAACGCCACCTATTTTTGCAAATGCGGCTAACCCCCCAACAAGGATAGCCCTCAATGCAACTGTGGGTTTAACTGCCATGTCTTGGTGCACCTGTCATTTCCAACGTTATTGCATACAAGCGAGAAGTACAAGTACAAATTAAAGAAAAATTTCATTTTAGAAAAAGACTGAATTGTATGATAACACTAGTAAAAAGAACAATTTCAAAAGATAATGAGCCTATGATAACAATAGTAAATTGTGCATTTCCGAAACTGAGAAGAGAACAGGTCCATGATAACAGTGGCACACTTGCAAAAATAAATATGCAATTACTCCTAAAATTGAGGCATAGAAGATGCTGGGCCTGAAATACTCATAACTTAAGACCCTCAAGAGCAATGTTTCGTGGTCTACAATCCTAGAATCACCTTTTTTAATCAATTTTGAAATCACACGATCCACGTATTAAATCAGTTCTCTTAAGCTGTAAGCGGCACTCCCTACGAACCTCAGTCTATTATTTTAACCAATTTGCTTCTCTAAGAGTCAATGTCACTGTTCTTGTGTCACTAAGCAAAACAGATCAATCATGGTGAGTCCATTAAAATGGCAAATCACTGCCCTATATAATAAGAGAGACCTTCAAATCCTAAGCCCACAATGCACAGAAGACTATAAATCCCTCTTATTTTTGGACACCAACTGCGTTATGACTGCATGTAAGTAGGCAAAAACAAGTACTTCGATCCTGTCCTTTATTTCTTTTTTAAGCAGGCAACTTAACCATCAGCAACTCCTACTCCGCTAATCCCAGGCTCACTCTCCATTTCATTCGCATAGTCAGGTATAGACGGGCTTTAATTAAGTTCTATGCAATACAGAGTAGCTTGCACTGCATAAATTGCCAATAATGTAATGAACTAGAGATCACGTGAAAGAAAGAGGGGCAATGCTAGTAAGTTTGGCAGTCGGTTTGAGGTGAAGAGCACTAGGCATGCCTTATGATCCCAAGAAGAGAGATTTAGGGCAAGTATTATTCCATTTCAAGTTCCCTCTAGCATGTGCTGAAACTGAAATGGTTGAACTAGAAGAGGATCTATTGAACTAGAAGAGCACAACTACGAAACTTCCAGATTTCTAATACAGATTTCGAATACCCAGAATCATCGAAGGCAACCCGAGATAATGACAATTAGGATTCACATCGCCCGCACCTTCACAAACCATATCCGAAAAACAACAAACTAAAAAGCATCGTCTTTTTCATAATTTTTTCCCAAAGTAGCCTCACCCCATTTACCACATAGAAACAAAATGTACCAATTCCAACATTTTCAACTCCATCGACCCGATCTCATCCACGATTTATGCACGATTTTAACTAATTCCATCTCCAAATGCAGTACCAATCACCCCTTTCCTCAACAAAGCTCCCGATACCCTTCCTTTTCCTTATCTCCCACCCTAATCCACAGCCCAAGAAAATGCAAATAACAATTTAACCCAGCCAAAAGCAAGACGAATCCGTGCACATTGCCCTACGAATCTTAAATAGACATCCAGGTTCCCATCTCGGGACCGAACCATTTCGCCTCCAACCAACGGGAAACACCGAAAAACCAAAACTTGTCAAGTCACCGACCCCGCGAACTGGCTATCACCATCGCCGAATCGAAGGCGCTACGCAGAAGCAATCCCGGCTAAACCGAAGCGGACGAGAGAGGCGAGATCAAACCTGACGTCTCGAGAAGAAGAAGAAGAAGAATTCGAAGTCGGTGAGGGTGGATTCGACGCAGAGTGAAAGCAGGGCTGCTTGTGGTTTCCGCCTCTGTTACATTCATCCCCCGATTTTTGGCCCCATTTTTTATTCTCTTTTTTTACTATGTCATTTAATTTATTATTATTATTTTCAATTTTTGATTTTTGACTTTTGGGGTGTTCCTAGGTTTGTGATTCTCGGCATATGCGATTTTTGAAAGGTGGCAAATTTCTCAAATTGCTCTTGAGTGCACGCACAGCCCAACGCGTATTTCGATTTTTTTAAATTACATAGAAAATGAAAACGCTCTTTATATTATATATTGAATTAAGGTTTATGGACTACATTAAACAAATTAAAAATTCAAAGATCATATTATACATTAAGTCAAAGTTTATGAATCATTTATGTTATTTTTCCAAAATGAGAGGAGTAACTACTTCTCAAAGCCTACAAATTTTAAATTTTAGTGGGCGTGTAATGTAACTAAAACGTGTTGGCTTGCCCTATTTTGATGATCCTCTAGTTTAGGCAAAATCCACGGATCTCGAGAATATCAAGACGAGAACAATGGCCGGGCCAAAAGTCAAGCCCAATGGGCCCAGGCCCAATCACTTTAACGGACGAGAAAAGTAAGGGTAAGAACGTCGTGCGTGGGACGGAACGCAAGTGTTGGTGGTGAATTGCCTTTTCAGTCTGCATCCCCACTTCTTTTGTGCATCTTCTGAACCTGTTCAATTGAAATTTCTCTCTCACCAAAAAAGGAAAAATCAAAATTTCTCCAACGGTGCTCGGCATTGCCGATTTATTTGATGACTTCTTTCGGTTTTCTACTATATGCAGTATAGGGTCCACACTATAATCAATTTTGATTTCGATGTGAGAGAGAAATTAGCACACCCGTCATACGACACCGGAAATATTTATTATCGCATACTTCTTCGAGCTAAATTGACCCACAAAATGATTTGGCATACAACTGGTGCATCCCTCCACAATGATTACCCTAATCCCTAGAAATGGTTGTTTGATCTGGCTTGGGTGATGTAATAGACTAAGATGAGACAGGATGACTAATGAGCGAAATTAGGAATTAGGGTTTTTATTTTTCTTAGAAATTAAAAATATAATATGTATTTATATTGCCTATCCAGTTCGGGTGGGCAATTATATACTTCGAACCTAACCAGTACCCATCAATTCCCATGGAAACCATTAGTTCTAGGTTGATCTAGTCCAATTCTGGACGGTTAGGGTAATTCTCAATTCCTTTACACACCCTTATGGAAAGGCATGCAAATGTTGGTGAATTACCTTTTCACTTTGCATCTACACTTTTTTATTTATCAAGCATACTATCCTCAACATTGTCGATTTTTTTTTAATAACTCATTATGATTCCCTACTATACAGTAGTATAGGGTCCACCTTATAATCGATTTCAATTTCAATGAGAGAGATAAAAACACACGAGCCATACGACACTAAAACTATTCATCATCACATAATTATGCAAGCTAAATCGACTCGCAAAAAGCTTGGCACACAACGAAAGCATCCCTCTATGACAATTATCCTGATTACTATTAAGATTAGGCGTACAAACATAACTAAATAGAGAATAAAGATGAGAAAGAGAAATCAAGACACGAGATTTATTTTAATTTACCCTCAAACTAAAGCTACATTCGATAGAGGATTTCACTAAAATTAGTACCTCGTCACCTCTTTGTTACTAACTCTCAATTAAAAAAAGAAAAAAAAAGAGATTATATGTAGATAACAGTATCTATTCATGGATTTAAGCTTAAATTATCGATTGAATAATGGCTTAAATTATAAAAGCTTTCTAGCGATCGAGGGCCGTTCCCCTTTTAACTGATGGAAGGTATGAACGACGTCTCAACAATTACAAAACGCGGTGACTGATTGATCGGATACACTTGCACTTTGCTAAGCATAAAAAGAAAAAGGATAGGAGATAAAATGAACAACAAAACAGAAAAGCGGTTATAAAAGACAATGACCAACACCAGCTCACCCAATTTTAGGTTACTACGTAATTCAATCCCAAATTGATTAATCCAAGAATGTCGTGTGCCAACCTTTCCATTCTCCCCCCAACCCACCCTTGACAGATTCATCTTCCTTAAACTCCCCAAAAATAGGCTCCCCCCATAACTAACCTTCCCTCTCTCTCTGTTCCTCTCTGTTCTTCTCTCCTCCCATATATTTCTCCGAAATCTCCCCTTCTTCCGCACGGACACACGCGCGAATCCTCGTTTTCCTCGCATCGGGAGGGAGAAGAGCCGCCCAACGCAACGATCGTAAACAGAAGAGAGGATAACTGCACATGCATTCCCGCCGGAGACGCACCCGATCTCTCCCTAACCCTACAATAACAACGCCTCCTCCTCCTCCTCCTTCTACCATGAACTTCTCCTCCCCACGTCCCACCTCAGCATCGACAGCATCCTCCTCTCCTTCCCCCATAACCACCGCCGCCGCCGCCACCACCACCTCGACTTCCTCCGCCTCCAAGAGCAGCTCCACCACCCCGGCCTGCGCCGCGTGCAAGTACCAGCGCCGGAAATGCGAGCCCAACTGCCTCCTCGCCCCCTACTTCCCGTATGACCGACAGCACCAGTTCCTCAACGCCCACAAGCTCTTCGGCGTCAGCAACATCACCAAGGTCATCAAGAACCTCGCCCCGCACGAGAAGGACGAGGCCATGCGCACCATCATCTACCAGTCCGACGCCCGCGCCCACGACCCCGTCCTCGGGTGCTACCGCATCATCCGCGACCTCCACCGCCAGATCGAGTTCTGCCAGGCCGAGCTCGAGTTCGTCCTCCGCCAGCTCGAGCTCTGCCGCGCCCAGGCTCAGGCCCAGCAGGAGGCCGCCATGCAGCAGATGATGGATCCCGGGGCGGCGGCGGGGGCTGGGGCGGGGCCGGTCGGCTGCGACATCGTGAGCCGGGGGGATCTGCTGGGGCAGGGGTACGGCTATGTCCAGCCGACCGCCGGCCATCCGGGCCAGGAAGTGGAAGGTTATATCGGTAATGGCCAGGACGGGAACGATCAGGCGTCTTTGCAGGATTTCGGTGCATGGGCCATGCAGGTCTCCACGTTCACGTCGGACTTTCAGATCAAGCAAGGATTTGAAGGCGGATGTGATGATATGAGGCCCATTCTGGACATTGCAGACGATAGGAACGATGGCCTCAATTTGGAAGGCGAAATCATCGACGAGAGAAGGTAAGCATCGTTTAAATCGATTAGATTCATCTTTTTCATTACACCCATGAATGTTCGATCTGCCAGTTTGATGGAATCGGCAATTCGTACGCACATGAACTTCGCGAGCGGTGTTGCCTCGACGATTACATCGAATCCAAGCATTTGATGATATGAGAGAAGCAGTCTCGTGTCTTTCTGCAAATGACTCTGCTGGTACAGAATGAACATAGAAGATGAGTATCATATACCTTAATAAAATTTATGAGCAAACGGATCACAAAAAATTACAAAAACCAGAGTCTTGTCATGAAGATGAGAGTAAATTTCTTTATTTCGTCATGTATAGTTATGTTGCTATCCGAAGATATTTCGATGTGTGCAGAGGAGGAAAGGAGCTTCATGATTGTTCGTCGAGAAAGATGATGAAAGAAAGAACGGAATTAAGTTACTCCATGAATGCGTAGTCTCGATGATGAGCTCGTTAATACTGTTAACACCGTCTAGACTTGCATCGATAGATCTTTAAATTCCTTCCACATGACATTGTAGCACTTCGACTCCAACTCACTGGCTTTGGTTTGATTCTAACAGTACGTTGTGCATGAAATATTGCAGTGTTCATCATCAAGTCATCTTGGAAGATCACAAAACGGAGATAACAGAAGAAGAAGATGATCCCCGCCAACAAGTCCTTGATCACGATCTGAAAGGCGCGGCTACTTTATTCACCCTCACAAATTGTACAAGCTAGACTTTTGCTATGAACAGACCTACCCGTGCTCATCCCGAGCAAAGTGTATTAGCGGTCTAGCCTTTCCGTCGTTACACTTTTGGTTTAGTGAAAAAGATAAGCACATCTTTCTTTTCCATCTTCAACTTTCAAAGGGCGAGAAGAAAGCATTTTTGTTAGTGTCTTAATAATGTCGAAACGTCTGCGCGCGCGCAAGTACATGCAGTATAACTCTCATGCAATGGCTGAACCGGTACACAGGACATATAGCAAAGACATGTATTTGATGATCACTCCCATCCATGTATTGACACGACCTAGATGACGACGCCGCATGCTATTCAGATGTATGCAGCGTGCATGATCCGCAAGAGAGTTTCAAAGGGAGAACAGCAACGAATTGGAACAAATTGCAGATCACGTAGGATTGGAGAAGAAGATAAACACGCGAAAACAAGAAGGCCAAGACAAGCATGACTTGCCAAAACATGAGGCAGCAATATGGCTGAAACTTTCGATTAGATATGAATGTTCAATAAGAGTGACATCGAGAGTGACCGAAACCTTTTCCACAAACCAATCAGCATCTAAACGATGACTAGAATTCTCAGTTTAGTTATTGAAACCTTTCTTGTCATCTTCCTGCTAAATCTGTTAAAATCTCCAGAGAATTTCCAATGATCTATTGGCCATATGAAAGCATTAGCAATTCCATGAACAGATACTAATTAAGGAATCTCAGCTTTGTAGCTTTGTACCACTGCTCTTTTTTATTACATCGCGGGTATAAGGTTTCTTGTTGAAACCAAAAGGAATTATAACTTTGGAAATTTGGAACGAGTGCACAAGTTAGAGGGAGAAATTGTTCTTAGAATGCTTTTTGATGACTTCAATTTACAACCCTCACCCTCACATCCTTATATAATAGCAGAACATCTATAATACGGAATATAAGCATCCCACACCCTTAAAATACATTAAATGAGCCATGAAACATTAAGCGAAGCAACAAAAAAGTTTACAAAGCTAATAAAAGCACACAAACGAAGTCAATACAATAGATGCACGCCATAAATGCATTTGAAAAACAAGCGTAGTAATGCGCTGGTTAACATTTAATGTGACCTTCACATAGAGATCTTCATTCTTGAGTTCACGCAATCCACCATAATTCACTACTTGTTAATTTCTTTTTTGTCTTCATGGAGGATTTGTTGACACAACAATCAATTTTATTAGTACTTTTAACATTTTAGGTTTCCCTTTGAAGTGTCAAATCTTCAAGAATACCATAAACATCCTCCATACCCAACTGCAAGACGCTCCCGGGCGAAGACTTATAGACCTATTTATTCAACTAAACCGATCTCTGGCCTGGGACTTGCTTCAATTTCTTCTTCCTTGGCAGAAACCCGCCCTCTTGCAGAATCATCCCACCGGCTATTTGCAGCATAAATGTTAATGAGAAGCGTGTAGCTTCCCATAGTTTCCTAATTATGACTGAAAACGTGTGTGGCTATTGCCTCCACAAAATCTGTATCTCAATACATCCTACAAGCATTAAGAAGAGCTCCCCAAAACACAAGCATTAGTTGACAATGGCATGAGTTTTGCTATCTCTCTAGCATCCTGAAAGGAGCCAGATCGGCTAATAGATCAACTGCACATGTATAATGTTCCATCTGCGGCCCGATTCCAAACTATTTAGTCATTTATCATAAAGTTTACGACGCTTGACAACAAGCCCTGCATGAGTAAAAGCAGGAGGAACAGCAACAAAAGTGATCTCATCTGGGCATAAAATCCAGTTTCCATCATTCACAAAAATATCTCCCTGCATCTTTTCCCTAAACTATGCATCCCACATCCAGAAATTACATTACCAAATAGATTAATTTATGTTCCAAACTTATTCCGAGGAATAGAAAAATAAAGAAATAAAAAAATAGAAATTTAGTCATGCGCATCCTAAGTGATTGACAACAAATTTTTTACGCACTAGGCTCTCCTCAGTAAGGCTTCCACGGATCATGTACATTTTGATCAGGCCGCTCGCCACGAGGAGGTTATGATTCATCAAAGCCCAAACCACATGGCCGTGGACTTTCCGACCAAGATCGAGTGCCGCCAACTCTGCACAAACTGATGAGGCACTAGAGATGGTTATGCATATTCCCGCGATGTTGGCGAGCTGCATTTATTTGTAGAATTCCAAACAACCATCTGATTTCTTGAGCTAGGAGAATGATTCATAAGCCTCGTTGCGTAATTCAGACTATGCATACGATGTAATTAGAGCATTCCAACTATGTTCTTGGATTCCATTTCTAAGAACAATTGACTAGCATCTTTCAACTGTCTTTGCTTCCCATGTACACATACTACAATCAAATAAGCTTCAAAACCAACATTTACAACAAGTCCACGAATTGCTTTACACATGTGGAGTGCAATCGTATTAGAGCGAAACATAGTTAGTTAGGTAGCACATAGGAACGTTTTTGTTCCTTTGTGTTTTTGTTCTTTTGCTTCCTAGAACAAAAAAAGAATAGATACCCGTTTGAAAATGTTAACTAATTTTTTTATTGCCCTGAATTAAAAAGTAGTTGGGGAATAGATTTAGAACAGAAATAAGAAATATAAAAATAATTTCTTGTTCCCATGAACAATTTCTATAAATAAGTTATTATTTTTTATTTCCTCTTTTTATTTTATTCTTCTTCCTTGTCGCTCCCTGTGGGCTGCCGTCCGTCGATTAGCTACCGCCGTCGACACCTGATCACCCCCCACCACTAATTGCCAACTGTTGTTGGCTGCGAGCGGGCGGTAGTCGACGGCAACGGGTGGTGGCGGCAATCAATCGGCGGTCGATCGATCGACAATTAACGGTGATAATAGCGAACTACGACAATCAAACGTTTTTTTTAATTCTTTTTGTAGATCATACCAAACACATTCTTATTCTTTTTCTATTTTGAGAATATAAATTTTATATAGTTACCAAACGCATTGTTTTACTTAGAAATTATTTTGAGGAGAAGAAATAGAAAATAACTATTTCTAAGAAGAAATTATTCCTCGAAATAGAAATATCACCATTCGCACCCTTATTCAGCACGGGACCATCTCCTCTCATTCTCATCAAACCATATACTTCCGCAGTTTCGGCATGAGGGCATGACTCCAAAACATTTTCTTTTTATCATAAAATTTTCCCCGGCACTAGAGGTGTTAAATGGGTGGGTCGGGTCGGGTTTGGGTCGGGTCATTAATGGTCCGACCCATAATTGACTCATTAATCCATTTATGACCCATTTATGCTTAATGTAAATTTTCCGACCAATACCCGAATAAACTCATACCCGACTCATTTAACTAAACTTAAAAAACTTATTTCTTATATATATGTTTAAAAAAAATAGTATTACTAAAATAGTTTTATACAACACAAATTTAATGGACAATTTTTATAATTTTAAAAATAATTATTTTAACAAATCGAATTTTAATTATTTATTTTTATTTTTTAAAATTAAAATTTTAATTATTTTTTATTTTTAAATATAATTTTTAATTTGTAATTTTCTTTTTTCTTTTTTTGTTCTTTTTCTTCTTTGGCCGGCCGTTGGCGGCTGACCACTGTGTGAGCCTCGAGCTCGCCGACGAGGCCTCCGCCTCGCCAGATCTGGTGAGGTCGAGCCTCGCCGGCGTCAGGCGAGGTCTTCGCCTCGCTAGATATGGCGAGCTCGAGGTTCACCCGCCGTCGCTGGCCATCGCCGTGCCGGCAACCGGAGAAAGAAGAAAGGAAAAAAAAAGAAGAAAGAAAAAAAGGAAAAAGAAAAAAAGAAAAGAAAATTAAAATAATTATAATTTCATTTTTAATGGGTTGATAAATGGGTCGCTCTCTCGACCCATTTAAGACCCATATATCTTAGCCTCTTTATTTTGAAAACCCATAATGGGTGTTTTGAGAAATGAGGCTTGACCCATTAACAACTTATTTAACACCTCTACCCGGCACAAACACATATTAGCATCGTAATCTTACTTATCAAAAGAAAAAAAAAAAGATAGACTTGTTATGGTTGACCCGCCTCGATCGAGCAATGCTAGGTTGGGTTCCATGGATTGAGGTCCAGCTTTATAATTGGAAGTAGAGCTCCCTCAGGCCTAGGGGGAGGTGTTGGTTAAACACCGTTTAGGTTCCCCCGGCAGTTATCCCTTCCGTTTTTATTACCTAGAACGGGGGCTCCGATAACTAGGGCCTTTGTTTAAGGTCCTTAGGCTGGACCACCAGCTGCCATCATTGGAAGATGCACGCCCACCCAATGGTGGGGAAGTAGAGCACCCTCAGGCCCGGGGGGAGGTGTTGGTCAAACACCGTTTAGGTTCCCCCGGCGGTTATCCCTTCCGTTTTTATTACCCAGAACGGAGGCTCCGATAACTGAGGCCTTTGTTTAAGGTCCTTAGGCTGGACCATTTTACTTGGGCCTGACATCAGCTCGGCTGACCCTCCTTACCCTAGGGAGGGTCCCTTCATTGCCGGCAGCCCGGCTTGTTCTTTGGGGTTTTTGGGAGTCTCCTAGGATATAACTCCATCCTCGGTGGTTAACCCCGCACGGGTTTGGAGGAGTAGTTTAAGGACCTGCTCGGGTCCAACTTGGGCCAGGTCCTAGCTCGGCTGACCCTCACTACCCCAGGGAGGGCCCCTTTATTGCCAGCGGCCTGGCTTGTTCCTTGGGATTTTTGGGGTTCCCTAGGATATAACCCCATACCCGGTGGTTTACCCCACACGGGCTTGGGGGAGCTTTTTAAGAACCTGCTCGAGTCCGAACTTAGGTTAGGTCTTAGCTCGACTGACCCTCCCTACCCTAGGGCCCCTTCATTGCCAGCGGCCTAGCTTGTTCCTTGGGATTTTTAGGAAATCCCTAGGATATAACCCCATAGCCGGTGATTTACTCCACAAGGGCTTGAGGGAGTCTTTTAAGGACCTGCTCGGCTCTGTAAATGACCTTGCTTAGACCTATCAAAAAGACGCTCCATGCATCTAGGGTCAATACACTCGTGAGTCATGACGAGACCTACTAAATTAATTCCCGGGCAAAAAACATGCGCAAAGGAAATGAGCACGAACCTTTAATAAGGCCTCAGTCGCTCTAGGGCAGAGAGCACGATTTGCTTCTCCGAAAATTTTTGAATATATTATTCAATTTTCGAAATGAAAAGACCAACTTCCGTATACCCGGACTGTTTTGATATAAAAAAAAAAAAAACAATTGTAACACGTATCTATCACGAAATATAAATTAAGTAAAAAGAAAAAGAAAATAAAAATCGATTACGCAAGTGAAACTGCTTTAAAGCCTAAAGTTGATAGGTATGGGAAAAAGGACCCTTCTCAATATATTTATTAATTAGTACGGAGATATTACGGATAGTGCGGTGCGATCTGCTCCCGTCCTCCCGTCCCCAGAAGAATCACCGCCCCCGCCACCTCGGCCCACCCGTCGCTTACAGCGACCTCCACCATCATTCCTTCGTACGGCTTTTATCGCTTTTCAATAATGCAAGAAACTCCAAGAGAACTGTCCGCTTTTGCAACCTGCGATCCCATCTCAAATGGGGGAGGTTCATCTCGTGATCGTTGTCCCTCGACCGAATCCACCCCCCGCAAGTAAGAAAACGACACGATGGGAATACTGGGTCAGGCTTCATCTGTCAATCAAGTTATATATTATTCTCCGAATCCATCCGAGAACGGACATGTACAGTCGCGCAGGCGCGACCTACAAAGACACCCACCGGCTTCCTCTGAATCCTCCATCCGAGCGAGGGCGAAGCGACAATGCCCGCGGCTTCCATCCATCAGCCCGACCCATCTCCCGGTACGTGGAATTCGCCTTCGCTTATCCGTGTTTCTTGGGATTCTTGAATCTTGATGGCCGGATTCTTGAAATTTTTTCTTGTTTCTTGTGTGGTGATCCTCTGTTTTCTCGGGCTTCTTGAATTCTGATGGCCGGAATCTGGAATTTTCCTTTGTTTTGTTTCTTGTGTCGTGATTTTATGTTTTCTGGCGAATACCCTTTTCAGATGTGGAGGCTCAGGAGCACTTGCTCGTCGTGGATGTGGACGACGCCGTCAAGGAGGACCGGGCCAAGTTCGAGATCAAAGGCCTGAACAAGGTTTCCGATGCCGGGGACACCATCCTGAGCGAGATCAACCTGGAGATCCCGCAAGGGAAGATCGTGGGCATCATCGGGCCGAGCGGGAGCGGCAAGTCCACGCTCCTGAGGGCCCTGAACCGGCTGTGGGAGCCGCCGTCCGGCACCGTGTTCTTGGACGGCGAGGACATTAAAAATCTCGACGTGCTCAGCCTTCGGCGGAAGGTCGGGATGCTGTTTCAGCTTCCCGCGATGTTTGAAGGTACAATTTCTGGAATTCCAGAGCTGGGTTTGCTTTATTTGTGAGTGACGATGGAATTGAATGTTAGCCGAGTAAAGAGTGAGAAAGTTCGAGTTTTTTTCGTTGTCTCACCTCCGCGGTGTTGCGATGGATTCAAAATGTTAAACCTGAGTGGTGCGGGGGTTAATATTGATTGATAAAATTGGTTTGCCAAGTGACATGGTAGTTTGACTTACCTCCTGAAATCATCAAGTGTTTCCTGACCCGCATTTGAAGTGATCATCTGTGAATCAAGGGATAAAGAAAGGCCACACTTGTATTACTTGAGCGACTGTTGTTTATATTATGTGTTCTTGGTGTTGCTACTGGAAGAAAATCGAATAGTCCTTCCATGAATCTAATTCAGGGTTGCTACTGAGAACTATGATCTAATCAGGCTGAATAGAGTTTACTTTTGATGTAACTTTCTGCATTGAATAGTAATCTCTGCCTATAAGAATTCACCGTCAAAACCAAAATAGACTAGTTTAGCTGTCATGGTGATGGTAGATTAATGTCAAAAGTGTTCACCCTGTCCTTTTGGGTTTGCCTTTTTGGATAAGTTTAAACACTGCAAATTCATGATGGCATGTGGTGCCAAATTATCATGACCTAGCCTTCTGGGTTATTTGGTCATGTATTGTATCCTCCATGCACAACCATTGGCAATATTGTTCTGCCACTGAACTTGGTCCTGCCAGATCAGGTCTGAATCGATCGACTCCCATAATTATGGTCTATGTGCAAGAAATACGGTGCTTGTGTTCATGGTCTTTACCTTCATATGACTTCTAGGATTTGCAGCTCTCAAATGAGGGAAAATTAGAAGTTAAGAGATGAATCCAGTTGAGGCTTAACTAATCTATGCTGTTTCTGGCTCAACTTGCTATTTTATCTTGTTTTAAACAACCTGCAGTCCTCTAAATGATGATTCAGAGGCATATTGGCTCTATCTAGTGCTCTTAATTTTATGCAAGTGCTGTCGAGTGCTGTCAGTCCAATAGCAGAGGTGGTATTTCGTCAACTACAAAGTGTCCTTAAATTACTGATTTAGTCTTATTGCTATGAATTCATTATCTTTGGAGCAGAAGCTATATATGTCTTTGGTGGTGGTTTTGCCATGTTTCATTCAGTACCAAAGTCTTATCTATCAAATCCCAACTTAGCATTGTGAATGAGAATTATTATGGCTTACGTAGGGCTTGCACTAAATTAATTTATGTCAATGATTGAGTTGAGCCCTTCTATGCACCTAAACTTTTCCAGCTTGAAAGGTGATGGTGCTTTATTCTTTTGGTGTTGGAGGGGTTCTTATTTTTTAGGAAGAAAAAAGCTAGACGACGGAGAAATACCAGATGATTAGATCTAGTGGATTATGTGAAGAACAAGTTCATTGATGTGATTCTTCTACAATCATGTTTTTATGCAATGCCACTGTCTTACAATTCTCGAAAGCTTACATCAAGCCGCAAACTTCCAGGCACAGTTGCGGATAATGTCAGATATGGACCACAACTGATGGGGAAGAAGCTAAGCGATGGTGAAGTGTTCAAGTTGCTGAACCTTGCCGACCTCGATTCCTCTCTCTTCAGCAGAGCTGGCTCAGAACTCTCTGTCGGCCAGGCCCAGAGAGTGGCACTTGCGAGGACACTAGCTAACGAACCAGAGGTGAGCCAGCGTTTCCCATTTTGTCCATTGAAAGGTCATACTTCACAGACGATACCTAAAGTTGTGATTTCTTCTCAAAAAGGTTCTTCTGCTGGATGAGCCGACGAGCGCGTTGGACCCAATCTCGACACAAAACATCGAGGACGTGCTAGTGAAGCTGAAGAAGACTCAAGGATTGACGACCATAATGGTCTCTCACAGCATCAAACAGATTCAGAGGATTGCCGACGTAGTTTGCCTCCTGGTGAGCGGTGAACTGGTGGAAGTTTTGACTCCTGATCGTCTCTCGGAAGCCAAGCATCCCATGGCACAGAGATTCCTGCAACTCAGCAACTGAAGGGCTTCCCGTTTCCACATTATCGCGTGCTGAACGAATAATCATGTGCAGATTCAGCACTGTACTGTTATATCGTCCTCATCTTCTGTGACTGGAGACCTATAGACTTGAAACAGTGCTTATGGAATTTGGCAGTGTAACCAAGTCATCGTATTCTTGGTCTTTGTTCTGTTTGATGTCATAATAGTTATTGAATGAAAGGAAGATCGCGTCGAAGGTCGATTGTCGTCGACTCCTTTAGCTCTCATGCATATAAGTGTACATTCGCGGCCACTTGCGGGTGCCCTCCCGGTTCAGGGAGCTGCTGATGTTCATTTTTGCCAGAAACAGTTCTCGGGAACACAGAGAGGGAAGCTCATCCTGATCTGTGATGTTAGCAGACAAATTCACAATGGTCGATGGACACCGAACTTAGGCTTGGAACCAAGCCTCCTGCACGCCTGGACATACGCCTAGGCGACCGACAACAAACACCAGAAAAACGACGTCGGTTAAATGTCCATCCAAATACAAGAAAATGTAATTACGAGTCGTTTCAAAACAGCTTTTTCTCAATAGTCAATATCATATCTTCCCTGAGAAAAGGCGGGATCCTCAGTAATTCGAAGTCTAGCATTATCATAAGTAGCATATTTCGACACCAAGATTGCATTTGGTTATACGTTTAGAAAATGTTTTTGAGGAAATGCAAAAACTTTAGTTTCGTTTGTTTCACGATAAATATTTTCATTATTTTCTAGTATTTGGATCATTCAGAAAAATGAGTTAATGAAAAATATGTACTTAAATTCAAAAAATTGACTTCCTCTTTTTAAAATAAAAAATAATTTCCAAAATATGTTAGATATAGCCGCTTGATTCTAAAATTCTATACTTAGGCAAGAGAACTCCAACACTCACTTCCAAAGAAGCCGGCCTGGAACTCCAACACTCACTTAGGCAAGAGAACTCCAACACTCACTTCCAAGTCCTTCGCAATGCACTTGAGTCTAGAGGTCGGGGCCGGATCCACCGGGGTCCATTAAGACCAAGCCCGAGTCCAAAGAAGCCGGCCTGGAACCTCGATGCCTAGCCCTGGGTCAACAAAGGTGGGGTTCAAGACACCGACTTCTAAGCTCCGGTCCATAAAGGTTAGGCCTTAGACTTCGGTATTGTTTCTCGACTCCCCAGCGTCCTGACCTAAGTCCATAGAGGCTAAGTCCGAGACCTACACCTTGATCAATGGAGGCTGGGCCCAAGTCCACAAAAAGTCGAGCTTGGGAACGCAAACTTGTGCTTGGATCCTTGGCACCCAGGTCCGAGCTCGAGCCCATCAAGATCGGGCTTGGATGCTAGTGCCCTTGCCCCAAATCTCTCATGCTCAAGCCCAAGTCTAACAAGGCCAAGGCTGGAGACCCTAGTGCCCATGAATGGGTCCATTGTGATCGGGCTCAAGATCGTGGTGCCTATGCTCGGTTTCTCGACACCCAAACTCGAGACTCTAATGCTTGTGCTCAAATCCCTTGCACCTGCACCCAAGCCCAGTCCCACCGAGACCTAGGCCAACTCCCCAGTACCCATGCCCAAATACTTAATACTCGAGCTCGAGACCCAAGTACAGGTGCCTAAAACTCCTGCGCCCGAGCTCAAGTCCATCAAGGCTAGGCCCAAGATCAGGTCCCTAGTGCTTGAGCCCAAGTCCATAGAGGCCAAGCCCAAAACCCCATGTCCAAGTCCCTATTCCTGGCTTAGCGCCAAAGCCCATTTCAAAGGGAACCGAACGCACCATAAATAGCCGTATATGAGCGCTTTGGTTTTGTTTCTTTTACGGCACATATTAAAGCGGTACGGTGAGAAAGAAAGAAAGAAACACAATGAACGGCCCCCACCGACACGGGCTTGAAGCCGTCACCACAGAAAAATATATTCCATCAAACGCGTTGTCGTCCAGAGGGCGAAGATCGAAGGCGGCACGTTCGAAAGTGACGATCCCATTCGGACATCCACCCCTCGTTTGCCTCCTCCCGCCGCGTGTACCGCAGCAATCATTGGACGGCTTCGGAAAATCGCCATCCCAATTTTTTTAAAGGGCCCAAAACAGGCGATATAAAGAAAATAAAAGAAATTGTGTGTTAGATATAAGTTCGGATTCAACAATTTTATTTACTTTTGTTCAGAATTTATGCTCAAATCCAGTTATGTTGGGCAAGTGAACGAGACTCGAGAGCAAGATAAGAACAAATTCAATGGAGAACAATCAATCTTTCAATCATACAGCTGTTTTCCCCCACAACAAGCCACTAAACTAAATTCCAAGACACAACCCAAAAGGCTAAAAATATAAAAGACAAAAATTCTATTTTAGTGACCCATTATACGACCAATCGCCACGTCACCATCTCAAAAAAATACACACGGAAAAAAGAAGAAGAGGAAAATGAACGGTATTTCTGAACAATTTTTTATATTCTGAGGAAAAATAATTATGGCCACAGTAACTTTTTCCACTTTCCTACAACGTCCAGTTCCAGATCCTGATCCTCGTATCCACCTTGCACTTCGCGCTCGCCGTCGACGCCGTGGCCGCCGACTTCCCGGCGGCCGGAGCGGTCGCCCTGATTCCGCCACAGGTGACGCGGATTCCGACCCTCGGCGTCTTCAAGCCGCCGATCTTCACCTTCACCTTCGTGTCCAGCCTGATCTTCAGCGCCAGCCCGTTCTTGCTCTTCAGGCCCGACTTCAGCGCGCTCGCGGCGGTGCTGTCCACCTGCTGGCCGCTGCTGGCGATCGACGTCTTCAGCACCGTCGTGTTCTTCTTCCCGTGCACGAAGGCCGGGATCGTCGCGTCGCCCAGGTCGACGCCGCCGCCGTCGGCGCTGACGACCGACACCGCAGTCGGGCTGTAGATGTACACGAGCTTGCTGTTGGGGTTCCGAGCGGAGACGGTGAGGTCGAACTTGGAGCTGAGGGTGGAGGACGAGGAGGTGATGTTTATGTAAGAGACCTTGAGGGAGGTCACGGTGAAGGTGGGGCGTTGCGGGCGGTAGAGGACGTAGAAGACGGCGGCGGCGGCGGCGATGAGGAGGAGGAGGACGAGGAGGGCGACGGTGGTCCAGAGGCAGCAGCGGCAGCAGCAGCCGCGGCGGTGTCGGCGTCGGCCGCCGCCCTTCTTGGGCAGGGGGCGGTAGGCGGCGGAGCGGGCGGCTTCGCCGTAGAGCTGGCCCTTGGTGGCGGGGAAGGAGCCGTTGGCCGTGAGGCCGCCGCCGTTGGCGGCGGCGGGGGACTTGGTGGTGGAGGGGAAGGGTCTGTCGGCCATGGCGTTTTCTAGAGAGAGAGAGAGAGAGGATGCGAATGGCGAAGGAGAGGATGGGGGAAATAGCTGTAAGCAGGGAGTGGGGGAAAGTGGGGGGGATGGATTATACTCCACTCGAGGGAGAGAGCGCGTGGTTTGACGCGTTGACTGCTTTCGTTTTGGGAATTTCCTGCAATTTCCATAATTTTTTAATATTCTCGGGAATATATGGGATATAAACGGTAAAAAATTGAAGGCGCGGTCGGCTCATTTTTTTACTTTTGTTTTCACCGCCAAAGCATAATCATACATGGAGGCGTGGCGATGAGTCAGCATTTTTCCCTCTAATTACGGAAAAGACGGTGATAAAAGACGAGGATATAAAATAGAGTGCTATATCATGCTTATGATGGGTGGGTTTTTTTGGATATATCAACCCATGTGCAAAATCGACTTAATTTAGAATTAGGTGATGTTCATATTTGTAATTGAAAGTATGATTCACGTAATTGAGAAAGAAGACGTGAATTGATTTACGAAAAAAGGGAGAGTCAAGAAAAAGACGGAAGAAAGCAAGGCAGACCAAGAAATTACATAAGTGAAATTACACCTTGTGTATCCACCAATCAATATGCTAAATAGAGGGTCAAATTACCAATTCAGAAGAGAAGTCGCTAAGCTTTTTTTTCCTTCGTGCTCTCCCTCGATGACAACTGTAATCCCAACGCGTTCGAGTCGGAAGCTATGAAATCGAAGGCTTATAGGCTACTCAAATATATAAGCCGAAAAGGGCAAAAGGCAAAGGCGCTTTGCTCGAGCGAGTGGATCAAGAACGAATTTAGGCTTGGCCGCCAAGATTAGAATAGGACTCCAAGCTTCTCTTTTTCCAACCTTTGATTGCGGTCAGAAGTCAAAGGGCTTGTCTACCCACATTTGGCACTCGAGCATTCCATCTGTCGACGTCCCCAAATCCTAACTAAAAGCCATTGATTATTGACCCGTTTCCGGCAACCGAGCAATTACCTAAGAAGAGAGAGACCCCCACGCCCAACTTCTCTTTTACGGCAAGACGAGCGCGCATCTTCGGACCAAACGTGCGCAAGTGTCCTGGAAACTTTACTCTTTTTGCTTTAAAGGGAGTAATGATGTGGGATCCATCGGGTTGGTACCGTTCACAGAAATATATATTTAAATTCTCTCATATATAGTTGAAACATACAAGAGAAGTGTTGATCTGTCATGCGAATCTACTTGGAATTCGTCATTTACGTCTCATGCCTAATTAATAAGTGGCCTCGTACGTAATGAGGATTTAGTTCATTGGATATGTGATGGCAAATTGTTAATGTGATTGGTTAAGTGATGAAAGGGCAATCCGCCTTTCATAACAATCACAAAATCTATTTGTGAATTGGGGAACGGGTCATACTGCATTATATAGCTGTTCATATACAAAGAGATCTTTTAACTGTCAAACTATTCACGAAAGCTGTTGGGAGAGCTGATTTCGGACCTTTTAAATCGTGAGTAGCGGATGTGAAACTCTCGCACGATGTCTAGAACGAATTGTCGTCTCGTCGTCTCTTTCCACCTTCTTTGTCAACTTTTTCTCGAGGATGATCACGCGAGAGAGAGAGAGAGAGAAGGGGGATGGTAACGCAACCAAGGCGCAACTGGGGAATGAAGATTTTGGGGGCGACGGAGCGCACATGTCCCCAAACCACCTAATTCCCGAGCGGGACCCCCAGCTGTCTCTCTAGACACGAAACAGCTGGTGATAATAAAACACGTGTGAAAGCGACGAGCGACCATCCATCCGACCATCCATCCATCGGCACGAAGCGGAACGAGGCCCCCGTTTTCTGCCCTTTGCATGGGCCCTGTGGTGGTGGGGCGATCCCATCCTCACTAACGCACCGCCAGGCGCCAACGCTTCCTCCAACTTCAACATCGGTGTTTAATATGTGAATGACAAGATACGTTTATCTTTTAATCGGTAATACATGTGTTTCCTGAGCACACTTTCGCATTTGTTGTTTTTTTGGTTTAATTGAGTGTCGAATCGTTGTTTTGAGAATCCATTTTTCCCAACACGGAATAAGCCCTCGAGCTTTTTGCCTGCGGTCTTGGATTGGATCTCTCTTGTCAATGGCAGATTACTGTGGACGCTTTTCGGGGGTCGCGAGAAAGAACGGATGCGATTCTGCAATTCGTGTGTTATGGACCTTGTTTACGCCCAATAATTAGCCAAAGTCTTTGTGATTTGAATAAGCAGATAACTCGAGATTCGAGATCGGGCATGTTATAGTTGTCAATGACCTACTGACTACGGAAATTTTTTACTGACGTGAAGTAACCAATTGGAAGATAGAGATTAAGCGAGATGATGTTCAAATAATGGAACAGATGAGCACGAGGTTCAAGTATGGTGGCAGTGAAGTTTGCGACTCTTTATGGATAAAGTAGGGGAAAAGACAGCACGACGATTGTGGCTGTTCGAAAGCAAGATCGATGTGCGATTCTAGAGAAATAACCATCTAGGGATTAGATAGCGCAACGACATGAAGGTGTGGGGTCGGAAATCATGGAGATATGAAAGTATGGTTAAAACCATTGAAGAACTGTTGTGTATAATTATGTTGTTAATACTATAAGTACTAGTGTTGCAGAACCCCCTAGAAAACAATAAAAATACGGGATGATTATCTTTTAACTCATGCACTTTGTCGTTGATTAGATTCCAATAGAACATTTTATACAAGATTAGATTCCAATAGAACATTTTATATCATTGTATTTCACTATTGATCAATTTCTGTTGATGTATATTTGTTGTTTGTGCCCTATTGATAAGACTTTTGTTCGAAATCGCCGCAAAATCCATATCCATCTCCAATCGCAGAATGAATTTTGATGAAAAAGAATATTTCATTACCGGACACTGGACAAGGGGGGATGCCTCTGTGGCTTGAGAGACCAGTCGATTAAGGATTGATGTCGGACGTACTCTAAGGACTGTCTCCCGCAGCTTCCGATGTCGTGGCATTACAACATGTATTGCCAATTTACCATAAATAGCGGATCCATCACCTCACGGCATAGCGCAATCCAGCAACTTTTTCAGCTACCAATAGAGCAAACAGGGTCCCCATTAAGAAAAGGGAAAGGGAAAGAAAAGACAACACCCATGTATTGATTACGAATAAAGCGGAGCTGGTGGAATATCCTATCATTTCCTAATTATCAGACGAAAATAGGATTATTGCATTACTTGTTATTATTGATGGGCATTTATATTCGAGTAATTTGTTCAGAAAAATGGAGTAATATACCACCATAGGAAAAAGAAAGAAAGATTAAAATAATATCTTTGACAATATTCGGTGATACTGCCCATGCTTTAAATCTTCAGCATAAGACCGACGTACCATGATATAAATGAAGCATCTTTGACTAGATAGGTTATTTCAAAGGATGCTTTTCATATATATAAAATGGGTCCATGATTCTTTTTTTTTTTTTCTTTTGACCCAGTCAATAAAAAAAATGAAGCCGAATTATTTACGGCTATCACCATATATATTATATTCTGCTTCATATATATTGTTCACATTTAACTGGTATATGGACACGTGTGAATCATGATTTTATGTACGTATATATAGATATTTACCTTATAAGTTTTCATAAAAATGGACCCAATCATCATAAGTTCTCGCAAAGGAGAATTTTTTAGGAGATAGAAGGAAAATATTGATGGTCCAAACGAATTCCTTTACACAAATAATATGGATTACCTAGAAATTGAAATTTTAGCTTGTGGATAATGATTTTACAACATATTAATTGTCATCCAAATTTCCAAATTTCAAGATGGAAATTCTTTTTCTACATTACAAAAAGGGCAAGGAGTGGTAACTTTAACTTTTATAGGCGTCCTACTTGCTATAAAATATTGATTCGAGTTATAACTATTCCGCATGACACGTATGGCGAGCTCGTCACTGCAACTCATTCGAGATAACAGTAGTAAGAAAATCCTTCCATACGACTACATACGTCTTGGTTACACAACGCGATGCAAGCTATTCGGAGATCCCTTACAACCTGAACTCGTGATATTAGGAAAGGCAAGCGATCGATTTTACCACTAAGTCAGACCATGTTGATGGTTTCAAGATGGAATGTGTTACCTGGTACGGGGTGACGCATGTCTGGTCCGTGGGGAAGATTATCTTTGGTGCACTAAGATACGTAATGCGTTGGAAATCAACGAGGGATTGACTTCAATTTTTTTCCTTCAAAATTAGGTAAGAGGGGGATTGACTTGACTTGGTAGAAAGAGAACCGGAGTTGCCTTGATTATCTGCTAGAGGTACGGGGTATATTCCACTACTACCCAATCCGCCAGCATTTTCGTTTCTTTTTCTCTCTCTTTTCTTTATACAAAAAAAAAAAAAAAAAAAAATCTTCAAATGGAAATGTCATATTCTATATGAAGAGGCTTTTTGAAGATTTTGCATCAGTTTCTCCGTGAAACTTACACTTCGGGCTTCGATGGTCCAAGAACCGTCAGGTCCATCCCCAAGCTAAGTTAGTAACTAAATTAGACTGTTGACAAAAGCCCAGATCCAGAATAATTCACTTTGACGTCTAATCATTAAGGCCAAGGCCCATTATCAACCTCCACATCCACACGTGTCTCCATCCTACAAGTTTAGTGGATCCTAGGGACATGTTCTCGTGGTGAAAAGTGTTAGAAAAGTCATAAATCTTTTGTATTTATACTAATTTAGTCCTAAATCTTTTATCAATGCCAATTGAATCCTAAACCTATTGACTTTGTGTCAATTTAGTTCTAAACCTTTTATCGATGCCAATTTAGTTATAAAACTTTTGATTTAGTGTTAATTTAGTCTTAAACCTTTTGATTTAGTGCTAATTTAATCATTTCGACCAATTTTTGACTAGTTATTACTGACGTTGACGCTAATTAGCTGACATGGCATGACCAACATTAACATAGATAATTTTTAATAATATTTTTAATTTTTTTGAATTATTTATTAATTTATTTATTTTCATTTCATTTCTTTTTTTTTTTTTTTCCCTTCCCCTCCTCCTTCCTCTAGTCGGTCGCCTAGCTGATGACCGACTAGATTTGAGGGTGGGTGAGGTTAACCTCGACCTCGCTAGCCTCTGGCAAGCTTTTTCAACCAATAACGAGGCTCGAGTCCTCACCAGCAGCTATGAAGGCGACCTCGCGCTGGCGGGGTAGACTCGCCCTCACTAGATCCGGCATAGGTTAGGTCTCGTCGGCCATGAGCAAGGCCCAACTTCGCCAGATCCGGTGTTGGCGAGGGTTGGAGCCTCATCGGATCTGGTGAGGTTGGGTCTGGCGTTGCCTTGCCTGTCTAGCGCGAGGCTGCCCTCATTGCCATTGGCTAGGGCTTGAGGCTCGCCGGCTCTCGCCTTTGGCTGGTCGTTGGGAAGGGAGTGGGGAAGCCAAAAAAAAAAAGGAAAAAAAGAAAAAAAAAAAGCAAAAAGGAAATGAAAACAAATTAATTAATAAATAATTCAAAAAAATAGCTAACAATCTAGCATTCACATTAGCAATGATATATCTAGTGGCCTTGCCATATGGTTGAATCTCCTTAAACGAACAGGTGGCTAGCTGCCAATAACAGTCTTCCATTGTAATGCACTTTGCAGGCACATCAAGGTCCTTATCCTCCTTAATGAACTTCCACATCTGCTGAGCACTAAATGAAAACCCTGAAACAGAAACTACTAGCCTCTAATCTCCTGTGAGCCCACCAGGTGCAGTTGAACTGCTGTCTAAGGCTTGGCCACTCGTTCATCCAAGGAAATTCAACCACATGGCAAAAAATTAGAACAGACAAAATGTATAACCTATTCGGGACTTAGCATTGTAGGTTAGAGGCCTCTTGCTATGGACGTTGTTCAGTAGTTTGGGCTATTCAATTTTAGATGTTTAGAAACCTGGACGTGATGCTAGTCATTAGTTTTACTTGGTAGGTACTTTTGTCCTCGGCGGCGAGTTCCTATCTCGCTATGGATGCTGTTCAGTAGTTTGGGCTACTCAGTTTCGGATGTTTAGAAACCTGGAACCATGTTCACCCCTACTACGCATTGCTTTTTGTTTCAATTCTATTAGAGATAAGTGCACAGAAGTCCCATAACTTATGAAAGTGCAATTGAATCCTAAAACTTACAAAAAGTGTAACATAAATCCGCATTTGCCATGTCTGTATAACCTATTTTGCAACAAATGCTCCAAATTCCACAATAGAGCACGAGAAGATGAGATGGAAACATAACACGTCTCAAACGTGTTACATGAGGAAACATATGTCCATGAACATGATGATCAAATTTGACTAATCACTCGGATCTCGCGATATTAAAAAAAAAGAAGTGCAAGTGCTTTCATCAACTTCATCGAGAACATATGAAAACGTTGTGATTAGAATCGAGCAAATACACGGATCTGACGATGCCTAAGAAAAAAAAGTAAGCGAGAGCTTCCATCAACTTCATCGAGAACATATGAGAATGTTGTGATCAAATTCGAGTAAATACCCGAATCTCGAGACACTTTAAAAATCTTGCAGCTGGCCACCTGTTTGTTCAAGGAGATTCAACCATATGACAAGGCCACTGGATATATCGTTGATAATGAGAATGCTTGTATGCATCACGCTATTTGTGTTAAGGTCATGTTTACTACTGTACGAAGTGAAGAAATTGCCCACATAAAATATTCTAGTTTTACTGAAAATGAGGTATCAATCCGGTTCTCGTTGGACATTAAACTTGCTTGTCTGTTTCGCTATTTTGAAATGCAAGCAAATGCATTTTATCTTACACATTGATAGCATGACACATACAAGCATTCTCATTATCAATGATATATCCAATGGCCTTGCCATATAGTTGAATCTCCTTGAACGAATAGGTGGCCAACTGCAGACAGCGGTTCTTCCATTGTAATGCACCTTGTAGGCATATCAAGATCCTTATCCTCCTTAATGAACTTTCACATCTACTGAGCACTAAATGAAAACCCTGAAGTAGGAACTACTAGCCTTCAATCTCTTGTGAGCCCACTAGGTGTAGTTGAACTACTATCTAAGGCTTAGCCACTTGTTCGTCTAAGGAAATTCAACCATATGGCAAAAAATTAGCACAGACAAAAAGGTATAACCTATTTCGCAACCAATGCTCCAAATTCCACAATAGAGCACGAGAAGATGAGATGGAAACATAACATGTCTCAAACGTGTTATATGAGGAAACATATGTCCATGAGCATGATGATCGAATTCGACTAATCACTCGGATCTTGCGATATTTAAAAAAAAAAGTGCGAGTGCTTTCATCAACTTCATCGAGAACATATGAAGACGTTGTGATTGGAATCGAGCAAATACACGGATCTGGCGATGCCTAAGAAAAAAAAAGTAACGAGAGCTTCCATCAACTTCATCGAGAACATATGAGAACGTTGTGATCAAATTCGAGCAAATACCCGAATCTCATGACACTTTAAAAATCTTGTAGCTAGCCACCTGTTTGTTCAAGGAGATTCAACCATATAGCAATACCACTGGATATATTGTTGATAATGAGAATGCTTGTATGCGTCATGCTATCTGTGTTAAGGTCATGTTTACTACCGTACGAAGTGAAGAAATTGCCCACATAAAATATTCTAGTTTTACTGAAAATGAGGTATCAATCTAGTTCTCGTTGGACATTAAACTTGCTTGTCTGTTTCGCTATTTTGAAATGCAAGCGGATGCATTTTATCTTACACATTGAGATCGAACAAACTCTTCTGAACATGTTAGGATTGGTCTTTGACAAGGCTGTGCAGTCAGGATCAATTCCTAAGTTTGAAGGAAACTCAGTTCAATTCTTAAGGTTTGTTAATCATGGTAAGATGAGTAATTTTATCTGATGAATTACAAATGGCAGTGTAGCATCTAAATTTTATGTTTATTAAGTAATGCAAGTACATTAAGGTTATCTAGCGCAATTGGCTTCATGTTCTTACTTCTAAGAATGTTGTTTTTGTAAGTTTTTCCTGGCTTCACATGAAGTTGGGGCAGTAGGAGCATTTTCTTTTTCTTGGAATTGAAAGTGCTAGTATTACCACCTAGAGGGGGTGAATAGATGTAAAAACAAATTGAGCTAATAAAAGCAATAAAAGTTATTTTTTTCAAACAAAGTCTGACTGACACCAGACTTATGATTCAGACTCAAATTCGAGCTTTACCATCCATTTCGTTTCTTTACTTCAGGTCAAGTCACCTATTCAATCCACCAGCTTAATCTTCAATAGAACCGCCTACTCGTCCACCCAATTAACCGATCGAATCATCTACACTCCTCACTTTCAAACTCTCTGCTTTCGGACCATATATCTAGCCGAGGACATCACACCAAACATAATTTCATCAGTTAGAAAACATTAGTCGACTGCTTTCGACTTACTTTTTAAAAAAACTAATGCGATATTAATTTCGTAGAAAATCATCTTCAAGTGCGTGAATTTAGCATCGATTTCTTCGACTGATCCTGCTATCGCCAACAAAGAAAGGGAAAAAGAAAGAAAGCAAGAAAGAAAGGCTCCAGTCCTGGTTCTCGCGACGGGCAATTCTTGAAGGACGGGGTTTAGTAGGAAGATGGAATGAACACACAGAAAGCTCCAGGGAGAGAGGAGCGAGGGGATGAGAATGCGGACCTGACGATCTTGGGGTGCTTCACGGGAGGCTCCGCCATTGGTCTCTTTGCCGGCGTCGAAGCAAAAAGCTCGGAGCTTTGAGAGGATGCAATTGCGGATCAAGCCATGGCGACGAGCAGAGCTCTAGGGTTTCGCGGAGCGCATCCGCAACAAGGTCGAAGAGAAAAGAGCAGGAGGAGTTGGCGTGAAAGGAGAGAGACAGCCTTCTGGCTGAATTTCACTAGGGAATTAACAGAGAAATACAACAATTTGAGTACGATCACTCAGTGAAGAGTTTCTTTTTCTCTCACTAAGTCACTCATTTTGTATTTTTCTCTCTTGAGTACAATTTATAAGCACTATAGATGAAGAATGAGTGATTGAAAAGCCTCAAAATTTGGAATTTTTAATTCTCATGCACTCTCCCAAATTGACCGAATGACCTCCTTAAATACTCCGTCTTTCTAACCGTTGGCACTTTCCAGAGGAATTTCTTCCAATCAACCCGTTAGACAAAATCGATTAAGGAAATCTTGTAGCCATTTGAAGATTGAGGTGAATATCCTATGATCTTGATCGTCCATACAATCATAAGCTAGATTTCCATAAGTAGATGTTTCCCAGAAAGGAACTTGTCTTCGAAATTGATTTTATCAATCCGTGATTGATTTCATCAATAAATTTAGAAAAGGTAAGTGAGATTCTCCTCCAGAAAGCCAAATATTAAGGATAAATCTTGCATGTATAGAATCCTTGTTGAAAGATCAATAATTCTGAGTCTGATTATATCTCCGTTCTTGACTTGGGTTTAGTCTGTATCTTCGTCAGAGTGAGAAAAACTTTTGACAGCATTCCACGATATAACACATAAGTCCAATATTCTTCAGAGTAAGAGTAAGAATAAGAGAAGGAAAATTTTGCCAACTTCAAAACCTGATAGGAGTTTTCTCAACAGGAACAAGTGCATTTTTCGAAGAGCAAACACAAAGGAAACCTCATCCTTTTTGAAGTTTATATTGTTTAGGTTTAGGTTGTACAAGTTTGCCTTTGTGATGTAATTGCTATCTGGTTGTTGAGGTCTAGCCTGAGTGGATGAGATATCGCTGTTGAGGTCTAGCCTGTGTAGATGACTGATAGTAGGAGAGTAATGGCTAGTTACGGTGTAGCAGTTGCTTAGTAGACAACTTAGCTTAATTTAGCCATAGTTATGGACCCTGTTCTGTTTGCGATGTTTCCTTGTTTTATTTTTGGGTGAATATTATGTTTTGTCAGGATTAGAAATTTGTCTATTACTATAAATACGTTTTATTTATAAAGTTTCTTGTGCTACTTATTAGGTATCAGTCAGGTGGCTGGAGCTTTGGCTGAAGCTTTGTAAAAAAATCCAGGAGATTCGGGTGGAGGATGTCGCTCAAGAAGGAAGGGACATAGTGAAGAAGAAGAGACCTAGAAAAGAATATAAAATATTAATAAAAAATAAAAAATGAAAAAAAAAGGCTCAAGAGATTGGCTTTTTTTTTATACTATAAATGAGTTGTTTTTTTGGGTCGGAACCATAAATGAATTGGCTTGTCGTCTTTGGGCGCGTTTGGTAATGATTATATTCCCGGGAACAAATTTTAATTAGAAATGATTTTATTTTATTTTATTCTCGGGAACAATTTCTAAGTATTTTAAACCGTTTGGTAACTCCCCAAAATTCAATTCCTAGAATAGAATTGCGTTTGGTACCGTACTCAAAATTTCTACTCCAAATCATTTTCTTTTAATTTTTAAATAATTTTATTATTTTTTTCCTTTTTTTTTTTCTTTTCTTTTTTTCCTTTCTCTTTCCTAAGCGTCGTCGACCCTCATTGGCCGAGCCTCGACGGTTGCCAGGCAGGCCTTGTCGAGGTTGGTGGAGGCTCGCCTAGCCACCGGCGAGGTTGGGCAAGGCCCACCTGGCCACCGGCGAGGCTCGCCTAGCCCCGCCGAGGCTCGGTCTCGTCGGTGGTTGGGCTTGCCTCCGGCGAGCTCGCCGGACTGATTGTCGGCGATCGACGGCGTTGGGCAATGGACGGCGGACGGCAACGAACAGCAACCGTGGCGGTGGATGAAGAAGAAGAAAAAGGGAAGAAGAAGAGAAAATATGGGCTTGATTCTAGAATTGTTCCCGGGAACAAAAATCAACTTTTTTTTTTTTTAATTCTTGATTATGTTCCAAATCTACTTTCGGGAATAAAAAAAATAGAAATTTGTTCTCGGGAACAAAAATTTTTCCAAACATGATTTTGTTTTAAAACTATTCCCGGAAACAAAAAAATAGAATTTAGCACTATTTGGCCGGTTACCAAACAGGCAGGCCCTTTATGTCTTTCAAGATATTTGGCTTGGCTTTGAATCGATACATGATATGACTCGTTGAAAATCATTTATGATGTCATGAAGACATGCAAATTACCTGTTACAAGTAGAGTTGGGGGGAAAATAATTAGAATAATGGCGGTTTTTTTTGGCTTAAATCCAATTGACCTTTCTTTCCATTTTACTCTGTGTGATTGATTTTTGAGAAACACAGTAATAATTTTCGGGCGAGTTATGTCATGTGTCAAGTCAAATCCAAGCCGGTGAATCTCCTTTGTGAAGGAACACGGTTGCTTTCTCAATGTATTCTTCTTGCAAGTTGGACAAAAGGGGAAAAAGATATAAATGATAATTACATCTAGAAAATAAAACAAAAGCAGATGATGGGGTTTTTCTTCTTTTTGAACTCTTTCCCTTTTCTTAATGGTACCAAAAAGAAAATATGAAAAATGACTGCTTATTGGACTAGTTAAACTGATGAATAAACTAACATGATTAAGGCTAAGCATGGAATAATATTTGCCTAATGCATATAATAATTCTGTACAAGCATCGCAACCCATTTCTTTATTTTATTCCTTTTGTTTTTGGCTGTTCTAACCTGACTCGAATGTGGAAAATTGATAGACAAGTTAGCTGAGTCAATTGTTAGAAGACGTTTATGGAAAAAGATAGGGTGTGACCATGTAAGCATTAGGACTTCTACTCAATATTGTCATGCTTTCCTAGGACTAAGATATCTTTGCCCCGTAAAATTTCTAGATCTTGATTTGACTAATATGATAAAGGGTCCACGAGATGTTCCCGGCTTAAATAGCTTAAGTGAATTAATGTGCATGTGGGTCATTGTTCCATAAAATGTATTAGGTGATGATATAGTACTAGACAAACGATAGATCTTGTTGGATATTGCACTTAATGGTGCTGGACGGTTTCATAACTGCAATGCTAAAAGATGACTTGGCGATTTTACCTTAAGAGCAAGCGGAAGAAGAAGACAAAGAAGTAAAGCAAGAGCACAAGAGAAAAAGACATCACGTTGAGGAGCTGAGTTAGCTGACCAATTATGTCCAAAAGTTGAAAAGCAATCTTAGATCCCTGCATTTAATTGAGAAGAATAATTAATCTTTATTTAAGTGGGAATGTGTATATGTTATTACTTCCGAAAAGTCATACCTGAAGCAGTGGAAAGGAGGCCAAGTAAATCAGACGTAGCACAGTTAACCTATTTTAATGTTGAAGACAACCAATTCGGTATTTGAATTGGTCATTGAGATTTTGACATGCATCTAACTTGAATTATGAGATGAATGGAATACTTTGTGGGCTTAAGATCTGCTTATCTTATTAAAAGAGTAATAAAGAAGTAACGTAACGAGTTGAGAAATCAAATATTTGATTTTGATAACTGGGGGACCTAATTGCAGAGACCCGACTACTTGAAGTTACATAAAACATCAAAAATTGAGACAGTCAAAATACTAGGAATCATGTAATGATTACTGCATGATACTACTACCCCATGACATGGACAAGTCGCCTCTCTCCCTCTCTCTCGTTTGTGTGAAAAACAGTCCCCAGCAAGAACGTTCTTGGTAAGTCCTTTCAAGCTAGTGGTATCTTCTTTGTGCTTGGTCAGCTTCATCACATTTTACTTTAACCACGCATGTGGAAAGAAACCACACACCATCAAGGACCTTCTTTTTTTCCTGAATCTTGCTTAAGTTCGACTGTTATTATCATCAGTGAAACTACAAGAATCTTATGCTAACAAGTTAATAAAACTTGATAGAGTGAACTATCCTCTCCTATCCAGACCAAAAAAGAAAAAACTATGCTCTCCTCGTTCGGAAAAGGTTTGATATCTGCGTTTGCCTCGCTGAATTTGATTTTGGACTCTGACTGAACTCCTAAAAGAAAAGTTGCTTAAGAAAGAAAGCCATATGTCATTCCTGTCGGCGGATCAAATTCGCTGGGGACATGGTGAGCATAATTATTAGTGGCTGTATGTTTCTTCTTTATTCTATATGGAATTCAAGGAGGTGTTCTATCAGTGATATTGTTGACATTCACAATGTGAGTTTTTCATTACCTTTGGATTTTGACGCCTACTTTTGCACCCTATAATCACGATTATAAAGACATGCATCATCGTAATCAGATAATTGATGATTGCAAAGTTTGATCTCTCTTGTTGCATTTTCTGCCTGGCAATGGCATAAGAGATGCCCGCTCTTCAATTTTCTCAGAAATTTTATTCAGGTTGCATCCTCCTAAGTAGAGCTTGTTGAATTCCTCTTTTGGTCGTTAAGCATGGTTTTCAGTAGGCACTAGAGACTTTTCACTCATTCTCGTGCTAAGGGATCCTGGTATCATCAGATATGTGGGTACACTTGTTAGTCGATTAAGGCACAAAAGTCAAAATTTCTGATTATGAAGCTTGAAAAATCTTTAAATTATTGTTTCTATGCAGCCCAAAGGTTTGGGTATGCAATGAGCGCCCAAACGAACTCAGGATGGGTTGTCGGTTCCCACACTGAAACTAAGAACCACTCCTTCTACAATGAAACTAGATAAGACTAGCTGGTCCAAATTAGATTCTCGAGACGATGTTATTTTTCCTTTAAATGTTTTGTTTTCTTTCTCAAAGTTCATAAATATAATGAAAGTTAATTTAGCGTGCGATAAAATTACTAATTTCAAGAAAGTTACTAGTAAAAGAAGAGATCACTCTCATATAGCCAATTCCGTCGGTTCAGTTTGGTAGGGCCAATTCCTTCCTAGGAACAGGAAACCGAAACCCAATGTGTTAACGCGGTCATTTCATCTTATAATTCAAGTGATGTAGCGAGAAACTTGGGGATCGGGAATCGAACTCGTCCCGTTCTCCTCATCGTGCTATCAAGCTTTCCACAAGGATCATCGCAATTCACAAGAAACTGCGACACTCCCCACAAAAGAGAAAAAAAAAACAACATGAGAAAAGAAGGAATCATCAAGTAGTTTCGAGAGCGGTTTGGAAATTGCCCATGCTCGAGAGTCCATGGTCAGCAGAGTCCATGGTCAGCAAACGATTCCGTTGTCATTTTGTTGGTACTAGTGTGGTTCTTCATGAAATCTTTATCCTTTTCTTTTATTTCGAGATTACAATTCGTTCCTTGCTCTATATTTGGTCTCGGTCGCTCAATACTACCCTCTCCTTCATGTCTCATATTCATCTAGGCCTTACTTTCTTCTATTAGTCTATAGAAAAAATTATAAAAAAAAAATCATAAACCCATTATAATTATATTAATTTAGTTATAAACTTTTTCTTTTTACCTATTGAGTCATTAATATTTTACATTTTTGCTAATTCAGTTCATCCGGTCGACAATTGCTGTCATAAACACTGATCGTCCTATATAGTGCGACTGACCCATGTGGATTTTTTTTAAAATAACATTGTACTAATTTTTTTTGAGTTTTTGTAATTATTTTGTTTTTTCTTTTGTTTTTTTTTCTTTTCCTTCTCTTTAGTTTTTTCTGACCGGAAAAAAAAAAGTAATCAAACATGGAAATTGTTGCATCTTGTTCAATTCACTCTCGACTAGATGATAGACAAATCCTTCTTAGAGCTTGATGTCGATATATTATAGAAATCATGATCATTTACTTCTTTTACATGAAATTGAAAAGTCCCCTAAGCTTTAAGGAACATAATCATCATATCAATAAAAAATTTAGCACGAATACCTCTATTTAAAAAACCTTGGCGATATGAAATTTGAAATTCTTCTAAAACATTCATCCACCAAAAAGAGAAGACTCATTATCTATATATACTGTGACAACCTCCTCTCTTGTCCCACATCGCCTAGGGAGGGAGGTCTTGGTCAGCTTATAAGGCTTGGTCCCTCTAACCTGTGTAACGCCTTTTAAAGCCGTGAGGGAAAAGACCGTGGCTGGGATGGCGGTCCGTCCGTGCCAGGGCGGGTGACCCAAAGCGGACAATATTATACAGTGGGGCCTGGGATGTTACAAGTGATATTAGAGCCACCACAGCGAGGACGCTCTTCTGTTAAGAGGTGGAGAGTGTGACAGCCTTCTCTCTTATCCCACATCGCCTAGGGAGGGAGGTCTTGGTCAGCTTATAAGACTTTTCTCTCTTGTCCCACATCGCTTAGGGAGGGAGGTCTTGGTCAGCTTATAAGGCTTGGTCCCTGGGATGTTACAAGTGATATTAGAGCCACCACAGCGAGGACGCTCTTCTGTTAAGAGGTGGAGAGTGTGACAGCCTTCTCTCTTATCCCACATCGCCTAGGGAGGGAGGTCTTGGTCAGCTTATAAGACTTTTCTCTCTTGTCCCACATCGCTTAGGGAGGGAGGTCTTGGTCAGCTTATAAGGCTTGGTCCCTTTAACCTGTGTAACGCGTTTTAAAACCGTGAGGGAAAAGATTCGTCCGCGTCAGGGCGGGTGACCCAAAACGGACAATCCAAAGCGGACAATATTACATAGTGGGGCCCTGGATGTTACATATACAAACTCCATCAACTAATCATGATTTACTTTTCTTGCATGAACATGAACTGGGATGGGTGGTCCCGCGGTCATTGAACCGAGCCGTAGGATGAAAGTTTCAAAATTAGCTGTGCAAGGGAGACAACCCTTTAGCTAGAATTGGCAAATGTTTGGACACGATTTTGGCGTGGGCTCTCTGCTCTATACACAGAGAGAGAGAGAGAGAGAGAGAGAGAGAGAGTTGTGAAGCTTTCGTGTACAGGGGTCTGCCATGTCCTTGCGATTTCTTCATTTGTAGTTAAATATATCCCCCACTTTCTTTTTCTTTTCATTTTTTCCTTCTGATTTTAAGGGGTTTTTCCGTGAAAAGTTGGAGAGATGGACCATAAGCAAAAGCAAAAATGAGAGCAGCGTCCTCTCTAAGAGAAGTAAAATGCATTTTGTTATGTATTTTGATTGGGGTCGATGATTTTTAGATACTGGGTCTCGGTCTTAAGTCTCACTATTTTGGCTTCAATCGGAAAAGAAATGGAGGAATTTCAAAAACGAATTGAAGAAGAAAACATTTCTGGCCCGGAGCAATGACAACACGGAGAAGCCTCGAGGATTTTGTCGAATCAACACAGACTACAGTACCTTTAGCTCTCCCAACTTCCCATAAAAAGGAAAAAAAACTCCTAAAATCATTGAAACGAGATCCGATTTACTGCATGGTACTACAGTACCATTTATTGCAAATGGACGATTCGGACCCATTTCCAGAAAACCTTTTCCGAGCTTATCCGGAAAAAGAAAAATTGTAGAGGGAGAAGCAGATGTCGGAATTCGGAAAGCATCCTATTACACGGTCAAACGCACGATCATCGTTCAGCCATATTTTTCTGGCAACTCATGGTTAACTTTCACCTAACGTGTCAACTTTACATACCGCTCTCAGTGCAGAGCACAGCTGGTAGTGAAACGCAATTTGAGAGGGTGAATACTTTTTTTTTTTTTTTTTTTCTATTTACCAATTTTCGCGCATGACTTTCACCAAGCAGTCTATGAAAAACAAATTATTTTTACATTTAAATAATAAACAGAAGATGGAGCTGGTGATGGAGATTATAATTTAGGGGTGAGCGCCCGGAAACCGGGGAACGGTTCCCCGGTTCGGTTCGGTTCCCGGTTCTAAAGGGACCGGTTCCGGTTCGCATAGGAACCGGAACCGGAACCGGTTAGGACTCCAAAAAAAAAATCTTCTCTCGTTCTCTGCCTTTGCTCGACGCCACCGCCGCTCGCCCTCGACGCCGCCGCCGGACGCCGCTGGACGCCAGTCGCCCCGCGTCGCCTCGCCCTTTCCTCCCTCGTCGCCATCACCCCTCGCTCGCCTCGCCGCTCAGCCGCTCGCTGTCAACGCCGCCGGTGGACGCCGCTCGTCCCCTCGGTGGAGGCCGCTCGCCGAGCCTCCCCCGAAGCTGCTCGCCCAGCCGCTTGCAAGCTTGCAGAGTGCCGTCATTTGTGCTCTCCCACAAAGGAATGCACAACAATTACAAAGGTATGTGATCTTGTCTTTGTTGATTGCGTTTCTGAATAAGAGAAATAGATCATCGCAGCCCCGTTAGCAAGGTTAAGTAGTTTGTAGCTCAGAGGTGTCAAGCCTGGACTCATCGTTTTGGCTGCTTGGAATATCGGAAGTGAATGTTTCATGAGAAATCGATACAACTGAAATCGTGCATCAAAATCTGCACTCGTGAGTTTTAAAAGCCTATTTGGGTAGCCAGCGTACTGACACTTTTAACAACTATATGCAGGCGTTTTTCTTCTCTGCAGTCAAAGCTGAGACACACTGATGTTATCTTTTGTTAAAATCAAGACATTTCATGTGGAGAGTCTAATTTCCCCTTCAAATGGTGTTTGTAAAATTATCGAAATACGTAGGATGGAACAGCTTGACTGAGTTGGAGAAATAGTGGAAATCCTGAGGTACTGGTTAGATAAATAAAAGAATAGCTTGACTGAGTTGCCCAACTACCGGGGAGACCTGCATATGCAAGATATCCGCAATGATCTCAAGCAGGGACATTTTACTTTTAAGCAAACTTGCTATAAGTGTAATTAGTATGTAGAAAACTTCAAACTGTCATCTTGCTGATGTGCAATGCAATTTAGTTGCTGACGTGTTTCTTTGAACACAGGAAAGGTGTAACCCAGCTAGCCGACTTAGTCTGGAAAGACCTAGGATTGCTGCCCACTGATTACATGTACAGCATGAGATGTGGTCGAGATGGGAACTTCTCCAAATGTGAATTACGGCGTTTCGGGAACATTGAACTCGGCTTTAACTCTCTTTTATTCACCTCTCTCCGTCAGACAAAGCTCTATGTAGACGACTGGTCATTCACTGACCATTCAACACCCACAATGTGGCAGCGCCATTCACCAACAGAGTTTGCCTTCCAAAATTTGGACTTTTCCTTTTCTTGAAAGAAGAACCGTTCTATTTGGCCTTGAACTCTTGAGGCTTTTGCTTTATTTATGATCAGCTTGTGCTATTGGGATTAGAATACTGAAATGGTTCGTAGAGTCAAAACCCAAAAGCAATTTACACCAAAATACTTCTGGGGCTGTATTTCCTTCCCTGCATTCTCAGTTAATAATTAGTTCTCACATTGAGAAGCTCGGAGGGTTATTGGTTTCGCACCAGCTGATGAAAGTTCCATTCGTCTGTGCAAATACAGTAGAAAGCACCGCCAAACAACTCTATAGGCTCAACACTTCGCTTGCGAAGCTAACTCGCTCAAACCTCTACACAGAATGTCTCCAACTGTTTGTTCAAATCCGTGAGAGTTGTCACTTGAAGCCGGACCACTACACTCTCTCCAGCACCATCACTGCTTGTGCCAATGCTCGCAACTCCGTGTTTGGCGAGCAGCTTCACGCCCACGCTATTCGGGCCGGCTTCAAAGCTTACCCACATGTCGCCAATACCCTTCTTTTGCTCTATGCAAAAGTGGAAGATGTGGGTTCGGTGAAAAAGGTGTTTGGCGAAATTGAGAACCCAGATGTGTACTCATGGACGACAGTGATGTCGGCTTGTATGAAGCTAGGGGAAGTTGACTATGCCTGTGAGGCGTTTGATGAAATGCCTGACAGGAATGTGGCAGTTTGGAATGCCGTTATTACTGGGTGTGCAGATAATGGGCATGAAGAGATTGCCTTTGCCAAGTTCAGGGAAATGCATGAGCTGGGTGTCAAGCATGATAATTATAGTTTCGCTTGTGTGCTGAGTTTGTGTTCTTTGGAGCTGCTTGAGTTCGGGAGGCAGGTGCATTGTTTAGTTACTAAGACGGGATTTCTGATCAAGCCCTCAGTCGTAAATTCCCTGCTTACAATGTACTTCAACAGTGAATGTGTTGGTGATGCTTACAAAGTCTTTGATGATGCTGAAGTGCGTGATGAAATCACCATTAATGCAATGATAGATGGTCTTGTGGGAATAAGTAGAAATGAGGAGGCTCTTTTGATGTTCAGGGAAATGCAAAGGTCTGGGCTTAGTCCTACTGAGCTCACCTTTGTAAGTCTCATGAGTTCATGTTCATTCGAGAGAGGTGCTGCTCAACTACATGTTCAAGCTATCAAAAGAGGTCTTGAATCTTGTACTGCAGTTATTAATGCTGCAATTACCATGTATTCTCGCTGTGGCATATTGGAGGCAGCCAAGACGGTTTTTAATAGATTTGACAAGAAGGATCTTGTGTCTTGGAATGCCATGATCTCCAGCTATGCTCAATTAAATTTGGGTACATCAGTGATTTTGACCTTCCTACAAATGCAGAGGCTTGGTTTCGAACCTGATAAATTTACCTTTGGAAGTTTGTTAACTAGCTCCGAGTCAACAGAAATAGTGGAGATGATTCATGCCCTTTTATACCAAAAGGGGCTCCTCTTGAATATTCAGGCTTCCAATGCATTAACATTGGCATATTCTAAACATGGAAAGATGATGCATGCCTACCAAGTGTTTCGAGACATATCTTTAAAAAATCTGATCTCATGGAATACCGTATTTTCTGGTTTGCTGTCAAATGGTTTTCCAGTACAAGGCTTACGATGCTTAACTGAGATGTTTATTTATGATCTTAAGCCAAATGCATATACTCTCAGTATTGCTCTAGCCATGTGCGCTACCCTCTGTTCCTTGGGACATGCAAAACAGATTCATTGCTACATCATCAGAAATGCATTTCTCTCAGAGGCTTCTTTGAGTAATGGACTGATTACAGTGTATTCAAAATGCGGAGTTCTGGACTCTTGCTTGAGAGTGTTTAATAAGATGCCTGAGAGAGACACGGTATCATGGAATGCCCTTATCTCTGCTTTTGCTCAGCATGGGAAAGGGAAGGAAGCAGTGAATTGTTTTGAGGCAATGCGAAATGAGTCCAAGTGTAAACCAGATCTAGCCACTTTTACAGCATTATTATCTGCTTGCAGTCATTCTGGTCTGGTTAATGATGGTGCTCGCATATTTGAGTTAATGTTAAATATGTTTGGCCTTAAACCTCAAGAGGACCAGTTCTCATGTATGCTTGACCTTCTTGGTCGAGCTGGATATCTCGATGAGGCTGAAACAGTAATAAATAGTCAGCACTTTCAAGCAAATTCTGGCTCATTATGGACATTGTTCAGTGCTTGTGCATCTCATAACAATTTAAGGCTTGGAAGAGTTGTTGCTGAGTTGATTCTAAAAAACGAGCCAGACAATCCATCGGTTTATGTGCTTTTGTCAAATATATATGCAACTGCAGGTCAATGGGATGAGGCAGCAAATGTGAGGAAGACGTTGAAGAGCTATGGGGTTACAAAGCAACGTGGTTGCAGCTGGATCAGATGTTAATCCCTTTGAACAGTAGATATACATTATTCTGGTATTGGAAACATTAAAGACTTGAAAAACGGGACGTTAAGTGAGAGCTGAGCCGTGATAAAGTCTGGTAGGAATTTTCTGCAATTATATGGTCAAGGCTCTCTGGAACTTCCTGTACTTAGAGTAGGTGCTCCTCTGTCGAGTGAAGTAAAAGTTATACATACTAGCCCATGAGTGTGTACTTTTGAATTTACATGGATACTGTTGAGAGCTTGATAATATGCATGGTTTTACCCCAAAATTTATCTTATAAGGATGCATGGTTTTACCCCAAAATTTATCTTATAAGGTTCCTCTTTTATCACGAGTGTTCTCCAAATTTTTACTCCAATGTTACTTATAGTAGGTTCAAGATAATATGATCTTTGCTATGACTTGGCCCATGTCCTGTACGTTCTTTGATTTAGCCAAATTGGAGGATGTATTATGTCTGAATTTGTTTTCACATCGTGGGCTAAGACCTTGTGAGATATTTTACTATGTGAAAGATCATGAGGACTTATGAGAGTGATTTTACATCAAATAAATGCTCCTAAATCTCCAAAATTTCCCTGTGTGCTGTACTTACTGTCTGAATGTGTTTAGCATCTGATGTGCCTTTTCATGTCCAGTATCTGAAGCCATCTTTCTCATATGTATTTGTCTGATGCATTCCAGTGGTGAGTTTGGTTGATGGAGATTATTTTCAATGACAATTTATTGTTGTCTTGTCTTGGCTCCTTCAAGCAGTCCAAGTTGAAGCTTGTTTCTTCTCCAGTGAGCTTTTGAATCCCAATTGTTTGAGTGGTTGTGTCATCACAAATGATTCACGCGCTTGCACATTTGCAATTTTTTCTCTGAGCAGATACTCCATCTTCTTCTATCGTTTATCTTTTATTTTATAAAGATATACTGTGCTGCTAAGTTGCTTACTGACTTCCTCTGAACTGAAGTAGTCTCACTGTTAATATCCTGGAAGACAGATGATCTGTTGCTAGAGCTGCAGCCTTTCAGATACATATCATCTGGTTGTTACACTATTGACTGAAGATCAGTTCTTTTCCTACAGAAGATATTTCCAGTTATTAGACGACAACATTTGCTGCTGTGCACCCTACTAATTTGCAATGCTGCTGCTATGGAGGTAAATGAGGTAAATTGTCTCCTTTGCATTTTGATGAGCAAGTGATTCATGTCTCTGTTTTGTTTGTTGCACTTGCAGTTGCCAGCACTGCCTATCTTTCTTGATAGTTTGGTAACAGCTTGGGGAGCTATTCTTATTTCAATGACCTTGATACTTTTGTTTGGCAAGGTATGTTCTCATTCTCGGTAGCTTATTTTATGTTGCATTAATGAGCATGGGCCTCATCTAGGAATGTGATCTTTACTGCTCATTACAGTGAAACTTTGGTACAGTGCACCTTGATAGGGAATTACTAGAGTTTATTCCTCAAAAATATGTATCGCTTACTTGTCACTTGTCACACTTGGAAAATTCCTATTATGTACTGATCATGGTGGGTTTTCTTTAGGTATAGATTCCAATGTAGTAAATAAAGTGATTCAAATTATTCAGCTTTAATACTGAAGGTGGTGAAGGATAGTGGAGCAGAAATCCTCGGTTCAACTTAATATACTCTGTGTTGTTAGTACTGTTGCATTGGGCAGCTGGGATTGGGCTTCCTTTAATCTTACTCGGTGTATGTTCAAATTTGAATGTACCCGTCACTCCGTCACAGATTATACCAAGCAGTGTATTCTAGGTATGGTCTGGCAATTGGTGCAGCAGTGGCATTAGTACTCCATGTTCTTGTCTTCATCTGTTTTCACGTTGCATATGTTGATTGCTCGATCGTCATTGTTATTGGAATCTATCTTTTTTTAACTGACAATGGTTTGGTTTCTTGTTACCCTTTTAATATGTATAGAAAAATATTGGACTCTTCAAATTTGTAAAATAATTAATCCTAAAATTGTATGATTTAGTGGTGAAACAACAATTTAAACCCAAAATGGAGACTTTATAATAAAATATTTTTTGCTGATACAGGAAGCTACTTTCTTTTACATGAAATCTCATGCAATATCACCTATTGAACAATCATCGTAACGAGGAAGCAATCATAACCGGACCATATAATGGCTATGACTTTAGGAGCTCGTTTCTTCACATTCTAATATGGGTGCTTTTTCAATGAAAAGCAACCATAAATTGTCAAATGCCACTTGAGATCGACCACCCCACTTGGGCCACATGATGGTCCAAGGTCGAGGTCCTTCATGAAATAATTTTTTTAGTCCATCAATTCCCAAAGCGGCTATCTATTTCTTGCTCAAATGAGTATTCCAGATGCTGGGGCGAAGCCCCTCCTACAAATTTAAGGAGACTAAGTTAAACAGGCGTATTGTTATCACATGTCATGTGGTTATGCACATAAAGTAGTTTCATTTGCTTGTGGACCATGAAGGAAGGCGGCGAAGAAGATATAAATAAAGAGCAAAAACAAGTACTCTTTTTAAGAAGGATGTTTCCATGGATATAGGAAAAAGAATATGATATGATAATGCATCTTTAGTTCCTTTCTTTTTTTAACTAGTAATAAGATCTAAAAGGAAAGGATGAAAGGATCTACACACACACAAACACAAAATCTTGGGAAAGTTACTTAACAGAAAAACCGGATTAGATAACATAACAATGGAGAGCTGCTTAAATCATCACTGCGTGGAAGATATACGAACTAAAGAGAACTCAAGTAATAAACAGAAAAATCTTCGTCTTCTAACTGAAAAATCATCACTTAGGCATGACCAATGTCCACGTCAATGGTTTTAGATTAAAATTGGCCAAATGGAAATAATTGATAAAATGTGAAAATGTTTAAAACTCAATTAACATTTGGAATGTTGAAAACTAAAGTAACGAATATATGATAGATTTTGCACTTTTTGGATAATTTTCCCTCCCCACGCTACTAGTTAAGATTAAGTTGTTGACAACAGAAGCCCAAATCTAGAATAATTCACTTTAATGTCCAATGCCCCGAGGTCAAGGCCCACTACCAATCTCGACATCCACATATCTCTTCATCCTACCAAATTTGATAGATTCGAGGGACATGTTCTCATGTTTCTTGAATTCTTCTAATGATCGTGATAGATCTAGATTAATTCACTTGAGATATTGTCCATCTTAACTCGTCTCATACCGAGTCTTATGATTATGTATTTTTGCATAGCGGTGGACGCCAGTGCTTTCAATCAATATTAAGTATTACTGTCAAGCTAAAATAAGTATTTTATAAGTTAATTCTAATTTCACATACATACCCACATATGCACGAACATCCTAGGAATGTTTTCTTTCTATTCATTGTGCGATTTAGTTTATTCCTATCTCATTTACCATTCCAAAAGCTTGCCTAAAGCCGTTTCTTATCTGAGCCCTCTATGTCGGTGATCATTGCTTGTCATTGTCAGACCGGATCGTTACACAAAATGCAATTCAGATGACACCCCTCCACCAAAGAAAAACCATCCATGAGACCATGTGGATTTCAAGCAAAAAAGAAACTCGACGTATTTTGATCGCGTTCGCCTTGTACTGTAATCCGAGCGATGTAGCAAGAAACTTGGAGGATTGGGAATCGAGCTCGTGCCGTTCCCTCCGCCGTACTATTAAGCTTTCCACGAGGATCATCGCGGTTCACAAGAAACAGGGAATCACCGACAGATGAGAGGCGACATTATTGGTTTCGACAACAGGTTTGGAAATTGCCCCATGCTGAGAATGGTGTGGTTTTTCCAGCACTTTTTGCACGTTACAGGAACCGAAACTACCGAAACCTACTGTGCCTGCATCAAATGGTGGGGGACCCGTACATTCGACTCGTTTGGAATCATAGAAAAATATTTAATTATTTCGGGAATATTCGTTTTTGTGTATTTATTCTGCCATGAATGAGTTGTCAGCTCCTTGTCTTTATGTCGTCCAAGAGACTGCTCTGTCTTTGAAATCGACACGTGATGTGACACTCCGGAAATCGTTACATTATATCTCCCATAAATCAATTTAAGATAAGATTAGGGCCGTGGTTAGATGAAAAGGAAGGAATCTTTTTAATAATTATTTGGACATTTATCCGAATAAAACTTCCCGATTGTTTTCCCGACTTTGCTTGTGATAAGTAACATGCATGTGCCTTTATGACGTCATAATTGCCACGTGAATCTCCTCTGCGAAGGGAACATGATTGCTTTCTCGATGTACCCTTCTCTGAACGTGGTGGAGTCGAAAAGAAGAAAAAGAAATAAATGATAATCACATCTGGATATAAAACAAAAGCAGATGATGGGGTAATTTTAATTTCATTTTAACTCTTTTCCCCTTTTTTAATGGTAACAAAAGAAGAAATGAAAAGTGGCGCTTGTTGGACTAGTTAACTGATGAATAAACTAGCATGCTTAAGGCTAATCATAGAATAATATTTTCCTAGGCATATCAAAATTCTATACGAGCATCAAAACCCATCTCTTTATTTTATTAGGTTAATACCATGAATAACTCTAAACTGATTTACCTATGATAAATGTACTCCAAACTAAATTTATAATTATTAAAACATTAGTTTTGGATAAACTAAAAATGATATGTTTACTGTCCGTTAGTTTTTGTGAAATTACTGAGTTCGATGATATATGACAATAACACAATTGATATGCAAGCCCACAGAAATCTTCATCAGTTTGAGGTAAATTTGTTATATTTGCATTGGTTTAAGGTTAGTTGTGATCTAAATATTGATTTGAGAAAAATTTGTTACGGATATATTAGTTTGGGGCTTTTCATATTAATCCTATTTTATTCTTCTTCTTACCTTTCCAACCTAACCTCAACGTGAAAAGATGATAGAGAAGTGAGCCACGTCTAGAGTTAGAAGACGTTTACAAGGTAAGAGAGTGTGAGCGCAAGGACTTTGGCTCAATATTGTGGCACTTTCCTAGGACTAAAGGATCTTTGCCTCCTCAAATTTCCAGATCTTGATTTGACTAATGCGGGAAAGGGTCTGCAAGGTGTCCCCCAACATCCGTCGCTCAATTGAATAAATATGCGTGTGGGTCATTTGGTCCTTACAATATAGCAATAGTAATAGTGGTATTGGTAGGTGATGATTTAGTAACTAGACAAATGATGGATCTTGTTGGATATTGCACTTGATGGTGGTGAATGGTTTTATTACAGCAATGGCTAAAAGATGATGACTTGCTGAATTTACCAGAGGAGCAAGCGGAAAAAGAAGATAAAAGAAGTAAAGCAAAAGCGCACAAGAGAAAAAGACATCACGTTGGGGAGCTCAGTTAGCTGACCAATCATGTCCAAAAGTTGAAAAGCAATCTTAGATCCCAGCATTTAATTGGGAAGAATAATTATTCTTTATTAAGTAATGAAAAAGCGTAGCTCATAATTACTTTCGGAGAATCATGCCCGAATCAACTGAAAAAGGGCCAGACAAATCGGATGTAGTATTGTTAATCTATTTTAGTCGTTGAAGAGTGGGTTCTGCACGAATTGATCATACAAATGTAGATTTGAAGACTAACTGATCCAATATTTGAACTGCCTATTAAGATTTTGACTCGCATCTTACTTGAATTATGAGATTAATTGATTAATTGAATACATTGTGGGATCGAGGATTGCTGATCTTGTCGATAGGGGAAAAACGTTGTAATGTGATAAGAGTTAGAGAAATCAAATGCTCGGTCTTCATAACTCTGGTATCTAAATGCACAGATCTGACTCCATGGATTTATATGAAACATCCAAAACAAGCAGTCAAAATAGTACTATTCATGTGATAATCACTGCATGATTCTTACTACTCCATGACATTTCTTTCATAAATAAATCGCCCCTCTCTCTCTCTCTCTCTCTCTCTCTCTCTCTCTCTCTCACGTGGAAAACACTGTCCCCGGCAAGAATGTTCTTGGTGAGCCCTTTTAAGTTAGTACCGTCTTCTTTCTGCTTGATCAGCTCCAACACACATTAATTTAACCACGCATGTGAAAAGAAATCACAGCATGGAGGACCTTATTCTTTTTCTTGATTCTTTCTTCAGTTCAGGTACTACCGTCATCAGTGTCCAGCTCCCAAGTCTCTGCATATCTAGCAAAGCTTATTAGCTTGAAATCAAAAGGAGCAGTTGGGCTTTTCTTTTGGCCACCTAACCACCTCTTCTTTTCTACTAAAAGAATCTTCTTCTCCTTCTCTATCCATCGCTTCTGGGATACTAAATGTGGTTCTTCTTCTGCATTTGCTAACACTCGATGTGAATTTTGTCACTTCGAGCAATACCCATGATTCGTTTCCTTAAAATGTTGCAGTTTCCAGTACTTCCTCTTTACTTCTTCTTTACTTGAAACTGGACACGCTTCCTAAACTGAGCTGAGAGGTAAAAAAATGGGTATGCAAATGCACTTGATTATCATGCTGATGGGAGTACCTGTGCTCTGCAATTTGTTGTGGGTTCACGGATCTGCAGGTAATGGTTTGGTTGATTATTATCTTTGGTTGAATATGCATTGAGATTGAACTTTGCGTGATCGCATCGTAATCCCAGTTGGATCAGATGCAGATCCCGGTAAAATTCTGTGTATGAGCTGAAATTGAGCATTATCTGGATTGTCTATGAGAGAAGCTCACATTGTAACTGCTGATGATTAGAATCACTTCCCGTGTGTAGGAAGCTATAAATGTAGCCAAGCAGACTGATAAATTAACAGAATTGGTTTAATATGGTGAAAATTAACAGACTGCATTAATATGGTGACTCGATATTCTCTTCTCCTTCAGAGAGTTCCACGAATACACCTGTTTTTTTTTTTTCCATGTAATCTTTCTTTAATTCGTTTCTTTTTTTTTTTTTACGCTTTTACTGTATGGTTGAGTTTGCAGTTTGCTTCCACTTCCTGTGACTCCAATATCATTTCAAACAAGAATGCGATTAGAAGTTAGAACTGCATGAGGAGAAATAAGCTAATGAAGATCTGTAATATGATCATACGAAAATGCACCTCCAACTGTAGTTTTTCAGTTGTTATCTCATCAAATTCTGAAGCAATCCAACATTTCTATTCTTTTCTGAGAAATCATGTATGACATATGTGCCATCATTTGCAACAATCCATCAGGAAATGCCCCTTCGTCATCTTACTCATTGCTCTTTATTTTTCTCCCATTATAGATGTTGGTTATGCACAAAATATTCATACTTATGTTAATGAACTTCTGGTTGGATCCTCTCTTCCAAATTCACAGACGAGGCCTCCTTTCCGGCGGCTAGTCCTCTTACGATTACATCACAAAAACACAGGAAGCCACTTGGTTCACACTCAAACAGGCCATCGCACTTTCCAGCATTTATGCGTGAACCACCCACCAAAGGTAACTGCAGAATAAACTTGAAGCCTAAATGTGCAACATTTTATGCCGACGAATTGACTTCACGTGCTGCTGATTGTCAATAGCTAAGACTTTGAATCCTACTGTAGCGCCTGTTTTGCCGAAGGTCATGAAGCCTTCAAGTATTTCAGTTGCACCTTCTGTATCATCTTTCCAAGGGCCAGTGAATAAATGGATACACGGTTATGCACATGCTCCTTCAGTATCATCTCATAAGCATCATCACCATGTCAGACACCACTTCAGCGACTCTGCTCCGCAGCAATCTCCATTTCCACGGCACATTTACAACCGAGCAGGTTGATTCCAACTTCGTAAATCGGCTTTTCAGTGGATCATGCAAACTTTGGTCCTCTTGGGTTATATTTATTCATTTGGTAAATCTTTTGTTGTGTAGGTCCTTCTATTTCCCCAGCTCAATCTCCATTCCCTACTTCTAGAAGATCACATTTGCCAGCGCCTGCACCATCACCCACCATACTGTCAAACCAGTCTAATAGTATGTGAAGAAAACTTGTTGCTCAATTCTTGCATTGGATTTGTCTGATATATGTCAGTTGTGCTAATGATTATTGTAATATGACCCTATTTAATTTCTTGAAGAGCCTACTCTTCCACCTGAATTCTCCCCTTTCGGATCAGCAGAGAAAACGAAGGCTCCACCGCCAAGGCCACTTCTGATTTTACCTCCTCCGCCTCCTAATGAAGGTATATGATATTGGTCCTTACATTAGACTTCATGCAGCGTTAATTAGACTTGTTGCATAATTAGTTTCTTTGTCATCCAGAAAGAACAATATAGCTGATGATATTCTGCATCTGATGCTGTGTAGATTGCGCATCAGTAACATGCACAGAGCCATTAACATACCCGCCTCCTGGAATTCCCTGTGACTGTGTATGGCCAATTCAGGTGAAACTTCGGCTAGCGGTCGCACTATACACATTCTTCCCTTTGGTTACAGAGCTTGCCAAGGAAATTTCTGCGAGTTTGTCCTTAGATCATAGCCAAGTGCGCATAATGGGAGCAAATTCAGCCAGTCCACAACTGGAAAAAACTGCAGTTCTAATTAATTTGGTGCCACAAGGGGCAAAATTCGGGAATGATTCTGCATTTGCAATCTATAAAAAATTCTTCCACAAGCAGGTTCATATGGAGGCATCACTGTTTGGTGATTATGAAGTTCTATATGTTCACTATCCAGGTATTGTCATTGTGATGTCAGAATGTTTTCTTAAGATCATATCAGGAAGATATGTATGATGCTTATTCCTTTCTTCTCATTTTACTCTTAAAATTCTCATGTTCTTTTAGTTTGGTATACTGTATGGCTCAAGGATAGCTTCTTTGAAGAATATAGCGTTTTAAATAGTAATTGTATGTCAGAGTATAGCTAGCACAAGTTGCCAAAATATGATAATAGGAAGTTTTAAACACTTATTGTGGTTTTTTTACGAACTTACCATGTCTCTGCAGGTCTTCCACCTTCACCACCTTCTAGCATCATTACCACTGACAGTTCACCATATATGGACAATGAGGACAAAGGCCCGGTGACAAAACCATTAGGGGTTAATGTGCCTAAGAGGAAAAGAGATGGCCCTAGTGGAAGCACGATTGCTGTACTTGTTCTATCATCTTTCACGGTATTAATCGTGTGCACAGTCATCACGTGGGTACTACTGAGAAAGTGTGAAGCTTGTCATCATCAATCTAAAAAGTTGCCACGGCCTCTCTCCCCAGAAAAACCTTCAGGTTCTACATTCTGCAGATTCTCAGTGTTGAGGATCAACCTTTGTTCTCATTCTTTTGTTTAAAAAAAAAAAAAAAGTTCCTCCTCGATGCAGTAAAATATGGAATTTTCCAAATGATCGTGCTGTTGATAAATTTTAATCACATTTAGGACCAATATTGTATATTGTGTTGCTTGGCAGTTGCTTGCAAAAAACTTCATCTTACCATAAGTCTTCCCTCTTCGCTTGACTGACCATGCATCATCTTCTGTGTTGTGTGGCATCTCATAATTTCTACCCATCATAAACTTTCCATGTCCTCAGCAGGTTTTGCTAAGCCTGTGATGCAGAGAGGTGTGTCCAACTCAGCATCAACTTCGTTCTGCTCTAATGGAATCTTGTGTGCTGGATCTGCCAAAACATTCAGCTCAAACGACATAGAGAGATTCACCAACAATTTCGATTCTTCAAGAGTACTTGGAGAAGGCGGCTTCGGGATAGTCTACAGAGGCATATCAGACAATGGAGAGGAGATGGCAGTGAAGGTTCTGAAGAGGGATGATCGTCACGGAAGCCGTGATTTCTTGTCAGAGGTGGAAATGTTGAGCCGTCTCCACCACAGAAACCTAGTCAAGTTAATTGGCATATGCATGGAAGAACACATCCGCTGTGTCGTGTATGAACTCATAGCAAATGGAAGTGTCGATTCCCATTTACATGGTAGATAGAACAAATCTCTATATGCTTCAAACATGAACCTTGATAGGTTGAACTACGTGGTTGTGGGGAACTTTTCTCATTGGTATCATGTTGTGTTTATAGGCTGTGACAAGGAGAATGATCCGCTTGACTGGGGTGCTAGAATGAAGATCGCACTGGGTGCAGCTCGAGGTTTGGCCTACCTCCATGAAGACTCGAGCCCTCGTGTTATACATCGAGATTTCAAGTCCAGCAACATCTTGTTGGAGCCTGACTTCACGCCAAGAGTGGCCGACTTTGGATTGGCTAGAGCTGCAATGGACGAGGGGAACAACAGACAAGTTTCTACCCATGTTATGGGGACTTTTGGGTATGAAAATTTTCGCTTAAGTTCTTGTTTAACACACTGTCGAATAATTGTTAGTGAAAAGAAGGTGACTTTAAAATGACTTATCGTGCTAACTTGCCTCTATCAGTCCCTAATAAAACACAGCGATCAATTGAATATGACAAGAAGGTCCGCAAAAATTTCTCAAATAGAAGTAGATGATTTTGTAGTTTGTCATATCTCGCTTCGGTAATGTTAATCTTTATGGTGTCATCTTTCCAGCTACTTGGCACCAGAATATGCAATGACGGGTCATCTTCTAGTCAAAAGTGATGTTTATAGCTACGGGGTTGTCCTCCTCGAACTTCTAACGGGCAGGAAGCCGGTAGATCTGTCGCAACCGCCTGGCCAAGAGAATCTCGTTTCCTGGGCCCGGCCACTCCTCATAGACAAGGATGGCTTGCAAACAATCATCGACCCATTCGTGAGATCGAGCATGTCGTTCAATAGCGTGGCCAAGGTGGCGGCAATAGCTTCAATGTGCGTGCAACCGGAGGCATCGCACCGCCCATTCATGGGTGAAGTGGTTCAAGCCTTGAAGCTAGTTATAAACGAGTTTGATGAAACGAAGGAGCTAAGTCTCGGAAGTTGCACAGGCCAAGAATCCTCTAGTTGTGTCGATGGCACAGTTCGTAAAGTTCCACACGAATTTGTTGAAGCTTTATTGACAGGCAACAGTACACCAATCAAAGGTTTTAACCATCTCGAACAATTGGAATGCTTCAGAGCATCAACTGGGATCGAGGACGAAGAAACCGGGTACTCCACTAGGCATTGTCGCTCGGGCCCATTGAGAGTGGGAAAGAGAAGGCAATTTTGGCAGAGACTCAGGAGCTTATCCAGAGGTAGCTTGAACGAACATGAATTTGCCTTGAAGTTCTGGCCAGATACATATTGATTTAAGACCACGTAAGCTCACATTCGCACCTTGAGATAATGGTTGTGTAATGAACATGAACAGGGGATATGTCGTTGCTAGAGTAACCTAGATTACCCGCTTTTCGGATTTAGATCTTGATTTGGCAGAGCAAAATCATGGGACACGGAATGCTATCTCCTCGTCCACCAGGCCCTTTGCCCCTACACCCTCTTCGAAACCATGGACTAACGCAAATGAACTAGCCAAGCTGTATTTTGTTGCTAAGAACCACATCATCTTGCTCCAAAGGAAGACCGGCTTATATGGAAGCGCCTGTCGACCCTTGTGCAGCGGTGGCAAGCAAGCCCTCACTTGCGACCAGGCGAGAATCGCCAGCCAACCAAGCCAACCCCCTAGCAATTGATCTCTCTCTCCCTCCCTCTCTCTCTCTCTCTCTCTCTCTCTCTCTCTCTCTCCCCCTCCAAAGTTCCATTTCTAAATAAAGAACTCCTCATTCTTTAAATGCGATTCGAGTGCCTTAATAGTAGGTTAATCCCAAATGGAATAGTCGTTTTTTGATTCTCCACATGAGCGCAATTCAAGTGTCTCAGCAGCTTGATCTCGAATCATTCAATTCCTTTAATAAAGAACCGGATTCAGGGGCCTCCAAGAATTGATCTTAAATTGGAGATGGCCGTGGACTTGATGATCTGGAAGCTTGGCGATCTCTTGACGACATGCTTACAGAGGTCTCAATGACTTCAATCCTATAGATTTGGTGTTTTTGAATTTTTAAGTACTTCTCGATATCTACTGCAAGTCCACATACCGTCCCAAGATAAATAGAGAGAGCTCCTACTTTACAAAGAGGATGGAGGAGTTTCTTTTATCAAGGTGATTGGTCCTTTTCGATCAATATTGACTTTGATCTGATTATATATCAAATCCTGTTTATTATGGATGAATGTTAATTTAATTTAGCTCAATTAACGGGGGTCTTCGCTCTAGTTTTAATTGTCTTACCGTATATATATCCTGATTTGATTGGATAATTACATTCACAAAAGAGAATTACAGACTATTGAAACATCTTTGCAGACTTCTGTACTTGGCTTAAGAGAACTGTGTAATTGGCTCGGGATTTCCACCGTTTACAGGTGCGTTTAGCAAACTACCATTAAAATAAAGTCATGCTAGTGAAGAGTATAATCTAAAGTACCTTCTGTATTTTATCCTTTACTTTTTCAGGTTTAAGCTCGACAACAGGTAAAATCTTGATGAACTCTCTTTATTAGTTTTTGAACATTTAAGCACGATGTCAATAAAATACATAAATTGAGAGATGACAGGGTATGATTGAAAATACTCCTTGATTTATCCTTTTTTTCAAGTTGAAGCTTAACAACAGACAAAATCTTTACGTTTTCTCTTAATCCATCTTGCGAGAATTTAAATCCAACAAGAAACAGAAATCGATGTCAAGGTGAAGTGCCATGCACCAATCACATGGACGTAGCACGCACAGGCGGCACAGGCTCCACAAATGAGTTGAGCTTGCGCACAAGTTGTCCTGACTCTGAGCTCCATGAAACAAAAGCTCCCCTCCATGATTATCTTGACAATCAAGCACACACATGAGGTGATCTTACAACACTCGCATTTTGCACCATCTATTTCTAAACGAAATTGAAATTCAAGCCCGCACGATGAAAAAGCACGATTAAATTAATAAAGATAACAATGAAAAGCTATTACATGTTCTTTCTTTCTGGTCTATTATAATGAGTAATGTCTGCGATACAAAATTGCACTCAAGAAGTCCTCAAACCAGCATGACTCTTTCCAAGCCAAAAACAAGAAAAGGAAGCAAAGAACAGGCGAAAACGAGAAGCCCGCCGCTGCAACTTACCATAAATCAATATCACAAGATTTAAATGGTGAATGGGGATCGTTGCAAGACGCACAACCTCCTTCAAGTGGCATTCTTGATAAAAATAGATGCCTTTAAATGTACTAGTCTCGTCTCGCAATGATCGCAGCAGATATTCTTCAAGCATTCCACCTGATGCCTACCATTCTGGGGGTAGCTTACAAGAATTTTCGATCTAACACTAATAACTCCAGCAGGATGACTTCCCAGCTACTCTTCTTTAGGACTTGAATACTCAGCTTCTTGCTCTGAGGTTACGTTGGAAGAAGCAGTGGAAGATAAACCACTCGATGTTCCGACTCCATTACGGAAGCTCTTTGATGTGAGAGAAGGATTTCCGTGAGGATTATTTGATGCAGGCACTTGCCCTTCTTCTGCTAGTCTTTTGAGAAGGTTCATAATAGTGGGAACGAACTTGCTTGACAAGGATATAAGCCCAGGAAGCTGTGACAAAGAAACCCACTAGGACATCAGAGCCAAAGACAACCTTGGGAATCAACAAAAGCATAAAGTATACCAATCCCTTTAGCATCAGAATGACAACCGTCAATTGATGACAACAATGAGAGCTAAGATCTTTAATGCGTGCCAAAAATTGACAACTGTATATCATCCCTTTCTCTAAACTTTTCAACTATCAAGAGCCTAAGCACCCAATTTACATTACAACCCACAGCTTGCAATCTCATGAGAATCAAAGTCTCTCAACCGTCCAGCTTCATCATTCAAATCACTAATGAGAAAAGATGAAGCCCTTTCCATTTCATAAAAGATCGGAGATCGGATACAAGTGTATAACAGTCTCTCCCTTGAAGAAAAATTTGCTCATCTATGTTGGCAGATAACTCCTGATAATCCAATATCAAATGGCAGAAAAAAAAAAAAAATCAAATTGAACTGTTAACACTTACAGCGCCATTACGGAATTCGCCAGATATATCAAGCTGCACCCATAGTGCTTTGACGAGTAAAAATCCCACAAATATGACGCCCAAATAGAGGGGATTTCTGCCGCCAAAAAACATACTCGTGTCAAGCAAAAGAAAATACCCATATTGGACATCAAAGCAGAATTGCAGAAGTAAAATACCTAAGAAGTGTCATAAATTCGTTAAACCCTAAAACAACTAACGCAACAATTGCCCATGGAGGTGGCATCCAGTTGTTGTTACGCCTGTTTGCTTCCTGATAATTCCAAAAGAAGAGAGGAAATAATCAAATATCCCCAATAGCGAAAGAACTTTGTAGATAAGCAAGTACACTACTTAACATAAGCAAGTATGTCTTCCTTTCGTGGAATTGAAAGTATTTGTCAACGCTTTTAACATTTCTTATATTGATATTCTCAAACTTGAGTAGCAAAGCTGATGTCCTCCTTGTGGTGCTTAGAATTGATCTTGATGATCAATTCAAATAGAAATCTAGTGCAGTGGATTCAATAGAGCCTTCTTTCCTTTTCTTTTATTTTCTATACATTTTTTTTTTTGGCGTTAGTGTGTGCATGTTGCGGGTGGGGGATGCTGGCTTGGCATTTTGATAACAACAATGACGTTTACACTACTAAACATCTTTTAGATATAAGTATCATGCCTGAGCAGAAATTGCTTGAGTGACGGTGTACTCAGTCTCCGTCTTAAATTGCCTCCACAATGATTTGCACTGAACGGGTGTGATCAATGTTTTTGATGAAGGAATCTGCAATTAAACAGTGAACAAGTGCTTTCAGCAAATGAAAGGCTCTTCTTTCTGCATTACCTTCAGACAGCTGCAGCATCAATCAGTTATCTGACATCTTTTTTTTAGCACAGATAATCCAATGTTCACAAGTGCAAATGATAGTATTAAAACTAGTATGGACAATGGGGCCTAAACTCTTCCATCCATTTTTCATATGATACAAAAGAAATTGAAGATCTGCACTAATTGAATCAGCACGATAAAAGCAAAACTCACCTCTTCCCATGTGCTGGAAGCCAAGGGATCTACTGTTGTAATGCTCCTGTCAGTGGTAGTAGGCTTGGTGTCCAGCAAAGCAACAGACAAACTTTTCTCGATGTTATCTTTCTCATTATCTAAACGCACTGCCGCCATTACAGACAGCAACTTTAATGACTGCAAGTGTCATTGAATCATTTCAGTAAAAGATGCACAAGCAAGCAATACGAGTAACATGTAAAAAATTAGCCATATAAAAATTCTGCATACTGCGGAACGAGCAAGTTTGTTGATTGCTCGAATATCTTCCTTCCCCGTCCAAACTCTCGGCATAGAGTCAGCATCATGGCAGAACAATGTTGTAAACCTGGATTGAAAATGAAGCACTTTAGGATATTAAAAGGTATTGAATCTAACTGATGTGTAAATCACAAACATAAAGAGTGTCTACCGGTCCTTCATGAGTGCAAGGACTCCGCCAGCTTTTTCCCTTGCTTTTGCTTCAACCATGGCCCTCGCATTATCTCTTATAGCCAAAAGCATTTTTTCCTTGCTCTGTTCATCCAGGTCAAAACCAGAAAGGGCGCCAGAGAACCCAGTTACTGCCGATTCGGTCTCACGTGAAAGAAGTTTCCTGATAGCCGACCAGGTTTCATTATTAGCTCCTTCCAAAAGAGCTTCCACTGGTCCAGACAATGCTTCATTCAGTTTTGCCTGTAAAAAATAACATAATTTGTGCAGATCCCATCAACCACCATTAAGTGAAAGAGGAAAAACCCTCCATCTGTAAAAAGAGAAGCTCAAGAGCAGATGAAATATCTCTGTTCATCATGCTACCTCATATGCTTTTGTAAGCTCAGAGAGCTTGGCAGCACGGACTGAAGCAACATGGGCATCAATGTCACGCCGCAGCTTCTCCCGTGCTCTAGATGTATCCCATTTGGCTTGTTCAATTACAGCATCTGCTCAAAGTATGATGCAAAACTCATCCATACAGTCGGTGGTAAAATTCCTCTAATAACAAGTCAAAAGTAAGTAAAGCATGGCATGAACCTACAGAAAGGATTCCTAAATGCCCAGAATGTTATTTACCAATGAGACTATATTTTCACATCAGCCTCCAATTCAGACATGAACCTTCATTTCTGATAGATACAAGTAAAAAAACTAATAGGCCACTAAGGGAGCGAAAGTGCATGTACAAAAGGAATCAAAAAACCCAAAAAGAGCTTAGTCACAAGACAAAGCACAACTACAAGCCTTCATTCTTGGCTTACTTTTTCAGAGCATTAACTTTACAACATTAGGTCAAAAGAAGGCATTACAAGTTGACGTACCTGCACATCCTTTGTCAAACAGGGCCACATAAAACTGAGCGCAGTCATGAGCAGCAACAGAAAACCCTTCTCCTCCATTCAGAGCCTTATCAAATGCTTCTTTGAATTTATCTAGAGTTTCGCACCCAATATGTTCAAGAACAGATTGGAAAGCTGGTTTTACAAGCTGACGATTCACACAAAACACAATGAGCAACATATGATAAGATATCCTCAACAGACAGTCTCTCTGTGTAAGCTAACTTCAAGTGAAAACATCATGACTAAATAAAAGTGTCAAAAAGGAAAAATATTTCCACGTTCCAAGCAGCTGGAAGTGGTAGTCAAACAATATAATCCAAAAAAATGATGTACTTTAAACAAAGAAAAACATCCCATGACTTCTTACTTGAAGTAACTTTTCTTCAAGCTGCTTTCGCTTCGAAGATCTAACACTCTCATCAAAATATACAGCCTCTGAGTCATACCTAATGAGCAGCACAAGAAACTTCATAAATAAAACATACTTACACTGATAGACGAATTTCAAACCATAACAGAACATAAACTTCACCCAAAAAATAAAACAAGGAAACATCACAAACAGAACAGGGTCCATAGCTATGGTCAAATTCAGCTAAGCCATCAGCTAGGCAACTGCTAAACTGTAAGGTGCGTTTGGTAACCAGTTTCCAAAAACAATTTCTGTTTAGAAATCGTTCTTTTTTATTCTGTTCCCTTTGAAGACGTTTGGTAACTATCCAAAATTTCTATTCCCGTGAAAGCAATGCGTTTCGTAAAATCTCAGATTCTTTTGTGAATTAGAATTTATTTTAATTTTTTTAGTACTTTTATTATATTTTTTTTCTCTTTTTTTTTTTTTCTCTTTTTTGTCTTTTTCTTTTTTCATCCCTCTTCTTATTCTCTAGCCAGTCGCCAGCCATGGAGAAGAAGAGAAGAGAAAAGAAAAGGAAAAGAAGAAAAGAACAGAGAAAAAAAAAAGAAGAAAATTTGGCTTGATCCTGAAATCGTTCCCGTGAACAAATAAACAACTTTTTTCTATTTGTTCCAAATCTATTTCCAAGAGCAAAAAAAGTTATCAATTGGATTTCTATTCTTTCTTTTTTGTTCCGGGGAATAAAAGAATAGAATCAATTGCTATTTGGCCAGTTAACAAACAGACCCTAACTAGCCATTACTCTCCTACAATCAAGAAAACAGATCAATGAAACCAAAAGATGATTGCTCAAAAACAACCATTGTACAAACAGTTGATATCATCCTCAGATTGTGAGTAAAGGGGGCCATTTCCAAACTGGAATATGATCACTTGAACAGAATAGCTATATCTCATCTACTCAGCCTAGACGTTGATAGTAAATATATCAGAGAGGTAAATTGGCACAACCAAAAATTAAACAATACATATTTCAAAAAAGCTGAGGTTTCCTTTATGTTTGCACTTTAAAAAAATGCACTTCTTCCAAGCAAAAAAAAAAAAGGCTCCTCCTGCCCCCCACGTCGTGAATGCCAGGAAAACTTAAAGAAACAATATTCTTAGAAGTAAGAACATGAAGTTGATTGTGCTAGATAACCTTAATGCACTTTAACAAACACAAATCCAGTTGCTGCACCACCATCTGTAATCCATCAGGTAAAATTGCTTGTCTTACCCTGATAAGTATAAGTCAAGAATTGAACTGACTTTCTTTCCAAAACCAGGAATTGGTCCCAAATGCACAGCCTCTTCAATCGAACACCAATGCTAACATGTTCAAAAGAGTTCGCTCAATCTTAATATGTGTAAGATAAAATGCATTTGCTTGCATTGCAAGATAGCAAAACAAGCCAAACAAGTTTAATGTCCAGCAAGAACCAGATCGGTACCTCATTTTCAGTGAAACTGGAATATTTTTCGTGGGCGATTTCTTCACATCGTACAGTAGCAACCATGACCTTAACACGGAAAGCATGATGTGTTAATTAGCATTCTCATCCAGTTGCCTTTCAATTAATTAACTCTCACCTTATGTGCAGGCAAGTCAAGGTCCTTATTCTCCTTGATGACCTTCCACATCTGCTGAGCACTAAAAGCAAATGCCGATGCAGGAACTACTCCCCTTCGATCTCCTGCGAGCCCACCAGGTGCAATAGAATAAAAGAATCGCTCTCTAAGGATGGCCACCTTTTTGTCCAAGGAAAATTCAACCATATAGCAAAAAATTAGTACAGATAAAAAGATATAATCTATTTGGCAACCAACGGCCCAAATTCCACAAAAGAGCAAAAGAAGATGAGATGGAAACATAACACGTCTCAAAATATAATGATTGAGAATGGGAACAGGAGTAGTGAAAATCACTAAACTCAATAAGGATGATGGAGCAATGATAAGCCTCCAAAAAAATAAGAAATAGCTGTCAATGATGAGTGACATTTCCACGGATATTCCAAAACTTCTGCTTATGAGGACCAAAGTTTTGTCTCAAACAGTGGATTTATGTGAAGAAAATGGCACCCACTACAGCATTTGAGAATCTTGTCCAAACACAACAACAAAGCCCACATAAAACTTGGGCAATCGTACTCTAGATCCAAACATGCTTCCATGTGGTGCAAGGTAGGTATACCTGCTCTTTAAATTGCTCTTCCTTCTCTTCATAACTAGACAGAGCAGTAACCTCAACCTGTACAGCAGGAAAGAGTCATTAGGATGAACTTCATTACAATGATTAGAGGGAAAAGCAACTTATTGAGAGTAACTCATACAAGCATCAAAGCACCTACATTAAAAAATTCACTGATAGGAGTTTCCTTGTGCGCTTGTGGCTTAGGAACATTGTCCCATATCTGCAGGAAAATACCAAATGAAACCAGGAACAACTTTACAAAGTTGGCTTTCAATGGGAAATGCGACAAGCCTCACCTTCTGCACATCTTCTCTCAAGACAGGTTCTAGATTTTCCAGAGGAGTCTGTATAAAAAGAAAATGCAGTGAACACATAAAAAAAAAAAAAAAAAACCAACTCAGATCGGTAAAACTTACCAGATGCAGCCAAAACGAGCAGATAAAAACCATCACAATCCAAAATGAAAACACGATTAAGTACAGATACTAACCCTTGTTTTATCCCGTATGACAAACAACAAAGTTGTTTTCCGAGGGCTAAACAATCGCATCATAACCTTCAAGAAGAGTCAGAACTTCATCATTAAATCTTAGAACTAAACATTTAGCTTAGCTTAACACAAGAAGAAAAGAAATACCTGGAATACAGTTTTCAGAAGAGGCTTGTTGGCAGCTTGTTCCCGGCCAATATCATGACACCACCTATGAAAAATATGCTTAAAAGGGCACTAGGAAAATACTAAAACAACAACCTCATAGATAGCATGGCAGAAACAGAAACAATATCTCACTAGAGGAAAGCAAAAGCCTCACATGTTAATGAGCACTATATCGGAGACAGCCAAAGCGAAAAGAGCACTCTGCTTTTCAAAAGCAGTATCGTCCTGAAAATAAAAATGACACCGGTTAAGAAGCTGCGAGAATGCTAATTACTGCTTACTCAAACCAAGTGTAAATCAGGTTTCAACAAACATCAGCTACACATAAATCAACCTTCTGGGTTAGTAAGATGAGCAAAGACATACAAAAGTGGAAAAGAAAGTTAAGATCACACAGCAGCTACCCGAAGTACAAATTAATGTTTCAACATGTACAAAAATTTAGAATTTGCAATTACTTATGGATAAAAATAAGTAGTTAAACATGGACAAGATAAGCTATTATAACTCCATGTAGAATCATCTCGTAAATATACCTCTCCTCTTTCTCTTCCATCAGTTCCCTCCAAGTCCATAACCAGAGTACACGGTTCAATGTCCGCACCTTTCGCCAGCCATATACCTTTGGTGGTTTGGGACCTGGAAAAATACCAAACTGGTTTTAGACTTTCTGAATCCAAATCCTTCATTGAGTGAGCGAAAAGTTGGTTTGTAGACATGCCTCCCTTTAAAAGCATCCATCTCCCTAAACTTGGTGCGAAATAGATGATTTAACAGCGTACTCTTCCCTGTCAGATATCATACGAAACAATAGAATAAGTTCGAAACTTGCAAAAGAAAAGATACGTAGATGAAAACAAAAAAGCAGCAATTTTCCACATGATGCCCTGAAGGTAATGGCTTTGCTGAAAGTAAAAATTTAAGGCGAAGAAACTGTATTAAACTGAATTTGAACAACTTGACAAATCGACAATGGTACCCAGCAAAAATTTGTTTCTCTTAAGAACATTTCACAACCTTACCAAACATTTCATGTAATCTACATTTAGCAAAAGAAGCAAAGTCCAAAGCAAGTTATTGGGAGTAAATACACACCACTACTTTGAGGACCCATGATGGAGACAACGGCGTAAGAAAGGCCACATTCCCTCAATTTGACCTCCTTGATGAAATTTTCCAGTCCATCGACATTGAATACTCCATCTCCATCAATAAGTTGAGTAGAACAACATTCACCAGAATTATCTGAGAAAAAAGATGTCCAAATTAGCAAGTCAAAAAGAGAATTGACATGATAAACCAATACACTATGCCTAAAGTAGGCAAGACGAAACTAACAACTCGTGATTGAGAATGAAAACCTCAGATCCTACATAATGCACAAGTACCGAAACGGCTAAAAGCACTTGAGAGGTTAATTTCACTCTTTCGACGATTTTATCAAACCACATATTTCTCGTAACAATGAAGTAAGTGAATCAATCCTTGTCAATCTTTCGAAACATAGCTGTCAACAGCAATCTAAAATTCCATCTTTGCAGTGCTTGGGACATTATTATATCGACATCCTGTTACACTAACACCTTCTGAGGGAGATGAATAATGTCATCAGCTACCCTTTGCACCTCAATCAAAAGGGTTCTCACGAAGAAACTTCTTAATCTTCACAGTCACTCTTATAACCTCAAAAAGCTCTCTTTTACAGGTTCTCGAGAGCTGAAACAATCGTCGTCGAGCTAACTCATCAACAAACGCGATCCGAAGTAGAGAGAGGAAACAGTCACGCCACGCAACAGCATCCGGATCAAAAATCGAAGGCAAACACGAGCTGTTACGTAATGGCGATCCGCAACCAGCAGATGCATTAATTCGACATTACAAGCGAAGGGGAAATTTAAGACCCGGCAGCAACAGTTACGACAATCCCTAATTAAAAACGCAAAGGCCAACGGCAGTTCAGAGATTTCCAGAATCGCTACGAGATTGCCGTCGCGACAATCAGAGACTATCGATCGCGAGAAGAAAGCGTGCGAAGAGCAAGTTCAAACACGCGAACAAAGGGATCGGTTCATGATTCGAGCAAATATACCCATTGGCGGCGGATCGAGCGAGGGGGCCGATCGGGCGATCGAATGCGGAGGCGTCGCGAGATTCGGTCCGCCGGAGATGGAGATCGATCCGATCCGATCCGATCGATGGAACCACCGAGAGAGAGACAGCGAAAGCGAGGGATGGAAGGAGAAGCAGTGACAGGATCCGCGAGAGAGGTACGTTGTTTCTACCTCGTCTGCTCGCCAGAAAAGAAAGAGTCGGACTGATCCTTTTTGATGAGGGAATAATACCCTCGTAATGGAAAAAAAAGGAAAGGAATGAGAATATTTCTGTAGTAGAGTGGCAAATTTATTTTTTTACGTGTTTTGGTCGGGAAAAAAAGGGGGCTGCGTTGGAACTAATAAATTTTCGCCTTTCAAAAATTTGACCAAAACAGGTATTTTTTTAAACAAATATTTACTAGCTAAAGAGTGCTCAAATCTATGGTTAAGTAACCAAACAATAATCAGCCGTCATATTGTCATAACTATTTTCAAGATTGTTCTTTTTTTTTCATACCACATAATTGATTCGCCTGAAATCTCGAACTTCATTGTAGGACAACGTAATTTGTTTTAGTAAATATCATTGACCAAATAATTTCTTATATGAGAATTTTTGGCCCTTGTTCGTGTTCGTGAATTTAGTTCATAACATATATTTGAGGGTAATTTTCATTTTGACTTTTCCTGGACAATTCAATATTAAATTATAATTTTATGTTGAATACCTTAAATCATCTCAAAATCACATGAATAGAATATCAAGGTGTAGAGTACTTCAAACTGTTGTTATGATTTACTAAAATTGGAATTAGTAATTTTATTTTTAGAAATTTGGTTAGAGTAGAGTATTTTAGAAAGCTTCAAAATATGTGCATCCCTTAAATTTAGTGTGGATAATTACATATCGTACCTTTTAATGAGAAAGATTGAAAGCAAAATTACATGACACCCATGCAAAATTTCATAAGGTGAAAATAAAAATTCTGTTTAGAAAACCTCAAAAAATGATGAAATACATAATAGTTTCAAAGACTTCGAACAATGTAATATCTCACATTGGGTAAATCCTCAATCACTTTAATTGGTATTTCACGAAAAACAAACGAACTCTAGAGGTACTACTAGTACTAATTAAGGTGAGGAATTCGTTATAAAAATATAACCGTGCTACTAATTGGACAGTTCTGAGTGGTTCCCACCGGAAAGTGGACCTACTAAATCAAATAAGCATAATCGATTAGACCGAACCGGTAATGGATTCAAAGTATATTACTTTTCATTTTATTATTCACCACAATAGTGGGCCCAAAGTATCTTATTTTTTTTTATTTTGTTATTCAGCAAAGGAAAAAAGTACAAATTACTCGCGAGAGTAATGTCTTTTTGTAATTAGTAATTTATCATAACTTTCAATACATTTTGGAACTTTTGCGAAAGGTAGCAAAGTATTTTAAAAGAATAAATAGCGGATTAGAGGAAAGCTCAGCCTGGAGCATGTGCATTCTCAGTCCCGATGGAGGGAGTGGCTGGCACGGGAGCACTTTGGTAACTTGCGCCATGGACTTGACATGTGACTCCTGTCTTTTGTCTTCCATTGATTGAAGCTTTCGTGCCATTTGATAAAGAATTAGGGCTTTAATCTCACAATGGTATTCGCAAATTACACATCCGGTTTCGAATGACTTTTAATTTTTGCTTTTCGCATAAATTTCACCACTTGATATCTTTTTTTTTTTTACATCCAAAACTCTCGATACTTACATGACATTCATCCATCAACACAAAAAATTTTATATAATATTTTGAATTTTGATTGAGTGGAAGTAAGTAAGCTCATTCTAATTAGAAAAAATAACGTAAATGATCTCTCAATTTTGGTTTAACATGAATTTTTAAACATTTTTATATAATATAGGGATTGCATTGAATATTTACAAATAGTTCATGAACTACATTGAGCAAATTAAAAGTCTAGAATTGACATTGTACATTATGTCAAAATTCAAAGATCACATGACACAAATTAAAAAAGTTCATGAATGATATTGCACATTGAATCAAAGTTCAAAAACTATTGGCTCTATTATCCATTTTAATCAACTATAAGTAAATCCAGGGATGACATTACATAAATTAAAAAAAAATTAAGGGTGACATTGTATATTGAACTAAAGTTCAAAAACCGTTTGTTCTATTATCCTTTTTAATTAAATGTAAGTAAACGAGCCTTTAATTATTAATCAACCCCCAAGTCCACTCAACTCTACCTTAATTTTCTCTTTACCCACTCAAGTGATTAGGGAAAGCAATAGCAAGTCAAGTTGGATGGGCTTGAATGATTTTCCCTCGCATGGTTGACGACGACTCAAGCTGCCAAGCGCATGCGCGCGTCCCCATATTCCTACGTTAATAAATAAAACACCATGATTAACATAATAAGCACACATGATCATTTTCTTATAAGCAATTTCCCGGTTTATATTTTCTATTCAAACGTGTTCACAAATACCTGTGGGTTTCTAGTCAGGATAATTACAATTTTAAGCATTTACCGTCCCAGTCAATTAGGTCTCTGAATTTATCTTTAAGCATAATTTAATTATGAAAAGTCGCACTTGGCTTGCCATAATAAATTCGAGAATCGGCTTAAAAAATGAGAAATATTAAGGATTTTATTTTACTAAAACAAAACCGGTGGATCCAACTCGATCGATGTGCAGAGTTGTCATCGCCCCTACCCCGTCCCAACTTTTTAATCAAGCCGCTCACCGCCGACTCCCATCCGGTGGGCCCATCTCAGCCGTCCATCGACTTTCTTTCCTTCTGAAATGATGCCAAAGGGACGGGGACGGTGTGATGGCGGGATCTCACCGCCCCTTTTCAGCGCGTGGGATCACGGCTCGATCCTCGCCGTCCACGTTGCACTACATCGGGTGCTTTTTGATTTTAAAGTGGATCCCACACGTGTGCTCTTACTTACTTTTTCAATTTTCTTTATCCCTTTTTCTTTTTCATTTAAAATCCTCGTTGCACATTTAATAATAAAAAGACGTGGGGACATTCCCAAAGCGCATCTCTGCCGGCGATTTAATTCCTCGTCCCAAAAGTCGGCGATTCATAATTGCTTCACGGTCAAGAAACGAAAAATTAAGAGGTACATAGAGTAAAGAAAAAGCGGAAGAAGAGTATTGGTTCAGCGTATGCTGCATATATTAAGTAAATTGATCCAATTATTGCATAAATATAGACAGATCGGGACAATATTTAATACCCATTACACTTGAACTTGAGCTAGGTAGATTTGTCACTTTAGGTCCGCCTTGACCTAACAACTTTATGATACAAAAACGGTTAAAATTACTTTAGGATCCATCTGACATAGCTTTGCTAATGGATTTTTGGCCTACAAGGATCTTCAGGCTTAAAATTCGTCCATTTGGTAAAAGGTTTCAAAAGCCCATTTGTGAACTATGATGCATTTGTAAGGAAGTTTCTAGGGCACCTGAATTTTTATTTTATTTCCCATCTCAACCCCATTCAATAATCATAAGTCTAATTTTATGCTTTTAAACCCTCAATTCAACTCAACAAATCCAAGAACGTGGACCGTCACCGAGGGTCTAGTGTTGCTAAAGGTCGATGGTTGCAGGTTGGTCAAGTGAAATCTAAGCCATATATGGAGAATCTAGGGTTGCCCTTGAGCTTGCCACTATTTTGAGATCTGGTTCACCGCTGTTCCCAGCTCCGGCATCTGAGCTTAACGACCAATTGCCAAGGGTACGCGCGACACTCATCCCTGGTTTATATTTGGCTTGACAAGGTTGCAAAGTAAGGGGCTAAATTCACCCGACATTGGTATCTAGGACTTTGGGAAGATGGGATTTTGGAGATTTAGGATGCTAACATGAGTCGCTATGATTGCGTGAACTCCGGGGTCGACTCACCTAGGGTCACACGACCTTGGCAACAATTGTCGCTGAAGCTTCTAGCTTCGCTTGCCACTATGGCAAAATTTTTTTTTAACATAAAGTCATTTATGTAAACACTATTTGCTATTTCGAAAAAAGTTCTTTAACTTGTATGCACATGGTGTTTACCAAAAGCTATTTGAATTTCATTAAAAATTCCTTCACCTAAAATCCTTTGCATATGTGTAAAGGCGTTTCTCACTCTCCCAGACGCTCTCCTTAGTCATAAATGAGTTTGGAAGGCTTTTTCAGACACAATTTAAACATTGGACCCATCCCATATGCCCCGATGTAAATGCTGCAAAAATGGTTCACGAGTCGGGCTTTTCTTCCTAATTATTTTATTGATCCCTAAAAAGAAAAAAAAAGTCTTTGGTTTTGAGTATGGTTGGTTTGCATTGGTTTACTTGGTGGAACTTTCGGTTGTCTATTTCCCAGCTTGAGAAAGCTCAGCATGCCGATCTTCATCGTGTTGACACAAAAAAGTCAATTCAAATATCATTGGTTTCTTAATTTTGGAACAGGATCTCCTCACTTTCCTTTTCAAGTTTAGGGAAAAAACATCATGATTTAGACCACTCGTTTGTTTCCGGTGGTCTCCAGACAAGTCATCCGCCTTAGGAAGTTCCGATGAGAATGGCATTTTGTTTGATATTGTTTTTGTTTGTCGAAACAAAAATTTCTGTTTTTTTATTTATTTATTACGGAAAACAAAAAAAGAATAAACGTCTTGGTAAAACTTTTGTTTAAAACATTTGGAATAAACAATAAATAGAAAAAAGTTTTTCTTGTTTCGGGAACAATTTCGAGAAATAATTTTTATCTCTCCTCTTTTTTTCTTATCTTTCTTTTCTTCTTCTTCCTTTCTTGGTCACTGGCCTTGGCCATGGTTGGTGCTGGCAATTGGCCAAACGAGGGCCGACGACCTTACTAGAGCGTCGCCGGCCCCCAGAGATGCTGAGCCACGGCAAGGCTCGGCCTCGCCAAGCCAGGGCGAGACTGACCTTGCGTCGCCTGGGTGAGGCTGAGCCTCGCCGGTGGCCTCGGTGGCTAGGCGAGCCTCGTGGTGGCCTAGCGAGGCTTCGGCGAGCTTGCCGACCCTCGCGGTGGCTTGGTGAGGCTCTGGCGAGCTCGCCTAGCTGGTCGTTGGTCGCCGCCATGGCTGACGACTAGCCATCGCCGTGAAAGAAGGAAAAAAAAAAGAAAAAAGAAAAAAGAAAGAAGAAAAAAAGAAAAAATATAATAAAAATATTAATTTTTTTAAAAAATAACAAAATTATAAAAGTTTATCAAACACATTTCCATTTTTGGAATATAAATTTTTTGTAATTACCAAGTGCGTTCTTCTACTCAGAAATTGTTTTTTTTTTTTTGGTGATCCGAGAATCGTCGTACAGCCGGCAGCCGGCGGCGTAAACCCGGAGCAATCCGTAGGGACCCACCTCCCATGGGCCGCAGGTAAGTCGCGCAATGGGGGCGCGGAGTTTCAAACCCCTCTCCTCCCGGATGAGGGGGCAGGGCGCGAACTGGCGCAAACCAGCGCGTCCACCGTGGGGTGGGATTCATACTCAGAAATTGTTCCCGGAACAGAAACAAAAAAAACTACTTCTATTCAAAAATTGTTCTTCGGATCAGAAACGTTACTAAACGCGCCCTTAGATACTTGGGATCATGAAAACGTGTGAAGTTATTGAGTATCCTGAATGATAGGGTATGTCTCTTTTTTAGTTTTTTGGTCGGGCGTCCCTTGTCTCCCTGTAATATTTTTGTTTTGTGGGAGTATGATGGTGACAGAAGGCAGAAGGCGGAATGATACTTCCGGTTTCCTTTTCTGGCATTATGGCGGTAGCTCTCCACAGTTGACTCTGTCTACAATATATTTTATATCTTTTTCTAACTTCTAGGTTGTTGGTGAGAGGCACCTCTTGGTGTGCTCTTTCATAATCTGAAAATGGATAATAGGAAAACTTACATCAGTTACCTGCACTAACTGTACGCAAGATCAGGTTGGTAACTTGGTATGACCAGTTGTATTTAAACATGTCTTCATATTTGGCGCATCAGACAGAATATAGCAGCTACAATATTGTTACATTTTGCCTTAATCGTTTCAGAAGGTGCTATTCAGTTTACTTCGCCTGGTCCTTTTGATTGTTCTTCATACGACAAGTTTAGAGAAAACTTTTCTTAGCAGTTGCTAGTCTGCTGCATTAAGTACTTCTTGATTGAGATAAGATATGTTTAACGGGAAGATGTGGTACTGGATAGGACACAATGGTAAAAAAGAGACCTAGTGTTTTCATCACACAACGAAACCTTAATGGTGAAGTTATATGCTGTTTTCGTGAATTGATATTATCAACAATACTTCCTGCATATTCCTTGAGTTATTTGTCGATAAATCTTTCGTCATTTTCCAGAATGATAAAAAGCTAGAGACCGTGGTTTCAGAAGTACCCAAGTCCGACAAACATGTTCTCCGATATTGCTTCAGGCCATGGCTGCGGGGCACGTTTCGGTTGCTTCATTAGATTGTAAAGAGGTTACTTGATACTTAATCAGTACACCTGTTTTGTTTGCGGATATTTTGGATCGTGAAAACTAGATCAGTTAATTGATAAGCTTTTTAACTACAATAGGTGCAACCTTCTGTGGTAGAAATGGGCCCGGTTACTTCCATTTGGTCGATCCGGATGATTAGATTCAATCCATAACACACACTTAGTCTCTCTCGCTCTTGCTTAAATAGACAGAGCTAGAACCAAGGTATCGGATGCATAGATAGTGATCATTTTGGCCTTTAATCTTGAGAAGTTCGGTGTTCATGTGCAACATGTGCTGCAACTAAGGATGATCTTGGGTCGTTTTCTCTTGGAGATCAGGATTTGCTTAGATTCTATAAGTATGGATTGGAATCTTCTGGTTGGTATTTTACGAAGTTATACATTGATAGAGACTCCCTAGGGCTCAAGTAATGAACCAGGCATCTCTTTGCTGACATCAAATGAATAAATATTGTAAAGGCAAAAGAGAAGCCAAAGCACCGATGACAAAAAAAGAAGAGGTCAACGCCCATTGACCAAATTCAATAATAGAAAGATGTGACTGATTTTTGGAATATCTATGAAGTAGTTGTACCAGTTTTTTTGAACTTTAAAGCACTAAATAGCCAGCCTTAGAATATCAATTGTACCTATGACAATTGCATGACAATCGTATGACATCCACGAATGGCTAAAGGCCTTCAGCTTTTACCACAAAAAATAATTAGCCTTACATTATCAATTGTACTCATGATAATTGCGTGACAATCGTATGACATCCACGAATGGATAAAGTCCTTCAGCTATTACCACAAAACGCCGAGATTAGACAGAGCCATGAAGGCTTTTCTGTGTGCAAACATCTTTTAGGTCCCAACAATAGGGTCTTGAATTATCAATGTGACATTATTCTAGGATTAGGGCTGTTAATATGGGTCACAAAATGCTTTATAAAATATGGGCCAAAATGGTTTCCAAAGAAAAAAGACCAAAAAAAAAAAAAAATTGGTTTTAGTGGGTTAAGCAATAATCCCACTTTCAACCTAAACCGAGAAAATGAAATTTTATATATGCTCCTCTTTCTCCCCCTGTAGACGACGAGGCAGCACCACCGCCCTCACTCTAAAGCTCCTAGCCTCTTCCTCTCCCCCTCAAATGTCGCAGTCCCCTTGCGCCAGAAAAAAAAAATGTCAAGCAAAAGCAACAAAGATAAATATATCGGACACCAAAGCAGAACTCCAGAAGTAAAATACCTAAGAAGTGTCCTAATTCCTTCGAATCCCAAAACAGCTAATGCAACAGTTTCCAACCATTGCAACTGGTTTTCACGCCTGTTCGCTTCCTGAAAGAAGAGAGCAAGTAATAGAATAGCTCCAGTAGTGAAAGAACTTCACAGATGTTCGTCTATGATGGTAAGTTGACCACATGGCATGGTAGTGAGGTCCTCCAAACATGACTACTTACTCAACATAAGCAAGTACCCCCTTTTGTTTTTTGTTTTTTGTTTTTTTTTGGAGGAATTGCAAGTATTTCTCACTACCCTAGCATTTCCTATGTTGATAGTCTCAAAGTCAAGTGGCAAGCAAACGTGGAGCGGTGCTTAGAATTGATCTTAAATATCCATTCTTATAGAAAAATCTAGCGCATTGGATTCAATAGAGCCTTCTTTCCTTTTTTGTCGTGTTAGTGTGTGTTGGGGTGCAGGGATGATGACATAGCATTTTAAAAATAATAGTAATAATGGCGTTTATACTACTAAACATGTTTTACGATATAGGTATCGTGCCTGAGCAGATATTGCTGTAGTGATGGTGTACTCAGTCTCCGCCTCAAATTGTCTCCACAATGATTTGCACTTATCTGGTGCGATCAGTGTTTCTGATGGAGGAATCTGCAATTAAACAGTGAATAAGTGCTCTCAGCAAATGAAAGGCTCTTGTATATTGAGTTAAAGGAGCAATAACATATACTATGCAGTTTGTCGGTTGTACTTTGGCTTATTTCAGCATCACCTTCGGACAGTGGCAGCGTCAATCAGTAATGTGACACCTTCTTTTAGCACACGATAATCCAATTTTCACAAGTGCAGATGATAACATCAAAACTAGTATGGACAAAGGGGCCTAAACTCTTCCATCCATTTTCATAAGAGACAAGAGAAATGGATATCTGCATTCATTGAACCAGCAGCACCATAAAATCAAAACTCACCTCTTTCCATGTGCCGAAAGCCAAGGGATCTACTGTTGCAATGCTCCTCACAGTGGCATTAGGCTTTGTGTCCAGCAAAGCAGCGGACAAAGTTCTCTCGATGTTATCTCTCTCATCATCCAAACACACTGCCGCCATTACAGACAGCACCTTTAACGACTGCAAGTGTCGTTGAATCATTTCTGTAAAAGATCCATAAGCAAGAAACAGGTGAAACATGTAAAAAATTTGCCGCATATAAATTTTGCATACTGCTGAACGAGCAAGTTGTGTGATTGCTCGAATATTTTCCTTCCCTGTCCAAAGTCTTTGCATATGGTCAGCATCATAGCTGAACAATGTTACAAACCTGGATTGAAAATGAAGCACATAAGGATATCAAGAGGCATTGAATCTAACTGATGAGAAAATCACAAACTGCATACTGGCCCTTCATGTATAAGAGGACTTGTGGAGCTTTTTCCCTTGCTTCCGCTTCAACCACGCCCCTTGCATGATCTTTGATACCCGCGAGCAATTTTTCCTTGCTCTGTTCATCCATGTCGAAACCAGAAAGGGCACCAGAGAACCGACTCACTGCCGATTCGATCTCCTGCGAAAGAAGTTTCCTGATAGCTGACCAGGTTTCACTATTAGCTTGAGCCAAAAGAGCTCGCACTGGTCCAGACAATGCTTCATCAAGTCTTTCCTGTAAGAACATAATAAAATTTGTGCAGATCACATCAACCTCCATTAAGTGAAAGGGGGAAAAACCCTCCATCTGTAAAAGGAGAAGCTCAAGAGCAGATGAAATATCTCTGTTCATTATGCTACCTTATATTCTTCTGTAAGCTCAGAGAGCTTGGCAGCAAGGACTGAAGCAACATGGGCATCAATGCCACGCCGCAGCTTCTCCCGTGCTCCAGATGTATCCCATTGGGCTTGGTCAATTACGGCATCTGTTCAAAGTATGATATGAATCTTATACAGTTGGTGGTAAAATTTCTCCAATAACAAGTTGAAAGTAAAGCATGGCATGAACCTACAAATAGTTTCCTTGGAGGCCAGTGTGTTATCTACCAACAAGACCATATTTTCACATCAGCCTCCAGTCTCAGACACAAAACCTTCATTTCTGATAAATACAAGTAAAACCACTAATAGGCCACCAAGGGAGTGCAAATGCACGTACAGAGAGTCGAGGAACAACAAAAGATCTCAGTTACAAGACAAAGCACTACGATAAGCCTTCATTCTTGCCTGCTTTTTCAGAATATTAACTTTACAACATTAGGCCAAATGAAGGCATTACAACCTGCCGTACCTGCACATCTTTTGTCAAATAGAGCCATATAAAACTGAGTGCAGTCATAAGCAGCCACAGAAAACCCTTCCCCTCCAATCAAAGCCTTATCAAATGCTTCCTTGAACTTATCTAAAGTTCCACACTGAATATGTCCAAGAACAGATTGGAAAGCTGGTTGTACAAGCTGACGATTCACACAAAACATGACAAGCAACATATGATAAGATATCCTCAACAGACAGTCTCTCCATGTAAAGTAACTTCAAATGAAAACATCATGACTGAAATGAAAATGTGTCAGAAAGGAAAAATATTTCCACATTCCAAGTGGCTTGAAGTGGCAGTCATACAATGGAATCCAAAAATGATGCACTCTAAGCAAGGAAAAACGTCCCATAATTTCTTACTCGAAGTGATTTTTCTTCAAGCTGCTTCCGTTTCGAAGATCTAACATTCTTGTCAAAATATACAGCCTCTGATTCATACCTAATAAGGAGCACGGGAAACTTCATAAATATAATGTGCTTATATTGATAGACAAATTCTAACCCTGATAAAACTTAATCTTCACCCAAAAATGAAACAAGGAAACATTGCAAACAGAAGAGGGTACCATAGCTATGGCCAAATTAAGCTAAGCTGTCAGCTAGGCAACTGCTACACTGTAACTAGCCATTACTCTCCTACTATCATGAAAACATATCAATCGAATGAAAAAATGATTGCGCGAAAGCAACCATCGAACAACCAGTTGAAACAATACTCAGATTGTGAATGAAGGGGCCATTTCCAAACTGGAATGATCACTTGAACAAAATAGCCATATCTATCTACACAGGCCAGACCTCGACACATATATATCATCTACTCAGGCTAGACCTCAACAACCAGATTGTAGATATATCACAGTGGCAAACTTGTTTAACCTAAAATCAAACAATATAAACTTCATACAAGCCGAGGTTTCCTTTGTGGTTGCCCTTTATAAAACACACTTATTTGAAGAAAAGAAAATACTCCTATTGCCCCCACTTCATGTAAGCCGGGAAAAACTTAAGAAACAACATTCCTAGAAGTAAGAACATGAAGCCAATTGCATTGGATAACCTTCATATACTTGCATTATTTAATAAACATAAAATCCAGTTGCTGCACCCCTATCTGTGTAATTCATCAGATAAAGTTACTTATCTTACCCTGAAAAACAAGCCTCAATAATTGAACTGACTTTCCTTCCAAAACCAGGAACTGGTCCTGACCACGCAGCCTCTTTAATCAAATGCCAATCCTAAAATGTTCAGAAGAGTTAGCCCAATCTTATTATGTGTAAGATAAAATGCATCTGCTTGCATTTCAAAATAGCGAAACAGACAAGCAAGTTTAATGTCCAGTAAGAACCCAGATCAATACCTCATTTTTAATAAAACTGGAATATTTTTCTTTGGCAATTCTTTCACATCGTACGGTAGCAACCATGACCTTAACACGGATAGCATGATGCATACATTAGCATTCTCCTTATCAACAATATAGCCAGTGGCTTTTCAATTAATTAACTCTCACCTTGTGTGCAGGCAAGTCAAGGTCCTTGTTCTCCTTGATGACCTTCCACATCTGCTGAGCATTAAAAGAAAATCCCACTCCCCTTTGATCTCCTGCGAGCCCACCAGGTGCAATAGAATGAAAGAACCGCTGTCTAAGAATGGCTACCTTTTCATCCAAGGAAATTCAATCATATGGCAAAATATTAGTACAGATAAAAAGATATAATCAAATTGGTAGCCAATCGTCCAAATTCCACAAAAGAGCAAAAGCTCAAAGTATAATTGATTAAGAAAGGGAACAGGAGTAGTGAAAATCACCAAACTCAATAAGGATGATTGAGCAATGATAAGCCCCAACAAAATAAGAAATAGCTGTCAATGATGAGTGGCATTTCCACAGATATTCCAAAACTTATGCTTATGAGGACCAAAGTTTTATCTTAAACAGTACTCAAGTACCGGATTTGTGTGAAGGAAATAGCGCCCACTGCAGCATTTAAGAATCTTGTAAAAACAACAACAAAGCTAACATAAAAAATGGGCAATCCTACTCTAGATCCAAACATGCTTCCTTGTGGTGCAAGGTAGGTATACCTGCTCTTTAAATTGCTCTTCCTCCTCTTCATAACTAGACAGAGCAACAACCTCAACCTGAACAGCAGAAAAGAGTCATTAGGATGAACTTCATTACTATAATTAGAGGCAAAAGCAAATTATTGAGAGGAACTCATACAAGCATCAAAGCACCTACATTAAAAAATTCACTGAGAGGAGTTTCCTTGTGTGCTTGTGGCTTAGGAACACTGTCCCATATCTGCGGGAAAATACTAAATGAAACCAGGAACAACTTTACAAAGTCGATTTTTAATAGGAAATGCGACAACCCTCACCTTTTGCACATCTTCTCTCAAGTCCGGTTCTAGATATTCCAGAGGAATCTGTATAAAAAGAAAAACCAGAGAGCATATAAAGAAAATCAACTCAGATCGGTAAAACTTACCAGATGCAACCAAAACGAGCAGATAAAAACCATCACAATCGAAAATGGAAACATGATTAAGCATAGCTACCGACCCCTGCTTTATCCCGTATGATGAACAACAGAGTTGTTTTCCGAGGGCTAAACAATTGCATCATGACCTTCAAGAAGAGTCACGACTTTATCATCAACTCTTAGAACTAGACATTTAGCTTATCTTAACGCAAGAAGACAAGAAATACCGGGAATACGGTTTTCAGAAGAGGCCTGTTAGCAGCTTGTTCACAGCCAATACTATGATACCACCTATGAAAAAGATGCTTGAAAGGGCATTAGGAAAATACTAAAACAACAACCTTGTAGATAACATGGCAGAAACAGAAACGGTGTCTCACTAGAGCAAAGCAAAAGCCTCACATGTTAATGAGCACTGTATCGGAGACAGCCAAAGCGAAAAGAGCACTCTGCTTTTCAAAAGTAGTGTCCTGAATAAAAATGACACTGGTTAAGAAGCTGCGAGAATGCTAATTGCTGCTTACTCAAACCAAGTGTAAATTATGTGAGTTTCAATGAGCATCAGCTACACATAAATCAATCTTCTGGGTTGGTAAGATAAGCAAAGACATACAAAAGTGGAAAAGCAAGTTAAAGATCATACGGCAGCTACTGATGCACCAATTAATGTTTCAACATGTACAAAAATATAGAATTTGCAGTCACTCATGGATAAAAATAAGTAGTTGAACATGGACAAAATAAGCCATTATATATCCATGTAAAATCATCTAGTAAATATACCTCTCCTCGTTTTATTCCATCAGTTCCCTCCAAGTCCATAACCAGAGTACACAGCTCATTGCCAGCACCTTTCGCCAACCATATACCTTCGGTGGTTTGGGACCTGGAAAAATATCAAACTGGTTTTAGACTTTCCAAATCCAAATCCTTCATTAGAGTGAGGTAACAGTTGGTTTGTAGACATGCCTTCCTTTTGAAGCATCCATCTCCCTAAAGTTGGTGCCAAATAAATGATTTAATAGCGTACTCTTCCCTGCCAAAATTCATACACAACAATAGAATAAGTTAAAAACTCTTCTGAAGGCAAAAGAAAAGATAAGTGAAGATGGAAACAAAAGCAGCAATGTGGTGCTGTCCAGGTAATGGTTTTGCTGAAAGTAAAAATATAAGGAGAACGGCGAACCAACGAATTAAACTGAATTTAAGCAACTTGAAATATCATATAATATGTAAAAGAGAGCCAATGTTACCGGGGAAAATTTGTTCTTTTCACGATCACTTCACAGCCCTTACAAAAACTTTTGTTGTTATCTATATTTAGCAAGAGAAGCAAAATCCAAAGCAATGTCACTGGGAGTAAATACACACCACTAGCAACAGGACCCATAATGGAGACAACGGCGTATGAAAGGCCATACTCCCTCAATTTGACCTCCTTGATGAAATTTTCCAGTCCGTCGATATTGAATGTGCCATCACCATCAATTACTTGAGTAGAAAAACATTCACCAGAATTATCTGAGGAAACAGATGTTCAAATTAGCAAGTCAAAAAGGGAGTGAAATGATAAGCCTGTACACTCTGCCTTGAGTAGACGACAACAATAAAAAACTCTTAGTGGAGAATGAAAACCTTGGATCCTGCATAATGCAAAAGTATCTAAATAGCGAGAAGTACCAAGAAGTTGATTTTATTATCTCAATAATTTCATTGAGAACATATGTCTCCTAATGATTAAGGAAGTGAAGTAATCCCTGTCAATCCCTTAAATCACGATGTCGACAACATTCTAGGAACCCATCTTTGGAGATGATCAATGTCATAGGTACTTGCCAATAAACTTCTTAATCTTCAAAGTCTCTGTCATAACATCAAATAACTAAAGCTCTATTCTACAGGTTCTCGAGAACTGAAACAATGGCTGAGGAAAATAAAGCCTTTAACTTTTCAGCCCTCGCAATTGCCATTAGGAGATAAAAATCAGCAGATGCCTTAATTCAACATTACAAGCGAAACAACATATGACCCAACAACAGCTACGCAAATACCTAACAAAACGCAAACCAACGACAATTCAGAGAATCCAAAAGCGATAAAAGATGTTATTGCAATAATCAGAGACTTCAGTCATGAGAAGAAAACGTATGAAAAGCAAGTTTTAACATGCAAACAGAGGATCGGAGGTGTCGGAATCGAGCAAATTACCCATTGGCAGTGGATTGAGCCGTTAGGAACGCGAATCTTTGAAGAAAAGAAAAGAAGAAGAAAACAAACGAATTTTTACGTGAAAAGCCCTTTTCAAAATAGGAAGTATGGCGCGAGAGAATCTCTTTACTACCAGTATCAATATATAATAAGAGTATCTATATATAATGGGAGTTTTGGTCCTGGACAAGACCTTAAAAGGCCCAAGGGGACAGGAGGGAGAACCTCCCAGGGGTGAGAGACCCCAATGTCCCCGTAATCCCTTTCTCCCGGGATGAAAAACTTGGAAGGAAACGAGGGGGTTGCAGCTGCCGGGGTAACGGCAGGTGTGGAAACACACGGTGATTTGAATTCTAACCTCCTTCGATGGAGAGGATACCCAAGGACCATGCAACGGTTGGCGGTAAAACCAACCTAGGGCTGGACTGACTTTAATGTCAAGTTCATTTAGCATTAAAAATTTGGTGCTTGAATATTATTTTTTTCTTATCAGACTACTTGACTCCATCCTGAGCTAAATTGATCTGACGATCGAAAAAGGAAGTCCCGCGAGATTCGGTCGGCGAAGATGTAGATAGATATAGAGATAGAGACGAAAGAGAAATCTCTAGAGGGTGCGTCGTATGTTACCTCTCCTCTGCTCTCTACAAAAGTACTCCAACTGATCCTTTTTTTTTTTTTTTTGGTCAGATCGAACTGATCCTTTTGACGGGAGAGTAATAGCAGGTACAGAAATAAGAATATTTCTGTAATAAAGTAAAAAAAAAAATTATTTTTTTATTGTCCCAAAAAAAGGGGCTCCATTGGAACTAAGAAATTTTTGCAATTTGAATTTAAAAAAAAGATTTACTAATTAAAGAATGCTCAAATTTATCCATTGGAACCAAATGAATGCCCACGAGTTAATGATAGTGTATATCTGTAGCTCTATTTCGTGAATTCTAATGTGAATATGATTATTTTTTTATTATCATGTGACAATATAATTCATTAGATCAAATCTATCCAATTACGCTTTTGCACAACGAAATTATTCCTAGAGCGGAATGCTTTGTCATTTTTTTTTAATAATTTCTCAACACATGAGTTAGAGATAAAATTAAAACACCATGCGTGTGAGCAAACAAGAGCTAAGTACCCGGCCTTATCATTCCAGATAACAAATTTCGTGTTTTGACTTATCTCAAAAGGTGATCATAACGAACTAATGATTCTTTGGCCGCCGCAACATCATAATAGATAAGTGGCAAATTCTCTCGGGGCCGCATCTATGTCTCTCTCTTTCCTTTTCTGGATTGGTTGATTCATGTTTTGTTGGTAAAACCCATGCAATTGCTTGGTATTGTAGTGATAACGAGAAAATGACAAAAATATTCTTGTTCAGGGCCCACTGTCTCAAAGTTGATTAGCTTGCGTCTTAGGGGCTATTGATACAAAGGTCTCAAATTCACGGGTTCTTCAAATCTGAACTTCCACTCCATTTCAGAGATAATTAGTACCAACGACGAATCCTTCTTTTTTAAATTTGGTGAGCAGCAAGAGCAATCAAAACAAGCATACCTCTTAAATGACCATTCAGACTTGATCATCAAGGTCTTTTGTGATTACGCGCGGACCACAAAATCAAAACGGAATCAGATCCTGGCAAATTTTTTATATGTGAATCGATTTCGCTATTACTGGAAATTCTTCTTTTTTATTCTAGGAAAATAATTGCTCCCGATATATTGCAGAAAATCATAAAGGTCGAGATGTTAGGGATTGCATGATTCTCTTCTACAAATGAAAAATTCTCAAATAAAATGGGCTGGACATGCAGGCGGGGAAATCACATGAAAGAGTGACTCAAATCCTGGTGCATCTTTGCTTATCCTGCACCACTCGTGCGCCGATATGGAGCAAAACTATTGCAATTGCTCCGCTTCTTTGCTACAAATCTCTACGCTGGCCTAATCTACTGATCCGCAGGTTGGTTGACTTTGAACCTTTATCCAGTGTTTAGTCGTCTGACTTTGAATTATAATATGATAGGATAAAGAAGATTGAAAATCTTTCACATATCCTCGAATTGTTAAAATATCTTAGCACATCTTTAGCCCAAGTTAAGATAGAATTTGGAATTTTTGAAAAAAATCTTTCATAATTTTTGGAAATCCACAACTACATAAGATCGAAAATCTTTGAAAATCTTTCTCATTTGAAAATCCCATATTTAACTTTGCCCCTCCTATACGTGAGACTCAAGCCCTCTTGGGAAGTAGACCTCGGGAGCACGAGGCCTCTCAATGGATACGAATTCACATAATTTTGGACGGTCTCATGAACAGCAGAACCCACTTCATGTGGGTTGTACGACTAGGCTCCATTGCCAAAGAAGGTGGCTAAGAGAGGCGATAGCGGAGAAGATGGACGTCATGGGATATACCCGCGGGAGGAGGTTTTGCATCACAGTACCGTTGCAGCGTTCTTGATGCTAGAACTCAACACTTCAGAGCTTGGTCACGAAGAAACTGATGGTGTGCTGGCCATTCTTCATCGACCAGCAGGTGAAGAGCCGAATCATCGCGGCAGGTCGGCTCAACGTTATGCATGTATGCGACTAGGGTGGAAAGGAGGATCTATGCAGAGTCGGCATGGCGATGTCTTGAGGCCCCTTTTCACTCTCAGTTGCTGGAACACAATCACCGACTGCAGTGGTCAAAAGTGATGACAGATAACTTTGGTAGTGATCCCTAGGCGAGTGGTGTTGGCAAGCAATACGTGATTCGTCACTTTATCACTCTTTTAAAAAAATAAAATATGAATTTTTTAGTTATTTTTCAAAATTTATATCTAATCCAGGTTTATGCGGTTTGGAGTGTTGGAAGAGCACAGTAATTTGCAAAAGCTCCATACATGATGAGATTGCCAAGAAAGAGCTTAAGTTCGACTTCATCAAAATAGTCAGTTGGATGCTTAAACTAATGAGATATGGGTCAAATAATATATAAACTGTTCAACAGCACACCAATTCTCATATCCTCTTTAACACAACTTTATTTAACACAACTCACAAATGAATATGACGGCCAAACACAGCCTAAATTCTTTTTAGGTGGATTCAACTCACAACTCACGCTGATTATGACGGCCAAACACAACTCACACCAAACACCTGTACCAAACACAGCCTAAATTCTTTTTCCTTACTAATTTATCTTCAGGTTGTGGCAATAAGAAGAAAGCTCATTTTTTCCTGAATATGACGGCCGCGTAATGGATTTTCTTGTACTTCTCTTGGAAATTAGTCCCCGGTTTTGTTTTCCTTTCCCTCGGCTCATCTAATTGGAATTTGGATTCATTGGTTTTTGATGTTTTCCTTCTACTTTCTTTAATCCTCCGTCCTCCTTACCATCATCGATTTTCTGCATTTTCGGTGCTTCTCTTTGTTGCAGCAGAGATGGAGAACAAAAGTCTCCATTTAAAGCCATAAGGACGATAGCCCGTGAATTTGAGACATTTGTGTCAATAGCCCCTAAGTTGGTCATCGGCCAAAAAATTTGCACGTACTAGTCATGTGCATGTTTTTTAGGATTACTAGGGGCACCTTTGTCCGAAAGATGAAAAGTTGCACACTAATTAAACATAAAACTTAATATTAGTGATCCATAGAGAGAGAAAGAGAGGGAGTCAGGCACCGGCGAGGGTTCAATGTCCCTCGCTGAGTTTATGTGAACTAAGCCGCTGTTGCTGTCATGACCTTTCTAAGGTTAAGAGAGTTTATTCCAACTTAAGCCGCTGTTGCTGTCATAACCTTACTAAGAGGCACGTTTCGGTTGCCTCATTAGATTCTGAAGAGATTCCTTGATACTAAATCAGTGCATCTGTTTTGTTTGCGAACATGACCGTGAAAACTGGAACAATTAATTGAAAAACTTTTTAACTGCAGTAGGTGCAACCTTCTGCAGTAGAGATGGCCCTGATTGTTTCCATGTGGCGACCCAGATGATTAGATTCAACCTGTAACACACACTTGGTCGTCCTCACTCTCACTTAAATAGATAGAGCTAGAAACAAGGTATCGGATGCATGGATAGTGATCATTTTGGCCTTTAGTCCTGTGACGTTTGGTGATTATGTGCAAAACGTGCCACAGCTAAGAATGATTTTAGATGTTCTCTTGGAGATCAGGGTTTGAATAAATTACATTAGTATGGATTGGAATATTCTGGTTGGAATTTTTCAAAGTTATACATTGATAGTGACTCCCTAGGGCTCAAGTAATGAAACAGGCATTTCTTCGCTGACATCAAATGAATAAATATTATAGAGGCGAGAGAGAGAGGACAAAGCGCCGGTGATTTAAAAAGAAGAGGTTAACATCATCAACCAAATCCTATAATAGCTGGATGTGACACTACTATTTTGAAGATCTGTGAAGTAGTACTAGTTTTTTGAACTTTAAAGCACTAAATAGTTGGCTTTACAATATCAATTGTACTCATGACAATCACATGGCATCCACGATAGGCTGAAAGGCCTTAGTATTTCTTCGTCCAAAGGGCCAGCTTATAGCTTAGATAATCTCCCTAAGTAGCTTTTACTACAAAACAATAATATCAAACAAAGCCATGAAGGCTTTGTCCGAGTGCAAACACCTTTTAGGTCCCAACCGTATAGTTTTGAATAACCAATCTGCTATTATACTAGGATTAGGACATTGTCACACACATCTTAACTCATATTAATGAAAGTCACATATATGAATTTGTGACCCATTTTGATAGCCCTAATCCTAAATAATGTCACATGATTCAAAACTCTATTGTTGAACCTAAAAGATGCTGCACACGGACAAAGCCTTCATGGCTTTGTCTGATATCAATGTTTTGTGGTAAAAACTGAAGACTTTTCAGCTATTCGTAGACGTCATGCGATTGTCATGAGTATAATTGATTTTGTAAGGTTAGTGCTTTATAAAATATGGGTCAAAATGGGTCTCAAAGAAAAAGGCCAAAAAAAATATTGGTCTTGGTGGCTTAAGCAAGAATCCCACTTTCAACCCAAACTGAGAAAAATGAAATTTTTTTGTGTGCTCCTCTTTCTTCCTCTGTCGACGACAAATCAGCACCACCACCCTCACTCTAAAGCTCCTTGCCCCTCTCTCTCTCTCTCTCTCATCTTGCAGTATCCTTCCACTGGAAAAAAAAAAGGGTTAATATCCTGAAAAACCCCAAATTAGTACACCCTGTTGACAAATTTACCAAAAATTATTTTTTTGACAATGAAAAACTCAAAACTGGTACATTTGTGACAAATTTACCCCGATCGATCATAAAAAAACCTAAACTGGTACATTTATGACAAATTTAGCCCAAACTAATTTATTCGACCGCAAAAAACCCCAAACTAATAAATTTGTGACAAATATACCCTCCGCTAAATTGGATTAATACCACAAAAATTGTAAATTGTGACAAACGGAGCGTAAAATCTCAAATTGGTATACCGGTCAATTGTTACGTGTCATTTAACTTAATAATTTGACAATAAAATTTAACAAAAACTAATAGAGGCTAAATTTGTCACAAGTGTACCGGTTTGGGGTAAATTTGTCAAAGGTATACCAGTTTGGGGTTTTTGATGGTCAAAAAAATAGTTTGGGGTAAATTTGTGACAGGTGTACTACTTTGGATTTTTCAGGGCATTAACCAAAAAAAAAATGTCAAGCAAAAGCAACAAAGATAAATGTATTGCACACCGAAGCAGAACTTCAGAAGTAAAATACCTGAGAAGTGTCCTATTTCCGTTGAACCCCAAAACTGCTAACGCAATAATGTCACATGATTCAAAACTCTATTGTTGAACCTAAAAGATGCTGCACACGGACAAAGCCTTCATGGCTTTGTCTGATATCAATGTTTTGTGGTAAAAACTGAAGACTTTTCAGCTATTCGTAGACGTCATGCGATTGTCATGAGTATAATTGATTTTGTAAGGTTAGTGCTTTATAAAATATGGGTCAAAATGGGTCTCAAAGAAAAAGGCCAAAAAAAATATTGGTCTTGGTGGCTTAAGCAAGAATCCCACTTTCAACCCAAACTGAGAAAAATGAAATTTTTTTGTGTGCTCCTCTTTCTTCCTCTGTCGACGACAAATCAGCACCACCACCCTCACTCTAAAGCTCCTTGCCCCTCTCTCTCTCTCTCTCTCATCTTGCAGTATCCTTCCACTGGAAAAAAAAAGGGTTAATATCCGAAAAACCCCAAATTAGTACACCTGTTGACAAATTTACCAAAAATTATTTTTTTGACAATGAAAAACTCAAAACTGGTACATTTGTGACAAATTTACCCCGATCGATCATAAAAAAACCTAAACTGGTACATTTATGACAAATTTAGCCCAAACTAATTTATTCGACCGCAAAAAACCCCAAACTAATAAATTTGTGACAAATATACCCTCCGCTAAATTGGATTAATACCACAAAAATTGTAAATTGTGACAAACGGAGCGTAAAATCTCAAATTGGTATACCGGTCAATTGTTACGTGTCATTTAACTTAATAATTTGACAATAAAATTTAACAAAAACTAATAGAGGCTAAATTTGTCACAAGTGTACCGGTTTGGGGTAAATTTGTCAAAGGTATACCAGTTTGGGGTTTTTGATGGTCAAAAAAATAGTTTGGGGTAAATTTGTGACAGGTGTACTACTTTGGATTTTTCAGGGCATTAACCAAAAAAAAAAATGTCAAGCAAAAGCAACAAAGATAAATGTATTGCACACCGAAGCAGAACTTCAGAAGTAAAATACCTGAGAAGTGTCCTATTTCCGTTGAACCCCAAAACTGCTAACGCAATAATGTCACATGATTCAAAACTCTATTGTTGAACCTAAAAGATGCTGCACACGGACAAAGCCTTCATGGCTTTGTCTGATATCAATGTTTTGTGGTAAAAACTGAAGACTTTTCAGCTATTCGTAGACGTCATGCGATTGTCATGAGTATAATTGATTTTGTAAGGTTAGTGCTTTATAAAATATGGGTCAAAATGGGTCTCAAAGAAAAAGGCCAAAAAAAATATTGGTCTTGGTGGCTTAAGCAAGAATCCCACTTTCAACCCAAACTGAGAAAAATGAAATTTTTTTGTGTGCTCCTCTTTCTTCCTCTGTCGACGACAAATCAGCACCACCACCCTCACTCTAAAGCTCCTTGCCCCTCTCTCTCTCTCTCTCTCATCTTGCAGTATCCTTCCACTGGAAAAAAAAAAGGGTTAATATCCTGAAAAACCCCAAATTAGTACACCTGTTGACAAATTTACCAAAAATTATTTTTTTGACAATGAAAAACTCAAAACTGGTACATTTGTGACAAATTTACCCCGACTGATCATAAAAAAACCTAAACTGTACATTTATGACAAATTTAGCCCAAACTAATTTATTCGACCGCAAAAAACCCCAAACTAATAAATTTGTGACAAATATACCCTCCGCTAAATTGGATTAATACCACAAAAATTGTAAATTGTGACAAACGGAGCGTAAAATCTCAAATTGGTATACCGGTCAATTGTTACGTGTCATTTAACTTAATAATTTGACAATAAAATTTAACAAAAACTAATAGAGGCTAAATTTGTCACAAGTGTACCGGTTTGGGGTAAATTTGTCAAAGGTATACCAGTTTGGGGTTTTTGATGGTCAAAAAAATAGTTTGGGGTAAATTTGTGACAGGTGTACTACTTTGGATTTTTCAGGGCATTAACCAAAAAAAAAATGTCAAGCAAAAGCAACAAAGATAAATGTATTGCACACCGAAGCAGAACTTCAGAAGTAAAATACCTGAGAAGTGTCCTATTTCCGTTGAACCCCAAAACTGCTAACGCAATAATGTCACATGATTCAAAACTCTATTGTTGAACCTAAAAGATGCTGCACACGGACAAAGCCTTCATGGCTTTGTCTGATATCAATGTTTTGTGGTAAAAACTGAAGACTTTTCAGCTATTCGTAGACGTCATGCGATTGTCATGAGTATAATTGATTTTGTAAGGTTAGTGCTTTATAAAATATGGGTCAAAATGGGTCTCAAAGAAAAAGGCCAAAAAAAATATTGGTCTTGGTGGCTTAAGCAAGAATCCCACTTTCAACCCAAACTGAGAAAAATGAAATTTTTTTGTGTGCTCCTCTTTCTTCCTCTGTCGACGACAAATCAGCACCACCACCCTCACTCTAAAGCTCCTTGCCCCTCTCTCTCTCTCTCATCTTGCAGTATCCTTCCACTGGAAAAAAAAAAGGGTTAATATCCTGAAAAACCCCAAATTAGTACACCTGTTGACAAATTTACCAAAAATTATTTTTTTGACAATGAAAAACTCAAAACTGGTACATTTGTGACAAATTTACCCCGACTGATCATAAAAAAACCTAAACTGGTACATTTATGACAAATTTAGCCCAAACTAATTTATTCGACCGCAAAAAACCCCAAACTAATAAATTTGTGACAAATATACCCTCCGCTAAATTGGATTAATACCACAAAAATTGTAAATTGTGACAAACGGAGCGTAAAATCTCAAATTGGTATACCGGTCAATTGTTACGTGTCATTTAACTTAATAATTTGACAATAAAATTTAACAAAAACTAATAGAGGCTAAATTTGTCACAAGTGTACCGGTTTGGGGTAAATTTGTCAAAGGTATACCAGTTTGGGGTTTTTGATGGTCAAAAAAATAGTTTGGGGTAAATTTGTGACAGGTGTACTACTTTGGATTTTTCAGGGCATTAACCAAAAAAAAAAATGTCAAGCAAAAGCAACAAAGATAAATGTATTGCACACCGAAGCAGAACTTCAGAAGTAAAATACCTGAGAAGTGTCCTATTTCCGTTGAACCCCAAAACTGCTAACGCAACAATTGCCCACGGAGGTTGCAGCCAGTTACGCCTGTTCGCTTCCTCATAATTCCAAAAGAAGAGAGCATATAATCAAACAGCTCCAGTAGCGAAAGAACTTTGTAGATGTTCGTCTATGATGGTAAGTCGACCACATGGCATGGAAGTGAGATCCTTCAAGTATAATATTTACTCAACACAAGCAATCACATCTTTCTTTCGTGGAATTGAAAGTATTTCTCAGCGCTCTAGCTTTTCTTATATTGATAGTCTCAAAGTCAAGTGGCAAGCAAATGTCCTCCTAGTGGTGCTTCGAATTGATCTTGATAATCCATTCTAATAGAAAAACCCAGTGCATTGGATTTAATAGAGCCTTCTTTCCTTTCCTTTCCTTTTCTTTTCCTTCTTGTTGTGTTAGTGTGTGCATGTTGGGATGGAGGGATGATGACATGGCATTTTAATAACCATAATGATGTTTGCACTACTAAACATCTTTCAAGATATAAGTATCATGCCTGAGCAATTTCTGCTTGATTGACGATGTATTCAGTCTCCGCCTTAAGTTGCCTCCACAATGGTTTGCACTGAACAGGTGGGATTAGTGTTTTTTATGAAGGAATCTGCAATTAAACAGTGAATAAGTGCTCTCAACAAATGAAAGGCTCTTATATATCAAGTTAAAAGGAGCAATGATATATACTATGCACTTTGTGTGTTGTACATTGGCTTATTTCTACATTACCTTTGGACAGTTGCAGCGTCAATCAGTAATCTAACACCTTTTTGCACAGATAATCCAATTTTCACAAGTGCAAGATGATAACATTTAAACTAATATGGACAATGAGGCCTAAACTCTTCCATCCATTTTCACAAGAGACAAAATAAATTGAAGATCTGCATTAATTGAACCAGCATGATAAAAGCAAGACTCACCTCTTCTCATGTGATGAAAGCCAAGGGAGCTACTGTTGTCATGCTCCTGCCAATGGCATTAGGCTCGATGTCCAGCAAAGGAACAGACAAAGTTCTTGATGTTATCTCTCTCATCATCCAAACACATTGCCGCCATTACATACAGCAATTTGAATCATTTTTGTAAAAGATCCGCATGCAAGCAACAAGAGAAAAGTGTGAAAAGTTCGCTGCATATAAATTTTGCATACCGCCGAACAAGTAAGTTTGGTGATTGCAAGATAATTCTTTTGCATGAGACCGAATTGACAATAAATGGATTCTCTGGTGCCCTTTTTGCCTTTTTGCTTTTGAAATAAATGAAGAAAGTAAAAAAATAAAAAATAGTGGTATAAAAGATCATGGTTGAAGCAAAAAAAGGGAAGAGCTGGAAGAGTCCACATACGCACGAAGGGTAGACATGCTCTTTAAGTTTGTGTTTTACTCATTAGTTAGAGGTATTGATTCTAACTAATGAGTAAAACACAAATGCAAAGAGTGTGCCTATTGGTCCTCATGTGTATGAGGACTCTTCCAGCTTCTCTTTCGCTTCAACCGCACCCCTTGCACGATATTTTACACCTGCGAGCAATTTTTCCTTGCTTTCTCCATCCATGTCAAAACCAAAAAGGGCACCAAAGAACCCAGTTACTGCCAATTCGGTCTCAGGAATTATCCTGATAGCTGACCAGGTTTCATTGTTAGCTTCATCCAAAAGAGCTTCTACTGGTCCAGACAATGCTTCATTCAGTCTTGCCTGTAAAAACATAATATAATTTGTGCAGATCCCATCAACCACCATTCAGTGAAAGGGGAAAAATTCCTCCATCTGTAAAAATAGAAGTTCGAAAGCAGAAGCATTATCTCTGTTCATTATACAACCTCATATGCTTTTGTAAGATCTGAGAGCTTGGCAGCAAGGATTGAAGCAACATGGGCATCACTTCACACCGCAACTTCTCCCATACTCTAGAGGCATCCCATTTGGCTTATTCAATTATGGCATCTGTTCAAAGTATGATACAAAGCTTATCCATACAGTTTGTGGTAAAATTCCTCTAATAATAAGTCAAAAGTAGCATGAACCTACAAATAGTTTCCTAAATATCCAGAGTGTTATTTACCAACAAGACCATATATTCACATCAGCCTCCACTCTCAGACACAAACCTTTATTTCTGATATATACAAGTAAAACAACTAATAGGCCACCAAGGGAGTGCAAATGCATGTACAAAAAACGTCAAAGAACCAAAAAAGAGCTTAGTTAAAAGATAAAAAACAACAGACCTTCATTCTTGGCCTACTTTTTCAGAGCATTAACTTTATAACATTAGGCCAAACGAAGGCATTTGAAGTTGCCGTAACTGTGCATCCTTTGTCAAATAGAGCCATGTAAAACAGAGTGCGGCCACGAGCAACCACAGAAAACCGTTCCCTTCCATTCAAAGCCTTATCATATGGTTCCTTGAACTTATCTAGAGTTCCACACCGAATATGCCCAAGAACGAAATTTGTCTATCACTATGAGTATGTTTTATTATAAATTTTCTTGTGCCCCTTGTAGGGTATGATTTGGAGACTGTATATTTTGACCAGGACGAATATGTCCACATATTCCAAAATTTATGCGTATGAGGACCAAAGTTTTGTCTTAAACAGTACTCAAGTACAGGATTTATGTGAAGGAAAGGGCGCCCACTACAGCATTTAAAAGTCTGGTCCAAACACAACAACAAAGCCAACCTAAAAATTGGGCAATCATACTCAAGATCCTAACATGCTTCCATGTGGCGGAAGGTAAATATATCTACTCTTTAAATTTCTCTTCCTTGTCTTCATAAATAGAAAGAGCAACAACCTCGACCTGGACAGCAGAAGAGAGTCATTAGGATGAACTTCATTGCGACAATTAGAGGCGAAACAAAATTATTGAGAGGAACTCATAAGCACCTACATTAAAAAATTCACTGAGAGGAGTTTCCTTGTGTGCTGGTGGCTTAGGAGCATTGTCCCATATCTGCTGGAAAATACTACACGACACTTGGAAAAACTTTACAAAGCCCGTATCAACGAGAAAGGCAACAACCCTCACCTTCTGCACATCTTCTCTCAAGACAGGTTCTAGATTTTCCAGAGGAGTCTGCATAAAAAGAAAAGGGAGTGAACGTATAAAAAAAATCAACTCAGATAGGTAAAACTTACCAGATGCAGCCAAAAACGAGCAGATAAAAACCATCAAAATCCAAAATGGAAACATGATTAAGTATAGGTACCAACCCTTGTTTTATCCCGCATGACAAACAACAGAGTAGTTTTCCGAGGACTAAACAATCGCATCATGACCTTCAAGAAGAGTCACAACTTCATCATTTAACTTTAGGAACTAGACATCAAATTGCTGAACCTCTCTTCTACGGGTTCTCGAGGGCGGAAACAATCGTTGAGGAAATTAAAGGCTTAAACTTTTCAGCCCTTGCAACTGCCATTGGGAAATGAAGACCAGCGGATGCATTAATTCGACATTACAAGCGAAAGAACTTGAGATCCAACAACAGTCACGAGAAAGCCTAATTATATGCAAACCGACGGGATTCAGAGACTCCAAGAGCGAGGAAGGAGAAACAGTGGAGAAATTTCTCTGACATTTGGGTTGCGCATGACAACGCTTCTGTTCCGGGGAAGAGTTTTTTTTCATAAATAGTTTTTTTCTATTTCTGTTCTGGGGAACAATTTCTGAGTAAAATAACCCATTTGATAACTACACAAAATTTTTACTCTTGGAATAGAAAAATAATAGAAATGCGTTTGGTAACGCAACAATTTCTTTTTTGTATTTATTCATTTTTTATTCTTGCTCACGGATCGCCGACCGTTGGCCATCGCCCGCCAGCCGCCGCCGACCGCCCGTTGCCGCCGGCCGCCACCGCCTTGATTGCCCATTGCCGTTGGCCGCCCCCAGCCACAGCTTGCCCGTCGCCATTGTTTGCACGACCGACCGCCGCCGACGACCGCCCCGCCGTCGGCCGTCGCCGCGGCCGCCGCCCGACGACCGCCCGCCGCCCGACCCGCCATGGGCCGTCCGTCCGGCGGCAGCCGCCGCGCACGACCGCCGCCGTCGGCCCGTCACCGGCGGCCGCCGCCCGCACGACCGCCGCCGTCGGCCGTCACCAGCCGGGCCGCCCGCCGCACGACCGCGCCGCCGTCGGCCGTCACGGCGGCCGCCCGCCGCGACCGCCCGCCGTCGGCCGTCCGCCGGCGCCACCGCCGCGCCGCACGACCGCCGCCGTCGGCCGGCCGTCCACCGCCACCGCCGCCGCCGCCGCACGACCGCCGGCGACGGGCGGGGCGGTGGTCGGGCGGCGGCGGGCGGCGGGCGGCGGTCACCGGTGGCTCCGGGCGATTGGAGGTGGCCGCGCCAAGAGAGAGAAACAAAAGAAAAAAGAAAAAATGAAAATTGGCTTATTTCTAGAAATTGTTCCCGGGAACAAGAAGCAACTTTTTTTTGCTTCTCAAAACCGTTCCGGAACAAAAAATTTGAGAAATTGTTCCGGAATAAATATTTTACCAAACGGTTTTTAATTTTTTTTTTTGTTAGGGAACAAAAGAACGAAATTGGGAGAAACGAGGAGTGTTATCATGCGCTGCCTTGGACCACTTGGACACGTGTCAAAATTTCACGCCTTTTATTATTATGGTCGGAAAAAATGGGATTGCTTTGGAGTCAAGAAATTTTTACCCTTCGAATTCTCCCCCCCAAAAGAAAAAAGAAGAAAAGAAAGGATTTACTAAATTTTTTTTTTCGGTCTTACTCTATTCCTACTCTAACTCTTACTCTTAGACTTTTGCCATATCTCCTTGCAGGGCTTGAGAGTCAAAACCCACTCCTGAAATTAAATCGACCTTACCTCAATCCTTGTGGGGATTTGAACCCCCCATCTCCCCCTTTTATATTGGAAGGGTAGTGACTAGGGCAAATCCCAGTAGTTAGATTCACTAGTTAAAAGAGTGCTCAGATTTATGGTTAAGTAACCAAACGACAATCTGACTGAGCAGCCTCGATATGCACCAAGCCGATGATTAAGCGCATACCGACATAAGTACTTTGGCGTTATTTCGCATACATGGCGATCGATAGTTTTCCTAGAAATCAATTAAGGAAAAGATGGCTATTTCTCTTCATCACTTCCGGCCGCTGCTATAGGTACATCGCCACAAATATAGAACATTACAACGTTTAGGCAGTCGAGTTGATAAAATGTCTTGAATAGCCATTAGCATGAAATAGATTTCTCTTCCCTGACGGAGGATCTGCTGACCTTTTTTGTTAGTATGATCATGTCCATTGGCAGGGTCCTGTAAGGGGTTCATGCTTCTTATGTGGAGTCCGTGTCTTTCAAATATATAGCCGCATTCACCATATTTCAGTTTGTGCATCTTTTGCTTTGTTTCGGAGTGACAAAAATCCCAATTGCTGGAATTCTATTCCCCTTGCCGTTCTTTCTTCTCATAGGCATAAGGCAACATGTATTACGCAAGTTGTTTAATCCACTTCATTTGCAAGAACTAGATGCGGCGGAGTATGAAGAAGTCACTTGTACCCCCACGATTTTCCCTCGGCCTCTCTCGTCAGGTATGCAAAGTCGTTGTCATTAGTAATCATGAATTAGCTCCCTGTCTATGCAAGATCTCATCTCACCAGGTGTTATATTAGGAGAGGGAAATGTTACTTTCCGGGATTGCGGAAGATGGGGACGAAAAATTGGATGCTGAGATTTCCGATGAGCGGACAACCAGCAGAGGAGAGTTGAAGGCTAGGGGTGTGAGCTTCACTGAGGATGGACGTGGTTAAGTGAGAAAACATTCATCTGCGTGTCAAATGAAGAGCGGAGTTTAAGAAGTCTCCTGATTTGTTTATGCTTTGCAGTTGCATCCATAGGACTATATCTGGAGTGAGATTTCATGATGAAAGAGAGAACTAGCTCAAATAAAGAAGGTAGGGAGGTAAAGAATGTCGTTGCGGATTGACTTTAGACTACTCACATCAGAAGCATTCTTCTAAGGAGAGAGTTGAGGGCAATGACTGCTCTGGAGAGGAGGGAGAGACAGACCTTCACTACAGCACTTGCCCTTCCCCAGCTTGGCAGGCAAAGTTGATTTCGAAGATGGACTGCAAGTCCTGAACTGTTGATAGCACTCTAGGAAACTGTCATTGATTTGAAATGTGATGACTGATGGGTACATTTTCTGCACGAATGAAATTGTATACGTATGGTCTGAATGAAATTTCTCCATCTGTCTGCATGTGTAGTAAATCAAGAAATCTCAGTGCTAATGAAAAGCTTCACTATCATCGTTCATGGATTGGGACCTGCTTATATTGAAGCTACTAGGCCTGTGAACCTCAAGAAAACTCTTTTCTATCTGAGCAGACGTCTGACATTTGCTTTCAGGGCTACCCAGTCATCTACTGAATATGAACAACAAACAGTACAGACAGCTATTATAAATGACTGCTCGATGCCACATGGGCTGTGTCTTTGACGTTGGTAAGGAGTTATTCTGGTTAGTGAGTTCTATAGGTAAGTAGCATATCAAAATCTCTCTGATTCCTTGAAATGGAACTCGCGTCTTCATATGTCACAAGACTCCGCAACCATAACGGAGTGGTAACGCTTGAGGAGAATTTGTGATGAAAGGAGCGGTAACTTCAATCTCATGCTTCTCGTGAATGCACCGGCATGAGTACCCTAGTCAGGAAACTCATCATAGTCTACAAACTCTGTTTAGTCACTATCTGAGTTCCACACAGGCATTTGCCTAATGAAGGGTCAACTCAATCTAGACTGAACTGTGATCAAATTTGTCATTTTGATGTGACTAGATCGACTTCTTTTAACTTACACATAATGAAGAAACACCCCAAAGCATGTGTCACACATTGTGATTGAGCCAGAGGTGCACCTGGTGGAGATGACTGTGCTATAAGCTATATCTGGTTCCCGTACAACACCGAAGGCAGGTATGCTTGGTAGAGCTTCTTTAGGCTTGTGAAACTATTTCGTCTGAGTGCAACTTGTTAGACCAAACACATGCAGCCCATGTTCCAACATCTTGCTCTAACCATGCTGTTATATTTTGCACCAATTCGACTGTTACTCAACAGCCTTTTTTCTAGTCAGTGCAGGTCATCGCATTGACTGTGTTAATTGTTAACATCGCTGATCAAGCCGAGCAGGAGAAAGAACTCACTTGTGTCGGTTCTGTCTCTGAATTGGCGATTTCACATCGCCAAACTCCCGAGAAAAAGATAACCAGATTTTTATCATTTTCTTACTCATTGAGAGGCAGTTCTTATAAAAGAAGTGAACGCTGAATATTGTATCAGTCTTATGTTTTCTTCTTGGAATAATGGAATGCAGATTATTCAACACAATGTCAAGGTCAAAACCTCGCTAAACACATGGTTGCCAGAGAACAACCAAGATGAAAATGATTAAATCAAAAAAGGAATCTCAAGGTGACTTGATTCACTGAAGTCTGTGCAGTTCTCATCCAAATGATAGAGTGCAAGATAAGAACCAAAGCTTGAATATACATTGCAATGTGCATCTGGCAATCGATAGCATGTCTTTGACCTCCCCCAGAAACAATCTCTCGAAGAATTTAACGTTATTGATTGACCTGCCCCTCAATTACATACAAAATGCACATAACCATGCTCCAATCGCACGCAGGCAAAGATATATAGTTCTATCTGTCGAAGGCCGCCCCCTCGCTCTCCTCGTCTGTCTCCCTCCACTGCTGCCTCCTCCGCCTCCAACTTGCCTCCACCTTCCGCCAGTACACGCGCCTCACTGTCTTCGCCGAGACCGTTTCCCAGGCTCAGTTCCTGAACTCCGCGAATCCCGTTACTCAAGAGCTGCGACTTGGTCGCCATCAGGCCTTTCAAACCAGCTGTCTTCAATCACTCTTTGTGAGAAATCCGAGGTAATGTGAGGGCATTACACAGCTAGGATTCTTTCTTCTCTATTCGGGAAAGCGAAAGGCTCAGTGGTTTTTTCTGGGATGTTGGAAGTTATCACGTAAATAGACTGATTTTTTCTTCAAAAGCATCCTTGACTATTTAAAAATGGAGAAAAGTAACAAAATTGGAGTTATTCCTACTACTTCTCAAGTTAATCCGGGGAGCTGTTGATTCATATCGATCCTATGTTTCAATTGAATTATTTTGTAATAATCTCTTCCAGTAATTTGCGTAGATAGATATCATTGCCATTGATTTTTCCGGAGAAGCTGCCCTTTCGCTTGAAGCTCCCCATGGTCAAAACTGCTATTGAGGTCTGTCCCTTGTCAAAATGGTAAAAGAGAGCTGAATAGAAGAAGAAGATTCAGGCACAACGTTGCCTTTTATTTTCTGTATATTTTAAGAGAATATCTTTTGTACACATGTTTGCTATACAACACAATGAATATATTGGCTAAGCACTAGCCTTTCAAGGGACGTGATTTTGTTGGATACAATCTCTAGAGAATGATCTGTCTTGAGGAGCAAGTCGTGGAGGAATTGTAGGTGTATTCTTGGAAGGAAATGATCTGACTTGATGACCAAGTCGTGGAGGAATTGTAGCAGTTCCACAATCAACGCTGTTGGGATTTCTTTTCTTTGACATCTCCTACTTTTTCTTCGTTGTTTTACCCATTTTATTTTAATGGCAGGGATGGATGGTGAACTGTGGACATTGATCTATAGGTTTTGCATGACAGTGAGGAGTTTAACAGATGAAGACCTAGCTGCAAGTCTTTGTCTGCTTGCATTCGAGCCATGACTCAGTTAATTATAGACTGAAGGAAATTCAAGATGCGAGTAATGCGGGGGCGAACGAGCACCACAAGAGGTTGCGTGTTACTTCCGATCCTCTTAGTAATTTGACATTAAGATGAGACTAATGAAATGTACTGGTATATAGCCATTATATGATGTCGGTTGAACGGAGAGGTCACGCTACAAATATAAGGCGTGCACGCACATCTTCTTTACACTTCTCTCTTTGACGATCTCCACTGCTCCATGACAATGGCAAGATCAATTACAGCTTTCTCGTTTGCATTGCTTGCTGCTTTAGCTTCAGCACTAGTCCCTGTGGTTCAAGCCCAACGGATTCCAGGTCTCTCTCTCTCTCTTGCATGCGCGCCTGCGTATAGAAAAGTTTTTGAGTTCGTATGAGATGCTAAGAGAAAAGTTTTTCGGTTTCCATGAGTTAACATGAGATGCTAAAAGATTCAGAGTTTGCATGATTTGCTTGGACTATAGGGAGAGAAACAGGAGGGGGAAATTCAAGTGAAAATCTCAAACAAATTCGACTTTTTATAAGATGGGAGAGGAGGAGAAATCTAAATTGTGGACATCCTCGACCCCAATTTTCTTCTCCCCTTTCTCCCCAACACAGCATGATATTTTTCCTGTCTTGTGGTTTAAGCTTCGTACAATGTTAGTGTCCCATCCATGACGTCAAGAAATGTTGGCCATTTTATTGTCTGTACCACTCCGTTAGTCATGACCTTCTTTTGAAACAAAATGATCTCTTCTTTATATTCAGACTCATTTGATCTAAGCGTCAAATCATAGGTGCGTTAGAAACAATAACTGTTGGACTATGCGAATGATCGGGATACACCGCACTTGTTCCAATGTTCCAATAAGACAAATCATTTTTTTTTCCATTTCACCGAGTTCCTTTTTTTTTCCTTAATCATACAAGGTTTTACCAATATTGATTGTGGGGCAACTAATCCATACGCCGACAATGACACACCGGCATAACATATGAAACCGGTGAAGGGTTCATAGACTCTGAAAAAAACATTTTGTGGCATCCCAAAATTTAGTGGCAACCTTTGGATGCATTATGACCTATGAAAAGGTGATGGAAGTGTTATTGATGGCCTTTAGACCAAAGAATTTTAATAGATTAATGCAGAGTATTTTAATGGAGAATTATTTGGGTAGAAATACATCTTATGTTAATGGATGATCAAGGTTGGTGCTATAGGACAATTTGATAAAGAAGACTTTGTCCTTGACTATGCACTTTATAGATTTGATTTTATGGATTAATGTCACAAAGTCTTTTGGCCATTTTATTATGCAATTAGGTATTTATTTAAATGAGGATTAAGATGTATTATTAAAAATAAACTTGGGCCATTTAAGTTTGGACTTTAGGCCCAAGAGTGTTGGCCTAAAGTGGGCCAAGAGGCCCGGCCCAAGGAGCCCATGAAGTGGTCGACCAAGGCTGGCCCAAGCCCAGCCAAATGAAGGCCCATCATGTGCATGGCAAAAATGCCAAGTGGCAAGAAAAGCTTGCCAAGTGTTGCCCCTTTGTGACCAAGTGTCCCTCCATGCAAAAGTGGAAGCATGCAAGGGTTTTAATTCAACTAAAAGGAAAAGGGGGAGGGGGATTTCGACCAAAAGAGAGAGAAGAGAGAGAGAGTACCGTCCAAAGAAAGAAGGGAGAAAGAGAGAAAGAGAGGAAGAGAGGAAGAGAGGAAGAGGAGACGCCATCGAGCCCGCCTAGTCCCGCCGTCGTTCTTGCTGTGTTTTCCTTTGATTTGAGGCAAGTAGAGTCCTAAAACCTACCCTTTGCTTGCTGTGATGTGTGTGTAGAAGATGGTGCATTTTGGTTGTGGTAGATGTGATGAAAGGTCGAAGCTATGGGGAGAAATTCGTTGGCCATGCATGCTGTTTCTGGAAAGACTAGTCCGACCGTCCATGAGATTGTGTGTTGCATGTGACTTTTTAGTCGGAATATTGTTTCGATTTCTTCATGAAAGTTGTAGAGAACACCTTGAAGAACAACATACTAAAATTTGAAGCAAAACGAACAAGAAATGGTTAGTGAAATGATTTTTCTTTGGAGAGACTAGATCTGGAATTCGTTGTGCTGACCTTCAGTGGTTTCGTGGTCTGTAAAGTAACCTTCTTGTGAAAATCTCACCTTGATCTCTTATTGAAAGTTGTAGTGTACTTCTTGAGGTAGAACATATAAAAAATTTAGAGAAAAAAAACAAGAGTAGGTAGGTGAAATCGTGGTCTTTCGGAGATGGCTAGATCTGGAAATTTCGGTACCAGGAACAGAAGTTTTAACCGCCTATATTTAATTACCTAGGACGAATATGACTTCGATGTCTTCATGAAGTATTTACCTTATGGTTTTGGCTGTCACATAGTCGAATTTCATAATTTTTAAATGTCATTTGTGTATTTAATCGAAAATGTTTTTAAAACTGTGAGATCTGATGTGTTAGGACTTGGTAATGTTGCAATGCGTGGTCTACACCGTTTTGTATGAGATTCTTTTGGAACATTGTTCTGCATGAAATACCTTTATTTATGTCTTGCCTACAACATATTAAAATTTCGTAATTTTTGAAGTTCATTTACCTATTTAACCAAAAATGTTTCAAAAACTGTGCAAGTGGAACGGACAGAATTAGTAGTGCTGTGATGCGTGGTCTGTATTGAACTATATGGAGATCTTTTGGTGTAGTGTTCTTCATGAAATATCTGCCTTGATGTGTTGACTATTACATGTTCGAATTTCATAATTTTTGAAAGTCATTTGGATATTTAATTAAAATGTTTTCTAAAACTGTGCAAGCTGGATTGTGCGAATTTCAAAAGCTGTAATGCATGGACTATTCTGTTTTGTATGAGCCCCATGAATTATATTGTTTTAAGTGATTGAATCTTGCTGCACATGTGATGATTTTTGGCATTACATATAAAATCAAAAGCCGAAATTGATCTTGTTGCCATCACATCATGTGCCATGTTGATATTGAGACATAAATTGTGAATATGAATTATGGGAAATGAGGATACCGTCGGAGGTGTGAGCCGACGATGCCTCGGGAGTGTCGGGATGCCCGGGATGTGGGGGTGCCGGATGCTCGGAATGTGGGGGTGCCGGATGTCCTCGGGAGTTTCGAGATGCCCGGTGGTATATGGTACGTAATTCCGGGGGGGGGGGGATTCCTGGTGGTATGTCGGTACGTAATCCCGGAAGCCTTGGAGGTGTGTGCCGGGGGGATTCCTCGTGATGCTAGTTGGGATGCGAGATGCTCGGAATGTGGGGGTGCCGGATGCCCGGAGATGTGTGCCGAAGGTTCCTCGCGATGCCAGGTTGGGTGCGAGCGATAAATTGTGGGATGCAAACATTGGTCCCTGGAAAGAAGAACTGATGAGATCCTTGTGAAAGATAAGAATTGAAAATGAATCATGTGCATGGGTGTATGCATATGGCATGATGCATGATCTGCTTATGAAAGTAAATTAATGCTATTTGATATTGAAAATGCGATCATAAAGGCATGAATGGATCTCATGGTGATGTATGCTGGATAGCATGGATGATATGAATCATGGTGGTATATGCACGATGGCATGGTGAGATATGCATGACTGCATGGTGGTATATGCACCTATGGCATGGATATCCATGAATGCTTGATGATGAGTGCATTGTGGTATATGCACATATGGCATGGTGATATATGCATGAATGCTTGATGATGAGTGCATGGTGGTATATGCACATATGGCATGGTGATATATGCATGAATGCTTGATGATGAGTGCATGATGGTATATGCACATATGGTATGATGACATATGCATGGCTGCAAGGTAAGTTATGCTTGAATGCATGAATGATATGTGCTTTGTTATGATGCCTTGATTGTTCTATTTGACGCAATGAGTAGTTTGGTGGATCTTTAGTGCTGAGTGGTTGTACTCACCCCTTTTAGGGATTAACATTTCAAACTAGATAAGATTCTCTCTGCACCTTGCCACTAGTAGATGGATCAAGTGGTTGGATATGACCGCGAAGAGGAGGATAGCAAAGGAAGGAACTTTTGGACGCCGACACTGATCGATGGACTTTAAGTATACGACTGTTGGAGGAGATGTCGGTCATCTTTTGAAGTATAGCCAAGTATAGAAAACTATGGCATTTCGATGCACCGACTAAAGATGTCCATCTGCTTTATGTAAATAAAAGTGTTCAGCTTTAACTATTATAAGATGTTTAGTTGGCGTGCATCATTTTCTAAATATAATGAAGGGAGTTGTTGGATGTGCTTCCATATATGAACTGCGCAAGGGACCGATCTAAAAGATGTAAACCCCCATGGTTGTATGGACCCGCTGCAATTGAAATGGTATTAGAGTGACATGTTATTAGGGAAAGTGAAGGTAAGCAAACTGTGGTGACCCTAACGGATCGGGGGCCGTCGAGGGGTGCCACACATTTAGATTTCCACGAAGTTCATATATGATGGCAATCAACAATTATTGAAGAATTTAATGAGTTTTACCAACGGAGCAAGAAATTGTTACGGTTTTAGACCAAAACAAGGTAAGAACAACACCTACTTGATTAGGGCAACGTTTTGGTATGGAAACTATGATGAACAGAATCAGACTCCTTCATTCGACCCATACATTGATGTTAATTATTGGACCACGGTAAACTACTCGCGTCATAGTTATGATGAAATCATGTACGTGTCGTCTGCAGATGATATACAAGTGTGTCTTGTCAATACTGGCAACGGGATGCCCTTCATTCAGCATTGGAGCTAAGACATCTTGATGATGATGGCATCTATCGATTAAAATCTGGATTCTTGGAACTCTTTGAGCGACGGGACATTGGAGGTGCCTCGAACTCTTTGACCTGCCCCTCAATTACATAAAAAATTCACGTAACCATGCTTCAATCGCACGCAGGCAAAGATATATAGTTCTATCTGTTGGAGGCCGCGCGCCACACCACCCCCCCCTCCCCCGCTCTCCTCGTCTGTCTCCCTCCACCGCAGCCTCCTCGGCCTCTAACTCGCCTCCAGCTTCCACCAGTACAAACGCCTCACCGTCTTTGCCGAGACCGTTTCCCGGGCCCAGGTCCTGAACTCCATGAATCCCATTCTCAAGAGCTACGACTCGGTTGCCGTCAGGCCTTTCAACCAAGCTGTCTTCGATCACTCTGTGAGAAATCCGAGGTTATGCGAGGGCACGACACAGTTACGACACAGTTAGGATTCTTTCTTCTTTATTCGAAAGGCTCGGTGTTTTTTCCCGGGATGTCGGAAGTTAGTACGGAAATAGACTGATTTTATTTCACGTTAGTTCAGGGAGCTGTTGATTTGTGTCGATCCTATGTTTCAATTGAATTATTTCATAATAGTCTCTTCCAGTAATTTGCGTGGATAGATATAATTGCCGTTGATTTTTCCGGAGAAGCCGCCCTTTCGCTTGAAGCTCCCCATGGTCGAAACTGCTATTGAGGTCTGTCCCCTACTTTTCCTTCCTTGTTTTACCCCTTTTATCTTAATGGCAGGGATGAATGATGAACTGTGGAAATTGATCCACAGGTTTTGTATGACAGTGAGGAGTTTGTTTTGAGATCGCGTACTTGAGTCTCATCTCAGACCCTTAGGTGAGGAGACATGTGATATCTACCGCCAAGGTAAGGGTGTGTTCTTCAAGAAGTTGGATGACGTGTTAATATTTTTCCTTTTTCTTTTTTTTTTGGTTCTTTTTTGTTCAATCATAATCATAGTGGAGATATATTGATCTATAGTTTTCCATTCTTTAGTATGCTAGATACTTGCTCTTTTTATAAGTTCTCTAATAATTTACCGTGGGAATCAATATTCTAAAATGATAAAGAGAGATCTCTTTAATCACACGGATTTATGTATTTAAAGAGGTTACAGTATTTCGTAGGAATGCTACCTAGTTAGCGAGTTTGAAATCATATTGTAGTTTTGCACGTATTGCATTTTTAGAGGACTAATAAGTACAGCCACTTTGGGCTGAATTTTAAAGACATAAAAGGGTGACATGTCATGTTAGAAGGCTAAAATTAAATGGTAATCCAAACTATGATAAATTTATCTAAATTTTGCCTAATTTATTCTAGGGAAAAAGCCACAAAAAACCTCAAACTTTGTCGAGTGTGACAAATTTAATCTAAACTTTTTTTTTGTTACAAAAAAAACCCCGAATTTTGCCAACTATGATATATTTATCTAAAACCTTTTTTCATGACACAAAAAATTCCAAACTTGTACTCACGTGACGCATTTACTCCAAACTATGGAGCATGTTTGTTTTTTTCCCTTTTTTTTTTTCTTTTTTTCTTCTCTCTTCCCTTCGTTGATCATGGCTGAGGGAAGTCAAACTCAAACGAGGGCAGCCCTCGCCAACGTCGAGCGAAGGCAGCCTCGTCGAATCTGGGGAGGGCGGCCTCATCGGCGTCAAGCGAGGGCATTCCTTGCCAAATCCGGCCTGGGCGAGAGCCGCCCTCGCTTGTGTCGAGCAAGGGTTGTGACGTAGGCGAGGGCTGTCCTCACCTAGGTCAGCGAGGGCCGCCCTCGCCCAACCCAGTTGAGGGTTGCCCTCACTTGAGTTCGACTTTCCTTCGCAATGGCTGGCAGAGGGAAGAGAGAAGAAGGAAGGGGGAAAAAAAGGCAAAGAAAAAGTAAAAAGTTAAAGACGAAAATGCCCTTCGGCCATAGAGTTTGGGGTAAATATATCACAATTGGCAAAGTATGAGATTTTGTGGGTCACTAAAAAAAAAGTTTGGAGTAAATTTGTCACATTGAACAAAGTTTGGGATTTTTGGTGGTTTTTTTCCCTTTATGCTATGGGCTGAGCTGTTTTAGTTAAACGGGCCAAGTGGGATTGCATTGGACTTTGGCCCAAGGAGTCGAGTCCTATTCGGTCAAACTTGGATGGCTCGGTTCGAGGCCGGTTGACTAGGTTCAACCGAATTAACTTGTGGGATCCCAATTGCTTTGAATTGTATCATGGGTTTGGCCAATCTTGCCTTGCTCTACCCCATTAGCTAAATCGGGTATTGGTCCAAGTGGGCTCAACTGGAACAGGTCAACTAGGTTGACTCGGCCGGACCCTATTGATCCCAATTCGCTTTTTTAGTCAAGTTATGCTAAGTTAGATTTTGCCAAAATTGATATTGAAATTGAGTAAATTTGGCTTAATTGGATTCCAATTGGGCTAATTGGCATTACCTATGAAGGATAGAAAGGGGCCCTAAAATAACGCTAAAAAATTGGTTAACCCATCTCAAGCTCGAATTCTCAAAATTGGCTTAAGATCTCAATGCTTTACAACTTCTAGATCAAATGTCCATCAACCATAGTCCAAGAGTGCTCTTGAAGCGTATGCTCCAATACCGCTAGGCATGGCAGGGATGGAATAGTTATTGGCGCAAAGAAGTTACTCTAGAAATCACTCTAGAAATCAATGGATTTTGAATGTTACCGATCGAGGGTCAAAATTTTTAGTTTGGTCAAAAAGTCCACTCTCTATCGTTTTTCAAAAAAATTAGTTATTGAGTGTCTAATTAAGCTGGCCAATAATTGAATTGATGATTTTTTGATTTTTCAAAATTTTGAAGAAATGTTGACAAAGAGTTGACTTTATGATATGATTAAAAGGTCAACTCTAAAGTCAACGTTGGATTATTGATGAAATCAATGCCTACATTTCGATTGAATGCAATGGAATTTGAAAAACTTTAAGAAACCAATGAAATGTCTTCTTTTTTGCCAATAAACGTGATATGTTGTCATTAGGGACCTCTAATCTCAAGTTTTTACCCTTACCAGGCTCATCGGCTAAAATCAAGTGTCAATAATAGGTGATTAGGTGTAAATGCATAACATACACATCCAAATACTTTAAATGACTCACTTTGGGCTTGCAATTCCATAATTTCTCATATGATGTCATAAAAACAAGACTTGTTTGGAGTAATTTGTTGATCGCGTGCATTGTTGTCTTAATATCCTTGACCTAAAACTTTTGTGGAACATTCTACACATAAAACATGCTCCTATAGGTTTCTACAACATGCCCATTCTCTTTTTTTTTTTTTTCCTGCAACTTTATTTTGTCGTGCTGTACTTGGAAATGTAAATTGTTGGCGTATCTTACACTTTTGCTAATACTATGTAAACTCATGTGGTGTCTACTCACCCCATTATTAGGACGAAGGTATCATATTTGCTTGCTGAATTCTTTTTCTGCATTTTCTTTAAATTCCTTACATTTTTTCTATAAAATCAACATACCTAAAGAAATTAGCAATGAACGTTGTCATGTACTTTGACATCTAAATATCCGTTGCTTTGCTAGTGTAAATACATTTGAGTGGATGAGTTCAAGAGGAGTCTTGGCTTGGTATTGGAACTCCTCACACGGAAGTTGATGTGTCTTCCCATGTTGACACCAGACACATATTAGGTCTTCTCGAACATTTAATTGGGGGAGACCCTTTATCATAGCCTTCTCCATCATCACCTTTAACTCATGATAATTTATGTGTCAGAGCTGAGCATGTCAATCGGGTGTCTCGCTCTTTTGGATTTTGTCCATGTGTGTTGTCTATGCCGACATCATGTATATAAACTTCAGTCAACACCCCTCTTTGATCAACCTACTAGTGGGTTTAAAACTGCAGTGCACCTTAAAATCGTTTAGGTGAAACACCACATAATTTCTCGAGTTGTAAGTTATGACACCAACAATAGGTTTTTCTCAATCCTGGTACGTGATACACTTTTTTGCTAATCAATTTGATGTCAACTGAATTGGATGTAATCATTGTCTGGTTTTGCGATGACTACTACTCATCTACTAATATACTCAAACATGTTGGATAGATTGTATTGATCCATATGGTTTGAGCATCATGAGTAAACTATCCAATCATTGTCATAATTGATTAGTTTAAACTTACCATGACAAAAGCCGTCACATCATCTAACATAGTGATAAAGAAGGCTGCGAGCTCTACTCGTTTTTTTACCACAATAGATGCTTGGAAATCCCACTCTTCTTAACTGTTGTTCTCTTTCATGATGGATGTTGCAACATTTCCTTATGATCATTTTAATCAACAATCCCTAGCAAAGTGAGCAATTTTGCCACAAATTTAGCAATGACCATCGCACCTCTATCTGTTCTTATCTTCATTCTTGTTATCTTTTCCTCAATCCCAATGAGCTCTCTCTAGTTCTTTGATATCTTCGGTGACCTTTTTTTTTTTCCTATTTTTGATCTTCAGTGCATGATCCGTTTCTCCTCTTACTCTTGAACACTCCTTTATTACCAAGTAGGGCACTTTTATCATCCTTGTCTAAGACCTTAAACAACTTTTCATTTAAAGCCTCTTGGTTGGCCAGTATATTCTCTAGATCAGTAAGAGTTGGGTCTTGTGCCTATCTACGGATGGCCATGACAATATCATTATACTCCGGTCATAATCTATGGATGATAATTCTCCTTATCCTTATCTTGGACATGGCACTCTGAGAATCCAATTTTAGAATTTCTTAACAAAGAGATTTAACATTGGAGAATTATTAACTCATCGTCATGCGTTGTTGTGAAATTGACAATAACTTGTTCTCCAACATTGCCGCTTGGCATCGTTTGTTGTTGCAAATAGTGCTGTAAGGCATCTCACACCTCCTTCAGAGTCATCACCTTATCGATGTTTTGTAACAATTCATCTTCAACAATCACTACAAGAACATAAAGCACAATTCCAACTTTCATCTTTTGCTTTCTCAACTCGTTATCATCTATGTTTAGTGTGGTGTTGCTGCCGCCAACAATCTCTTAAGTCTTGACCCAATAGGTAAATATGAACGCGGATACTCTAATTATTACCATTGGGGTTGTTGAGCCTTTCAATGCTGCTAAAAAAACTCAAAATATCCACAATCCTTGATTATGCACTAGTCGAACTCTGGTGCTCCGATCCTGGACCACCTGCTCACGTAGAATAGTCTTGGACCACTGTCTTCATGCACCATGTCTCCTGAGCGTTGAGTTTACGGTCTCCTACCTTTTGCTCGATACCACTTGCTGGGCGCACACAATAGAAGTTCAAATTCTAATTGTGGAGAAAGATCGGAAACTCAATAAAGAAAATATACTTTGTTTTTGTAGCGATTCAACCCCCCTCCTTATATCATTTTAGAGATTAATGATTCATCCCCTTGTATCATTCTAGAGATTAGTGGTTCACTTCCTCTAGAAACATAAAAAATAATTGGAAAAGAGAGGAAGTGAATGTTCACTAAGAACCCAAGAGGGTAACATCCACATACTTCAGTGGGTGACTCCAATCATCAAAATTGCAGACAGGGAGAGCATTGGAGACCCAAGGTTAAACGGACAGTTCAACATAAGCTCGGCTTGAAAATCTATGGATATAGCAATGTCATGTAAGCCACTATCCGCAATTCAGAGGCGAGACATGACTCATATATTGGCTGAATTGAAGCAATGTTTAGCCGTAGACGTGGCAAGCCAGAAAGTGCAAAATGGTGAGATGGAATCAAACAGCTTCTTTGACATGGCCACTCCGGGGCTTGACTGTGATAGTGTTCCCTTTGCGAGGTAAATGGGGGAAATTCAAGACATATCACATAGTATTTCAATTCCCACGTCGAAAAAGATGATGTCTTGTGATGTTATAAATGAGCAAGATCCACTTGAGATGGTCATCACTTCGTATGTTCGCTCAAAATACTTTTTTTGTGGGCTCAGTCCACATTGAACCGGTCATTAAGACATGGTATATCCGAAGAGGGACAAATAAGCCTAGCGCTTTTTCTTTTTCCTTTTTGAATAACACGAGGGGTGATTAGACTTTTGAGAAGTATAGCTATTTCCACAACACATTAATTATATTTGGACTGGACCTTTGAGAAGTATAGCTATTTCCACAACACATTAATTATACTTGAATGTATAGCCTTATTCACCGATGAAAGGTGCCTTTTAACGTTTCTAATAGACTTCTTCTAAAATATCGTTTTCATTGAAAGCAACAATTGCCTTACTCTTTCTCGAGAAAAGTCCTAAATTTTTGCATTAGTACCAATTTAGTCATAAATATTTTAATTGGACCAATTAGTTCTAAACATTTTTACATTATTATCAATTCAGTCTATTCGGCCAATTTAGGATGGAAATTGCCAACGTGGCCGTTGGCAATCCTACATGGTGTCACCGACGCTAACGTGGACAAAATTTATAATTTTTAAATATATTTTTTTCTTTTTTTTCTCTTTTCTTTTTTTTTTTCTTTCTCCTTACCCCTTGGCCGATGAGGTCGCCAACCGACCATTGCTTGCCACAGGCAAGGGCTTCGGCCCCTACTCGATCCAGGCAAGGGTCAAAACCCTTACCTGTTGGCTGACAAGGGCTAAAACCCTAGCTTAATAGCCGAGGTTGGGACACTTGGAGTGCCATAACTTGGCACGGAGGGACACTTAAGTGCCATAACTTTAAAATGGTACACTTAAGTGCCAATATCGGAGTCAAATGGAACACTTAAGTGCCAATCCGGCCAAAAACCGGCCAAAATGCAGACGTGGCTTTTTCCGACGACATGCTTAACCGACGTGGCAATTTAGTAAAAAAAAAAAGCACACGTGGAGGAGGAAAACGACGTCGCCCCATCCATTGTGCCTTTGGCCAAACTAAACGACGTCGTTTTTCCTTAGTGCTAAACGACGTCGTTTAGCTTATTTAAATTTAACCATTCGTCCATTGGTTCACACCAGATCTGACGTCCTCTCTATTGCCGTTCATAGCTCGCCGTTCGCAGGTCGCCGTTTGTAGGTCATCGCTCGCCGTCGTCGATTTGCTCAGGTTTTTTCTCTTCTTCCTCTCCCCTGTGGTGAAATTAGGGCTCCGACTTGTTTATTAAAGCTCGGACTTGAAATTTGGGGGTCGGCTTTCCCAGCTTAGGCTTGGATGGTATTGATGTGAGATTTATGGCTCAGATGTGGTGCTAGAATCCTATTGGGGGGTTCGAATTGACAGTTTAGGATCGGCCTCGAAATGAAGGGCTCAGTGTAGGGCTCGGCAGGGGGAAAATTAGGGCTTGGTGTAGGGCTCGACGTCGCCCCATCCAATGTGATGTGTGATTTAGGGCTTTGATGTTGAATTGTGATGTGTGAAAGTAATTTGTAGTGGTCGAATGTGAAATGTGCGATGGTGATTGGTGATTGGTGATTGTTAGGGTTCGGAGTATTGGACCTTGGACATGTTCGAATGGAATCTCTTGTTGTCGTGGGGATGGGGACTTCTGGGTATTTTTTTAATAAATTGCATTGTTGAAATTGGTGTCATGAGGACCCATGCTTATCTGAGATCCCTCTCCATATTTTAAAGGAATGCGACGACATAATCAAAGCAGTTGTCGGGTCCCATCTCTATTTGTTTGTCCTGAGGTCTCTTTTCAAGTTGCAGCTATCAAATAACCTATGCATGTTCCCTCTTTCTTCTTTTCTTTAATAAAAAGTGTAGGGACCTCCATTTGCAATTGTCTGTTGTCTTTTGTGAATGTGGTCCCAAAAGTTAATTGTTTTTCCTATTTTGTTGCAGAAATAGCTCATGATAAGGACTATGTTGCTGTCATCGTTTACTACGGTGGAGATTTTGTGATTGGGGAGGATGAGTGGGAGTATGAGGGGGGGAATGAGGGTACTATCTTTGTAGATATAAAAAAAGGCATCTTATATTGGATTTGTTAGGGATATAGTGACATTTTTGATTTGTAGAGTACAAAAGTTGCTGTACTGTGTTCCTGGGAAAGGCTTAAGAGATGGTTTGAGAGTTTTGGAAGATGATAATGGTTTTAGGGATGTCCTATATCATTATCTTCATGGGGAAGAGGCGAAAGTATTTGTTGAAAACAATAGTGATAGTGATGACAAAGATGATGATAGAGATAGCACCCAAATAGGAGAAGGAGGAGATGGTATTCAAGCTATTACTGAGGTTAGGGATGAAGCAAGGCATGATGGACAGGACGGGGAGGAGAGGGGCGCAGATGCTATTCACCAGAGCGATGGTGACATAGGTGATGTCACCATCACTGAATTAGATTGGGAAGTAGCTGAATCCAATGATGGTGATGATGACGATGACGATGAAGGGTTGGCTGCTGAAAATTTATTAATCTTAAGTGACGACGACGATAAGGAGCTTACACAGTCAAGGAAAAAACAAAGGGACTTTTTCTCAGATAGATTTGCAACTTTGCAGGTAGCTGATGAAGTTCCAAACAGAGACGAAGGCCCTGTAGATGTTAGTGTTGCTGGCCAGGAGACAGATTATGAAGAAAGCATCGACACCGCTACTTCCCAGGACGGACTTGAAGATCAACGAGCTGTGCGTAGAAGGAAAAGTAAGTTTCCTTCCTATGATCCATCCGTTGCCTCTCCTACTTTGTCAGTAGGTATGAAATTTCATGATGCGATACAATTTAGGGAAGCTATACTGAAGAACTCCATTGCTGCACAAAGAAATATTGATTTCATTAGAAACACTAAGAAATTTGTAAGAGCTAGGTGTTCACAGCAAAATTGTCCATGGAAGATTTACGGCGCGTTTGTTAAGAAGAGTGAGTCTTTCCAGATTAGAGCCTACCAGGAGGAACACACTTGTTCCATTAATTTTCAAAATAAAAGGGTAACAAGTGCATGGTTGTCTAAGCACTTCTTCGATCTGATCAAGCTGATGCTCGAGATGAAAATTTCTAACTTTAGGATGCTGGTGAAGGAGCGTGTAGGCATCAATGTATCTAGGACTCAGTGCAAAAGAGCAAAGCAAAAGGTGATAAAGATACTTATTGGTCAGTATGCTAAGGAATATGGGTAGGTGTGGGAGTATGCTTGGGAGTGTAGGCTGCAAAACCCTACAAGTAGAGTGTATGTAGAGGTGGTTGAGAGACCGCTTCCTGATCATGGGACCAAGTTCGATAAGTTCTATGTGTGCTTTGATGCATGCAGACGGGGATTTTTAGCTGGTTGTAGACAGATTATAGGATTGGACGGCTGTTTCTTGAAGGGCTTGTGCAAGGGAGAATTGTTGGCGGCGATTGGAAGAGATGCGAATAACCAAATGTTCCCACTAGCTTGGGCTATTGTAAAGATTGAGAACAGGGACAATTGGTCCTGGTTCTTGAAAATCTGATGGCTGACTTGGAGATAACAAACGGGGAAGGGTGGGCATTCATGATCGACCAACAAAAGGTAATGCTTGCTTTTTGAAAAATTTAGTCAATAGTTTGCTTTGTAATATGAACATGTAATTTGCTCTAGTATTTCTTACTTTGAATTATTGCAAGGATTGGTTCCGGCAGTAGCCGAGTTGTTGCCCCATGCTGAACATTGAATGTGTGCGCGGCACATATACGGAAATTGGGCAAAAACCTACAAAGGGGATAAGCTGCAGTTGCAATTTTGGCAATTAGCAAAGAGTGCAAACATGGCTGACTTTAGGATAGCCAAAGAAGGACTGCTTCAGTTGACAAAGGAAGGTTGTGCTACCCTATTTCAACTAGAACCGAACCATTGGTGCAGGGCATTCTTCAGTGAGGAGTTCAAGTGCGATAATGTCGACAACAACATTTGTGAAGTATTTAATTCGAAGATAATAGATGCCAGATGCAAACCAGTCATCTCAATGCTTGAAGATATACGAGTTGCGGTTATGACTCGGCTGCAGAAACAAAGAGATGAGGCTGCAAAGTGGACAAGACAATATGGTCCTAGGATTGCCAAGAAATTGGATGAGAACTTGGCTGCAAGTAGGTATTGTCATCCCATTTGGAATGGAGATGATGGATATGAGATAATGAAGGGTGCTGATAAGTATGTTGTCAATCTAGGAAGCAGGAAGTGTTCATGTAGAGCATGGCAAGTAAGTGGAATTCCATGTGCACATGCCATATGTGTCATCCAATTGAAGGGCGACAATACAGATGATTACATCGATGATTGGTACCATAAATCAAAATACCTTGCTTCCTATCAGTTCATGATGCAGCCAATTAGAAGTAGCGAGTTTTGGGCGCCCACGGATCATGAAGCACCTCAACCTCTGCCACTGAAGAAGAAAATTGGAAGGGCAAAACGAAGAAAGCAAGTTGGAACTCAACTGCCAACTAAAGGGCCATCACAAGAGCCACCTCAAGGGTCACCACAGGGGCTACCAGAAGAATCACAATCACTACAAGGGGCACCACAAGTACCGCCACCAATACCACCAGAAGGCCCAACAGAAGGAGGTGTCACTGAAGTTGAAGGGCTACACAAAAGGACAACTAGAAGAAGGCCAAGTGAAGGGGCAGCTACACAAAGGCCATCTAGAAGATGCCCAGCTGAAGAATTGGTCGAAGAAGCCCCGACTGTAGCTGAAAGGCCCAAGAAAGCAAGAAAAAGAGCCAACAAATCACAAGTTCCTGAAAGTGACGCCCCTATTCAAACAAGAGGGGCACTTGGGAAGAGGTTAAGACAATATGGCTATGGCATTTATACAGATGAGCGTACTGGAACAGTTATTCTGAATGTAAGTCTTATTGGCTGTATTTAATTTAATTTATGCTGTAGACTTTTGCTGATAATTTATTGTTTTTTTTTTGTAGCCTGGGAGAAGTTCAGAGGTTCTTATCTCAGGCCCAACTCAAGAATCAACGGCCGCACCAACAAAAAAGAAAACATCAACTGTGCCAACAAGAAAGAAGAGAAAGAACCCAGTCGTAGCTCCTTTTGAATCAATTCGGCTTGGGACATTTGCAGCTCCATCTGAGTCAGTGGATACTGAGAAGGTTGAAGAAGAAGTTGCACGTCCAGTTAGAAAGAGTGCAAGAATTATGAATCAAGTGAAAGGCCCATCGAAAGGAGCACGAACAGGGGGTGTCGTGCATATTGATTGATGATATGGGACGTGATAGATAGGATTTGTGGAACTTAGGAGTCAAAACAGTTATGTAAACGTTAATGTTATAATAACACTTGCTATGGATGGTTATCTTTTTTTTTTTTCTTTAGTTTGTCATTGATATTGCGAGACTTAATTTCAATATCAATGAAATGATCTTGCACTGCTTGTCAATTTTTGCTATTTGTCATGGATTCTGCTTTTACTTGCTGCTGTTGCTGTTGGTGTTCTGTGGTGGTAGCTGGAGTGTTGGTGTGGCTGGTGGTGGTGAATGGTGATGTTTGGTGATAGTGAGTTTGTTGTTGGGGTGCTAATGTGGTGGCTAGGGTGCTGGTGTGGCTGGTGGTGATGCCCGGTGATTATGGGTTTGTGGTGGGGGTTATAGGCTTATGCTACACCTACACCTAGTGCAAGTGTGCAGTTTGCACATCTTACACCATGTGTACTGGTGCAAGCTAGTGCAAGCCTCAGCTTGCACTAGTACCTTGTGCAGCAACACCACCAGCATGGTGGTGGCTGGAGCGCCTAGTGTGTAGTGTGGCTAGTGGTGATGGTTGGTGGCGCAGCCGATGGTGGTGGCTAGCGCAATTTTTAGAGAAAACCCACAAAAAAATTGGCACTTAACTGGTCATATTCTAAAAAACTTGGCACTTAACTGTTCAATTTTAATTACAAGTGACACTTAACTGATCACTTTAATAATAACTTGACACTTAAGTGATCATTTTTTCATCGCGACTAGCACTTAAGTGATTACTAAATAGAACTTATGGCACTCGGGTAATCACTCATGTTTCTTGTGTATATGTTGGTCTGCATCAAAACGGAGAAGATGATGGTAATTTAACTTATGGCAACTCCATATGACAGCACAAACAACAACAAAGCTACAATGATCTTGTGGAATGACACAAACTTCTTCGCATCTTTCAAAAAGAAAAAAGCCTACGTTTAATCCAGAACAACACCATTTTTAACTATGGCAGTCAGAGAAACTTTTTCTCATTTTCAAGTGCTTTACATTTCATCATAAAGTACAATAGACAACAAAACAACACCATAATAAACACTTGGTAACACTTTCGTTCAATTTTCATTATTGAAACTTCATTCTTAAAAGGTTTAGTTGAAGATGCTTGAGTGTGCATTGAGACTTCATTCTTGAAAAGTTTAACTGAAGACGCTTGAGCTTGCATTGAGTCAACATCGTCCAAGTCGTCCACGAACACAGATGGAGATTGAGATTGCTGTCTTTTATGAAGTAGATCCAATATCACCTCTGTGGCTCGGTTAGAGAACTTCGCATCAACCCATTTGAAGTATTTCCACTTCGACGCTTCTTTATATCCGGCGCATCCATAAAATCTTCTCCCAGGATTGATTCGAGTCCACGATGTTCTTCTTGGACTCGGTAACCCACAAAAACAGAAACGCTGGCCTTCTCCTTCGCTTCGGTGAGAGAAAATTGAGGCGCTGTTGCGAGTCCTGCTCTCCATTTCCAAGATTCGACGAAGGAATTTTGGGCAAATGAAAATTAGGGTTCGAGACTTGGATTCGAGCACTTCAATAGGGATTTTGGCCGATTTAGGGTTTTAGATTTGGGGCATTTGGGGAGACGACGTCGTTTTTGGAAGATTTGGGGCTTTTATTATGCAGATAACGTCGTTTCTGGTTAGTTAGAGCCGACTCAGCTCTCCGACGAGCCACGTAGGCAATAAAAAATAATAAAATATTGCCACGTAGGATTTCTGGCAAGGGTCGCCGGAGGTGGCACTTAAGTGTCCCACTAGAAAAAGAAAGTGGCACTTAAGTGTACCGTTTTGAAGTTATGGCACTTAAGTGTCCCCCCGTGCCAAGTTATGGCACTTAGGCTGTTCTTCTACCCCTAATAGCCAAAAAAGGCGCGGCGGCCCTCGTCGGCCATAGGCAATGGTGTGAAGGCCCTCGCTTGTGGCGGGCGATGGTTGTGATGCCTCAGGCAAGGCCGTTGTCATGCCCTGATCCTCAAGTGCGCGCCCATCTCTCACTGATCGATTAAATAGCGATGTCCCAGGACGCATTGCAAACCCATTCATTTTAGTACGCATGCGGAAGCATATAAATAATCCCAGACAATTAAACAATGGGATAGGAAAGTAGGGCCACAAATTTCAAACCTAAAAACAACCACACATATATACATTGCAACCCATAATGTATATAGTACGATACAAACTAGTGGTTAGGTTCTACACAAGCTAGTTCGAAAACAAAGTCGGCAGACAGGGATGGGGTTTCCAATCTGATAGAGCTAGTATAAGCACCTAGAGGGGGGTGAATAGGTGTAAAAATAATATTTTCGAGATAAGTGTGCAGCATTCAATAATAGATAAAGAGATGATAGTTTTTCTCTTAACAAGATTCGATCAAAGTAAAAGAGAGTAGGGAAGAGAATATGAACACAGAGATTATAGTGGTTCGGCTTATTCCAAGCCTACGTCCACTCTTCCGCATTAACAGCCCACCGGCTAGATTTCACTATGAACAAAAGAGTTGTTACAGAAATGCTCTTCCTTGATTCCATAGAGTAGAGACTCTACTACACTTCCTCAAGGTCTCTCAAAGATATAGACTCTCTTTTGTGTATAAGATATCACTCAACAATTTATTTGACTAAGAACAGAGAGCTTCAGACTTTGGAATTCTTCTCTCGTACAGTTCTCGAACAACTAGAACGTCTTCCTTATATACTCCTTTATGCTATCATACCCGTTGGCACTTACCAAAGGAATTCTTCCAATCTACCCGTTGGACAGAATCAATTAGGAAGATCTTCGAGCTATTTAAGGAACATGACGATAGCCCATCAATCCTGCTTGCCCATACAATCAGGATCTTGGTTTCCATAAGTAGAACCTTCCAAGTATACTTTGTCAATCATCGGATCCAATCATCCCTGAATCAATCTTGATTTGAATAAAAGATTCCGACATGCTATATCCAGCCAAGAGATTTTCTCCAGTCGATAAGGTCAAATCCTTAATGAAACATCCAGTTCTGGATAAGCCTTCATTGACGGTCTAGAGACGGTCAATGAGATAGACTTTGAGTCTTGAGTCTGGCGAAAGACTCTGAGTCTTGAGTCTGGCGATAGACTCTGAGTCTTGAGTCTGTCGATAGACTCTGAGTCTTGAGTCTGGCGATAGACTCGAGTCTTGAGTGCGCGATCCGAAGGTCTTCGACTTTGATGGAAGAGTCTACAAGTCTTCGACTAAAGCGATGGAAACGTTTTGTCGGCTTCAAAATACTTCAAGGACGATTTCTCCAACAATCTCCCCTTTTTGATGGTGACAAAACTTTCCCGCAGATTTGGATATCTTTGACCGCAAAACATTACTTAGACAAATATGGATATCTTACAAAAATAAGAGGCTTAGTAATAACACTAAAATCTGCATCCACGAGAAGATAGGTTAGTCTTGTAAATGAACAAAGTCATGAGATAACAATATTATTTAAGACAAATAAATGTTCAAGCGAGTCAAATCCAAAACCAGTCCAAAACCTCCAAAACCAAACAAACCAAACACAAAAGACAAGTTAAACAACGAATCGAATCTGCACCACATCTCTCCCCCTTTTTGTCATCATTAAAAAAGGTAGAGATGAAAAGAGAATAAAAAATTAAGATTGCTTGGGAACACGAACAAGCTGGAAATCTCCTATTGATTTGGACAATCCCTTCCAGCTTTTTCAAATCCTCCTTCGGTTGCACCACATCTTCTCCCTTAGCATTTAATTGGACTTGACGAGCAAGGGCTTGAATTTGATCATGCAAAGAAAGCGAAGAGGTTTGTCCTGCATTTTTAAGTTCTGTACTTCGCATCCCAGAGCATATATTTGACCTCGCATCTCCAGGAGAACATCAAGAATTCTGCGAAAGTCTGCCGAATTATCAGTCTGAGTACTAGCTTCTGCACGATCAGATTGAGTATGTGCAGATGAAGGCAGATCAGCATGGTCACGCAGATTGGGCGATGAAATATCATGTTCCTCCTCAGGAAATTGAGAAGCATAGATGTCCTCTGGATTGGCTGGAGAACGACTTATTCCTTCACTGGTGACAGGGAATGAGGACGTTCCTCTTTTCTCAGGATCTCCCCCTGTTTCCATGCCTTCAGTTGGAGAAAAGTATTCATCCTACTCTGTTTCCTCTCTCTCTCTTTCTTCTTCTTCCTGAATTTCTCTCCTCCTCTGCATCTCTCTCCTCTGCCTCTTTCTCCTCTGCCTCCAATTCTTCTCTTTCTTTAGATCTCTGCTCTGTCTCAACAGAGTCTTTTTCTTGTTGCTCAGTTAAATTTGGAACAAGACGACTCAAATTCTTCAAAGCCAATGCAGAAATAGTGATATCATCCTCATCCTCTTCATCCTCAATGATGAGAGCTCTTCTTTTCCTTGAAGGAGCAACCATGGGCTCCTTCCCTTTCCTCTTTGCAGCCGAAGATAAAAGATGAGTCTTGACAGGAGTTTTCTCCTTGAATTTCTCCAATGCCTTGTTGAGTTCCTTCAGACGCATTTTAGTGACCATTCTCAGTCCCACCACCATGTGATTGCACGTTCGAACACAGAAAATCCGGGGAGGCTGAACGTTCAAATGTCTGAATAATTTGGTCACAAGAGCTGCATACGGAAGTTGACCCTTGTCTTTCACCACTGCTCTATACATGTGGAACATGATAGTGTGTGGAAGAGACAACTTTTTGCCCATATTGATGGCATACTCAATTTTGCCTCTAGTTTGAAACATATGTCTTTGAAGTTGACTTTGGTCTAAGACAGTTAATCACAATCTTGTGAAGCAGAATGTTGGATGCATTCATTCTTGAATAAGAAATTTTTTCTTTCGTCTTTCTATCCTTAACAAGCTCCAACGTTGCATAAGCAATAGACACTTTGATGGGTTGATATCTTCCTCTTTCCACTCCAATCACATCAGCCAGTGAATTCATGTCAACCACATAGTCTTGATCTCAAACACTAAAAGAGAATCTATCCGCATTCAAAAAACTGAGATTCGAATAGAAATAAGCAGTAAGTTCAGCATGACCTTCTGTAGTATCAGAACAAAACTGTTCGAGTTGAAGAAGATTGAATTTTTCCCACAGATTGATATTCACAGAGTCAAGAAAATCAAAATCCACACTCCTAGGGTTTATCACCCCACGCTTCAGCAACTTAGAGTACAATTGCTTGTGATCATCCGTTCGAAACAAATCCGTCCTTTTACCTCGGATTTTTGCTGCAATGCCCATTCTCGGTTTAAACTCACTGTACATCCTGTCATCGTCATTTCCATTTGGTTGACTCAACCCTCCAACACGTGGATCAATTAGGATGTTTGCAAATGCCTCATCCGCCGAACCAACAGGGGCAATTCCCAATCGTTCCATTGTGCGTAAAAAGAATGTTTCATTTCTAAACCCTTTATCCTTCAGAAATTCATTAATGTAGTTCAATGGAGTACCACTCCCCTTTAAAGCACGATACAGCTTGTAGGTAAAAGCAAGCTTAAGAGTTCTTACGGGATCTGCGTCTTCGATGATTTCTTCCTCTTCTTGATGTACAACATTCTGAGGACTAGATGGAGGAGATGGACGCTGCTGAGAATGTTGTGGGCTCTGCTGCTGTCTAAGAGAATCTTCTTCCTCGGTGAGATCAAAGTGCGTAGGCCCCTCTTGCATTTGCTGTGGTCCCCGTTCGCGATTCTCGGAGGACTTTCTTTGGGACGACATATCTCACGATCTTTGAGAGATTCCAAGCTTGTTTTCCAAGAAAGATGACAACTTTTCGAGGAATAAACAAGAAAAGAAGATAGAAGTGGAAGAACGATGCTATCTTAGGGTTTTTGTGAGAAGAAAAAATCAAAGAGGAACCACCAGTATATAAAGCAGTCGAAACAAGGCATACGAATCGCCGTAATATAAAGATGCCTTTTTAAAAAATAAACGCCTTTTCAAAATATTAGACAACTGTCTTTTTTATTAAAACAAACTTCTTTTCGAAAGGAGAGATTCAAATAATCACAGAATTAGAAATAATCAAGTTCGGATAGATGATTGTACCTTTTCAAGATTTAATCGAGAGATAATAAAAACTTACGGTCATGAGTCTTGATCATCGAGTCCGAGAGTCTTTCGACTTTTAGACCCGAGTCCGAACCTCTTCGACTTTAAGATATTGAGTCTCGGAACGAATAACTTCAAATTGATTTTTCTCCAAAGGCTTTGTAAAAATATCGCAGTTGATTCTTTGAATTGATAAACTGAATAGTAACTTCTCCATTTTGAACATGATCTCTAATGAAGTGATGTTGAATCTCTATATGTTTTGCTCTTGAGTGAAGAATCGGATTCTTGGTGAGATTGATTGCGCTGGTGTTGTCACATTTGATTTCAGTACAAGAATCTTCAAATCCAAAGTCTCTTAGCTGTTGTTTCATCCACAAAATTTGTGAGCAACAACTTCCAAGAGCTACATACTCGCTTCGTTGTAGAAAGAGCTCGTACTTTGCTTCCTTGAAAACCAAGACACTGTCCTGCTTCCAAGTAGTTGACAGGTGCCCGAGGTACTCTTTCTATCAATTCTGCATCCGGCTAGGTCTGCATCAGAGTATCCAAGAAGAGTAAAGTCTCCTTCTTTAGGATACCAGAGACCTATTTTTAAAGTTGAGGCAATGTATTTCATAATACGCTTTGCAGCACTTAGATGAGATTCTTTAGGGTCTGATTGAAATCTGACACAAATGCAAACGCTGAACAAAATGTCAGGTTTAGAAGCAGTAAGATAAAGAAGTGAGCCAATGATACTCCTGTATAGCTTCTGATCAACTTTCTTCCCTTCTTCATCTTTGTCTATCTTCAAGGAACTTGACATTGGTATGTCAGTCTTTTTGCAATTCTCCTGCCCAAACTTTTTTACAAGTTCTTTGGCATATTTTTCTTGATGAATAAAAGTTCCTTTCTTCAGTTGTTTCACTTGAAGCCCGAGAAAGAAGGTTAGTTCACCCATCATGCTCATTTCAAACTCATCCGCATAGACTTAGAGAATTTCTTGCACGAGACTTTCATTAGAAGATCCAAAAATAATATCATCAACATAAATTTGAACAAGTAGAAAGCTTTTGCTTTCTCTTTTGATAAACAAAGTAGTATCTACTTTACCTTTGACAAAGCCATTTTGAATTAAAAACTTACTTAGTCTATCATACCAAGCTCGAGGAGCTTGCTTTAATCCATATAAAGCCTTTTTCAGTCTGAATACGTAGTCGGTTTTCTTGGGTTCTCAAAACCGGGTGGTTGTTCCACATAGACTTCCTCTTGGATAAATCCATTTAGGAAAGCACTTTTGTCGTCCATTTGGAATAACCTGAAATTCTTATAACAAGCATAAGCAAGTAATAATCTAATTGCTTCTAACCTTGCTCTTTGGAGCATAAGTCTCATCATAGTCTATCCCTTCTTCTTGCGTATATCCCTTGGCTACGAGTCTTGCTTTGTTTCTTACGACCTTTCATTCTTCGTTCATCTTGTTCCCGAAAACCCATTTAGCCCCAATGATAGATTTACCTTTTGGTTTAGGAGTCAATTCCCGGACATCATTAATGTTGAATTGCACGAGTTCTTCTTGCATAGCTTCAATCCAACTTTCATTGGTTAAAGCTTCTTCTATGCTCTTGGGTTCTATTTCGAAATAAGAGCCACAAAGACTAGACTCTTCACGCCTTTTGGATCTTGTGCGAATTCCTTCATTAATATCGCAAATAATGAGATCTTTGGGATGACTAGATTTATGCTTCCGAGTTGCTGTTTGAATTGTCGATGTTGATCTTTTTCCTCATTTGAATCTTCGACAATCATTTGTTGCTTTGGTCTTTTGAAGTCTCGAGTTGCTTCGGAGATTTGGACTTTGTAGAGTCGGAGCAGTTCAAAAGTATCTTCAAGTTGAGTTTGAATTGAATCAATTTGCATAGAGTCTTGAAATTTGACATTCATTGATTCCTCTCTGATTGAGTCTTTTTGTTGTATACTCGTAAGCTTTGCTTGTGATAGAATATCCAAGGAAAACTCATTCATCTGATTTTTCTTCAAACTTACCAACTCGATCATTTGCATTTTTCAATATAAAACATTTACATCCAAACACATGAAAATATGAAACAATGGGCTTTTTTTCTTTGAATAACTCATAGGGAGTTTTCTCGAGAATAGGTCTTAGAAAAACTCTATTAATAATATAACATGCTGTAGAAACAGATTCAGCCCAAAAACGTGAAGATATGTTACTTTCAATTAAAAGAGTTCTAGCCATTTCCGAAGCGACCTATTCTTTCTTTCCACGACTCCATTTTGCTCGGAGTGTATGGAGAGGAAAATACATGCTGAAAACCAGATTCATCACAGAATTTTGTAAAGTCTTGATTTTCAAATTCACCTCCATGATCTGTCCGAATACTTGAAATAACATATCCTTTTTCATTTTGAACCTTTTTGGCAAACTTTTCGAAATGAGAAAAGGTTTCAGATTTACTTGCCAGGAAATAAACCCAAGTGAATCGTGAATAATCATCCACAATTACTAAACAATACTTCTTACCTCCAATGCTTTGTGTTTTGGTAGGTCCAAAGAGATCCATATGCAAAAGCTGCAAAACACGATTAGTGGAAACTTGATTTATTGGTTTGAATGAGTTTCTTACATGTTTTCCCAACACACATGGTGTGCATAGATCAGGCTTTTTATATGACAGATTGGGTAGACCACGGACAAGCTTTTTTGCTGAAATTTTGGCTATTTGCTTCATGTTAATGTGCCCAAGCTTTCTGTGCCACAAATTTGCTTCTTCTTGAATAGAGATTAGACATTGGGTTTCATCTGGTTTGACATCCAGAAGATAGATATTTCCATGTCTTCGACCCAAGAAAGACTGAGATAAGTCTTTACTGGTTCCTAAACAAATTCCTTCTTGAAAATTGATTTTGAAACCAGTGTCGCACAGCTGACTGATACTTGGCAAATTATAGTTGAGTCCTTCTACTAAGGAAACATTACTAATCATGAGGCTTCCAATCTTTACAGTTCCGTATCCTACAATTCTTCCTTTGTTGTTTCCTCCAAATGAAACTTTTCCACCATTAACTTGAACAAGCTTTAAGAAGCAGCTTGAATCTCCTGTCATATGCCTCGAGCATCCACTATCCAAGTACCATTTAATCTTTTTCTTGATAGTGACCTGCATTTAGAAAAGAAACTCAAACTTTCTTTGGTACCCATACTTTCTTGGGTTCACTGGTGTTAGTACTATATATAGTCTTTGCCCATACCTTCTTAACAGGTTTCCAAACCATTTGACATTCTTTCTCAAAATGATCTGAGCTATTGCATTTAGAACATCTAAGAGCCTTTGCGACCTACTGAATTTACAAAAACTTTTTGGAAATGATTTTTGTAAGCATCTCTTGTAGGTCTTTGCTTGATTCTTTCCTTTACTTTAGGAAAATCAATTAGAGGAATTGTTTCAGCAGACATTCCTAAACCTGATTTGTTGAAATAAGGTCTTTGAGCAGAAAGAATTTTTTCAAGTTTCTTAGATCCTATAGAAAATTTTTTAGAAATATTTGAGATGTCATTTTTCAAGAATGCATTTTCTTTTGAAAGGTTGTCTTCATTTTCTTTCAAAGCAGTAACATTTTTGTCTAAACTTTTGATCTTTTCTTTCCAAACATTTTCCTGTTGTTTTAGTGCAGAATTTTCTCTCTTAAGTTCAGAAATTTTTTTAAGAGAGGTTTTGAGACTTAGACACAATTCATCAATGTGTCTAGAAACTTTAGTAGGGATTTTCAAGTTTCTTACCTTGATTTCACCGTCTGAATCTGAGTCTGAATCAAAGTCTGATTGTGCCATGAGACAAATGTTGGCATAATCATCATCACTTTCTTCACATTCTGTTTCACTCCAAGTTTCTGCTTTGAATGCCTTTCGAGATTTCTCAGCTTTTCCTTTCTTCTTCTTCGAAGGGGACGGTTAGATGCGATATGTCCATTTTTCTTACATTCAAAACAGACTACATCTCTATTGGATTTTTCATCATCAACGGACTTACTCTGTTGCTTTTGGAAGCTCGTTTATTTGGATTGAATATTCTTCCTTTTTCTGTTTAGCTTTCGAATCTTCTTATCATGAGAGCAAGCTCTTCATCATCCATGTCGTTTTCAGAATCGTGACATCGAATCATCATTAGACTTTAATGCAATGGATTTCTTACCTTTAGGATCTTCATCTTCATTGATTCGCTCCACTTCATAAGATCGAAGAGTCCCAACCAATTCATCGACGGAAAGTGGCATAATTCTTTGTGTCTCTCTTATTGAGATTTTTATGTGATTCCAATCCTTGGAGAGTCCACGCGAGTAGCTTGTTTACTTTCATGGGATCTGAAATTGGTTGACCTTGATTTTCAAGACCATTCACGATATCGTAAAACGACTAAACATGTCGTGATAGATTCTCCGATTTCATTTTGAATGCTTCGTATTGACCGAAAGCGAATGTTGATTCTGGTTTCTTTCACTCGATCAGTTCCTTCATAAGTGATGTGTAATCTATCCCAGACTTCTTTAGCTCTAACACAAGAAGATATTCTATTAAATTCAATAGGTGATAATGCACAATATAAAGAATATATAGCTTTTGCATCAAGAGCTTGTCTTTTGGTCATCTCTTCTTGAGTCATTTCGCTAGACTCAACAGCTTCTTTTCCTCTTTCTAAGACGGGTGCAGCTTTAGGAATAATTCCTTTGTCTACTACATCCCATTCCAGAGGATCCTTTGATCTTAAGAAAGCCTTCATCTTGTTTTTCCATATGTTGTAATCCTTCCCATCAAAATAAGGTGGTCTGGTATTGCTTTGCCCTTCAACCAATCCACGGAGCCAACATACTAGCCATGGATCTTTAACTCAAGTAAAACACTTCAATTTAAATGAGTACACAGTGCTCGATACCAATTGATAGAGCTAGTATAAGCACCTAGAGGGGGGTGAATAGGTGTAAAAACAATATTTTCGAGATAAGTGTGCAGCATTCAATAATAGATAAAGAGATGATAGTTTTTCTCTTAACAAGATTCGATCAAAGTAAAAGAGAGTATGGAAGAGAATATGAACACAGAGATTATAGTGGTTCGGCTTATTCCAAGCCTACGTCCACTCTTCCGCACTGATAGCCCACCGGCTGGATTTCACTATGAACAAAAGAGTTGTTACAGAAATGCTCTTCCTTGATTCCACAGAGTAGAGACTCTACTACACTTCCTCAAGGTCTCTCAAAGATATAGACTCTCTTTTGTGTATAAGATATCACTCAACAATTTATTTGACTAAGAACAGAGAGCTTCAGACTTTGGAATTCTTCTCTCGTACAGTTCTCGAACAACTAGAACGTCTTCCTTATATACTCCTTTATGCCATCATACCCGTTGGCACTTACCAAAGGAATTCTTCCAATCTACCCGTTGGACAAAATCAATTAGGAAGATCTTCGAGCTATTTAAGGAACATGACGATAGCCCATCAATCCTACTCGCCCATACAATCAGGATCTTGGTTTCCATAAGTAGAACCTTCCAAGTATACTTCGTCAATCATCGGATCCAATCATCCCTGAATCAATCTTGATTTGAATAAAAGATTCCGACATGCTATATCCAGCCAAAAGATTTTCTCCAGTCGATAAGGTCAAATCCTTAATGAAACATCCAATTCTGGATAAGCCTTCATCGACGGTCTAGAGACTGTCAATGAGATAGACTTTGAGTCTTGAGTCTGGTGAAAGACTCTGAGTCTTGAGTCTGTCGATAGTCTCTGAGTCTTGAGTCTGGCGATAGACTCTGAGTCTTGAGTCTGGCGATAGACTCTGAGTCTTGAGTCTGGCAATCCGGAGGTCTTCAGACTTTGATGGAAGAATCTACAAGTCTTCAGACTAGACTGATGGAAACGTTTTGTCAGCTTCAAAATACTTCAAGGACGATTTCTCCAACACAATCTACTTCGGGTCATCATCATCTTCAATCTCTCCTTCTTCCACACTCCAGTTGGAGCCCACGGCTGAATACACCGGAGAATCTGGATCATCAAGCTCGGGGTCCTTCGCGTCCACCATCGAGCCATCCTTAAGGTCTGCCGTACCTTTCCCAAACGTAACCTCCAACGCATACAGAGGTATCACAGATTCCGATACGAGGCCTTCCCTTCGTCCATCATTATAATGACGATACCATGCCCTGTATTGATGGGGCACCTTTTTGGGTAAACCCGCATCAACCCAGACAATGGATTTCACCAATACATATTCCAACCCTTTAGGGTGCCCATGTATCGGAATGTGATAAGTCTGCTCTGTGAACTTCTTCGGTATGCCAAAATGTTCAGGTGGGGCTAGAGGGGCGACCATCTAAGGACCTGAAATATTATCCCATATTGGGGTGAGATGATGTCTCAGTAAGTTCAACCCCTTAAGACTCGACTAGGAAGCAAATACGCTCCAAGGGTTACCTAAGCACAAACACAGGTCGGAGGACTTACCTTGGCCTCAGTCACTTCCTGCAAGTTAGTCTATCTCATAGATACACAAATCACATCAATCAATCACTTCAATCAATCGGATCGAACTATCGATCAATCGACTCAGTCGATTACATGTCATCACGACCTCCCTCCGGTCGGCTAAATCAATACTATCTAATATGTCCGATCAAATCAGCACTGCTCCCTCTAAGCTAATAAATAAATAGTACAGCTCGCAAACTAAGTTGATAAATAGTATAATGCTCGCAATCTAAGCTAACATATCAGAGCTCGTAGGTTGATATAGTATACTAATAATGCTCACTCTAAGCTGATAAGGTATACTGCTCGCAATCTAAGCTGACATATCAAAGCCCGTAGGTTGATATAGTATACCGGTATACTGCTCGCAATCTAAGCTGACATATCGCCCGTAAGCTGATATAGTATACCATCCCAACCATTTAATCAATTCATTATTTTTATCATACTCGATAAAAATACTTGTGTGTGGGTACACGGTCGGCCTTTGCTAAAATACAATATTTTCACGCTTGAAAATCCCACTAATTTCAGCAGTCCACAAATCCATTTTTGGTACTGTAAACCGATGCCCGATGATTTTCCATTTAATTACCGAAATTAAATAAATTTAGGAATTGGCTTTCGGTATCGGGAAGCGAGCCAAAACGAGCCTACACCGTGCTGGAAACCCATTGATTTCAGCCTCTATTTGGGCTGAAAGATGGCTGATCCAGGGTCGGCTTGGGTCGGAAATGGGCAGAGGAGATGCAGCGGGGTTGGGCGGCCAACGGCGGGGCCTCACGGCAGTCGGAGGCGGCTGAACGGCAGCCTGTGCTGGCCGAAGGGCCTCCTGGACGCACGGACAAGCTGAGATGGCGTGGCTGGACGGTGCAGGGGTGAAGGGGCACGCGTGGCAGCGATGGCGCGCGCGAGGACGGCGAACGGTGGTCCGACGGGCAGCTACGGTGGTGAGGGGCTTTGGCTAGTCTTTTTTGCTGGCTGAGGAGTTTGAACAGCACAAATGGAGGGGGATAGGGCTGGTTGACCAACCTTGGAGGGGGAAGAGGATGGCGGAAAGAAGGAGGGAACAAAGGGGGCCACCAAGGTCTCTTCTAGAAGACTTGAAAGGGTCCAAATGTTGTGGGTGATGGGGGCACACGAATTTGCATAGGTTTTCCTCCAATTGGGCACTCAATCCTTCTTAAATCAACACAAATTGGCCTTTATAAATTCCATTGTCGAACCCTCGATCAAATTGGTATTTTTCCTCACCAATTGATCCCACTTGTTTCCCAATTTCGCGATAAAAAACGGTCCCTGACAATTTCTAGACAAAACGGCCCTATCTCGACTTTTTCCCAAAAAGTCTCGGTTTGCAGAAAAATCTTCGGAGACTGAGTCGACGTTCCTAAGATTTATTGTGACATGACAAAATCGGATTCAAATTCGCAGTTAATTTCAATTCGGTGTGATTTTAGCGTGACCTAGGCTACCGAGTAGTTTTCAGAAATTTTTAGTGTAAATGACCCGTGGTCGATTTTCTTCAAGTCACAATGAATCCACTCGACACATTGGTGACTCTCGGTTGTCGTGAAAATCTCGAGGATTCAAATACGGATACAGGGTACCAAAACGAGAGAAAAATCAGTCTAATACCAGTCGACGGGAATTTTCCAATTTAGTGGTGACTCCACGTTTAGCCATACATCTCAGTTGAACCGACCTATCTCTAATCCCTGATCGATTTTTTTAACTGTGCTGTAATGACCTCTAAAGACGAGCACGGTCGAATAGCCTATTCCTAATCAAATTCTTAAGTCTATTGCATTAAAATTCCTTAATGGCTTTCCTAGATAGTCTAGTTATCTCGAGAATGATCAGCTTTGAGAACAGCCCTATAGGCACGTCGATGAAATGCCCGATTAATTTAATTAAAAGCAGAAATGAAAAATCCAGGATGTCACAACTCTTCACCTCTTATAAAAATTTCGTCCTCGAAATTCAAAGCATTACAATACTTAAGCAAAAAGGTGGGGGTACAACTGTCTTATCGACTCTTTAGTCTCCCACGTTGCTCCTTCAGTGCCGTGGTGTTGCTAGACCATTTTGACTAACAGAATGATCTTTGTACGCAAAACTTGCTCTTTCTTGTCCATGATCTGAACCGGGCTTTCAACGTATGACACTCGGTCATCCACGTCCAATTCTTCAAAATTAAGCACGTAGGTCGGGTCAGGTTCGTACTTCCTCAACATCGACACGTGAAAGACGTCGTGCACTTGCGCTAGTCTCGGCAGCAATGCAAGACGATAGGCTAGGGTCCCAATTCTCTAATGGACCTATGTACCTCGGACTCAGTTTGCATTTCTTACCAAAGTGCGAAGTTCCCCTCATTGGTGACACCTTCAGAAAAACGTGATCACCAACTTGGAATTCCAATGATCTTCGGCGCTTATCTACGTAACTTTTCTATATGCTCTGAGCGGTCTTTAGTCTGCTTCTGATCACTGCAACGGCATCTACTGACTGCTTAACCAACTTTGGGCCCGTAATCTTCCTTTCCCCAACTTCATCCCAACACACTGGTGTCCTGCACACTCTGCCATACAATACTTCAAAAGGAGCCATCTGAATGCTCTGTTGATAACTGTTGTTGTAGGCAAATTCCATTAGATGAAGTTGTTCCTCCCAACTTCCCTTAAAATCTAGTACACAAGCTCGCAGCATGTCCTCAAGGGTCTGAATTGTCATCTCAGACCGACCATCCGTCTGAGGATGATATGTCGTACTATACTACAGCTTGGTACCTAAGGCACTTTGTAAGCTCTTCCAAAAAGCGGCGGTAAATCTCGGGTCTCGATCTGAAGTTATCGTCACCGACACTCCATGCAGACGAACTACCTGACGTACGTACAGATCTGCGTGTCTATCCAAACTGAGGTCCTTTCGTATTGCCATGAAATGAGTCGACTTTGTCAATCGGTTGACCCCTACCCAAATGGAATCATTTTCTCTCTGACTCCTCGGTAGGCCGGTCACGAAATCCATCGTGATATGCTCCCATTTCCATGCTGGGATCTCGAGAGGTTATAGAAGTCCTTCCGGCTTGCAATGCTAAGCTTTGACCTGTTGACACGTCAAACACTTGGCGACATGCTTGGCGATATCCCCCGCCTTACCACCAATAGTGTTAACGTAGATTCTGATACATCTTGGTACTGCCAGGATGAATGCTGTAATTGCTACAATGTGCTTTTGACAAGATATCCTCTCTAAGTTCTACATCGTCAGGTACAACCAAACGTCCTCGGAACCTCAGTGTTCCGTCATTAGAAACCTGAAAGTCAGTCTTTCTTTCTCAGTATCTTCTTCTAAAATTTTATGAACATCAAGGTCTGTCGGTTGGAGTAACTTGATTCTGATATGGACATCCAGTTCAATTTTGAGGGTGGCCATAAGACTCGAAAGGTGGCCTACCTTAAACTTGAACACTGAATCTCGAGCCCTCTCGATTAGATTCCACTCCTTAATCAATATATGAGCAACTGAAGACTTTCGACTCAAAGCATCGACAACCTTGTTCACCTTTCTCGGGTGATATAGGATATCACAGTCGTAGTCCTTCAGCAATTCCAATATGTGCTGTCTCATATTCAACTCCTTTTGAGAGAATAAGTACTTGAGACTTTGATGGTCCGTGAAGATCTGGAATCTTTCTCCACACAAGTAATGTCTCCAAATCTTCAGGGAAAATATAATTGCCGCGAGTTCCAAGTCATGCGTCGGGTAGTTTAGTTCATGAGGTCTCAACTGACGAGAGGCGTATGCAACAACTCGGCCATGTTGCATCAGCACGCAACCCAATCCTCTGAACAACGCATCACTATAGATCTCGTATCCTTCAGGATCAGATGGAATGGTTAGCATAGGTGCGGTAGTTAGCTTCTACTTCAGCTCTTGGAAACTACGCTCGCACTTGTCTGTCCACACAAATTTCTCTTCTTTCTTCAGGAGTCTTGTCAATGGCGACGCCAATGATGAGAACCCTTCCACAAACCGTCTGTAATAACCTGCCAAACCCAGAAAACTTTTGATCTCTATTACAGTAGTCGGTCTTGGCCAGTTAATCACTGCTTCGATCTTGCTCGGGTCCACGAAGATTCCTTCGCCTGAAATCACGTGACCTAGGAAAGCAACACGAGTCAACCAAAACTCGCACTTGCTGAACTTGGCGTACAACTGATGGACTCTCAGAGTCTGCAGTACTAATCTCAAATGGCTTTCATGCTCTTCATCACTCTTCGAATACACCAGAATATCATCGATGAACACGATCACAAACTGATCTAGATATTCCTTTAACACTCGGTTCATCAGATCCATGAAGGCAGCTGGAGCATTCGTCAACCCGAACGGCATTACCGTGAACTCGTAATGACCATACCGAGTGCGAAATGCTGACTTTAGAATATCCTCCTTCCTAAACCTTAGCTGATGATATCCTGCCCTCAAGTCGATCTTCGAAAATATTGACGCTCCTTGCAATTGATCAAACAAGTCATCAATCCTCGGGAGTGGATACTTGTTATTGATCGTCACCTGGTTGAGTTGCCGATAGTCGATGCAAAGGCGCAATGAACCATCTTTCTTCTTTACAAACAGAACTGGTGCTCCCCAAGGTGATACACTAGGGCGAATGAATCCCTTATCCAATAACTCCTGCATCTGCACCTTTAGTTCCTTCAACTCGGATAACGCCATTCGATAAGGATCCTTAGAAATTAGCTCTGTCTTGGGTGCTAGTTCAATCACGAACTCGATCTCTCTCTCTCTGGCGGTAAACTTGGTAATTCCTTCGGGAATACATCTGGAAATTCTTGTACCACGACGATGTCTTCCATCTTCAGCTCCTCAATTGTCGTATCCACGACAGTTACCAGGTAACCTTGACAACCCTCATCTAACAAACAAGTTGCCTCAGGCGACGAGATCAAGGTAATCGAGGGTCCTCCTCGAAACCTGACAAACTCGAAGCTCTCACCCTTTAATGGGTCAAACTGAATCGCCTTGCGATAGCAGTCCATTTTAGCTCATTGCTTGGTGAGCCAGTGCATGCCAATTATCAAATCAAAGTCATACATGGCTAGGACTAACAAGTCTATTTTCCCCTCTCGCTCACCAATCACTAACTTGCAACTAGAACAACCCAAAGTAGCTATCACCTTATCATTCAATGGTGTAGATATGCTAACTGCCGACTCCAATAATACAGGACTTAATCTTATTAACTTAACATACTGCTCAGCAATAAAGGAATGAGTTGCTCCTAGGTCGTATAAAGCATATGCAGGATGGTCATTCAGCGAAACCATACCTGTGATCACGTCAGGCGCAGCCTCTGCCTGACCTTGAGTGATGGCATACACCGTGCCTTGAACTGGGGGTCTAAGTTGTCCTCCTTGCGGTGCATTCTAAGGTGCGTACCCTCTGATCTGATCCATCTGTGGTGGCGGTAGTAACTGCAGTTGTCCTCTTGGCCTTCTAGGATAATCTCTAGCCAGGTGACCCTACTGGCCACATTCAAAACAAGCACCCGTCCTTCGGGGGCACTAGTTCGCACCATGTCGTCTTCCACAAAGGCGACATAAGCCATTCTGACTTGGCCCTGATTTTCCAATTCCACCCTTCCTATTGGGCGGAACCTGAAATCTTCCTCCACTCATGGGCCTCTTCCCACGGCAGATCCCTTCTCGGTGTGAACTAAACCTCGACCCAGACGAGGTGACTTGCTCATTCAGACTTCTTTCAAGCAACTGTGCTCGACAATAAATTTCCCGATAATCAATCAGATCAAATGGCACCAACGGCTATTTCAGCTCTTGCCGAAGGTCATTCTTGAACCTTCGAGCTTTCTCTTCAGGGTCTTCAATTAGCCTCGGAGCATACTGAGAAAGCTCCGCGAATTTGACCCCGTACTGGTCAACGGTCATCGTCCCCTGACAAAGATGCTAAAACTCTTCCATTTTCTACTCTCTAGTGCTCCTCGAGAAATATTGCTCGTTGAACACCCTGAGGAAGGCGTCCCACAGCGGGACCACTCTTCCCGGAAATACAGTCTCTTTGGTGGCTCTCCACCAGGTATTGGTATTACCCTGCAACTGATAGACTGCCAGGGTTACTTTCTCTTCTTCGATGCACATCAAAAGTGCAAAAGTCTTCTCCAGGTCTTGGATCTAAAGAGATGCGGCCTCGGGGTCTCTAGTACCCGTGAACCTTGGCGGGTTTAGTTTCAAAAACTACTCCACCAACTTATGTATCGGCCTCTCTCTCTGCACCACTACATTTTCCGGCTGAATTTCGGCAGGTGCAGCCACAGGTGCAACGGCGGGTGCGGCCTCAGCGGCGGCGGCAACGGCACCAGTAGCAGTGGCGGTAAAAACAGTAGCTTGATTCTAGGCCTGCTGCCCTATCACATCTCTCATGGCCTCAAGCGCCTACCTGATCCTTTCAATTCTAGGATCACCAGGGGCTACTACCTCAGCACCAACTGGATGTGGTGCTACTCCACTCGCGCTAGCTTTAGCTGGCGCTCTACCTCGGCCTCCTCGGGTACCAACTCTCGTTGGCGTCCTACCCCGAGTTACGACTCTGATAGCTCTCTTACTAGGAGTTATTTGCTCCTGATCACTCATGGCTCAGCTTTTTCTACTGAAACTTGCTTCCAATTCCACACCGAATTAGAAACAAAGTGATCCGACCAACAAGCAATTCTACCAAGCAGCTACCACAGACATGCACCAGCATGAATTTAAAGGCCATTCCTACTACTATCCCATAAACCATCGCACCTTATCACTCCAATCCTAAACCATTACTCTGATACTACTTAAACGAGGATGTCACACCCCGATCCTCGAGCGTGCGCCCATCCCTCACTGGTCGATTAAATAGCGACGTCCCAGGATGCATCACTGACCCATTCATTTTAGTACGCATGTAGAAGCATATAAATAATCCACAAACAATAAAATAATGGGATAGGAAAGTAAGGCCACAAATTTTAAACCTGAAAACAACCACACATATATACATTGCAACCCATAATGTATATAGTATGATACAAACTAGTGGTTAGGTTCTACACAAGCCAGTTTGAAAACAAAGTCGGTAAAAAGGGGTGGGGTTTCCAATCTACTCTGGGTCATCATCATCTTCGATCTCTCCTTCTTCCACGCTCCATCTGGAGCCCACGGCTAAGTACACCGGAGAATCTGGATCATCAAGCTTGGGGTCCTTCGAGTCCACCACCGAGCCATCCTTAGGGTCTGCCGTACCCTTCCCAAACGCAACATTCAACGCATACAGAAGTATCACAGATTCCGGTACGAGGCCCTCCCTTCGTCCATCACTATAATGGCGATACCATGCCCTGTATTGATGGGGCACCTTTTTGGGTAAACCCGCATCTACCCAGACAATAGACTTCACCAATACATATTCCAACCCTTTAGGGTGCCCATGTATCAGAATGTGATAAGTCTGCTCTGTGAACTTCTTCGGTATTCCAAAATGTTTAGGAGGGGCTGGAGGGGCTGGAGGGGTAGCCATCTAAGAACCTGAAATGTTATCCCACAACGGGGTGAGACGATTTCTCAGCAAGTTCAACCCCCTAAGACTCGACTAGGAAGTAAGTACGCCCCGAGGGTTGCCTAAGCACAAACACAGGTCAAAGGACTTACCTTGGCATCAATCACTTCCTGCAAGTCAGTTTATCTCATAAATACACTAATCACATCAATCAATCACTTCAATCAATCGGATCGAACTATCGATCATTTGACTCAGTCGATTACATGTCATCATGACCTCCCTCCCGTCGGCTAAATCAATACTATCTAATATGTCTGATCAAATCAGGACTGCTCCCTCTAAGCTGATAAATAGATAGTATAGCTCGCAAACTAAGCTGATAAATAATATACTGCTCGCAATCTAAGCTGACATATCAGAGCCCGTAGGTTGATATAGTATACTAATAATGCTCACTCTAAGCTGACATATCAGAGCCCATAGGTTGATATAGTATATCGGTATACTACTCGCAATTTAAGCTAACATATCGCCTGTAGGTTGATATAGTATACCATCCCAACCATTTAATCAATTCATCATTTTTATCATACCCGACAAAAGTACTCGTGTGTGGGTACACGATCGACCTTAGCCAAAATACAATATTTTCACACTTGAAAATCCCACTAATTTCAGCGGTCCACAAATCCATTTTTGGCGCTATAAATCGACACCCAATGATTTTCCATTTAATTACTGAAATTAAATAAATTTAGAAATATATCCTAAAATCACAATTCACACCAAATCAGTACAAATTAGAACTTAATTAAATAAACAAATTACAAAGACAACGGCAATCAAAGCATAAAATTCCAAATCACCGGCTATCCCTGGTCTAATTTTCGGAAAATAATTAATTAATTAAATAATTACGGAAAATAATTATTAAATGCCAATAAATACCACTTAGGCCCGTAAAGCCTAATTAAAAGCCGAGACGGACCCAAAAATTTTCCGAATTACTCTAGATAAATACTAGAGCTTGTCTAGGCCCTAATTGCACTAACTATCCACATAACATGCATCGGCAATTAATTAAATTCACTAATCAAATCTAACTAACATCCTAATATTAGCTTAGTCTAAACTAATCAACATTTAAGCGTCATTAACCTACTAAGCGAGAATTAGTGAGTTAAACTCAATTGTTTATCGAACCGCTCAGTTCAATTCGACGGGAATGCGACGGGGAACGATCTTCTCCAAAGCGGGATTGGCTTTCGAGGTTGGGAAGCGGGCCAAAACGGGCCTACACCGTGCTGGAAACCCACTGATTTCAGCTCTGCTTGGGCTGAAAGATGGCTGATCTAGGGCCGGCTTAGGTCGGAAACGAGTGGAGGAGCTGCAGCGGGGTTGGGCAGCCAACGGCGGGGCCTCACGGCAGTCGGAGGCGGCTGAATGGCAGCTTGTGTTGGTCGAAGGGCCTCCTGGACGCATGAACAAGCTGAGACAGTGTGGCTGGACGGTGTAGGGGCGGAGGGGCACGCGTGGCAGCGGCGACGCGCGCTAGGACGGCGAACGACGGTCCGACGGGCAACTACGGTGGCAAGGGGCTTCGGCTGGTCTTCTTTGCTGGCTGAGGAGTTCGAATAGCACAAATGAAGGGGGAATGGGGCTGGTCGACCAGCCTTGGAGGGGGAAGAGGATGGGGGAGAGAAGGAGGGAACAAAGGGGGCCACCTAGCCTTCAAGTCCATCTTCTTGTCCCCTTGACCCTTGCCCTCCACCAGCTGGGTTCCATGGCTGAAAATCAACCGCCAAGGTCTCTTCTAGAAGACTTGAAAGTGTCCAAATGTTGTGGGTGGTGGGGGCACACGAATTTGCATAGGTTTTCCTCCAATTGGACACTCAATCCTTCTTAAATCAACACAAATTGGCCTCTATAAATTCCATTGTCGAACCCTCGATCAAATTGATATTTTTCCTCAATAATTGATCCCACTTGCTTCCCAATTTCGCGATAAAAAACGGTCCCTGACAATTTCTGAACAAAAACGGTCCTATCTCGACTTTTTCCCAAAAAGTCTCGGTTTACAGAAAAATTTTCGGAGACTGAGTCGACGTTCCTAAGATTTATTGTGACATGACAGAACTTTCAATTTTTTAAATCAGATTCAAATTCACGGTTAATTTCAATTTGGCGCGATTTTAGAGTTACTTAGGCTACCGGGTAGTTTTCAGAAATTTTTAGTGTAAATGACCCGTGGTCAATTTTCTTCGAGCCATAATGAACCTACTCGACACATTGGCGACTCTTGATTGTCATGAAAATCTCGAGGATTCAAATACGGACACAGGGTACCAAAACGATAGAAAAATCAGTCTAGTATCGGTCGACGAGAATTTTCCAATTTAGTGGAGTCACCCACGTTTAGCCACACATCTCAGTCGAACCGACCTATCTCTGATCCCTGATCGATTTTTTTAAATGTGCCGTAATGACTTCTAAAGACAAGCACGGTCGAATAGCCGATTCCTAGTCGAATTCTCAAGTCTATTGCATTAAAATTCCTTAATGGCTTTTCAAGATAATCTAATTATCTTGAGAGTGATCAGCTCTGAGAACAGCCTTATAGGTGTGTCAATGAAATGCCCGATTAATTTAATTGAAAGCAGAAGTGAAAAATTCAAAATGTCACAGCCGTTGTGGCCCTTGCTTGGATCTGGGTGAGGGCTCGATGCCCTCGCTTGTAGCAGGCAAGGGCGTGGTGCCCTCACTTGGATCTAGGCGAGGGTCGTTGCACCCTCGCTTGTGGCTGTCGATGGTCAACCAGCGACCTCGCTGGCCAAGGGGTAAGGAGAAAGGAAAAAGGAATTTTTTTTTTAAATCTGAAAAAATATTTAAAAATTATAAAATTTGTCCACATTGGCACTAGTGGTGTCATATAGGACCGTTGGCGCTCCCGTCAGCAATTTCCGACTTAAATTGGCCCGATGAACTAAATTGGTACAAATGTGATAGGACTGATTGGTACTAATTCAAAAAATTTAGAACTTTTTTGGTACTTTTCCCTTTCTCGGGTTACCCATGCATAACCAAATAGATTTTCTTAATCTAGATAAAAAAAATTAGCATTTGGTAATGACGCATGGCAATCGAAGGTGGTCCGCCTAAACCATGGTAAGGTTCATTCATATTGATGGTATGTTCAGTGGTCGTTGCAGATGATATAGACATGGCATTCAGAGCTAGAAATTCTTATCACCCATGAAAACATTGTCGTCAATCAGTTATTTTCGACCATGCCAACTGCTAAAGCGTGAAAAAAAACTCATCCTCCTATTAATTACTCTTCCTTATTATAATTTACCTTACTGGTTTTCCATGTCGGATGCCTCCAGCTGGAAAAATAAAGATAATTCATGGTGATAATGATATGGTAAATAATAAATTAGCGCATAACATATATATTGCTTCAGATTTACCAATGATCTATATGTCATCAATAAAAAATGCTGTGTATTGACATTGATTGTGGTCTTTAGATTTGGACACATGCTGACGAAGACCTAGCTGCAAGTCTTGGTCTTTTTGTATTGTAGTGGGTGACTCCAATCATCAAAAGAGGAGGCATAGAGAGCATTGCCGACCCAAGGAATATCCGGACGGCTCCAACATAAGCTAGGCTTGGAAAGCCGTGAAGATAGAGATGTTGTCTTGTGCTTCGCCGTCTGCAATTAAAGGGCAAACACAAGTCACGCCTTAGCTAAACTGAAGGCAGATGCCTCCAGCAGGAAAAATAAAGATAATTCATTGTAATAATAATATGGTACATAATAAGGACGCTTATGACAAAATTTCTGAAATAGAAATCAATTTCTGACTGGGATTTGATTTCTCAATTTTTATTTCCTTGACGAGTTTCTAAGTAAAAAAACACATTTAATAATTGCTCAAAATTTATGTTTATGGAAAAAATAACATAATAAAATTTCTATTTCTAGGGGGTGGCGGTGGGCATCTGGCGTCTCATAGATGGTGGGTGGGTGGTAACGAGAGTGAATGATGAGAAGAGTTTTCATTTTTACTTTTGTTCTAGAATTAGAAAAGTTAAAAATTTTAATTTCTGATTTTTACTCCAAATTTATTTCTAGAATAGAAATTCGTTCCAGAAATAGAAAAATTAAATTGTGTTACTAAACGGATTTTTATCTCAAATTTATTCTGAAAAAAAAATAGAAAAATAGAAATTTTATCATAGGCGCTCTAAATTAACGCATAACGTGATATATTGCTTTAGATTTACGGATGGTGTATATGTCATCAATCCGAAAGGCTGTGCATTGACATTGATTGTGGTCCCGAGACTTGAACACATGCCGACGAAGACCTAGCTGCAAGTCTTGGTCTTTTTGTATTGTAGCCATGAGTCGGTCACTATAAACTGAAGAAAATTCAGTGGGTAACTCCAATTATCAAAAGAGGAGAGATGGAGAGCATTGCGGACGCAAGGAATATCCGAACGGCTCCAACGTGAGCTAGGCTTCCAAAGCCGTCAAGATCGGGATGTATTCTGGTGATTCACCGTCTGCAATTAAGAGGCCAGAAACAAGTCACATCTTAGCTAAACTGAAGGCGGATTGCCTCCGGCCGGAAAAATAAAAATAAATCATGATAATAATGATATGGTAAATAATAAATTAGCACATAAGATGATATGTTGCTTCAGATTTACCAATGATCTTGGCTACATTTGGTCGTCCGGATATCTAATCGGGATAGGACTTGATATGACAGGATATGAAATCCTGAGATTTTTTTATATTATGTTCATTGTTTGGTGAATCGCAGTACTAAAGTCGGATATGTTTACATTATATCATATACATTTTTTTTTATATAAATGGAGATGGTGAAAATCTCTCATAACACTATTCCTTAATTTATTTTTATTTTATTTTTCTTCTTTTTTATATTATTTTCTTTATTATTTCTTTTTTCCCTTTCATCATTCTTTAATAAAATTTTATCAAATAGTAAACTGTACTAACATACCTAAAATACACAAATACCTAAAATATATAATAAATATAAATATTTAATTTATAGATTGAATGTTTATTATAAGATATAATTAAAGTTGAATATATAAATTAAAATAAGATTAATTAAAGATAAATTTCTATTTTTTTAATTTCTTAAATTAGAATTCAAATATTATTTATATTGAAATATAATTTCAATTTTTTTAATTTAATAAGTTTGTTATTTGAGAAAAATAACTTTCCTATTATGAACATTATAAATCCTATCTACCTTTATCCAACCTCCCTCATGGGATAATTTTATTCTACCTATATCCCTTTTATATTCGACTTATCCTGTCTTGAGCGAGTACCAAACGTAGGATAGAATAAATCATATCTTATCTCGAATTTTATCCCGACTGCCAAACACGGCCTATATGTCATCGATCAAAAAAGCCGCGTATTGACATTTATTGTGGTGCTGAGACTTGGACACATGCTGATAAAGACCTAGCTGCAAGTCTTGGTCTTTTTGGATTGTAGCCATGACTCGGTTACTATGAAAATGTAGTGGGCGACTCCAATCGTCAAAAGCGGAGACGTAGCGAGCACTGTGGACTCAGGGCATGTTAGCTTGGAAAGTCGTGACGATAGGGATGTCATGATGTGCTTCGCCATGTGCGATGCAAGCCACATCTTAGCTTGCAAGCCACATCTTAGCTAAACTGAAGGCGGATGCCTACGGCCCGAAAAATAAAAATAATTCATGGTAATAATGATATGGTAAATAATAAATTAACGCATAATATGATATATTGCTTCAGGTTTAGCAATGATCTATATGTCATCACTTAAATTGATTGTGGTCCTGAGACTTGGGCACATGCTGACAAAGACCTAGCTGCAAGTCTTGGTCTTTTTGGAATGTAGCGATGACTCGGTCAATATAAACCGGAGAAAATGCGGTGGGTGACTCCAATCGTCAAAAGCGGAGACGTAGAGAGCACGTGGACCCAACGAAGGTCAGCTTGGAAAGTCGTGAAGATAGGGATTCGTGATGTGCTTCGCCATGTGCAATGAAGGAGAAAATATTGGGTGGGTTTAACCCTCCACGTAGGCCAAATGTATCACCATACAAAAATCAACATGTGGCAAATTTGGGCCCACCTGTCAGCGCCCACTTCTTCGTTAACTCTCCGTCTCCTCCCCTCCGTTTCCGCCCACACCTCTATTTCCCTCTTCTCTCTTACTTCCCTTTTTTCGAGAAAATTTCCCTTGTTAGTCTGACACACGCAAGGAAAAGACAAGAAAAGCAGAGAGAGAGAGGGGGGCTGGGAAAGAAGCGAGGGAGGAAGTCTTCTTCTTCGGTCATCTTCGACTGAGTATCCCCGCTCCCGACGCCGCGCTTCCCACCGCCTCGATAAGCCGCTCTTGACGCCATTGTTTTTCCCGCACGCCGCCGCCGCCCCGAGCGCCGCGGCACCCTTGCTCGCCACTACGGACGTGACCCGATGTTTGCAACTTGTCATTGCCTTCCTCTTGCGTCGAGATCCGCCTCCCTCGACGTTCTTGCCGTTCGTCACCGGCGTCGCGATTCTATTCCACCATCGATGACGCCGCTCGTTGTTCCGCCACGACGATGCCAACGACGACTAGGTGTTGTCTCGTTTGTCCGAGCAGCTGCCCACGACGTCTTCTCGCCCTCGTCCGCGACCCTCTCTCTCCCTCTTCTCTTTCTACTTCTCTTTTCTCCAACCGCCACCACCGTCACCGACTCTCCTCCTTCCGTAATAGACTCGCTCCAATCGCCGCCGCGGACTCGTCATCTTCCTCAAGCAAGACGATCGTCAAGGTAGTGGCGGCCACCGTGGCCGGCTCGGCGGTCGTCGTGGCAATCGGACTCGTAGACGAACACGGAGTTGGAATCGCCGTCGCCGTCCCCATCGAACTCCGATGCCTCGGAGGAATCCTCCTGGCGATGGCGGCATCGGTGATGGAAGGAGTGGAGCGATTCTAGGAGGGAGAAGCATAGGAGGAGAGAGAGGAGCGGCGGCGATAGCAGCGAGTAGCGGTAGGAAGAAGGAGACGTGTGGATAGAGAGAAGGAGCGGAGGAGGTTGAAGAAGGATGAGAAGAGGAGTGGTAGGAGGAGCGTTCGCGGTGGATCTTCTGGTGGTTCCAATTTGGAGACTGCGTTGATTCGGAATCGGTTCTAAAGCGGCCATGAGCCGACTCGAGCTCGAGCCATGGCAAACGCAAGAAAAAAGAAAAGAGAAGTGGAGAGAGAAGAGGGGGAGAAACGGAGGGGAGGAGAGAGAGTAAATGGGAGAGAGACGGAGTTAATGGAGAGAGTGAGCGCTGACAGGTGGGCCCAAAATTTGCCACATGTCAACTTTTGTATGGTGATACATTTGGCCTACGTGGAGGGTAAAACCCACCCAATATTTTCTCTGCAATGAAGAGGTCAGACACACGTCACATCTTAGCTAAACTGAAGGAGTGTTTAGCCATAGACGTGGCACGCCAGAGAGTGGAAAATAGTGAGATGGAATCAACCGGCTTCATTGAATTGGCCGCTCTGGGGTTTGACTGTGATGGTGTTCCCCTTGCAAGGTAAATGTGGAAATTCAACACTTATCCCATGACACCTCAAGTCTCGTATAAGATGGTTGAGGTCCTATGATGTTTCAGGTAATACTTACCTCAAATAATCACCGCCTTATGTGTTTATTAGGAATATTTCTTTTGAAGGCTTGGCTTACTTGTCATAATACATGGCATATGCTAGGAGATACAAATAAACCTGACTTCTCCTCTCCTTTTTTGGAACAGCATGTGGGGTGACCGGACCTTCCGTGAGCTTTCTTTTATTAGAACTTGTGTGTCCTCCTAAACTTTGCGGTTGAAGACATAAGTCTCATGTGTGAATCTTTAGCTGAAGCCGTAACTGTTCATATGCCGATAAGTGTACCACCACCGCCATGCTAAATAGGTAGTGTTAGAGATGAACACCCAATCACGATTATCTAATTCAACTCGTGATTTCCTCCTACATGTTACGTAACAGCATCCTAGCAAGCTTAAGATGACAGATAATTTCACATTTGATTGTGCGGTGACGTATCCTTTTACTGCTCCATGTTATACCTTAATAGGGAAAATGACATAAGAAGTGCCATAACTTTTGTATGACACGCACTTCATTGTCAAAACTTATTGAGTAAGCACTTGAGTACCTCTTTATAACAAAATGAAAAATAAAAACAATTACTCAAGTGTTATCAACGATTTTCTTTACCAAAAAATTCGATATAGCATTAATTTATTATATGTCGGCTGACGTGGCTTGCCGGAAAAATCCAATTATTAAAAAGTAACGCGTTGGCCTTAGTTCTTCACCAAATTGACTAGTCGGGGTTAAATTAGGGCCAAGAAGCAATCCCTAACCGTAATCCCTTGAAATTACTATTAAAATTGCAGCTGCTACCTGCAGCATCGTGAGCAAGAGCCCTAGTAGAAGCAGAGTTGAGGTCATTGAAGAAGAGGAGTTGCGAGACCATGGACTGGGTGAGGAAGATGACGTAGAGAGGGGGCGATGAGGGCAAGTGTGATTTGGGTGAAAATTCTTCCTCCAAGTGAGGATAATCTTGTAGGACTCTATAAATGCTGAAGAAACCCAATAAATTGCAGTTTGTGCTGGTCTCTGACCTTTGGTTTTGCACAGAAACATTAAGAATTGAGTTATTGGTGTTCTAGTTCAACGTGATTCTTGAAATAGACCAACCGGAGAGGTATTATGTAAAGCTTCACGTGGTTGCTGACGATGGGGTCGTTGGGCGCATATATCGTCCGTCGACTGCGTCATGGTCCTCAAGATCTCAAGCGTAAAACATTTGTTCATGATCATCACCTCCAAGTATCGACCACGCCTTCATCGCTGCCTCCTTCCAAATGGGGTCCAGCGCATCGTAGCTCTCCTCGAGGTCTCGCGCCACCTTCTTGATTAATTTTTGTTAAGAAAGTTATGCAGAATTAATATTTCAACGAAAAAAAAAAAACACATAGGACAAATCGCTAAAATTTGTTGCTAGAGATATTTAAGTGATCGTTTTTCACTAATGTGCTACTCGAATGATCACTTAAAAAGTTTTGATATTAAAGTAAACGCTGTAAAAAGTTATGGTACTTTTAGACTCTATTTATTTCGCAGAAAATGAATAATTTTCAAAATATTTTCTTAACATTAATAGCTTGTATCACTTGAAATAATTAAACAGTGGGAAATGTTTTCATTATCAATAATAATTTATATATAAATATTTTCGTGGACGATAAAATTATTTTTTCATTCATTCATTTTTGTAAGTAATGCACGCAATCCTTTATTTGAAAAAAAAATATTTTTTAAATTATTAATATTTCACAAAACAAACGAAGCTATTGTGTCTTTATACTTACCTCAGTCTCTTGCATGTTGATCTACATTAATACACTTTTAAGCCAGATATATCGATGGCCCTATAGCTTTTGGGTTTAAACCTTCGTATATGACATTCATTAAGAGCTTTCTTTGCTCCTTGTGACTGATGTGAAAATGTCGATCTTGGACCGGCTGGATCGCACAAGTTCAGCAGTGACCGGACAATCCAGGATTACACCGGAGACATAGTATGGATTCCACTGTTGAAGTGAAGAGAAATTAATGGCTGGCTTTCTTGCATAAATCCCACTCGCATGGGAGAGCGAAGGGGTTGGTGGAACAAAAAATGGTTAATTCGTAAAGCCATGTCTATGTATTACCGTACAAATCCAATGAGGAGTCAGTAGGAATTACCCCCATATTGCCGAAGCCTGAAAATTACACGATATCTTACCTCTTCAGTTGATTGAATGAGCATTTTCGGGGCTTTTCCCATTAGTGTGGACATGACATAATGATACGCGGAAGGTGACGATGCATGGCAAGCGACAGTGGTTGGTCCAGATCATGGTACAGTTCATTGATACCAATGGTTCGATCAGTGGTCATTGCAAATGATATAGAGGTAATAACGAAACTTCAAGCCAAATGCTGAAAATGCGAGCCAAAACTCACCCTCCTAAAAATTACTCTTCCTTCTCATTATCTACCATATGGTTTTTCAATGTGGATGCCTCTAGCCAGAAAAATATAGTCGATTCCACGGTGCATTGTAATAATAATACATACAAAAAAGAAGAAGAAAAAATAGCGCATCACTTGACGTATTGTTTATAATTTACCATTGGACCACATGTGATCAATCAAAAAATAAAATAAAATAACATAGCGCAACACTTGACGTATTGCAGATGAAGACGTAGCTGCAAGTCTCGGTCTTCTTGCATTCGAGCCATGACTCAGTCAATTATAAGCCGTAGGAAATTCAATGCGGGGGCGAACGAGCACCACATGAGGTTGCGTGTTACTTCCGCTCCTCTTAGTAATTTGACATTAAGATGAGACTAGTGAAATGTACTGTTCTATAGCCATTAAATGATGTCGGCTAGACGGAGAGCTCACGCTATAAATGTAAGGCGTGCATGCATATCTTCCTCACACTTCTCTCTTCGACAATCTCCACTGCTCCATGACAATGGCAAGATCAATTACGGCTTTCTCGTTTGCATTGCTTGCAGCTTTAGCTTCAGCAGTAGTCCCTGCGGTTCAAGCCCAACAGATTCCAGGTCTCTCTCTCTCTCTCTCTCTCATGCGTGCGCTCCTGCGTTGAGAAAAGTTTTTGAGTTCGCATGAGATGCTAAGAGAAAAGTTTTTCGGTTTCCATGAGTTTGCACGCTTTGCTTTGACTATAAGGAGAGAATAAGGAGGGGGCAAAGTCGAGTGAAAATCTCAGAACAAATTAGACTTTTTATAAGATGGGAGGGGAGGAGAAATCTAAGGCTACGCATGACAACGCTTCTTAGCTGGGGAAAAGTTTTTTTTTTTTTCAGAAATAATTCTTTTCTATTTCTATTCCGGAAAATAATTTCTGAGTAAAATGACCCATTTGGTAATTACACAAAATTTCTATTCTTGGAATAGAATAAGAATAAAAATGCATTTGGTAACGCAACAGTTTCTTTTTTGTATTTATTCGTTTTTTATTCTTGCTCACGGTATTTGGCCGGTGGTGGGTAAGCAGCGGGGAAATGGCGGCCGGCGACCGGCGGTGGCGGTAGCAACCGGCTACGGCGGCCGCGGCGGCTTCGGGCGGTTGGAGGTGGCCGCAGCAAGAGAGAAGAATAAAAGAAAAATAAAAAAGAAAATTAGCTTATTTCTAGAAATTGTTCTCGGGAACAAGAATCAACTTTTTTTTTTGTTTCTTGCTTTTACTCCAAATCTATTCCCAGGCTAACTTTCTATTCCGGGGAATAGAAAAACAACTTGGCATTATCAAACAGATTTCTGTTATTTTTTTTGTTTCGGTAAACAAAAGAACAGAAATTCTGAGGAACATAAATGTTGTCATGCGCTGCCTAATATGTGGACATCCTCAACCCCAATTTTCTTCTCTCCTTTCTCCCCAACACAGCATGACATTTCCCTGTCTTGTGGTTTAAGCTTCGTACAATGTTATTGTCCCATCAATGACGTCAAGAAATGTTGGCCATTTTAAGGCCTGCACGGCAACGTCTAATTTTTTTTTTCTGAAATAAAAAATAATAAAAATATATTTAGTAAGGTCAATCAGAGAGTAGATTTGGATTAGAAATAAGAAATAGAGAAAAATAACTTTTTTTTTGTCTCGAAAGTAATATCTAGAAATAAGTTTTTTTTTTCTTTTTTCCTCTTCTTCCTCCTCTTCCAATCGATCGATGGAGACTCGCTACCCACTATTGCCATCCGTCGCCGCTCATTGCCTGTCGTCCACCACCACCACTTGCCGTTTACCGTTGCTTGCCGACCGCCGTTCGTCACCACCTCTTGCTGCCGTTGGTCGCATCCACCCACTATTGTCATCTGTCGCCACCCGATGATCAGTTAGAAGAGGAAGAAGAAGAAAAGAGGAAAAAAAGAAAAAAATCTCAAAAAAATTACTAAAAAATTGAAAGAACTTTTACATCACAAACAAACTTGTGGGGTCATACTAAACGTATTTATATTCTTTTTCTATTCTAATAATAGAAATTTTGTGTAGTTACTAAACATATTATTTTACTAAGAAACTGTTTCAAGGAATAGAAATAAAAAATAATTATTTATAAAAAGAAACTATTCCAGAAAATAGAAATGTTACTAAATGCACCTTTATTATCTGTGTACCCCTCCGTTGGTCATGACCTTCTATTGAAACAAAATGGTCTCTTCTGTATATTCAAACTGATTTGATCTAAGCATCAAATCATCGGTCAGTTAAAAACAATAACTATTGAACTGTGGGAATGATCAGGAAACACCAAACTTGTTATGATGGTCCAATAAGACAAATCGTTTTTTCCATTTCACTTATTCTTTTTTTCTTCTTCTAAACTTGCAAGGTTTTATTAGTATTGATTGTGGGGCAACTAATGAATACACCGACGATGACACCAACATAACATACGGAACAGATGAAGGGTTCATAGACTTTGGAAAAAACATGCAGATATCCACGGCGTACATATATGATGACAATCGACAGTTGTCAAAGAATTTAAGGAGTTTTCCCAATGGACTGAGAAATTGTTACACTTTAAAACCAGTCCAAGGCAAGAACCACACCTATTTGATTAGGGCAAGATTTTGGTATGGAAACTATGATGGAAAGAATCAAACTCCTATATTCGATCTGTACGTCGATGTTAATCGTTGGACCACGGTGGACTACTGGGATGACAGATCGGCAGAAATCATGTATGTATCCCAGGCAGATGATATACAAGTTTGTCTTGTCAATACTGGCAATGGGGTGCCCTTCATTTCGGCATTGGAACTAAGACATATTGATGATGATGGCATCTATCGAGTAACATCTGGATTCTTGGAACGCGATGAGCGACTGGACATCGGAGGCAGCTCGGACTCCATCAGGTGATCAGCTACTTTCTATATACATATGTATAGTGATCATAGTCAAGAGAGATTCCGTTTTCTTTTTAATCGAATTTAACCATTTTGCAAACTATTGAAGGCACATGTATCCATTTAACTGAAAAAATGAGGCCAACCGAATTGGTAACGAGTCAAATGTGTGAAAGACTAAAAGGGGGCCACTACACAACGAAAAAAAAAAAGGCCAAGAAAAATCAACAGATTTCAAAACAAAAGACACTTAAAAAATCATTAAAAAAAATGATATTAGAGTCAAAGATTACAACAAAAATCATTAGATGATTGAAAATGTTAAAAGAGAAACAGAAAAGCCATTAGGTCCGAGGAAAAAAAAGGTATTTGATAATTTTGAAATTATAATCCAAATCAAGATTAGAATTTCAGATATGTATCAAAAACACTTAAGTTACTCCAACATAACAAGCGGACTGATTGGTTTATTTAGGAAAAAATTCAACCCCACTGCAAAAATATTAGAATATAATTATAATTATGTTTGGCCTTAAATATGCAACTAAATATTCAATAAACTAATATGCATTATATACTATCATAAAGGTTTGAAATGAAAACATTACAAATTATTTACTAGAAACATTAGCGTTATAGCAAGTTATCGATGTCAAATAAATATAAGGTCATGTCGTGATTTTGAGTTGCATATAGTTTTTAAATAAAACTCACCATCAGATGATGTGGTTGAGGAACAATCGTTTAGGGAACATTGGTAATTACATTTCAGTTCAAAAATTTAGTGATATAACAAATTGAAGATTTTGTAATATGAGGAAATTCACTTATTATTGGTAGATTGTCATGTCAACAAATGTAATCATATTCCTTACCTCTTTTCTATCGGACGTGTATGATTTTAACATATATTATTATTATATTAAATAAAGAGGAGCTCCTACTTTATGGAACACAATATATTTGTTTCTTCTTCAAGAATATTTAAGTAGACAAATCTTTCGATTAATAATTTATTTCACCTTTCATGTATCACGAACATAAAATTTAAATCTTTTCTATCTTACAAACAAATGTATTAAAATTTAAGTATTGAAATATTTTTCTCTTTCTTTATACTTTGGCTCAATATGTATTGTAATCCATAAACTTTACTCAATATGTAATGTGATTCTTAAACTTTTAATTTGTTCAATGTGGTCCGTGAATAAATTATATAAAAATATTCAATAATATTGCTCCATTAAGTCAAGTTCATAGACAAATCTCATAAATGTTAATTCTCGCATACACAAATGCGTGGGCATTTGAAAATATATGATAACGGTGTCTTCCCTAAGTGTCACCTTTAAGGTCGACACAATAAGATCGTTTTTTGTGAGGGATTGATCAGGTTGGAAAGAGTATTTTCTTATACTCTCCATTCATTTTGCTACTTACTTATTGCTTGTCCCTCTCCTTCCTCCCGTCGTTATTTCTTTATTTTAATTGCAACTCATTTGTATCGAAGAAGTTTCGTGCCTTGATAATGACATAATACTTTATATTAGTATACAAGTACGTTTACTAAATAAAAAATACATAAATCAGGTGCACTTGAGACATAGTAAGAACAAACAAAATATAATAAGCCAAAACATCATGTTGACTGTGATATCCTGAATTTTTTATACTTAATAATAGTATTTAGCATGAATTTATGTGATCGTTACAGTCATATCAATTGTAGAAGGGGATTGATATGCTTTGAATTTCATATTTTATGATATTCAAATTTCGAACTTATTGAATTGAGATTTTCCTAATTTTGATATCTTTCATTAATGATTTTAGTAGATTCAAAATATTTTCAAACTCACCAAAGTTCAGAATGAATATCGGTTTCCGTAAATCTCTATTTCTCTTCAATTGGCACGCCACTTCTCTTTTGTCTATCAAAATTTCTAAACCTATGCTTTGGTTTGAGATATTTAATTTGGTTGGCTTTTACATCATACATGGCATCATCAATTTCAACAATAATTCATTAATGTTTTGGGTGACTCATCCCTATATTTCATCAATGTATTGATGATTCATTCAATTACTTGGCCAAAAAAGAGGAGCTCATCTTCACCTCCATTTAAATATCTTCTTGTGGCAAATTTTCATTGGGCCATTTGTGCCTAGCTATTCTCATAGGGGCCACTTGAAGCTCATTCATTGGAGCAATTTGTTCCATAATCATTATACTAAAGACACCTCATGTAAGTAGACTTGCCACCCAAACTTTAGTTAAGCTAGGTGAGGTTTTTCTATTGGAACACTTAGCCTTGCATTTAAGTAAGGCAATCATTGTATAGCCATAGATGAAGATTATAAATAAGGGGGCCTTACCCCCTCATTTTGGGCATGCACTACCACTTCTTCTTATTACTCATGTTCTCTAGCAAAAGCTCCCATTTCTTGCCTATACTTACTTTCAACCTTGACCACCCGAGCCATCTTATATTTCTAGCTCTTCAAGTGTGTAGGATGGTCCCCTTAGGCATAACGGTGGAGGGGATGAGGTGAGGTATGATACCATCAACCCCTAAGTTGGATGGTGGCTTGCTTATGAAATAATACGGGAGTAGTAGTACTAGTGAGCCCATAACCCATTGGTCCCAAGTTTATATGTTTCGATGATAAGTATTGGTAGTTGTATAAAGAAAAGTAACATGTACTAAACTCATGCGGCTTTCTCGCATAATGTATGGTGACATATTTTGTAATACTTTCATGTGCATAATTATAATTATAGGATATTATTGAAAAGGACACGTGTAGCACGTGATGTACCTGGGACATCACATTGACCACATCATTATATTAGTTGCTCAAAATGATTAATCCTATGTTAATGGTAGAATACAACAACCCGTGCAAAGCATGGAATTATATCCAGCATATTATACAACTCAATGTCTACTCATGAAGAGGGGACTTTACATATACATATACAAAAAATAAAGGTGCTCTCAGGACATTCATTAAGGGCTATTAGTTATATTTTGAATATATGAGTATTCTAATTTCTTGAGATATGTTGTATTCCAATATTCACAACATAGATCGGTATGCTTTTTTAATAATGTTAGTTATCTTAACTAGTGTCACTATGACACTTGTTAATAATATGTAACTCTTCAACCAAAAAAAAAAAAACAATATGCATCTCTGAAGTTTGGTGCTAATACTCATTTTACGTAAAATACATAATTAATATACACAGCTATTTTGAAGTCCTTACATTCCATCCGAGGAATTATTCAGTAGTGGAATAAATAGATCTTAACCTCATCTGAACCCTTTTAGCCTGAAAAAAAGGGTGAAAAATCACATTTGGGAAATGCTATAAAACCAATAACATGTTTGTTTAATTACGTAAAATGAACTATATAAAACCGATGATTTGTGTGTACGGACGTGCTACAAGTCCTTGGCCACTAACGTCTCTTGACAAATATAATCAACTGCACATCATATTGCAATCTTCAAATTTTGCATTGAATCACCAGTGAGATATTTTGATTTTTGTAACCAACCAAAGCATTGGCTTTTCGCTAGTAATGTGTTAAATATGGTTCAATATTTCTATCGCTTATCCATATGAATTGGCATTTGCTAGTCTCTTAGTCAATTGCTTAATTGTTTACTCTTAAACTTTTTGTAAAAATGCCTCACTCAGGTACCCTAACGATGTTTACGATCGGATTTGGGCAATTAAAAACTATCCTGAATGGATCCCTCTAGACAACACACCTATCGTTAATTCATCTGATGATACTGATGCATATAAAGTTCCCCGCGAAGTTCTTTGGACCGCTCAAAGTACAATCAATGCCAGTACTCCATTGTATTTAGAATGGAGACCTTCAAGCTTTGTAGAGAAATGGATTGTGTGCTTTTATTTCTTTGAGACTGAGAGACTGACAAACGGCCGCCAGAGGGAGTTCACAATTTCCATGAATGATAATCAATTCATGAAGACAGTAAGCCTTGAATACTTAAAGCTAGTGGTTGTAGTCTCCACTCCTATTAGTGGTTCGCTCATCACCTTCTCAATTGAATCAACAAATGAGTCTGGAAATCCACCGATCCTCAATGCCGTGGAGTTCTATACCATTAGTGATCTTCCAAATGTACCCACAGCACAAGATGATGGTACGCTTTTATTCTTTTACATTTTGTTATTGTCTACATACACAAACAGTTGTGCTCCAACTAACATGGACAATAATTAGACAGCTATTCCAATGTCAGTAAGTAAGATTTAGGCAATCCTGTGCTAAATATACTAGTCTCCATTGTGGGTTTTATTTTATTCATGAACTCTGATCAATAATTACTTTGTTGGGATCAACGCAAGTGGCTAAGTATTACTTTGCTATCTGCTTAATTCCCCGCTTTGGCTACTTTTTGCTTGGTAATTGCTGGAAAGTCTCTTCAAATTGAAGCCCTGAGATGTTACGAGTCTTTTGAAAAACTATAAGTCTGTATGACTTATACGTGATTGATTGCCACCACTTTTTGCATCTCTATCCTTCTTTCTAAAAAATAATTTCTTTTTTGTGATTTAAACCACAGTGAAAGCTATCAATGACATCAAAACAACATTTCACATCCAGAAAGCAAGCTGGCAAGGTGACCCATGTGTACCAAGCAAATACACATGGGAAGGTCTAGATTGTAGCAATGGAAATCCTCCAAGGATCATATCATTGTGAGTCCTCTAGCAATGTTTCTCGATTACTGATTTTCTAGGTGAAACTTAAAAGAAATCTTATATGTCATGAAAATTGGAAATTTTAAGTATCAACGAGAAATAATATTTAAGATTAATGCAACCTCCCAAAGTGAATTCCCACATGGGATGATGACATTTTGCAGTGGGTGTGAAATTTGGAATAATTTATGAGCTCTCTCCAGTATCAGGTGAAATTCCCCAATAGCCTACTTCTCCTATTTTTGACATTAGTGTTCCAAAGTGCATTGTGTATGAGCAAGTATTGGGTCCTCCGAGAATAATTTTTAGGTAATCTAGGTCCAAAAGTAACAATAAATTATAGAACAAGGAGATAGTGAGGCCCATGCAAGGAATCAAATTGATGATTTACCCAAAACATTCACACTAGAAGGACCTAAAATATCTTCATTTTGAAGAATTAATTGCACAAAATTTTCTATATTGTGCCAAAAAATGTTGCCTTTATGAAGATGGCAATGACAGGATCATCTATTTTGATCTCCGATGATCAGGAAATTGGGCTCAAGCAATTTGATGGGCTACATAGTCTCATCACTGTCACGTCTATCAAAAATGGAAGACTTGTATCACCGTGCTTGAATTAGTTGTGTTTGCACGTCACTCATGATTAAGCACTCCCTGGGAGTCAACTCATGATTCAATTATTAAGGTTGTGTTTTAGGAGACATAGGCTGTTAAAACATTGCCTTAATGTGTGGAAACATACTATATTTGGCTATGGAGCTAATTAATTTGATATGAGGTGTTCTAAACTTGCTCTTTCCCAGAGATTTGTCCAACAATCAGCTTACAGGAGCAATACCAGAAACTCTGACAGAATTACCAAATCTTAGAATTCTGTAAGTTAGTGTGGCAAAGTGAATTAGCAAAAGATTTGAAGTGGACATACCTCTAATCATGTCTAAATTTGCAGAAATCTAAGTGGAAACAACCTAATCGGATCAGTTCCTGAAGCTCTTAAGAAAAGGGTTCTGGACAATACTTTGATCATGAGGTTCTCTCTCTCTCTCTCTCTCTCTCTCTCTCTCTCTCTCTCTCTCTCTGAGTCGTATGCTACTTCTATAGGGTGGAAAGACTATCAACATCTTCTTTTTAAAGTGATTAAAAACAATTAAGAAGGCCAACTTGTCATCAACATATGGCAACGTTGATAGGAATTTAAGTTCAGCTATTTCATTCTTTGATGCAGTTTAGCAGGAAACCCGAATCTTTGCCTAGCTGATCCTTGCCTGCAGAAGAAGAAACAAAATTCCATCCTTGTTCCAGTTGTTACGTCAGCTTCAGGCTTCTTTTTGATCCTCTTTGGTGCTTTGGCTATTGTTTGGTTAATTAAACAGAAAAGAAGAGCAGGCAAGCGTTCTTACTTGTGCTTTTGACAACAATCTTGACTTTGGTTTTCCATTGGTATAGTTCTAACTGCAACAGTGTCTTTTCTAGGATAATTAGTCGAGAAAACACAACTCAGCTTCTTGCTGTCTCTTCTTCCCCCTCCCCAACCCCTTCCCACTCTCACCCGGACTATCATTATACAATCTCATCAACCTCAGGAATAAAGGAAAGTTGGCACTAATCCAAATTCCCCAATGCTAGTAAACTTAATTACATAGTGGTCGCAAGGAAATGGAGAGAAAAGAGAGATAGGGATCTCCACAGCATGGCCACATCAGCATCGCAAAGCGTATGTGCATTATTCAGCTTAACATAATGAAATTTCTGATTTTTCTTTTCAAGAGTAACTGTGCTATGTACGGGAAGGACATATAATAGCTTGATAGTACAATTTTGTCCTTAATATTCTAAGGCTCCCAAAAAGAAAATTCGATTGTGCGATCACAAACTAATCTTTGTGAATTGAGCAAAGAACAATTATCTATATGATAGCATGTTGAAGGCGGGCAACAGAGAATCCAAGCCTAAATCTTTTGATTATTGTCCTCTTCTCCATTAATATAGCTCTTAAAACAGGATTGGTAAAACCCTTCCTATGTCTTTTAATTGTTGTGGACACAATTACCATGGGAAGTTATTTGCCATTAAGGTCTACTACCTGACAGGGTAGTCACTAAACTCATAGGAACTTTTTGGTACAGAATCTAGTGAAATGACGTTGAGATTAAAGAATCGACCTTTCAAGTATGGAGAGGTTTCAAGAATCACTCGAAACTTTGGACAAGTGATTGGTGAAGGTGGATTTGGAAAGGTTTATCTTGGTACACTAGATGACGGCACCATGGTTGCTGTGAAGATTCTCTCTAAATCATCAAAGCAAGGGTACAAGGAATTTCAAGCCGAGGTTAGATAGGATGATGCAATCACTCTTCTTTTTAAGATCAACTTATGATGACACTTACATAGACGTTTGTTTAGAAACTTCCTCTTAGACTATTGTTAGTATGCATTATTATAATGCACAGTTGTGACACTGCAGGCACAACTCTTAATGATTGTTCATCATGGAAATTTGGTTTCTCTGTTTGGATATTGTGGTGATTCCAAGCACATAGCTTTAATATATGAATACATGGCCCATGGAAATTTAAGGCAACATTTATCAGGTGCGTATTTATGTTCTTTTCTATTGTTTTCTTCTCTAAAATAGTCCTATAAAACTATATTTCTTGCTCACAAATAAAGTTAGGATGCATCCAACAGAGGGCCATCCAAAGGTCTTGACGTGGAGTAAGAGACTACAAATAGCTGTGGATGTAGCACAAGGTACGTGAATAGGATATCCACTGTTTTAGGTTCTTTCCCAACATTGCTTTGGCATTGTTGACGTGGTTTTTGCAAGGAGTTACAGGTTTGGATTATTTGCATTACGGTTGCAAGCCACCCATCATTCATAGAGACTTGAAGACTACAAACATCTTGTTGAACGAACACTTCCGAGCCAAAATAGCTGATTTTGGCCTATCAAGAACTTTTGCTACTGAAAACGACTCTTATGTGTCAACTTGTCCTGCTGGCACTCCTGGCTACCTCGATCCCGAGTAATGGTTAAAACTCAATATTATTGATCTAGTTCAGTTCAGGATCTCAATTCACATATAAAAATTAGCATTACCTAGGATTTCATCTTTGACTTAAAGATCCATTATTTGTTCTTCTTTTCCACCCAGGTTTCATTTTTCTGGAATCTTAAATAGGAAAAGTGATGTTTATAGTTTTGGAATCATACTCCTTGAGTTGATCACGGGCCGACCTGCAATAATGAGAAGTCGGGGTGGCAGCGCCAGCATGCACTTACTTCAGTGGTTGATTCCTATTGTTGAAAGCGGTGATATAAAGAGGATTATGGATCCCATGTTACAAGGAAAATTCAACGTCAACTCAGCTTGGAAAGTAGTGGAGATTGCTATGTCATGTACGCGATCAACAGCAAGTCAAAGGCCGAACATAAATGATGTACTGGTAGAGTTGAAGGAGTCTTTAGGGAGCGAATCAAGTGGTTCCTTTGAAATGACCTCCCTGGAGCTCCATTCTTACAATGCCCCTGTGGCAAGGTAGTAGAACTTTTCCGATCTAGAAAGGCTCTTTTTGTTTTAGGTAAAAGATAAACTTTTGTCCATAAATGTGTACTATCTTTTTTATTGCGTCATCCATTTCCCTTTTCTTAGTATAAATAAGTCTTCGAAACTCGTTTTATAACAATGATATCCTTTCATCCTTTGTTACTTCTTTCTCCATTCATAATGTAAGTTCATGACATTTCTAATACTAGGAATTAGAAATTCCTTATTAAGCGTGGGTGGAGGTAATTCGTGATTCAGACATTGAGGTTATCCATAGATGAGGTAATTGGCATTAATAGGCCCTTGCAGCACGTTCTTGTGGTTCAACTGAGATTTTAGTTGGAATCAACACAATTGATTAAGAAGCAACAATTTTGCAATGTTGAGGAGGTAGAATGAGAAAATTTATAATGAGGATTCTGGTGGTCTTAATGTAGTACTTCTCACAAGTAACCTGGGATGTACACACAAGCATCGTTAACAAATTATGGACACAAGACTTGAGCTTGACTTTATGATAATGCATACATTTGCAACATGTTTATATCCAAATAAAAGGCAATCCTGATCTCTCTAATTCTTAGAATGTGGAGTAGGCTTTCTGTCTCGGGGTTTTAATGCAACAAGCGATATCATTGATTAGACGAGAGCCCTGCAGTCGAAGAAGATGTGCATCACCATTGTAACATTGCCTGATTCGTCAAAAAAGGATCCACCCACGTGCCATGGATTTGTCCCATTTGTGACGATTAATGGCAGGATTCAGAAAAAATGGGGGCTCATCCTAGCGAGCGAACCCGGAAAAAGAACCATGATATGAGACTAATAGAAATTTGCACATACCATGACATAAGTATGTAATGTCTCTTCTAGTTCAGGGACTTTAGACCAAGCACTACAGACAACAATAGAACCCATAGAGTCGAAACAAAAATGTGTCTTGAACTCGAGTCCGTTATCGTCTGTTCTCCAATGACTTTGTTGGTCCACCATGAGAATTGACCAAAGCTTTACTGATCTAGTTAGTGACTATAATCCATCACTAGTGACAAAATAATTGAGACCGTAAGAAGAGAGAAGATAAGGAAATTAGAGTTTGAATATCGTCATCTATTTAAATTGAATGTTTGCTAAGTTGTCGACTTCCGTAGAACCTAAATCAAAGCTGACATTACACTGATGATTAGATAACAATCATCGATTTAGCCAAGACATTGTCAAGAGCAACTGGAGTAACTAAATACTGAAATAGAGATATGGTTTGATAAAAACATCAAAAAGAAGAACAAAGATGATCAGTAGATGTAAAGGACACATTAGAAGAAAAATATCTTGGTTCGTCAATTAAAAGCAAATCTTAGCAAGGATAATGTTGTTGTCTCATAGTAGATGATGGACCAAAGAAACGGTCAAGTCCATTTTCTCTTTTTTGGAAAGGCAAACCTTCTTCCACAACAAGAATCTCTTTTTGAATTGAAAAACCAATCAACCAAAATTCTTTTCTGGTCGAATGCGAAAGTAAAACTCACTTTTACTTCAGCAAAGTCTTTGCTCTTTAATTTCTTTAATCGGAGTGCAATGTGCATTATTGAAGCAAAAATCATCTTTATTGTTCTCAAGTATTATGGTGGTACATCATGTAATTAGTCCAATGCTTTTCTTGCTCAAACCATCAATAAAATCACTGAATGAATCACTCTTATCAGGGATCAATTAGGAATTGTAAGACAAGTGTATAAACTTTTAAATGCACTCCACGTCATTCCATACTTTCAAAGCAAGTACCCATTTCACCTAATTTATTAGACTCAATTTGGCTTGAAGACCAGAGTTAATGGGAAGCCTATGTAAATTAGTATGTATAGACATACGATTTAATTTGTTATTCTAATAATGTGGGACTATTATGTGTAGAAAGTTCATGGAATCAATACTATATGTTCTAAAATCTTCAAGTCTTGCATCTAGACACTATCCAATATTTAAATGTCATCTCGAAGTATCACCACATCTCTTGTTTACAAGGTTCATATGTTCTTTACACACACACACACACACACACACATAGTCTTCCTCCATAACTAAATTTAATCTTTTAGATTGAACTTTTTAACATAGTATTAAAGTCGGAATCTGCACCAATTTATTTCACATGTGCGATCCCTTGTTGGTCAAATTTGACACGTCAAATCATGTTTGAACGAGATAGGAGGTATTAATATATATATATTTGTATAAATGTGATCTCCCTTCATGTCATAATACTCGCGGTATATATGAAGTTAGTGGAGAAACAAGAGATAGCCCAAAGTTTAAATCCATCAACTATACTTACTTGACCGAACCAAACCTAACTGACTAGTCAAAATGAATTATTACATAAATAAGAGTTACAGAAGTCCTAAAACTCGTCGTAAAATTGCAGTTAAGTCATAATGCTTTTAAAAAATACAATGAAGTCGTAAAATTATTTGTAGGGATTAAGTTTTGAATTCATCTTTAAGCATAATTTAACTATGAAAAGTCGCACTTGACTTGCCATATTAAATTCGAGAATCAATTAAAAAAATGAGAATATTTAAATGTCGTCGCCCTTGCCCCGTCCCACCTTTTGATCAAGCCGCTCACCGGACTCCATCCAGCGGGCCCATCTCAGCCGTCCATCTGCTTTCTTTCTTCGAATGATGCCAAAGGGACAGTGTGGTGCGCTACCGGGTATAGAGCGAGATCTCACTTCCCTTTCAGCGCGTGGGAGTAACGACTCGATCCTCGTCGTCCACGTTTCATCCCCATTGGGTGCTTTTTGATTTCAAGGTGGATCCCACGCGTGTGCTCTTACTTGCTTTTGCGATTTTCTTTATCTATTTTTCTTTTCAATTTAAATCCTCATTGCCCATTTAATAACAAAAAGAGGTGGGGATACTTCGGATGCGTTTGGTAACGATTACGTTAGAAGAATAATATTTTATTATAAATAATTTTTTCTGATTCTATTCTCAAAAATAATTTTTGAGCAAAAAAATGTGTTTGGTAACTTCTTAAAATTTTTATTCCCGGAATAGAAATATGTTTGGTAAGATTCTTAGATTTTTTTATTTCTTTTAATTTTTTAATTCTTTTATTGTATTTTCTTTTTCTCTTTGGCCAGTTTCCAGCCACGGCGGTGGCCAATGACCGGCTAGGCGAGGTCTAGCAAGCTCGCCGGAGGCCGGCCTAGCCACAACGAGGCTTGGGTCAACAAGCATTGCCGTGGCTCGGTGTCTCCGGGGGCCGGCAATGCTCCTGCAAGGTTGCCGACCCTCATCTAGTCAGTGCCGGCGCTGGCCATGGCTAAGGCCGACGACTGGCCAAAAGGAAGAAAAAGAAAAGAAAGAGAAGAAGAGAGAAAAAATAGATTTTAGAAATTGTTCTCGGGAATAAGAATATACATTTTTCTATTTATTGTTACTGTTCCAAATCTATTCCCGGGAACAAAAATTTTACCAAACATGTTTCTATTCTTTTTTCGTTCCCCGAAACAAAAGAATAGACAAAACAAAAGAATAGAAATAGTTGTTCCGAGAAACAGAACTTTTACTAAACATGCCCTTCAAATGCTCATCTTTGTCGGCGATTTTAATTCCTCATCCATCTGACCCCACAAAAAGACTCAGAGAATTCCTCATTACAAAAGTCCGCGACTTATAATTGTTTTGCGGTCGATAAATGAAAAATTAAGAGCTACATTGAGTAAAGAAATAAAGAAGAGGACGGGTTGGCATATGCCGCTATTTTAAATAAATTCATTTAATTATCATATAGACATAGATTGGGACAACATTTTTTATCCATTACACTTGAAGTTGAGCAAGGTAGATCTATCCCATAAAGTGTGCCTCAACCTAACAACTTTACAACAAAAAAATGGTTAAAAAGTTATTTACGGTCCGGTTGACATAGCTTTGCCAATAGATTTTCAGCTACAAAGTTGGCTTGAAATTCATGTGTTTGGTAAAAGGTTTTGAAAGCCCACTTGTGAACTGCAATGCATCTGTAAAGAAGTTTCTCTCAAGGCACCTTCGGTTCAGCATTAGCAACATTCTAGCTTTCTCGACACATTGAACGGTAAGTTAATGAATTTTTGTTTTATTTCCTATCTTACCCACATTCAATAATCATAATTTTGATTTTACACTTTTCAAACACAAAAACCTCAATTCTACTCAAAAAATTCATGAACAAGACCGTCATCGAGGGGTTGAGTGTTGCCCAAGGTTGACGTCATGGGTCAGTTAGGCGAGAACTAAGGGCTTAAGGCAAAATCTGGAGAATTCAGGGGGCACTTGAGCTCCGTTAGGATTCAATCCATAATCACAATGATATAGAAAACAAATTAAGAAAAAAAATCGAGACACAAGGTTTTTATCATGATTACCCTTAAACTTAACATCTCACATCTCTCGATTACATCCATTAATTACAAGAGAAAAATGTCATATATACTCAGTAGTTGTTTATGGGCCCAAACCTAAATTACCGATCATATATGGACCTAAATTTGAATAGCCTTCTATCAGCTTGGGGGCGACCCTCGGATCACCACTCGATCACTGGGGAACGAAACCCCCGTGCCTTCTTGTTGATGGGGAATATGAACTTTACCTCAACAAGCTCACCATTGTTTCTAGATCTGGCTTGTCACTGTTCCCAACTCCGACATTCGAGCGCAACGGCCTATCGCCTGGGGTGCTCAACGCTCACCCCCAATCTATATGTAGCTTGACGAAGTCACAAAGGAAGTGGTTGAATTTGCGCGACACTAATGTCTAGGACTTTGCAAATATGGGATTTTGGAGATCTGGGAGGTCGCCTGGGGTTGTGCAAACTTCAATGTCGACTCACTTGGGATTTCACAACCTCAACAACAATTGTTGCCGAAGCTTCTAGCTTCACTTGCCACTATTGCAATCTTTTTTTTTTTTAAACATGAAGTCATTTATGTAGACACTATTTGCATTTTGTATAAATCCTTTAGCCTATATGCACATAGTGTTTACTTAACACTATTTGCATTTCATTAAGAGCCCTTTAACCTAAATTCCTCTACATTTATGTAAAAGCATTTCTCAGAAGCTCTTCCAAACGCTTCCTTAGTCATAAGTGAGTTTGGAAGGCTCTTTAGGCGTAAGTTAAACATTGGACTCATCCCATATCGTCCCATGGTGAAAATTGTATATTTGTGCTGCATCGGTTCAAAATTTAAAATTTCAAAAGATGAGACAAGGGGGAGGACGAAAGGATGACATTATATATTCGAGTGTATCATTTCTTCTTGCACAATTATTAATTGATTGGTCTCTCCTGAGGATAGAAACAGATTGCTACTTCCGAAATGTCCTTTTATGGACATCCTATCGCCAGCTATATGTAATTGGCATTCGGGCTTGAGCCATTATTTGGCGTACGTTATATTTTTTATAGCTTAAGTCGACGGGTTATGATTTCTTTGCGGTCAATGAACGAAGAAAGAAGAGCTAGATGGAGAAAAAAGGATAAACAAGAGGAGAATATGGATTAGTGTATGGAACTATATATGGTAAATTATTGGTGTGACTGATTTATAGGTCCTATAGTCACTTGGACGGATTACGACTACATTTTGAGAGATGGGACTTGACCCGAGTGAATTAGTTGAAGCTACTCGAGCTACATAAATTTGTATTGTCGCGTCCGCCTATGCCCGATACTTTTACGAAAGAACAACATTAGAATACTATTTTAATCATGAGAAAGTTTGGAAGGCTCTTTAGGTGCAACAAAAGCACCTGACCTATCCCGTTTTATGTGATTTAAGATGGTGAAAAATGTGTGAATATGTCACATGAATTTTATCTTATTGTATCATGTATATGGTTAAAACAAGAGCCAAGAGAGTGCTCGCTCCGGTGCTCAACATGTAACACTTAATTTGCCTCTATGACACATCACAAGTTATGGGACATAATTGTGCCACATGGCTCGGGTTCAATCAATTAGCATTAGCTTAGTGATCTGTCCCACTAAGCCTTCTATCACTTATTGAATTTGAATTGAAAAATGGATAAAAATGTATATTCAAATGTATTCTCGAATATATTTAACTAATAAAAATATGCGCCTCTTCTTGAATTGAAAATTTCGACTCCCGTGTCTATTTTGAGGGAGCGGTCACCGAGGCCTGCCACTTTTTTTTCTTGCCTAACTTTTTTTATGCTGTAGAATCATTCAAACCTCATTCATGGGCCTATGTTATGTCATCATGGCAACAAAGAAACTGATCTGAACTACTCAGTAAGGTGGTCCAGGACAAATTTTCAAGATCAAGATGCGAACACAATGAATTATATGAGAGAGAGAGAGATGAATAGTGTTGGGAGTCGAGTGAGGCAAGTCTCTGGGAGCGCTAGATTTCAAGGGTAAGAGAAGCGAAGATGAAACATAGACGAAAGAAAGTGGGAGTGAGACGAAGATGAGACATGGAGGAGAGGGGAGTATTGAGCGAGAGAGACGAGATAAAGAGTCAAGAGAAGAATTGTAATCCCAAAACAAAACAAAAAAGAATATAGATTGTCAAAATGTACGTGCAAGTTGTGTTAAAAAAAAGTTTCGTATCCAATAATTGATGTGATTTAGAGTAAGTACTATATCTAGTTGGCTCATAACTCATTGGTTCAAACTTTTAAATGAATGTTGATTCGGTTGAATGCGTTGACAAATTCGAACTTAAACCCTTTGCAAGCAATCTCCTTTAGCGAAAGGTATTGAGCTTTTAAATAGGTAGTGAAAAAAGAAAGCCAAATCGGCGAGAGATGTGCACGCGAGCTGGACAAGTTGAATTCAAGTTTTTCTTAGTTGTCATCTATTCTAGATAAGTTGGGGCCGGATGTTGAAGAATTCACTAGAGTGAAAGTAAGAACCGAATTAATTTGCCCTATCCAAATGAAATTGAAACGTGGGCCTTATCATATGGGCTCGAAAGCTCTCTCCCGCAGGCCGTGCCGAAGACCAAATTGGGCCGGCATAAAACAGACAGGGCCCATTTTCTCGACCGAGCCCCTTCCCATCCGCAGACAGGCCCGGTGAGCCCGCGACTGGGAAGCCTCGTGATCCGGGAACAAGCCGAGGCTTCATGTCTGACTGGGACCCAGGCGCGGGATTCAAAAAAAGGGGAAAATCGGGGCCGTCGATACACGGGCCCCACCAATCGACCCCACGTAGATCCGGGCGCGGACGATGGAGGCTCGGCCGGAACAAGGAGGGTGGTGGGGGGGGGGCCACCGTCGTCCCATTTCCATTTCCCCAACTTCGCACTCCGTCTGCCAGGTCGAGAAGAGGCGGGAAAAGAGAAACGCCGAGAGAGAGAGGGAAGGAAGGAAGGAAGGAAGGAAGGAGAAGGAGATGAAGGAGAGAGGGAAGGGGGCGGGGAGATCGGTGGACGAGAGGTACACCCAGTGGAAGTCGCTCGTCCCCGTCCTCTACGACTGGCTAGCCAACCACAACCTCGTCTGGCCCTCCCTCTCCTGCAGGTTCTCGCTCCTCTCTCTCTCTCCTAGGGTTTCTCGGCCGCTTCTCCTGCGCTGTCTTTCTCTCTCTTTCTTAGCTCCTCTCGTTTCGCATTGCCGCCGAGGGAGTGTAGATGGTGCCGTGTTTTTGACCCTGAGCCGCTTGGAATTCCTTCCCAACCTCACGTGGCTTCTGGTTGTGACCTGACCGTAGACACGTGCGCATTGGTCCGTTTTTATTCGTTTTTTTTATAGGAGGAGATGGTTGTGAGGTTTTCTTTTTACCCAATGATGGCGACCGGCGAGCGACGACTACGTCTCGGAGTCGTTGAGTGGGGTTAGGCTGTACGCGTCATTTTTGAGCCGTTGCAGCTGTGTTCTGTGCTTAGTCTCGTCGAAGATCCGAGCGTTTTCGGTTCTTTCCGTTTTCCCCGTCGTCTCGGGTCCAATCCCTTCGAAGCAGATGTTTTTCTTTTACCCGTGACATGTGTGTTTGTTCGGCATTCGGAAGCTAGCAGATATCTAATGCGAATCGTGGTGGTGCTGAATTGAGCCCCGTATGTGATCTATCGGTACATGAATTTTAGTGGCTACATCGAAGGATTCGTGAGAGCCAAGAGAAAAATTGTAGAGCAGGACTTTGGGGAGTGCGATTGCCTGGTCATGTTTTTGAAGTCTGATTAGTTTTCACATGTAGCAACCTTTTCAATGGTGGTGACTGATTAATATGGTTGGTCGTCGGAGCTTGCAATTTTCCTCTGTTGTTGTCTACCAGTCCGTTCAATGCTGCATATCAGTCATAAAGTATACTGCCTAGGCTGTTAACTGTTCAAATGTCATCTCTAGAAGCTATCCTCAGTTGCTCTCGTGGTTATCAATCATGTTTTTTTCTTTTTTTTTTCTTTTTTTGCTTGGAACATGTTATTCACGATAAAGTGGTTATGCTCATCTCTGTATGACTGTTTGTATGGATAACAGTGTTTTGTCACATTAATTGTCACGATTAAGTTTGATGTGGATGCGCTGCTATCACGCTCTTGGCTTTCTAGGGTTTATGACTTGTTTTGTGGTGGAACTTAGTTGTTTGTTTGCCTGTTTGGGCTGTTGTGACTTTTTAATTCCAACAGATGGGGTCCACAGCTCGAGCAAGCTACTTACAAAAATCGACAGCGTCTTTACCTATCTGAACAGGCAAGATTCTTCTTCAGATCCAAGAAATGAAAGAATTTATGAAAGGGTCAATGTTTTTAGCTTGATTTATAAGTAGAAAGAAGTGGTTCTTTTACTGTCTCGTGGCATAACTGCAAGAAACTTTAGTTTCAAGAAATTTGATTCATGGATTTTTGTACTACAATTTAGATTGGGGCCGATTTCCACTGATTCATAATTGTACGACTTCGTCCATCTCTTCCTTTTACGGTCACATGTGCTTTGTTCGATATTTTTTCTTTTTACCATGGGTTGTCCTTTGAAGTCTAGATAGTCCAATCGGATGATGTATATATGCATTATTATGAGCATAGATTCTGATGCATCATCTTATTCTACACAGACAGATGGCAGTGTTCCAAATACACTTGTTATTGCAAATGTCGAGGTTGTCAAACCAAGAGTTGCAGCTGCAGAGCATATCTCTCAGGTACTTGTTCATTGGGTTTTAGTGTCTCTCACCTGAAAGTTAATCTGTCTACATTAAAGCATATGGTCATTCCCTTTCATGAAGTCATACTATGAATGGACTTGTAGCACTGATGGTTTACTATGACAGTTTAATGAAGAAGCTCGCTCTCCCTTTGTCAAGAAGTTCAAAACTATTATACATCCTGGGGAGGTAACTCATCTTCTTTCCTTATGCTGGTATAATTTACGTGGCATTTGTTCGCTGATGAAATGCAATTATTGATTTCAAATTTTTAGTTTTTCCCCTTTCCCAATGGGGGAAATTGGCTATCATGACATCTAGTCGAAACTGGGTCCTTTTTCTTAATGGACTTTATTTCCTTATTGATGACAAGCGTTGGAACCATTGTGCACCGCACATGTTGATTGGTGAGGAATTTGGACTTTACCATCTGTAATTGCTTAAGGAAGTGGTAGCTTACAGGCTATCGTGTTCAATTAGTGGCCAAGAGATGCATGCTACCTGGTTTATTAAGTTTGGCATGCAATTGCCCAAAACTTTTGGTCCCCTCAAGACTAGAAAGGGATAGTTTTTTCAACTTTGTAGTCCCTTCATTTCAAAAGAATGATCACACTTTGGCATTTTCTGTTTTCACTATAAATATTGCTTTCTGCGGTATGTTTTTATCTTTTATAGTGAAGATTTGCTATGGAATATGGGCTCCATTTTTATTATTATCCTGTTCAGAATTAATCTGAAAGTGATCTATTTGCTATTGCTCCTTACTCTGGAAAGGGTGCTGGGTGCAATGTAAGCTATAGAAAGTTGGTTTGCTACTTCTTGTCTCAAAAACATGTGTATCAATGTTCTTAAGAAATCTGGCCAAGCGAGAGAAATCAATATTGCTCTCCATTTTTGTGATTGACTGCTCTTCACCTGTTTTGGCTAGTGTGCACTAGACTTGCCTTGACAATCTTTCTTCACTCAGTGAATTTCGTTGCTTCACTGCTTCTGATGAGTGAAGTAAATCTTGTGGGCTGTTGAAATGCAGGTAAACAGGATCAGGGAGCTGCCCCAAAACAGTAAGATAGTAGCAACTCACACCGATAGCCCTGATGTAAGCAGTACTTTTTGTGTATTATTGTTTGATGAGGAGTTTTAGATCTTCTCCTATCTCTCGTGGTTTTAATATTGGACTAGTTAATGGTCAAATGTTCTCTCTGTTAATGCAGGTTCTCATCTGGGATGTTGAGACCCAGCCTAATCGCCATGCTGTTTTAGGTGCTTCGACTTCACGTCCAGATCTGGTGTGTTGAATAGAAACAAACTTTTGGAACATGGCCAGTGATTGACAGTGTTGATCATAATCATATGGAATTGTGTTCTTGTCAATCAGTTAGTATATTGTCACAGGAAATTGTTAGGTTCCTATTGATTAATCTAAAACCAGTGACAATTTGTTCTGCAGATACTCACCGGGCATAAAGATAATGCTGAGTTTGCTCTTGCAATGTCCCCAACCGAACCTTTCGTTCTTTCTGGAGGTTAGTAGTTGTGATTGACAAATTCCTTTTTCCTTTCAGCTTTAGGATGTCTCAATATGTCCCCAACTGAACCAATCATTCTTTCTCTAACTCTAGCTGTGTCTCTTGGTGAACCCTTGATTATTTCTCTGGCTTTGTATTCCTTGCAACAGGTTCGATTATTTTGAGTGTGAACATATGGCATGTTTTAGTATAACGGTACCATGTCAAGGTTGAACAGACTCAATTTTTTTTGTTCCTTATGGAATGAAGAATAATAATCAGATAGTCAGACTGGTGATGGTAGACAGTGATGCCAGAACTAGCCAGAGCTATGAGCTTCAATGTTGTTTGATTTGCTTAGAAAAATGGCCACATGAGCAAATTGCAGGGCTCATTTGTTTATTGCTATGTTGTACTGACAGATTGCTTCATATGTAGCCGAGTTTAGTAGCTTCTTGGATTATGGAGACGGTTTCACATTGTAGCAAGATATGTGCAGATACTAGATTGCAAGTGATTCACTCGAGTGTGACTAATGTTTGTCATCAGTGAATAAAAAGCTGAAATTTCACTGGGTATCGTAATGTCCTGAAGGTTTCGGAGTTGTTCTTATAAGTTCTCTCTTGTTGGTTTTGTGACAGGTAAAGACAGATATGTAGTTTTATGGAGCATTCAAGATCATATCTCAACTTTGGCTGCAGATCCTGGGTCTGCAAAATCTCCGGGGTCTGCTGGAACCAACAATAAGCAGTCTTCTAAGGCTGCTGGTGGCAATGATAAGCCTGGGGACAGCCCTTCAATTGAACCTCGTGGAGTCTACCTGGGGCATGGTGACACTGTTGAGGATGTGACTTTCTGCCCGTCAAGGTAGCTCACTATAAAGTCAGACGTTATTCATCAAATGCAATATGATATACATACACTTTTGTCATTATTATAGGTCCTTTCCGTTAATATCACTTAGTTTGAACCTAATTATCGCTACTTACATCTTAAGAAGGCAAAGATGAAAAAGAATTGCAAATTTTGGTCATATATATCTGGCAGTTAACACTCAACTCTTATTATGTTTTCTGCATTTGTTGCAGCGCACAGGAGTTCTGTAGTGTGGGGGATGATTCTTGTCTCATCCTATGGGATGCAAGAACTGGCTCTTCTCCAGCTATCAAGGTTAGGGTTGTAAGCAAGTCAAACTACCTGTAGCTACTCGAACTCGACTAGCAAATTACTTGAGTCCGGCTGTCTTCCGAATTAATTTATTTATCCCTAAGTGTTGATTCCTTTGAAGTCTTTGGTTTTGATTTTACTCAGTGGACTTCTGGTTGTCTATTTCACAGGTCGAGAAAGCTCATCATGCTGATCTTCATTGTGTTGATTGGAATCCTCATGATGTAAACCTGATTCTAACCGGGTACTGGAATTATGCAGAATTTTTGAAATTGTTTATTTAAGAATTGTTTCTGGAGAAGCTCATATCTTGCTAGCTGCTTTACCTTTAGTCTAGTTTTTACTGAACCTCGGCTACTGGTTCTTCCCTCCCCCCCTCTCTTCAGGTCAGCTGATAATACAGTTCGCATGTTTGACCGCCGAAACCTCACTTCGGGGGGAGTTGGATCACCTGTCCATACTTTTGAGGGTCACAATGCTGCTGTGCTCTGTGTACAGGTCTGCTGCTGGTTTCCATAATCTCTATTGTAAAAAAGTCACTTCAAATATCATTGGTTCTTAATTTTGGAACAGGATGTCCTCACCTTTCTTTCCAAGTTTATAGAAAAATCATCGTCACTTCGACTATTTATTTTTTTACAGTGGTCTCCAGACAAGTCATCTGTCTTTGGAAGTTCTGCTGAGGATGGCATTTTAAATATTTGGGATCATGAAAAGGTGCGAAATTGTTGAGTATTTTGAATGATAGTGCATCTCTCTTGTCTCCCTGTAATATTTTTATTTTATAGGAGTATTATGGTAGCAGAAGGTGGAATGATACTTCTGCTTTCCTTTTCTGGCTTTATGGCAGTAGCTCTCTACAGTTGGTTCTGTCTACAATTTATTTTATATCTTTTCTAACATCTAGGTTCTAAATGGGAGGCACCTCTTTGTTTTCTTTAATATACTCAATAATTTATCCAAAGGAAAAAAGGAAACAGAAAGGGGAGTTTGTCCAGGAAATGAGTCACTGACCTAGGAATTTGTGATACCCTACTAAGAGCACTCACTATGCATCCACAATCATCTGAAAATGGATCATAGGATCAACTTACGTCAGTTACTTGCACTAACTGGACACAAGAGCAGGTTGGTAACTTGGTATGACCAATTGTATTCTAACTTCTTGAACTTTGGTGTATGACGTGCTTATATTTGGCGCACAAAACAGAGTATAGCAGCTACAATATTGTTAGCTTTGCCTTCATTTTTAAGGTGCTATTCATTTTACTTAACCTGGTCCTTTTGGTTGTTCCTCATAGGACAAGTTTAGTGAGTACTTTTCTTAGCAGTTGTTAGTCTGCTGCTTTAAGTACTTCATTGAGATAAGATAGTTTACGGGGAAGAGATATGGTACTGGATAGGATGCAATGGTAAAAAAGAGATCTAGTGTTTTCATCACATGGCAAAAACTCAATGCTGAAGTTATCTGATGTTTTCATAAATTGATGTTATTAACAATACTTCCTACATTATTTCGTGTTATTTGTCGAGAAATCTTTTGTTGCTTTCCAGATTGGTAGAAAGATAGAGACCGTGGGTTCAAAAGTACCCAATTCTCCTCCAGGGTTATTCTTCCGTCATGCTGGGCACAGGTGCCAAATTTGCTTGCTTCTCTTAGGTTGATCAATAGTTCTTCCAACTTTGACCTTTAATTGATGTTCTTATTGCTTATAGGGACAAGGTTGTTGACTTCCATTGGAATTCGTCCGATCCCTGGACAATTGTTAGTGTTTCTGATGATGGTGAAAGTACTGGTGGAGGTGGTACACTGCAGGTAGTTTCACTTTCACACCTTTCGCATTTATGCAAACCATCGGTTTTACCCTTAAATGCATGTCAGCAGCTTCATTCATATTTCATTGTCACGACTTAATGATACATTCTTGTGCTTGTGGTGGTTGGAAATTTGTTCTGAAATAAAGGATATATCTGTTGACTTTTATGCTGATAGCTAGCATTGATGTAGCCTTTCTATTTGGATCTATGCTCTGCATTACTAATAAGTTATCTTGAACAGTCGTATGTTTGATTGGGTCCAAATTGTTTACTGCAGATATGGCGGATGATCGATTTGATTTACAGACCCGAGGAAGAAGTTCTGGCTGAGCTGGACAAATTCAAGTCTCACATTCTCTCTTGCACCTCTTGAACTTCTCATTATAAGAAGAAAGATCAGCAAGGTTGATGACTAACTTGAAGTGGGAAGCAAGTTAGTCGTGTTCGATTGTTTTGTGTAAAAAGGAGCTCATCATCCTCGAGTTTCACCTCGAGTTTCATCCTTTTTTATGATGCTAGGGATTATTTAGTGGGTCTGCTTGAGGTTTAGTTTTTGTCTCGGTGTGGACATGGAGTTTGACAAACGTGTTCTCCAGCATTCCTTAAGGCCATGGCTGAGGGGCTCGTTGTGGTTGCTTCATTAGATTGTGAAGAGATTGCTTAATACTTAATCAGTGCATCTGTTTTGTTTGCTGATATTTTGGACCGTGAAAACTAGATCAGTTAGTTGATAAGCTTAGAAACTACAGGAGGTGGAGGTGCAACCTTGTGAGGTTGAAATAGGCCTGGTTACTTCCATTTGGTTGACCCGGATGATTAGAATCAACCTGTAACACATGCATGCTCTCTCTCTCTCTCTCTCTCTCAAATAGAAAGCTGGGAACTAAGGTGTAATGATCATTTTGGCCTTTAATCCTGAACTAAGGTGTAATGATCATTTTGGGGCCTTTAATCCTGAGAACTCCGGTGTTCATGTGCAATTTCATGTGCCCCAGCTAAGGATGATTTTGGATGTTTTCTTGGAGATCAGGTTTTGCATAGATTCCTTTAGTATGGATTGAAATCTTCCGCTTGGTATATTCCGAAGTTATAAATAGATGGTGAATCCTTAGGGCTCAAGCGATGGACCAGGCATCTCTTTGCCGACATGAAATGAATGAATATCGTAAAAGCAAGAGATAAGACAAAGCACTGATGATTAAAAAAAGAAGGGGTTAACGCCGTTGACGTAATCCGGCAATAGCAGGATGTGACAAATTTTTGGAACCTCTGTGAAGTAGTTGTACAATTTTTTTTTTAACTTAAAAACTAAATAGTCGGCTTTACGGTATCAGCTGTACTCAACAATCACATGACATCCATAAACGTCCGAAGGGAACTTCGGCCTTTACCACAAAACACCAATACCAGGCCAGAAGGCATTGTCGGTGTGCACCATCTTTTTGGTTCCTACAGTCGATAGAGTTTCGAAACCCAGTGTGACGTTATCCTAGAAGACGCCAAAGTTGCTTGAAGGGGAGAAAATTTACAGTTTCGTCTACGTACATTCCAAACGAACTTGTGCTTTTTCTATTTTCTTTAGGGCCACTGAGCAAAGTTTCGCTTGTCTTTGGGCCAACAAAGAGAGAAAAGTTTTGTTTTCTCATAAGTTAAGAACTCTAAACCAAATCCTTTCCACTGCTACACACATTAACATTGCAATATCAATACCAACCAAAAAACATTCAGAGAGAGAAGCGATGACCAAAACTGAGATCGCCCACTGACGGCTGATCTATCCCCCGTTAATCTGACAGGCTTCGGATCTAAATGTCAACATCCCTAGTCAGCAAAAGGCTTCGACAACATCAGAAGATCACTTGGACTCGCATCCATATCTCCATGTCAACGTTGGAGGTGGTCAGACCAAACTAAGTGTTCACGTCTCAGGCCCCGAAGCATGGCATCAAAAACCATATGCGGCTTTGATGAAGTGAGAATTCGAAGAATATACACAGTAGAGGCGCTAGTCTTTGTACTCGGTTAGCAAAGGCAGCGTTTAAATTAGTTTGAGACTGCTCTTGATTTCTTCGTTTTCTGCCTGCAAGTGGTGAAAGGGAGAAAATGTTAGCAAAATCCCCAAAAGAAAGGAAACCCAGCCTAGGTATTTGACAAGGAACCAACCAAAAAGAATCTTTCTTTTCTTGTGCTAGTAGCTCTTCAAATGAAATATCTGGGACTTCTGGATCTTCAGCTTCCATCGGTTCACCAGATTTAGCCTTCAACTCCATGCAGGCACCAACTTCAAGCATCTAGAGAGAGAGAGAGAGAGAGAGAGAGAGAGAGAGAGAGATCAAAATGTAGCGCCTATAGATAAACACAAGCAACTGATTGAAACAGGGAGAGACACGACAGGGGAATTATTGTGAGATACTTCAAAGGATAGTTCGAGAAAAAAAAATTGTGAAGTAAATGCTTTCACTCTAAATTAACAGACTTCAACAAGAACTAAGATGTGCATCTCACAATTCTACTACCAATAGCACAATTGCTAAAGCAGAAATGTCACCTTCTTGTAGGCTGGCGAGAGTTTGAGCTGCTGTTGTAGCCAGTTATAAACAAATGCATCTTCTTCAAGTCTCTTCTGTTCCAACTCTAACTTGTATATCTGGGTTTAAATAATTTAAGAGCATAAAGATTATAAAATCCACTTCCTACTAATAAAATCACATTGGATTCATGGCAAACCTGCTGACGAAGTCGCTCAAAGGAGGATCTATCCGCCTTAAAAAGCAAGGCTTTTGCTATTGTAAACTTGCGCTGTATAACCTCCGACCTGTGTACAAAGTTCGACTGTTAAGAATCTGTCACTATACACAGATCTTGAGATAACAAGAAAGGTAGATCCAAGAAATAGAAATTCTATAGACGGCATGCTCAGCTCCTAGGCAAAGATGATTGAGACTACTCAAAACATTTTGAAAACTCAAAATAGGAAAACAAAAAGGGGCTAACGGACCACAGTTATCATGAGTCAAACATAAAAATTACACGTTATTTTCTGGGATATTCAGAACCCCCCAACACCACAATAAGTTGGCGAATGCTGTTTTATTTGGGGATCAGTTGTAAGTTCAAAATTTCGTTGGGAGCAAAGGCATACAAAAAGAGCCCAAGACTGAAAAAAGAGCTCACTTACAGAGAAGCTATAGACCTTTAAAGGTGTGAAGGTTAATATTTAGGAGATGAATTTTTTTTTAGCTAGCATTTAATAGATGATGTGACACTTACTTGTGTTGTAGCTCATTTCTAGCCTCAACCAAGCAATTAGCGAACTGGCTGACCTGCAAAATGGTAGAAGATGCAAAACTTAAAGCCCTTAGCAAATGCAAGTGAGCCCAAATAACCTGAGATTCCTTCCACATAAAAATGAGCATTTTGGCATGTGCAAAGCTTTACCAAATAAGTACGAATACGAACTTCTTAACCGAAGGAGAAAAAAACTATTTTGACCAAGGAAGAAGATTGACCTACAGTCTGCTTAACATATAAACAAATAAAAAAGGACCCTGAAAAACAAATTCACACAAACTTAACACAAAAGATGAGAAGTACAGTATCATGATAAATCATTAGACGAAACCAAAAAAGTCATTTCCAACACATCTAGCAAAATCTCTAGCACCAGCAATTGTCATTGACATAATAAAACCTCGACACGTGTAGCATAAACAAACAAAGGTCATTGCCAATTCCAAAAGATTGATTTGCAATTGCTTTTTCAGGGAATTACAAAAGGTTTTGAAACTAGAAGTTCATATGATTTAAATAAGAAGAAATTCAGCAGAAATATCATGATGCAGCATCTCTACCACGCCTACATGCAAAAGCAAAGGGCATAGGGTATCGTTTGTGCCTTGCGTTTATCAAATACTTTCCCTCAACAGACTTCTTAATTATTCATAACCTCAATAGTAATGGCCAAATGTCGTATGAATGTGCACCGCGTTAGAATTTTACTTCCATAAGTTCAGAAGGCTGCCAATTTAATGGATTTGATATTAACACAGTTCGCCATCCCATAAACTGATTTAACCAGGGAAACTTGTTGAAACTACTTAAAGTAACACACAAAAATCTTCCAAAATTATGGCACATGCATCGCAAATGCATCCAGACTCGCCGGTATATGACACAGATAAGAGCTTCATCATCCAAATTCAGCATTCCAATTTCACGATATACAAAAGCATCATGAATATCAAATCGAATTTATACGGACATTACCACCCAAAAAGCATTCAACAGCTCATTGACCTAAAACCACTAGCATCATAAAACCGCCGCATCTTTCTGGCTCAAACTCCAACCTAAAACCAATCTAAATCCCTTACCAAAAAAAGAAAAAAGAAAACCAATCTAAATCAATTACAGAAACAAAAAAGAACAGAAATTTCGAAATGCAAAGAAATATTAAAGAAAGAAAGAAAACCTGAGCAAGGGTCAATCCTTTGGACTCATGGCACTTGACGAGCTCATCATAGTGCTGCTTGATCCTCCTCTGCGTGGCACTGCTGGAAGAGGTAAACGGGTACAGGCAAATCAGTTCGGGCTTCTCCGACACGGGCCGACCCGAACCCGACTTCCCCTCATTCCCTTCCTCCTCAGCAGCCCTCGCATCCGACCTACTCTTGCTCTTCTTCTTGGCCCTCTTCTTCTTCCTCTTCCCGACCTGGGCCGGCCCGGGACAGCAGTGCTCCGACCCGGACACCGCCTCGTCGGCGTCGCTGCACAGGCTCGCGGCATCGGAGGGCAAGATCTCGAGCAGCAGGGAATGGGTCAAGTGGGTCGGGTCGGGCTCGGGCTCTGGCTCCAGGGCCCCATCGTGCCCGTCGGCGACGGGCGGCGTCGACGGGCGGCGGCGGCGGCGGCGGTCGTCGTCGTCCTGCTTGGGGCTCTCGGCGCGGGTGCCGCGGAGCTTCTTGAACAGGGAGAAGGAGGCGAGGAAGAAGAAGAGGAGGGCGAGGGTGAGGAAGGCGTAGTAGAGGAAGGAGAACATGAATTTGCCGTCGCGAGGAGGGTCGCAAGAAGACGGCGACGGCGGCGACGGCGGCCGTGGAAATGGAGGATCAACCGCGAGGTGGAAAGCCATGGCCGCCATCAAGGCGCGTCATTCGCGGAGAAGATAGAGATAGAGAGAGAAGGAGAGGGAGAGATTTCTTGGGTTCGCTTTGCGGTGAGGTAAGGGGAAAGCGAAAGTGACGATGTCTAGAGAGAGAAAGAGAGAAGAGAAGTAGAGAGAGAGAGAGAGGAAGAGAGGATGAAGGTTGCTGTTTTGGAGCTTCTGAAACCTTCGGAATCTACTGAGGTTTTTTCCTAGTACCGGTCGCACTGCGTGTGATGGAAAACGTGTTACTTTCGTAGAAATATTACGATGTCGTGTATAACTGATCTTTTGGAGTTCTTATCTAATTTAAGGTCAAATGTGCTTAACCAATGACAAGTGTTTTGAAAGACATTCCTTAATACGACCCCTTATATTTTCTCGAGGCACCGTGTAAATTAAGAAGAAGGGATAGTGACATATATAGTTTTTAAATTTTAGTTTAATGTGAACCTTGAACTTTAGCGTAATATAATATGTGATTCTTGAATTTTTAATTTATTCAATATAATTTTTAGATTTTTGTTACATATTCAACTTAGTCCATCAACTATATGAAAATATTTAATATAGTCTCTCAATTAATTTAAGTTTAGAAACAATATTGAACGTTTTTATATATTTCAGAGATTGAATTGAATATGTACAAAAAATTCCAGAATCAGATTGAGTAAATTGAAAGTTTAAGATCCATATTGCATATTTGGTTATAACTTAGGGATCGTATTGAATAAATTAAAAGTTTGTGAACGATATTGTACATTGAGTCAAAATCCAACGACTATTTCTATCATCTTCCCTAAGAAGAACTCGAGTTTCTATGTCACTATCAACGAAAAAGAATTCTTTCTATAAGGGGTAGTGAATTGTCACTATAACGTGGTATGTACTTTTAATGAAAATTAACTATTTGAATGCACTTGTTGCTATCCAAAAGAAGCTATATAAAGTAACGAGAATCTTCTACATACGATATGTTATTATATAAATGTGTAAGTTAATAACTTCATCTAGTAGGTCACGTATTTTAATGGTGAAATTCTATATTTTTCAATATTATAAGCAAACTTATCAAAAACCCTTCAAATTTTGAATTACTTTTTTTTTTTTTTTGCTTTTTACAAATCGAATAATGATTATTCATTAATTAGTGATTGAAATATTTGGCAATGAGACGATTCCGCAGATTTTTATCTTCAAATTTTTTACACACAATGCATTTGCAATTTCATTAATGTGAACAAAAGAAATTATTTGCGCCGACAGCATCATGATTTTTATGAAAACTCAATTTTTCATGATTTGAGATTATTTGGACCAAGGCAACGTGACAATGGATTTTGTAAATAGACTAGACATATGACTTTATGCTTTTTGCTTGACAATCCCAATTGAATGAATCAAATAAATGGGAGTTGAATTTGATTTCTCTACTCCGTTTGAAATACGAAGTCTCGATTGTTTTCTAGCTCAACGGTATGAATTCAAATCAACTTAAAAAGGGAGAAATTCATGAAGGGGATTGATCTTTGACCTATTAATTTCTCATCCGAGCCTGCATCTTTCACATCTTGACCTACCCACATTCTAGGAAAAAGAAGATATGATCAGGTGTTCTCAAAAGCTTGCTAGAAATAGACCATCCAATGCAATTCCATCACTTCCTAAGTAGACCACACATCCGCCTATTGATGGAGACACCGACGATCCAAGAGGCCTTGCATGGCTCAGAGATATCTCCAAGAGACGAAATAGCATTGGTTGAGAGACTATTAAAAGAAGGTTTGATATGATATTCTTCTAGAGAGAGAGAGAGAGAGAGAGAGAGAGAGAGAGAGATCTGAAATGGCCATTGATGAAAATGATGCTCAAGGGGGCTATTATTGTATAAGGGTGACATCTTACGCAAAAAGCCATCAATTGGTGACTGAGCCCATGCTTGCATGGGCTTTTGATAAGATTTCTTCTAGGCCTGGTTCATCATGAAGGTCAATGAAATATTTCCATGCGCTTCTCCTCCTCCAGAATCTTTGCTTCTTGTGCTGCAGGTTACTTTCGACTTTGAGTACACAGTTCACTTTCTTCGATTTCCTCTTTGATGCGCGGAATATATCGCTAAACTCAAGGGTCATTAAAGTGTTTTTTTCCCCTTTTTCTTAAAATGAGAACTTCCTGAGCCATCGTAACGAATGGTCCATTCCCACGCCAGTACTTTGCCGGTTTACTGGCTCATGTACATGAACAAACATGGCAACTAGGAGCCAGGTCAGTATAAACTGACGAGTTATCACTCAGAATGAAGATTCGAGCACCAAACTTGAGAATGAATTCATTAAGACAAGGCCCAGCAATGATGAACTCACAACATGATTTTGGACTACATAATTGATTAGACATTTGAAACATCTGTTACAAATTTTGCTTCCAGGAAGTCAAATCCAATGGCAAATATATTAAAAAGAAAAGTTGGAAGCCAGAGGCTTCCATCTTTTGAAAAATACACCAGAAAGCACATGGACTCAATTGATTGTGGTCTCAATGTGCTATCTCCCACTTCTCTATAACTTGCAGGGAAACAAAGCTAAGAGAAACTGAATATGTATATACAGATAAAGCTTATAGCTATCATCTCCAGGAATCTTGGCAGGGCCTTTCGCCGTGCGTGTTGTCATGTATCTGTACAACTTCACCTTGGAAAAGCTGAGACAGATCGTTCTAGGAATTATGGACACATTGAACTTAATTTACCAAAATGCGGAACCTGTCAGATTCAGACTTTTTTGTAGGCAATCAGGAACAAATCGCCTCCACAGACAGTTTCTTCATGACACTAGGGCACGGATCTCCGCCAAATATTTCAGGAGTGACAGGAACTGTGCACGAGTTTTGGCCAACACAAGTCTGCGAAAGAAGCAGTTCTCAAGGTCAATAAAGCCCAGAAGTACGTATGCAAATGTAGCAAAACTGGGAAAGAAGGAACTCAAGAATGTGCAATTGTTGCATACCTTTTGGAAGACATCATATGAGTGGAAGGCATGGCAACTTCCCTCGCGGAAGCTTCCGCAAACGCCTTCTGGTGTTCCAAAGCTGGCAAACTTGATGGATGAGATTTTCTGTCCCGGTGAGCACGATAGATGGGCTTTAGGCCTCAGTGGTTTGTTGACTTTACCAGATGCTTGCATTTGATAATTCATGAGAGTTGGCTGCCACTCGTAAATATCAGCACACACGCTATCAACGTCTCTCCTAACCAAGGAAATCCCATTCGGGTCCCCGCCCCATTCTTCAAAAACAACTAACAAGTTCCCTGTTGGATTAAGCCATGTACGAGGAACGTGATACCTGAAATTTTTAATCACAAGTCGGTTGAGAATTTTTGGTTGAGGCTGCTTATAGAAAGAGATTGAAATGAGTTATAGCATTCCTCTCACCATCTCTGTGAAGCTTCACCACAATTGCTTAGACATTTCTTCTCACTGTAGGTCCCGGCATAATTACAACCGCCACAAGTACCAGATGCTTTATACGCAGGCCAGTACCGCCCAATGCTCTGTCCATTAATCCAAATTTGACCTTTGCCCATGCTATTCATATCCAGAGCCAGTGGAGCATTACCGGCGGGAGCACTGAAAGTAGTCTGGAACATGATTTGAGGATGTTAATCGGTTAATTAACGTTTAAGTTTATAGCTGTTTTATCAGAATGAACAACATTCACAGCTTCTGCAGAATTCACTGCTCTAATACAAAAGGCATCGATGGTTTGGTACTGGCTTTATGTCAAGATACTTACTTTGAACCATGTCAGTGGCTGCTTCCGAGCCACTAAAGATCCCTCAGCCCACTCAACCGAGGAACTCCCTGTGAGAGAATGAAGGCTCAAGGCTTCTCCTTTAAGACCGACCTATACCAGAAAAAAAGGTACATTTAGACAACTCTGAGCATTTCAAAATGACAAAAGAAGACATGGAGGGATGTCAGAGACAAACCTTATAAGACCATTTCTGCCATGACAAGTCCCTCTTCCCTTCATCGAGACCATACAATGTTACAGGACCAAGGACACCCGCATTCCATCTCTCAAAATGTGGACCAACATTCTGGTGAGAATAAAAAAATGAGAAGCATAATAAATTAAGTCCACAAGTTAAAAACATATTGAGGTTGATGTAGACGCAAGAAAGGATGAAGAATGCCCACCGGTAGCCCAACGGCAATACTTAACAATGCAATTCTATTTGTACCAGCTCTCAGCTTGACACCTTGGTTGAAAGTAAGTTTTGGAAATTCCAGACTTCCGTATGCAGTTCCTGCGTGAAAATGAAGTCTAAAGTCAGAAGACAGAAACTACCATCTGACTATACTACCTATGCGCACATATATTGAAAAGACTGCATGCATTGATGAAGGGCAATATGTTGTCTGATTTTAGTTTTTATTTTGGCATTCAACTTCTTACTCAGACCTTCCTTTCCCAATTTAGTTGACATTACAAACACAAGGATGATGAGCCTGCTCTGCTAGCAGTGTGCTACTGTTTAAGTTTGGAACATTTCATGTTGAAATTGCATGGCTGTTCATGAGGAGCTTTTTAAGATTTCCTTTCCACAAAAAGCTTTTAAACAGGGCACGAGAGTGATACAACTAAATGATAGATGCGGCAGAAATACAGTAAAGGTAAGAAGTGCTTTGCACCTGAGGCTTGGCCATTGATAAAAACATGCAAGGCATGACCAGCTGATTGGACAGTAAGAGTTGGATATTTGCCGCTTCTTAAGAACCCTTCCTTGGAATTAATGTATACACTGGAAAGAGATGAAAACAGAAGACAAAAAATTTTAGGATGGAGAATTGCTTTGATGTGAAGTGATCTTAGCACAAAGTCGTTGCTCTTTTTCTTCCCTTTAAAAGTTAAGTAGTGTTGGTTATTCCTCACTTACTCTGTCGTGTACCACAGATAATCAGAGACATCTCTTGTAGTATTTATCTGCTCTAACAACCCGGCCATTGTAAACGAATTGTCTTCGTATCCAGCGGGTTCTTCATTGTATGCCTGCCAAGAGAAGCCTCCATGAATGGGAACAGGAGTCATCTTCATCCGTGCACTCTGAGCACCGACCTGCATAGCAATTTCAACATGTATTCAGTTTTGCCATTGCAAGATACTCTTTTTACGAGAACTTTGGTTCTCATACCAGTGACTATAGTCTATAGCTGAAGACAGAAACATAGGATAAAGTGCAACTCCACCACGTGCTAATTATGCAATGATATGGACAGAAATATAAAAGACTGGATCAAAGCAATTATTTTAGAGCTATGGATACTCTGTCCACATGCCTTCTTTCATTCTGTCTTTCTTTTAACCTTTCCTGGTCATGGCTTACCATGTCCTGAGGATGTAAATATGACAGTCACCCTGAAATCTACAGTGTCAAAAATAAAAGTGGTCCTGTAACTCACCCTAGCAGTGTTATATACAGTGTTCTTGCAGTCAGGTAATATGCTGATGGACCAAGGAGGAAGGTTATAATGCATATTCCCCCAAGAAACTTTTGCAAAAGCATTTGAATGGTAATTTGTAAGGAATGCAGCACACGCCCCGGACTTTGATCTGAATACATGAGCCTGCATTTAAGTAAAGAGGATCATGAACTCACTAGCTCAAATTCAATCCAACTGGAGATAGGTCAAAATGGAAGCTAACCTCTTCATAGTTCCCAAGTCTCGTCACAGTAGGATTACCAGATACTAAAGCTGGTTCACAAAGCTTTATCGCTCTGTGCAAATCTTTTAGATGGCCCCATTTGGGTTGCCTCAATAATCCTGAAAAGAGAAGATGGAAGAGATCCTCTCAGTCACCTAAACTTATAAATTCAATGATGTTATCAATCTTGTTCTGTCATTTGTAAATCTTCAGCAAAATAAATGAAATGAAGATGGCCCGGTATATCATATTGCAAGCTGTCATTTTCCTTCTTTTATGGGCAAGTTCTGGTACAAAAGTACATAGACAGATTGATAGGTTAATTGCCAAAGGTAATTTCATTCTTTTCTATCATAAAAATGTATGTTATTATTCAGGGAGGACCCGTGCAATGGTCTATTCAATAAGACAGAGGTTTATTCCAAGTAAGGACAACATTTTATGTAGAGGAAAGCAATGTTAATGCAACAAAGTAGTGCAAAAATCTACAGACTTTCGAGAGTACAAGGCCAAAGGAAGCGACAGTCAATTTCCAGAACAAAGCTTTCATGTATGAAGTGTCAGTAGAGTGACGACAAGAACCTATTATGCCGAGAAGGTCATCACCACAATTCCATCAAAGAGTCACCACCTATCTTAACACACAACAATAGTACTTATTGCTCGACGACATGCCACTTTGACTAGGCCATCCATTTAAACTTTTGTTGACAAAGACGGGAACTTGAGGCAGGAAACTTCTAAAAATAACAAGAAACCGCTTACCGTATTAATTTAGTACAGAGGATCACCCTCAGAGAACCTAATAATGGTGGTTATTCAAATACTACTCATACAACAGAAACCACGTACCGTATTCATCGAGGGGAGCATCATAGTCATAGCTAGTAGCAATGAATGGACCACCAGCAGTTCGGCCAAAATTTGTTCCTCCATGGTACTGATATTGCAAAGAGAGCCTCAGTGCAGCTCAAACAAAACTAGCTACATTTATGAATTTGAAGAAACTATCGTAGTACCATATAGTAGTTGATGAACGCTCCACCCTTCTTTATGAATCTTGCAACTGAGAAGGCCAGATCTTCAACTGGACGGTTAGGAACTGGACCTCCAAACTCAGTGTACCTGCATGAAAGGAAAACAGAGGAATCAGAAAAAGGAAACACCATGACTGGTAAGACTTGCACAGCATTGAACTTCAAGAAAGGATGTAAGAATTTACCAGCCTGTCCATGCTTCTGTCCACATCTTGGGCTTATAAGCCTTGTTGGGAGAGAAATAGTCGCAGTAGAAGCCATTGCAAGTATTGATCTATTGCAAAACGATGAGATGCAAGCGTTACCCAAATTGACATGACAGTAACTGAAACAACAGAAATCGATCCTCCAATGGACCATCTCTGGAAAGCACAATTTATAAGTGTGCTTTGAGCCAATCGAATATTAGTGAGATCATTTCTTTTATGTTTTTAATCAGGTAAAATAAGTATTTACTTGTTACTGACATTACCGAAGCTGAAATTTGAACTATTAGGAAAACTTAACAGTGACATGGGTCCCGCTAACATTACAAGAAGACAATAGGATAAAGGAAGCTAAAACTGTACAGTGCAAGATATCTGATTTTAGAAAGTGCAAGAGTGAGCCATGTGCAATGTCAACTAATTATTAAAGCAGCCATGAGTTGTCTGGAGAGAACACTGTGTTGTTACAACCCCACCAAACGATGAGGGATTGTGTCATGAGAAACATCCATCTCAACAATAAGATCAGAAACATTCATGGTTCCAGAACCGAGAACTTCAAGAGGGTGCTCACAATAGGATCAGGGGCATCATCTTGCTTGCACATGACCCACGGGACACCAGTGCCTAGACCCACTGCCATTTCGGCTGCCCATTTGGTGTAAGCTCGACCCGGTGCACCAATTTCGTACTCCATGGGTCCATATTCATTCTCAATCTGAATCACAGACAATAACAATCAGACACCGCCCAAAAGAGATATCTCAGTAAATTTTTTCATCCAATGATTAACAAGCAATGTCATTGGAACAGTGAATCATGAACCTGGGACAAGATTATCGGTCCACCCTGCGACTCAAACAGCCGTTCTGCTTTCATCATGTTGACAATCTTTGTTGTGAACTTTTGCATGTAATACTTCAAGATGGCAAGAAAAAATTCAGTAAAAATATAACAAATTCGTTTTTAAGAGGGAGAAATATGAAGACAATAAAAAATGTCTAACCTTGAATGGTCCATTATCAGTTCTGAAGCTAATACCACGGACGTATTTCAGCCAAACAGGGAACCCACTGGAAGCAGAAACAAGTTTAGAAAAGACTTGATGAAAACCTCACATGAAAATAGAAATTTTCTTCTATTTCTAAGACTAGGATAAATCATCTACATTACCCGAAATTCCACTCAGCGCAGACATAAGGCCCGACTCTGAGATGGACGTAGAGGCCTGCTTGTTGCGCGAGCTTGATAAATTTCACGAGATCATAGTTTCCCTCAAAGTTGTACTGAAGCAAAATAATTAATCAAAATTAAACCTTTTTTACTTTTATAATTAGCCTAAATATGAAAAGAAAAATAATGGACTAGTTCTGTTACTTTGCCAGGTGAAGGCTCATGGCCATTCCAGAAAACATAAGTCTGAATGACATCCAAACCTCCTTCTTTTGCCTTCCGAATGAGATCTGGCCACATCTGCAACCAAGAGAAGTTGAAGGCCATAAATTTTCCAGAAACAAATTCTTAAGTTGACCAGCATAAAAAGAGCCTTTTTTTTTTTTCAAAATAAAGCAGCTTTTTGCTAAGATAAGAAAAAAGATGCCGTAGTGATAAAAAGCGCAATATAGAGAGGCCCATTTCCAGCATGATAGCGAAAAGTGGGGGGGCGGAAAGATCATTCAGCCGAAAATGGAGACACATTCAACCTAAAAATAAGGAATAAAAGGAGAAAAAAAGAAAGAAAGAAAGGAGGTACCTCAGGAGTGCTTCTGGGGTAGTGAATGGACCCAGAAATGAGGATCCTTCTCTGCCCATTAATTGTAATGGCCTTAGCATCATAAGACACGGAGGCTCTCACAGAAGTACAGAAAACCCACGAAGCCAGTACCACCACAACCACATTCCACATTACCACATCCGCAGCCCTCAAACCCATGCCACCAATGGATCAAAAAGAAGGAAGAAGGACCCTCGTCCCCAAAAAAGCGCGTTTCTTCTTATTTCTTGCTTGCGCCCACTTTATTCTATTCCTGATCAGAGAAGGCAGCACGAGCAAGTGACGGGCAAGGCCAAGAAAAAGAGGTGCTCGTGAAATTCTTGTTCCCTAGCCGCCCTCTCTCTCTTTCTTGTTTTCTTGTCAACAAGGGAAAAAGAAATTTAAAAATGTGAGAACGGGCATGGAAGGGAGAAAAGAACAAGAACGAGTTTCACACTTCACAGTGCTTGCAGAGACCACTGACTGTGGATTAGCCTAGTGCTGATGCTTGCTGAAAAAATGGAAGCTCGCTGCTGCTTATAAGCACCGGAGCACGGCGGGTTTGAAAACGAAGGCGGGACCAGCCTTTAGGACTTTGGGTCCCACCCTCGATGCTCTGGCTCTCACTGACATTTTTAGAGCTTCTTCATCCAACAACAAAGGTGAACTTATTTCCTCCAATAAATTCGAGAAAATTCAAGACTGCCGGGCCGATTTTTCCCATCGCCAAGAAGAGGAAATGGCAGCATTGGCAGGTGGTGGTTAAGGAGCCATAATGGCTGAAAGAGGTTTTAAATGAATGTTGTACTAATTGCATGAGGGAACTGCAGATATTCAATTTCTGGACAAAACGAAAAATATATATATTTTGTATTTTCTGAAAATATGAAAAAGTTCTGAGCTTTAACTTTCCCTTCAGATGTCAGTAAAAATTCTACTGTTTGATGGGTTTAGCATTTGAAAGTTACAAAAAGATCATGAGGTCAAGAACACCTCCGCCACGCAAAATGTTTTACTTCCCTTTTTCCATTAAATAAATTCAAGAAATGGAAACGAATAAAATCCCAAATTAGATAAAAAAAATATTTCCTCGTTTCCATTTTAATTTATGGAAAGAGGCGAAGGTTTTTTTTTTGCCCATAAGCACAAGCAAACCGACTCTTCTAATTCCCCATCTTCATTCCCATGCCTTCGTACTTGAATCGAGAATAGAAAGACAATTACTTATTATCGTTGCACGCTCATCCCCTTTCCAAAGACCTGCTAACATAAAATAAAAAATAAAATAATGAGCCACTCTTGTAAGCAACCCGAATGAGTCTATATAATAATTTTTCTTCAAGTGAAGAGTATGTGAAATAGAATTTTAAATTAAATTGTTAATTTCCCACGAAACCTATTTCTTCTTTCCACGGACAATTTCATGTGATTGGCGCAACAATTTCACGGGCTTGCCAGTTAAAAACGACATGGTTTTGAGTTACAAGCTGATATATTAAAAATTTAAATTAATTAGAAACCCAAGAAAAATTCCCCATTGTTTCCGTCTTACAGAGATTCTCTATTTAGTCCCAATATGGGAATCGTACGGCTCCCACCGTTTTGTCCGCTTGCTAATGTTGGTCTTACGAGCTCCCACAACCACGCGCGCACCGAGGAGCGTGGGCTTATGTTGGGGTCGGTCGATCTTGTGATTTTACAAAAAAAAAAAAAAAAGATCTTGTGATTTTACTAATCTTTTTGTTTGGACATGATTTGGCGATTTTTAAACGTTTTGGTAGATACGTCCGTCCCCCCTCACGGGTCAAAATTAGGTTCTCCTAAAACGACGCCGCTTTAGCTAAAAGCACCGGATAAACTAAATTATTTTCCATCCGAAAGATTCGAATCGCTACACTCCAGTCACGGCAATGTCCCCTTTGGAAGGTATTCTGATTTGCACATGTCATTCGGTAAAAAAATGCTGCTCGCAGACAAAAATAGCGGATGCGACAAGTGATTTATATTTTGGGTACCGATTTCTTATGAGGCACGTGAATTGCGGAGGGATATGGGTGCAAACTTTGCAAGTACATGATAAATGTGCATTGAAATTAATCTAATTAATGGGTAGTTCCAAAACTATATTTGCTCTAAGTTGCTTGGGTTCATTAACTTAACATGACTGTCTTCCACCCTTTTTTAAGTATAGCCTATAAAAACCATGAAGTGCTAGGGGATTATTAAGGGCCACGGGTTGGTACAGGTCGCACCAAATTTTGCTGCTCATTTATCAATGATGTGAAAAGGAGAGGATTGAATCCGTATGATCGTTCCTTAACCGAAAACGAAGGATGACAATGGAAGTTCAGTTGATCGAGGAAAAATGCTTCCCTTTCCACCTTTTCTCTCGTACAATGAATTAATGACACTTATCATCAAACTAGAATTAGGACAGTTTCTGATTGAGAGAGGGAAAGGGATATGTAGTTGGAGGAAAGAATGGGAAGGTAAAGTCTATTCTAATGCATTCATTTATGTTCACTACATATACTAGAAGCATCATCCTAGCGCGGGTGATGTGCAATTAGAGACATAATTGGCGCCCGACATCCTCGATTCGTACATTGATTGATACCTTAATTGGACAGTTCAACATTAGCGAGTGTAGACAGCTTGACCTAGCAATTGCGCCATAGCATGGAATTATCCTCGTTCGCCGGACCTTATTGGCACTCGCACAGCTTTAAAACATGTCCCCGTTGGTTGGAGCTTGTGCGTAACTTCTTATTTACCAATGCGAGCTGTGGGATCATATACAAATTTGGGCACCCAGCATCCTCCCCTACACCCCTAGATCTAACAACACTATAGGCATCTGGCCCGTTGCCAATATGAGATTGTCCCATCCTAATCTTAGATTCTCGTGCTTGAACAATTTTAAAATGCGTCTTGCTAATTTGAAGTCACAAGAAACGTAGGTATTGATACAACAACCTAGGTGCGAGCAATGTGGGTTGACGCCCAACAATGAAGAATTATGCTAACATCCTTTATAATTAATTAAGGAGTTTTCATAGTCCAATGAATATTCATGTTTTGAAAAATTAACAATCAATTGATCAAATAAGAATAAATCTCAACCGTTATTCGATAAACTTTTTTTCAGTTTTCATGTGTCATGATGCCACAAAAATGACAGGTTACAATTAGGGGATCCATCTCCCATGCCTGATTAATTACAACTGCTGGACTCTTTCTTCTCTCTACACATGTAAGATTGATGCCATGAAAGAGAATGAGAAGCTTCAACTTTCAGAAAATGGGAATGGAGGAGGGATTACTTGGCGGGAGGAGCAAGAGAAAGAAAAGGGGAAAAGGCAAAAGAGAACCATTCTTGACTTTTTAGTGGGATTTGGTTGGTTAGTGTTCTTGTTAGAAGTCTCATAAACCAAGCAATAGCAAGAAAGATTGCATGCACTTGACACCCCCATGCATGATTGGAAACACCAACCTCCCTCACCTTCTAATGCAAGATTTCAAGGATTAGGAATTGTGAAGCTTGTTAGGTAGCTCCCCTCCAATACACGTGTTCTTTCGAATATATATGAGGCCCCCTTTCGTGCAAAAGGATGTGCGTGTCATTCAACTGAAAACCCTAGCTCGCTACGAAACTATTAATCTTTTTTGTCTTTTTATATCTTTTATTTTAACCGAAATTTGTATATTTTACTTCGCACTATATCAAGATAATTCAAGTTTGAAATTGTTCATGGTGATTTATATATATATATATATATATATATCTCAATTACTCACCTTCGTTTTTTGGAACATGTCACAACCTTAAAGGAAATCACATCGTTTTTTCAAAATATACGGTGAGACGAATGATGTTTGAAAATATCAAATTAAAAAAAAAAGTCCATTGACCAGCATCATCACTTGGGTTATACACAATTTCTTTTCTTGATTTTGGTCTAATTTCTAGACTTGTGGGACTAGAGTGAAAGTTTAGAGTGGGTCTAGTCCAGTCCGTTATTCTAGAATTGAATTAAAAGTTTCCTAAACAATAAGGAGTATCATGTGAGATTGAGAAACAAGTCAGGAAATTTGAAAGAGAAGAGAGGGGACAAAAGAAGAAGAAGATGGGGTCCTCATATTGAAGGGCTCGATACCAAGTTTCTTTGATTGAGCTAATTCTTTTTCTTTTTTCTTTTTTTGGCAATATTGATGTTATAATAAATAGGGGATTAGGAGGGCTAAGAAATTAGCTGTAAGGGTCACGATCTGCTGCCTCATAGAGTATACAGCTCATGTGGATTGAAATTTTCAACCACATGTGGACCCAACTGTCTTCTTTCAATTGTGGGCTCATCGAGTAGGAGGCCAACTAGCTTACTCCATCATTCAATCAAGGATCAAATGCATACTAGTTCACCTTATGTTTCATTTTTTAACCAAAAAAAAAAAAAAACCATACCCTAAATTAACTATACGAACACTTGATGCCTCAACGTGTGGAATTCATCAACCATCATATCTTTGAGGTGCTTGTGAATCTCGCTCCGATTTATTTCTCATGGTCCGACACGTTTTATCTGAAGAAACCTGCAATTTGATGTGAATCTCAATGTAAATCATGCTCTTTAAGGTCTGCAAAGAACTCAACCTGTCATCTCTATGCTTAATCTCATTTTATTAATGCAATTCAAAATAGACTGCTAGCTAAAGGACACTGCAGCCCACATGATATCTTATTGAACTGTAATGAGATTGTTCAAATTGTTCTCATTTACTAAACGCAATGATATCTTCAAAATGCGTGGACCCTTTTGACCCGTTGACCCCACTTGTAGCGGCACGTTGGCCTTTGGGAAGCTATGATGACACGAAAGTAGATAAGGCATTTGTTTAATCCATGGCGCTATAGTCCCACCTACAAAAACTAAGGAAATGCACAATGGCATTTAACATAGATCAGGAGATCGATTCTTACAAATTCTCTTAGGGTGTTGTGTGAATTGAGGATGGACATCTGATGTAGGAGAGGATTAGGACGACACGTCGGCCAATGGAACGGTCCATGCTGAGGTGGCAAGACAGGGCGTCACATGTCAGCAAGCGGACCCCCATGGGACAACAGGGACTGGAGATGATCCATTGGAACAGTTTCTAGAGAAGTCTGTGCATGATGTGGAGTAGGAGCCAAAGAGGATTGAGTGAACCATCTATCATTCATGTAGTGGATCAGATTGCCACATAAACACTCCTTTTATTTTGTGCTTGGCCAGTGAAGTCCACATCTTTTGATATATCTCATTGAATGGATATAGGGGGCCTACAATTTCTTATGATCCATGGGAACAGCGGTGATTTGGCTCAAGGCTGACGTTGCTCTTTTGCACTTTTGGGAGGGAGAGGAGAGGAAGGGGAAAGTGCAAAGTTCTAATAAATTTAAGAGGACCAAAAGTTGTGTATGTATGTGTTTGTGTGGGTCAGATAGGGATCCACTTGAATTATCATGTGATAAAGATTTCATATCATTGGGACCACATTTGATTCTCATTGATATTATGCATGTATATGTACAAACGAGAAAAACGGAATCCGTATCTTAAAGTGTTTGCTTGCCCGATGTTTCATGAAATTATATTAGCTCGTCTTGTTAAACTAAATGCATTGCTCTAAACCTCTAGGATGATGTGGTAACGTCCACTTTGACAAGCTTTAAGGTTTTAGTAGACCCCCCATTTCCTAATTCGAATGTATTGCTTTTATGAATGCGATCAGACTAGATCATCCAAATGCAACGGGTAATTAGTTTATCGTTTGATTTTCTCATGCCACCTAGATATTCTTAGTAATATCATTCGGGTCTAGACCTTTACAAGCTCGCAAGATCACATAGAAAGCCAAATTGCACACGACTGTGGAAGGCCGTACTTATCACGATGCTTGCCACCTCTGATCCATATCTCTGTCTTTGACTTGCGGTCTCTAATTAAAAAGATGAGTTGGGCTGATTAAGTTAATCAAAAGATGACCCCGATTGTTCAGACGTCAAAGTTTTGTCTTCAACTGAGATTCCCTGTTTTCTTGCATTGATTCTTCTTTGCTTTTTAATTTTAATTAAGGAATGGTGGTTGAAGTGTCTTTGAGTACTCTAATTGCTTGATTCTTTAGCTATGCGTGAAGCCATGCACTTTGAGTCGAGATTGCGTAGGAGGAGAATCAAGAAAGCTTTCGGTGTCATGAAAGGTATTATGCATGGGACTTGTCAGTTTATTCATTAGGACAAGGTGCACATAACCCAATTGAGGAAAAAGAGAAGATTAGACAGGTCTCTCAACACACTAGCCAATGTAGGTAAGTTCCAAACATGGATTGACCGAGCGAACAAGCTATCGATTTGAGTGCAACGGTGTTTGTGCTTGATTCACAACGTTTGTCACTCATAGTAATCTTGAGGCTTTGCTCACCGCTCCATGGGCGAGCTTTACCTGATGCATGTCAACAGAGCTATGCGAATGATAACCATTATTACTAAAATTTGATTTCTGAAACTGAAATAGATTTTTCTTTTTCTAATTTTGGATAAGTTTATGAATAAAAATACGCATTTGATAATGACACAAAATTTTTCCCTCCCCAGCAACAACTCGTGGCAATGAACGTGAGGGGCAGGCAATGGATGATGACCAACAACCAATGGTGGGGGGTGGCCATCGGCAGGGGGTTGCAACCAGCAACAGCAATGGGTGGCAATCGGTGGTGGTGGTGGCCAGTGAGGGGTGGTAGTGATTGATGGCAACGAATAGCAAATGAGAAGAATTTTTATTTTTCATTTCTGTTCCAAATCTATTTCTTGACTAAAAATTTGTTCCGGAAATAGAAAAATGAAATTTTCAAAAACAAGTTTAGAATGGAAAAATAGTTATGGAACATAAATAGAATAGTTATCATGCATGCCCTTACCTACATTCATGAACTTTCGAAGCATCCTTAACATCCGTCCTCTATTAGGGAAATTTGACTATTGATGAAGATGGAAAAGTTGTAATAGATTCTTGATACTTTGATATGTGGTGACGATCATTGTCCTTGACGTATAATTTGCCCCCACAACTATTGCTGCCGAGTTTAGAATAAATATACTACAAGATATATACCAAAGCTACAGAGAAATGAGTTCAGTAATTACTCAATTTCTCTTTTGAAATTTTATCTTAAATGTATTGAAATTGTGTGTGAAAAGAGAAGAAAATATAATTTTGAAGTTGTAGCATTTATGGACGGTTATAGTTATTATAAATAATATATAAATTAATTTATATTCACAGACAACCAATCAACACATCTCTTGGGAATAAGTATCTTATTGCCAACCATCACCAATCTTCATTTCAAGAATAAATTCCTCTCATAACCACCAATAACCTCCTTTTAGGACGAAGAGTCGTCTCTTTTTATAACTAAGAGTCACGTCTTCTTTGATCAAGAGTCACGTCTTCTTTTAATCAAGAGTCATGTATTATTTTAACAAAGAGATATCTCTTTTGTGATAATAAACTATTTCAACATCCTCTAGGAAACGACATAGGAGAAATCATTTTCTAAAACCATGAATGAATGATGAATTTAAAAAGAAAAGAAAAAACGATACACATAAAACAGCTCGCAAAAATATGCATTTTCTTTGCATTTCTACAACGAAATGGATTGGATAATTTATGTACCTGTCCAGTGAATTGGCTGGCTTGGATTCAGACGATCTTTTTCGTGGGTTTTTTTGGCTTGAGTTCGATTCATCGTTTCATTATAACCAATATCCGACTATAGTGTTTACCATTGAAAACAAAAAATGAGTATACATATAAACAAGCATAGCTTGTTTTTCACTCATTTTTATCATTATGGCTCAAGAACATACAAAATTATGTCTTTCTTTGATTTTGGGCAATTACCGACTAATCATAAGTTGAACTTTGCTTCTTAATTATTAGTCTGGCTATGATGCATTTATAAGGGGAATAATTCAATTTGACATTGGACAAAATTAGCTCAACCACCCTCTACCTATGTAGACCAAAACTATATGTCTCACTTGACTTAAACGCATTCCCCTCCCACCGCCAACATCTTGTGTGGGCTCAAATGAGGGCCAACCTCCATGTTCTATTCTAAACGGTGCTTGCGCTTTGGTAAACGTCTCTATCACTCACTTTGGACCATCTTCTGAATCAGCAAATGTGCAGCTCAATCTATTATTGGAAAAATCCCCAAGAAAATGCAACTTCCACCTTTTCCCCATCCTTTTCTTCAAGTATAAGAACCGAAAATTAATTATTAGACAGGGACTTGAATCTGTTAGAAATTCACGTCGATGTATCATTATCGTGATTTCAATTCGCGTTAATTTTAAAACGCCATAATATTATTTAACAAAATAAGCGATCGACTTGCAACATAATTATAGCGGTATGTTATCGTGCCTTGTCATGTTCACATTTTCTATGTGTATTTTGGTGTTCTTATCGTCTATGTAAATTGATCGCGTCTGAGTCTAATGTTATTGGCCTAGACCCAATCGAGCAAAAAGAGAATTGCGGCCCCAAAGTTGGTCATTTTCATTTTGTACACTTTACTCCACAAGTACACTTTACTCCACAAGAAAGGAGGTGACGAACATGGCTTTCATTGTGACACACGTGAAGTCCATTTCTCCTTCATCCCTTTCCTGTGCCTTTCGTTTACTCTGCTTCTTTTGTGAAATTTCCTTTTCTTTTGTTTTCTAGGAGGAAAGCCGATCAAGTTAAATGAATCAAAAGGAATCGAAATTAAGTGCCGGAGACAATAGATTAGTATTGAGCAAACTAGACTAGAGGAGCAAATCCAAATCCTTCTTATAAGTATTTAAACTAATAAATAGAGAGAGATAACATGTATATGACGAGTATATAACCATGTAATCAGATGATGCGGGATATATTAATATCCCTCTCACATGTAAGTCGAATGAGGAATGACATGTGAAATTTGACGAACGAGAAGCTGCGCACCCAAAATAAACCAAACAAAACCCGGCTTTTGTACCATTTAGAGTGCGCTACCTGAAAAATTAAGTCAGCAGGCGAAGAGATTTTTCACTAAATGCTTGTTAGCAAATGAACCCAGCCAACCTGTTGTTAACATACATGCAATTTAGAGGGTGAGGATGACATGTGTGCACCACCTCCACGTCACCATTTCCATGCTGGATAACTCATAATCCTCTTTTGTTCTTTTTGTTTTTTAATAATATATTGTCATGCATCATTTAAAAGAAAAGGGATAAGCTTTCATTCAATCATTTCTTATCTTGAATTTGTCACTTCAAGAGAAAGCAACTCGTTTGGGAAATGCATGAGATCATTCATCTGGTCTATTCACATCAACAGCCGTTGTTAGTCCATGCTTCTGCTAGGGACTTAATTGTAGTCTTATCCTTCGACGGCAGACAAAATTTAAAAAAGAAGAAGAAAAGAATCGATTGATTTACCATGGATTGCCGCTAATTCCTTGACGAGGTAACCAAGGAAAAATTTGGGAATTAATCACTTAGGTCCGTTCGTTTCGCAGAAAATGAGCCATTTTCGGAAAATATTTTCCCAGAAGTAATTTTCGAGGAAAATGACAATATTTTCTAGTGTTGGCTAAAACTTGAAAACATTTTCCGATATTCGGTAAGGAAAATATTTTCCGCTCACCAGATTGGCGAGCGCAAACGTCAATCAAGGCTCGCCAGATCGACGAGCGCGAGTTTGAGATCCACGAGCTTGAGATTTACCGCGGTTCGACGATAGCCAAGAAAGAAGAAGATGGGAAACAAAGAAAAGAAAAAGAAAAAAAAAGAAAAAGAAAAAGAAAAGAAAAAGGAAATTAAAAATAATTCGAATTAAAAAGAAAATTAAAATTAAAAAATAATTCGAATAAAAAAAGAAAAGAAGAAGAGGAAAGGAGAGGAGGCAGTGAGGATTTGTAGAGGTGTGAGATAAGAAAGATCAAGTGAGAAAAATGTTTTTTACTTTTCAAAAGTTGAAAACGTTTTTCCCTACTTTAGAAGACTTTTTTCCTTTGATGGAAAATATTTTCCTCAAGAAATTCATTTTCTGTGAAACGAACGCCGGAAAATCCAGAAAACGTTTTCCCAGAAATTATTTTCCGTGAAACAAACGGAGCCTTACTAGCGTTGGATTGAATGAATGCTAAAACAAGATTGTGAACCGAATTAGTTACCGACCAAAAAAAAAAACCGAATCAGTCCAAATCAAGTGTAATAAGGTGGCCAAAATAAAAATAAAAATAAAAATAAAAGGTGGCCAAAATAGAGCTGGAATGAGTGATTTACTCGGGCCATTGGACAATCCGTATCGTTGGGCCATGTCGACAGGCAGAATTGCTGGGTGAATTCTTGTCTGGTGGGCTCCTGTTGGGCCTCCAGTCAAGCAAAGAGGGCCCATCTAATTCGTTTCTTAGTACTTCATTTTGGTCATTTCAATATTCATTGTTCGAGAGAAGGTAACAAAAGTGCGATCGAGACCTAAGCCAGCCATCGTGAGTTCTCGGGGAAAACCCCTACATCCCATGTGACCCTTTTAGATGCCGCTGTGTGACATGCGTCTTTGTCGCGGAGGACGACGTGGAGAGGTCTTCCTTAAAGCGACGCTACTCGAGGCTTTCGCTTCGAAATCCCTAAAAAAATCAGCCTGAAATGGTGGACTGAATTAGGATAGCCTTATCGTCCTAGTCAGGCAGGAGGACATTCCTTGATATTGAACTTGTCACCATCCTGACATTAACATAAGCCAATGTCTAACCTTTTCATGTCCAAGAATATTTCAACTTCCTGTGATATCTTGATTAATGAGTGATTAGCACGATCTGGAGATCTACTCATAAAGACCAACAATTTTTATTTGCACCCCAATTTTCGTTGTCGGACCGATCCGAACATTTCCGCTCGCTGTCATGAGGGAAATTTTATAATAATCGTGCCGAATTGAGGGCAACAAAACATAAATTTTCAGCCCACGGAAGAGGAAAATAAAATGGGGCATATGGATAAGTTTTCGATTTGGCTTTGAAGACAGATGATAAAATCTTGAGGGCCAAGAAAATTTTCTTGAAGAAGAAAAACGTGGCTATGTGAAAAATGTTATCAACTATGATAAATGGGAAGCAGATTGCCACAAATTGAGGTGAGAGAGAGAGAGAGGGCTATCCAAAATGTGGTGTTGGCTTGGTCCTACAGGGTCCTTTAGAATGTGCATGGCCTGCCCTATCCAAAATCTGGTGTTGGCTTGGTCCTACAGGGTCCTCTAGAATATGCATGGCCTGCCCTTTTTGCAGAGAGACATTCAGATATTGTTTCCATTGTCTGTTACTCAACTGCCTTATCTATTATAAAAAATAAAAAATTCTGCCTTATCTGCCTCTGCTCAATGTACCACACGCTATTCTGAGGTTCCATGGGGCTGTGGATTGGAAAGCAGTTGCCATTGTCATTGGATGGATGAATAAAACAATATCTCAAGAAGTCATGCCCAAATTACTCACCTATAACATGGGATTAGATGGGTTCACAGTTCACGTAACAAACACAAATAGCTTCCCGAAATTAGTACTTGACATTAGAGGTAAATGCAAAGTTAGTATGTCTAGTAGAGATGTATGTTGAGGCACATTTAAAAGCCAAATTAAAAATGTCACGTGAAATTTGATTAATTATTGACTTTCATACCACATGCATATAGGATTCATGATCAAGTGATATGAGGTATTGATAATGCACAAATTACTTACTTAAGCGCCATTTATAAGTCTGATTTTCTGCCCAAGAAGGACTTGTAGAAAAAGTACGAAAAGAAACACATCTATCTTATGAGGGTACTGCCTCATATTGGACATGGCCTTCAAAGGAGAACCACATATGAACTGTGGATAGGGTTGGGTTAAAATGGTCCGTCAGAATATCCATTAATGCACCCTAGTTCGTGAGGAACTGGCGAGAACAAGAACGAAGTACCATATACAGCCACAGTTCCAAAAAGGCACGTTTACTTGTAGGATAAAAATAACCTGACTTTTTAAAATATTAAAAAAAAACCCATGAATTTATTACTATAATAAGTTCAGCGGTTTATCCTTATTAGGTTCACTTCTTAGGTAATTTCAAAATCATACATCGTGACATCAAGGCTACTAAAGATGCATTTGGCAACTTGTCAAATAGTAAAAATTTATATTTTTTTGTTTCCGGAAAGTAAATTTGGAATAAAAATCCATTTGATAAAATTTTTGTTTTCGGAACAAATTTGTGAATCAAAAAGTTGATTCCTTTGTCTTCGGGAATAATTTCAGAATCAAGCCAACCAAATTTTTTTTCTTTTCTTTTCTTTTCTTCTTGTTCTTCTTCCTTCTCTTTTCTTCTTCCATTACTGCCACCGCCATTAGTCGTCAGTGACCAATTGGGTGAGATCTGATGACCTCACCTGAATGCTCGCCAGGCCAGGGGGAGGTCCAAGCTCGTCTCGTCGGTGGTCAAGCGAGCCTCACCTAGGTCTCCCTTGGCCACCAGAGAGCCTTGCTTGGCCGGGCGAGGCAACTCACCTAACTTAGGCTTAACCGAGCCTCACCTAGTTGTCGATGAGGCTCGATTGACGAGGTGTGGCCTCGCCGAGGGCTGATGATGCTTCGGCAAGGTCACTGGCCAAAGCTTAAAGAAGAATAAGGGAAAGAAAAGAAAAAAAAAAAGGAAAAAGTGATAGAATTATTTAAAAATTAAAAGAAAATGATTTGGAATATAAATTTTGAGGATGGTATCAAACGCAATTCTATTCTCGGAATAAAAATTTTAGACGATTACTAAAAACTTTAAAATGCTTCGAAATTATTCTCGAAGTAAAATAAAAAAGAATCATTTCTAATCGAAATAAAATAATCACCAAACGCGCCATAGTATTCTCCTAAGAATCCAATTTTGAGGCAAAGGTACAATGTTCTATTGTTTAATTATTACAAAATAATATTAGTCATCTAGACTGTTTATTGAATTCACTTGTGCACTATTTAGTTAGTTCTTTAAGTCATTGATTCACATCATATCTTGAAAAGCAATCTGCATCTCTTCATCTTCCTCTATATAAGCCGAAGATAAGAAAAGTGACAAAAAAAAACTTTGGGCTGCAAAAGTTAGTTTCTTGATGAAATTATTAGGAGAACCAAATAATAGACTTTTTCCCCTGTAGATATTTTTGGAGTTGTGATTCCTTAATGCATAATTTAATGTTGTCGCATAAGTTATTTAGATGTGAATCATAAAAGCTTACATAGTAGGTTGAGTTTGTTTATCTTGTCTTAGCATATTTTGGTTTTATTGTTTTTTTGCTAATGCAAGTCTACCTACTGTAGATATCTACTCCAAAATATTCCTCCACTGGCAAGCACATTGAAAAATCAAATGTTTTTTTTTCTTTCGGAGTTGTGCTTCCAGAATTGATAACTGGGCACCATCCGATTGACAAAAATTGAACCTTTGTTGAGGATGACATGGTTGACATAAATGTTATTTGGTAAAAACTATACTTTGTAAATGATTTTTACTAATTTTCCTTTTATAAAAATCAAACTATTTGTCGACAAAACTCAACTGTCGCTAGCAAGGGTGGCAATGGCTCGTCAGCCGCTCATTGGTGGCTGAGGCAAAATTAGGGTTTTCAACGACATTTTTGGAATTATAAAAATTGAACGAGGGCAAATCTGAAAAAAAAAATATTTGCATTCCAGAAGCCCAGCATTCCAAAGCATCTTCGAGCCTATCTTAAGTTAAAAACCTTAGAGAGCTCTAGAAGTGCAGTTGCATCTCCTCAAAGTACCCAAAAATTTTGCCAAATAATATTTATATTTGTCCTGGGAGTTTTGGGGCTTCAAAACGCACCTGAAAACATGGAGATGATGAATCCCAATCACGATGGGCCAGGACCCTTGCTCTCTCTCCTTTTTGAAACGCGAGACAGATTAGGCTTAAATCATAGGGATCGGAAAAGGCAACATTTTAGAGAAATGAGCCTTCTGATTTTTGCCGAAATGTCAACTCCTTTTTGCTTTTGCTCGCATGTCTTTTGTATACGTTAACATCGTTGATCACGTCCCGTGCCCCATTGGTTTGTGCATGGATGAAAAATATAACGGAGTGTATGTTATCAACAAATCAGACTTCATGGAATTTTTTTAATTGTCCGAAAATTGGAGGTACTTTTATCCCAGGTTGAAAGTTTTTGAGTCTTTCTAGGATTTGACCCACTAAATAGAGTACTCAGTAGACACTAGATACCGATGAACAGGCAGAAATACATGACACCCCTTTCTTTTTTATTCTTTTGGGGCGAACGACCAGATGTTCCAGTTCAGTTCCTTATGATGCATGGGCCTTGATCTCCACAACTTCATGTCAGGACAGAACATTCACGATTCCGCTTGCTGAATGAAATTACAGGTATAGCGAAAGTGTACCTTGTGGGAGTCTCGCTCGTTCCCCTATACATTGCTTTGGCTCCGCCAGTGCCAAAGCCTATCCAAGGGTTGAATTGGCATTCATCCGAGAGAAAGGCGGAGGTTCTCAATCCGATAGGCCAAGCAACAATCCCATCCTTCTCATGATGGGGTCTTAACTTACATTGTCCATCGAGCGCAATCGACATGATGACCACACACCAAAAGCACAAAAAACGGTGAGAAATGTTGATTTGAGGAACCCGTTCTGCACTGAGGTGTGAAGTTAGATCACACGATACATCATACATGATTCAATCGCCCAATTCGATGTATGCACCGAATCATCATTTTGTTGAAAAAAAAAAAGAGTTCTCCGATGTCCTGCGTTCCAGAAATTCAGCCAGAGCTCTCTCATATTGAGGTACAAAGCAAGGGTTTTTCCCTGTCTTATCTCTTTTTGTTACCAGTTCGTAACGATGCGTGAAGAATCATGAGGATCAAAGTAAAATGTATACAATAGAAAATGCAGACCAATTTCCAAGGAATCGGGTTATAACCTGTCAAAGACGAAGTTCAGCAAAATTTGAAAACGGTTTGCAAATAGGGACTGCAGGAGGAGAGGAGAGGTTAATTCTACTCTACTACTATTAATAGTTTTCCCAACACTGGAGATAAGGTAAAGCAACACAAGGTACAAATTATCATTGAAGGTACTCTTTTGTAACATACATCTGTGCTGGAAGTCTGACTCCGGTTTTTCAACTCCAGGGCCGCCCCCCTCTACCACGATCTCTGAATCCTCCATGACCTGTACAGTGGGGGTGCAAGAGAAGCCGCACTCAGCAACAAAACCATGGTATAACTTGCATGAATTTTTATTTTGGAAAACCAGAGGTGTTTTTCATTTTTCATTTTTCATTTTTCCTTTTTTTTTTTTTTTTTTTTTGAAGAGGGGGGAGGGGGGGGTGGGTTGTTGTTGCAGGGTTGGTTTAATATGCATGTGCATTTGTACATGTAGTTGGGACCTTCTGGCTGGCTTTTCCAACGTACTCATTGAAAATACAAGAAGAAGCTCAGAAAGAGGGGTCATTTCATGACAGAAGCCATCGACTCTCAATGAAGGAACCACTACACAGTAGTTTCCTCTAATGGCTCAACACTGACGTCATGTATCGCCTGTGGAACTGGGGAAAATTTACCCCAGAGACATGGTTCTCGATGACTGCAGGCTTAGACCAACTGACCATCAATCAACAACCTGAAAGAGTACCAACCATGCTTTCCCCCCATCCACCTTCCCTTAATAGAGACCATCCAGCTTGGAGTTCCAAATTGCACTTCTTCTGACAGTATTGACTTGCTCCGCTCTCACCGGGATTGCAGCCCATTCAAGAGAACCACCTCTAAACAAGCATAAGAACAATCTCTCTTGCTCTCACTCTCCCTCACACACAAATGCGCAAGAAAAAAAAAAACAAAGGAAAAACAGGGATTTCACAGTAACAAACCTGGAGGGGGAGGCGCAGCACGCCCCATGGCCGCCAAATCGGGACTGACCTTCTGCCCAGCTTCCTCAAGGATGGAAATCAATTCTTTTGCAAATCTCGCATTTGCAGCTGTGAAGAAAGTATATGCTGTCCCTTTCGCCCCTGCCCTTCCAGTACGACCAATGCGGTGGACGTAATCCTCAAGTGACCCAGGAAAATCATAATTGATCACGTACTTCACATCCTTTACATCTACAAGGTAGAAGAAACGGTAAGCTCTTGCTTATCTATGGTAACCTGCCTATCCATACAAGATCATGGAGGAAGACTTAACTATATTAATTAAAGTAAAATAGATGACACAAAGATGCTTACTAAGGTGGAATCATTTAATGTGAAAGTGTCTTCACCTCATCAACTAGGTCAAAAGCACCAGAGTATGCAAAGCTAACATCAAGAAATCCATGCATTGTAAATTAATGTCCATGCCACAACCAACTACTTGCAAATCAGAAACAACCAACAAAGCGTGGAGAACCAACAGCAACTGCAGATTCAGGTACCATGGTAATTCTTGCATTAAGTATTGAACAAGAACACAAACCTAGACCACGTGCAGCAACATCGGTTGCAGTCATTATAGGACTTTTGCCCGCTTTGAACTCAGAGAGGACCCAATCCCGTTCTGCTTGACTTTTATCCCCATGGATTGAGAGAGCTGGCCAACCATCCATACGCAATTGCCGAGTTATCTGATCACACCCTTTCTTTGTATCCATAAAAATAAGTATTCGGCTTCCATCCATAATATCCTCCAGCAAATTTACCAATCTGTGTACAAGACAAATAGCTTTTGCTATCAATCAATCTTATATGATGTAATCAAGTATATAGAGAATATTAACTAGTAAATTGCATTCCCTACTTGTTATATTTTTTATTTTCAGGAACGATATCAACGATCTGGCGTATTGCATGGTTGGCCTTCAAATCTTCAGAACCAATTATCACCTGTGAAGGGGAAAAAGAATGGGACGTTCAATCCAACTAAACTGGACAACATGAAAAAAGGGGATGGGGTAAGATCATCGTAACCTTCAGGTATCAAGTGACCCACTATTTCACCACCGTTCCTATTGCTAATTTGATTGAGGTATGCTATATTAGGTGATGCAGTTACGTTGCACTGAACATGTGCTGAGAAGTCTCACCTTGTATGCATTATAGAGGAACTGCCTTGCTAAGTGTTCCACCTCCTTCGGCCAGGTAGCACTCCAATACAGAGTCTGACGATCTGGGCGAATCTGCATAAATGGCAAAACCAATAAAACAACACCATAGTATTAGTCCCTATGCAGGTGTTTGTATGTACCATTGTGCCTGAAGAAGGAGAAAAGTAAGATTATGCAAAACACAAGACTAAGTGGCTCCAGAGAGAGATGAAAATCTACGTAGAATAAGGATACAGTCCCAAAAATAGTGACAGAAGATAAACCTGTGAAACAATTTTCCTTATCTGAGGCTCAAACCCCATGTCTAGCATCCGATCAGCTTCATCCAATACGAGGTAGGTTACTCTTCTCAGGTTGGTATGATGCGACTCCAGCATATCAATCAACCTTCCTGGTGTAGCAATCACTATTTCGACGCCTGCGGCACAGATGACAAATGACAAGTAGAATTACTTTTAGGACATAGGAGACTCCCACACTTCGAAAATGGGGGAAAAGAGAACAAATTCAAGTTCAATTACCAAAGGATGTACAGTTTATGAAAGCCGCGCCTCTTCAGATCAGCATAACTTTAATCTAATCACCACCTACCTTTCTGCAGATCACGCACTTGAGGTCCCTTTGGAACCCCACCGTATATGCATGTATTTTTTATCCTTGATGATGCACCGAATTTTGTAGCTTCCTGCTGTATTTGAACAGCCAGTTCACGAGTTGGGGCCAACACTAACACAATGGGGCCATCTCCTGGGGCTGATAAGAAAGAGAAGTTACGTAAGCCAGGTTGTAGATCAAAGAGGGTTAACGAAACAGAAGTCCTCAGTAAAATACTCACCCAGAATTGGCTGCGAATTAACATGGACAATTGCAGGCAACAGGTAGGCAATTGTCTTTCCCGACCCTGTTTCGGCAATACCTATTAGGTCACGGCCCTTAAGAGCCATTGGCCATCCTTGAGATTGAATTGGCGTAGGTTCAACAAAGCCAGCTTTTGCAATTTCTTGCATGACATAATCTGGAGTATATGTGCAGAAAGTAGCAATTAAAAAGCTGTACTGAGTCTTTATAAGTAACAGATTGCTCAATAGACAAATTAAGTGCTTCTATGGGACTTGAAAGATGTACAATGGAACAACGCACGGAAGCCCTGTATTCTCTCCTTTAGTGTCATCAATCATCAATGAATATGAGAAAATTGCTAAATACCCAAAAGTTTTGCAAACAGAACATTGAGACCAGGGACAGCACCATGACATTGTCCATAGCACATTTTTCAACCAACCATATTGACCTTTTTAGAATAATTTGGTATGAAAGAGATCTCAAATCAACAATTTGACCAATCCAGCGTTCATTTTGAAAGTATTCATGAATAGATGAGAAATAAAATTATTTCACCATTTCTACTTCAAACCCAATTCTGAAACTCACCATGGAACATATAATAAAAGTTATAAGAACAATCCACTGAATTAGAAGTTTCACTAATAATATGGATGCTTTGCAACATGCCCACCCCCAGGGTGGGGGGGTTTCTTCCAAAAAAAGAAACCTCCAATGAATTCATGCAATCAATTGCCAATAGAAATCCAATGTGTAGACAACTAAGAAAACTAACCTGGAAAGCCAACATCTTCAAAACTTTTAACAGGCTTTGGGACATCTCGGCCCTCCACAGTAATTTCCCTTCGTTTCCTGTAATCCTCAACATCTTTATCCGACATAGCAGCCACCGACGGTGACTCAACATAGAAGTTCTTCTCGAAAGGAGTCAAACCATCCAAATCCGTCCTCCTCGGCGACTCACCACCATCATAATCCTTTCTACCTGCTGAAGTCCGGACTGGGGCACCATAGCTGGAAGCTCCACCAAACCCGGAATCACTACAAAAAAACACAGACAACCACAGTAAACAAATGCCCATCACAACATCCGTTTAACGAACTTGCTTTCACAGCCCACTAAAATCCTTCAGCAACAAGCCTAAGCTAAAGCAAACCGTTACATTAATCGATCACGGTCTTCAGAAATGCTCAAAAATCACACCAAAGACAACATTTCAGCAAGGCTCCGTAAAGATCATAGAAGTCCAATTCACCATCCGCAAAAAGCACACTCTAATGGACCGTTAAACGCCGACGGGAGCAAAGTTCGAAAAGCGAACAACACAATAGCTAACCACGACCATTCACTACTGCCAAGCGAGCTCAACTCCACGGGGGGACCGAGAAGTCGCCCCGAGCCACAGAATAAAGTCGAAACTACAACAACCACGAACGGGACGGAGCTCAGTGGCAACTCCTCGCCGACCACAAAATCCGCTCGAGCCTAAAAGTAATCGCCGGCACGCGGGGAGCAACTGAATCGTTTACCTTCTCCGGTCACGGTAGGAGGCGGGGTCGCCGGACCGACTGTCGTAGCGGCTCATGCTGCTGCTGCTGCGTCGGCGCCGCCGCGAATCGGGAGGCGGGGGGAGGCAGCGGAATTAGGGTTTCGCGAGGAGCGGCGGCGGCGGCGGGGGGACGGGATTTTTGCCGGAGGGGAGAGGAGCGAAACGGAAGAAAATCAGAGCGACCGCCAAGAAGAAGACGATGAAGAAGAAGGAAGAAGATGAATTTGCCCTCGCTCGCTCGCGCGCTAATTGGAGCTTTGTTTAAGCCGTGCGGGGGTTAGCAGAGAGTGGCGTGTGGCTGCGGCCGCGAGTCGGTGGTTGGTTCCTGAGCCCCCGCCCACGTCCGTCCAACGTCCGATCGTTGGGACTCAGCACCCCGATTTCTCCAATTTATCATTTTAAACCTTTTTTTTTTTTTTTTTTTTTTTTTTTAAAGGCATGGCCTATGAGCTTAAAATAAATAATTTCTTTCTCGTTTTCCCAGCCAAATTTTTAGATTATTGAAATCACAGAAAATTATTATCAGAGTTATATGCGAAATTCGATATTTGAAGTTGTGAAAGCTTCGAATTCGATTGAACAAGATATAAATATCAAAGGCCAATTCGATAAACTTGTATATGCTCCGGCAAATATTTTGTGCAAAGAAAATTAATCAAGCTCGATAATGATGAGCGGCAAACACTTTATAGAATGAAAATATACGCATTGACATTCATAATTTATCTAAGCAATGCAAGTTGAAAGCTCGAACGTAAAATATGTGCAAATAGTTTAAATATAAACTTCTTTTGTAGTGAGGTAAAATATTTTAGCTTGAAAGTTGTATGTATTCATATTAGAAGTTATTAATCTAGCTACATTTGATTTGTTGCCCACGATCGCCCATACATGTTCAAGATTTTGGGGTTGAAACCAGTCGTCATGAACCCCACTTGGGCCAGACTTATAAATAAATCGCCTTGTCGGACATACCCAAAAGTTCTTATGTTGCCTAGTTAATGATCACATCCACTTCGTAGGTACACATTAATGTGTTAGGTTATTGGATGGTGATATTATCACATGTTACGAGGAAAATAAAAGAGAGTGAAATTAAGCAAAGGAAAGTAGAAGCTGCGGTTTCAATGGATTAAATAGATGTGTAGAATATTCTTATTATTTGATTTTGTTAATTCGTGCGTTTGTTCTCAAATCATTGTGTTTAAAAATAGATTGTTAAATAACACTTTGGAAAGGGAGGTAGGAGGTCACTCTAAAACATAAGCATCTTTTGCACTGTACAAAAGAAAGTAAACTTTAATAATTTGATTTATTTATTTATTTAATAAAAACTATCATATATGATTATACATTAGAAGAACATAATCACAAGAATATTATAAATTTTATAACTTGCCGTCTTATAAATAAAATTTAAGGATATATTTATTTCAGGAAAGATTAATGATTTAGAAAAAAAAAAAAAAAAAACATTTTTCTTCCCTCAGAGATAACATCCAAACAAAGAATTTTCCTGGGCAAAATCAAGGCATCTTCTTTAAGAATTTTCACGAGTATTTTTGCCGACCCAAAAAAGAAAAAAGATCACCAAATCCGGTTCTTTCGTCGATTTCTAGAAAAGGAAATTTTCCTGTTCCTCAGACAAAAAAAAAAGGGCGCAGCTTTTTTTAACGCAGCGGCGGTCGTCTTCTTCCTCCTCGAGCTAGGGTTCCGAATCGGTTCTTCATCTTCTTCTCCTCTCAGTTTCCTTCGATCCGCCATGCGGAACGCGCGTTCGAGATCGGAAATCGCAGGCTGACGTGCGACAGTAGGCCGTGCAGAACCGACCCCGCGCTTTCTTCCGATTACGATGTCCTGAACCTTCGAGGTGGTCGTCGGATTCGAGCTGTTCCGATCGCCTCGCGGTCCCGATTGCCCCGGCCGCACCGACGCGAGAGGGAATCCCGCCGCTGCGGGTCGGGAAATGGCGGGGAGGAATCGCGTGCTGCGCGAGCCGTTCAACGGCCGGCGCGGCTACCTTCCCGAAGGCCCTTACGTCCGCGGCCCGCCGCTGCCCCGGCCGCCCCCTCCTCCCGCCCTGCTGGAGGAGGAGCTCGAGATGCAGCACGCCGAGCTCCGGAGGGTGCTGGCGGATAACCGGAGGTTGGTCGAGGACCGGATTGCGCTGCAGCGGGAGCTCGGCGCGGCCAAGGAGGAGATTCACCGGATGAACCTCGTCATCGGGGATGTCCGCGCGGAGCACGAAATGCACTCGAGGGATTTCATCGAGAAGGGTATGAAGCTCGAGGCCGACCTTCGCGCGGCCGAGCCTTTGAAAAAGGAAGCTGCGCAGCTCCGCTCCGAAGTTCAGAAGCTGAATAACATGAAGCAGGATCTCGCCGGGCAGGTTCAAACGCTGACGCAGGACGTTGCTAGATTGAAGGCTGAAAATAAGCAGATTTCTCTCTTGAGGGCGGAGATTGATGGTCTCAACCAGGAGCTCATGCATGCTAGGTTTGTATGCCTTCGCTTATGGCGTTCTGGCTGAAACCTACTCTAATATGCAGTATATGGCTTGAAGTTCATTTGGTAGTTCCAACTTTATCAGATATTGAAAGAAGAATTTATTTCTGTAGATCTACTATCGAGTATGAGAGGAAAGCAAACATTGAACTGATGGAACAAAGACAGGCAATGGAGAATAATTTGGTTTCTATGGCGCGGGAGGTCGAGAAGCTGCGCGCCGAACTCACTGCTGGTGATGTCAGATCGTGGGGTTCTGGTATGGCATCCCGCCTTCCCTTTTAAGCGTCTTCTTTGATATGAGCACGTTTCTCTTCTTTGGTTTTCCTTGGCATGATTGCAATTATCGATGAATTAAAAAGTTTCCTAACAAAGTCAATTTGGTGCATTCCTTCGTTGTATGGTGCCACTTCTGCTTTTGCTGTTATGTTTTGTGTATTTTGATCCAACATAATCTAACTGTCTCAGTTTGTGGTGCCTTCAGGTGGAGGACCATACGGGAGGAAATTTAACCCTGGGGAAGGGAGTTTCGCTGCACCATATGGGGATGGCTATGGTGTTCACCTGGTTTGTGACCAATACATTGTCATTGCCCCATACATAATTGGACTTATAAATATTACTTGTGGATATGGACAAGAAATTTCTGCATACTGTAGGGTTAAAGGTTGATAATTATATTTGCACCATTTAACATTCCGTCCCTGTGTTTGGCAGGGTTCTGGTAACGGTCCTCTTTATGGTCCTGGATCTGCTTCACGGGGAGGACATGACAAGCCTCGCATTAATCGTCGTTGAGAGTCGGACGGTGATTGTTGTAACTGAATATGCACGGCGTGTCGTTTGCTGAGCAGTTGAATGAGTTAACGGGAGGGAAGGCACAGATTTATCAATTCGCACACCACATCAATAGTCTATGATCTGAATGCATCGTTAGTATCTTTAACTTTCTATCTAGGAATCTCATGTTACTGTTTTATAGTTTCAAAGGACATCAGTTATTGTTCCTCCATGTGTGTTTATGAGATAAATATGAATTCTCTAGAATCCATGTAAACTCTCAATAATCGTTCAGTTTTAATGTTGCCTTTTTTCTAAAAGTTGGATATGCACCTTGGGTCTTCATGTACTACCTTTGCAGTGGAGTCTAAGGTCTGATAAGCTGTGTATTTTGCGAACTCATTAGCTGGAAAAGTCTTATTGGTTGGTTGGTTTCTATTGGGAGTCTGTGTCTTGCAACTCAGTTGAGTGGGTGTGTGTCTAAGCTGCTGGATTTGGACATCCATAAGAAAGGGTGTCACAGAAATTGAAAGCTGTTTTGTCCAATATTATACCACTAAGTTGATAAGGAAGGAGGCAAAGTTTTCCCACTAAAGGCATTATTGTTCAAGATGTTGCAATCAGGGTCTCTGAAGATTCAAAATTATACCTGGAGACCCATTTGTGGTTCTTATAGGGGATTTATCCAATTAATTGTTTACTTGACTGGCTGACAGTCTGACTTCTATCTAAAGAGGAGGACTTTAGCTCTCTGTGGAGAGGTTTTTCTTGTAATAAAGAGCGTGAGTCAATTAGCCAATAAGTTCTGGAGATTTGCAGGCTAATAATGGCTTCAAGTGCCACTCTGTATATGATATAAGCATAAAAACTTTTTGGATGTGCTTGTACCTGAATTCAACTTTTTAAGGGAGTTTATTTGGAATTCTGGTGCTAGTACCAGATATGCTTTGCAGTTGAAAATTCTGATAGTTCGGTGTTTTATCAAAAGGTATCATCGTTAGGAGATGCGTCTCTGCATCTTTATTGCAAGGTTTCCACTAGTGGCTTACGAGTATGAGGTCACAGTGTAAACTTTTTCCTATATGGTAAGAAACAAATGGAAAGTTTAGAACATGTTAAAGCGAAAGAACAAGTCAAGGTCTCTTGCCTTAATTTGAAGTGTTTTTCTCTGTGACCATTTAGGTAGCTATTGGAGAATGCTTCGTGCATATTGGTGCACAGCATGCTTACTAGAGATGACTGTATTATGATTGACTATAGTGCAGAAGTTGTTAACTTGTTTTATTTGTAATATCTACCAAAGGGAAGTTTAGTAAGCTCCAATTGAAGTTGGTACAAGAAGGGGTGCTGTCCCATTAAGCATGTGAACATTTTGGTACTTAAGTTGTTGAGGTTGTCTTGAATTGCTAATAGATTCGAGTACGCTTCTTTGGTCAATGAATCATTAGTCGCATGAAGTTGGTGAGGATGCTTGTCGGGAACTGGCACATTTTGAGTTTTTCTCGCCTCATTTTGTCCATCAGAGATGGTGAAATAGATGATATCACCTTTTCTAGGATAAGACTTTCCACTGGAGATGTTGAAGAGACAATGGTCCAGGTTTCTAACTAGGATTTCTGCTAGAGTTAGTTAATAGTGGGTTATGGTGGAGTTGCGAGAGTTCTACTTAAGCAAAGCTGGAGCATGCTGTGATCCAATGGGAGAAACAGGCAAGGATGGTCCGATACCCTGTGTACGCTTCTGTGCATGCTGAGCAGAGGAGGAGCTTCTGTTGTTGATTTTGGAACTCTGGATACTTGGGAAGAGCATCTAAGGCCATTATCATCCCCTTAGGATGTTTGGGCCACATTTATTGTGGCACCCCATCTAATTTGATTGCACCATATCCTTGTTCTTTCTTTTTCCCAAGACTCTACCTGGGCACATCAAAAGTTGCTTCTTTGTGGATTGAGGTGAACCTGCATTATCTACCGAAATGCTACAAACTGGATTGAATTCCACCTCCTATAGGCAAGTATTCTCTCTTGAACGTGGATGCCACAGACATGGATTTCGTACCCTAATGTTTTCAGATGATTTATGTTAGCTATTCATCTGCTGCTGCTTTGTCATCCTATGAGCTGTGTAATCCGTTCTCTTTTTGGTTGTGCGCCGTATTTGATATGCTCCTGCTGGTCAGTTTTGTCATTCCACCAGTGTTTAAATGACATATGGGTAGAGATTAGGAGCTTTCAAGATTTCCTTGTAGGACGGTGCTTGGAAAGTAGTTTGGGAGTTGTGCATTTTGGGATGCTCCTAAGATGTTGTTGCTGGTCTGTTAGGCATATAGATTTTAATTTCTAAACTTGGCTCTCGGCAGATAGACTCAATGGTCTTCTTATCTGAATAGCCTTGAGACTGTAATCGTTGCGCACAAGTGCATTAGAATTCTGAGTGTCAATACTGTACTAGACACTGAATGCTGAAATATCCTCTGCTTCAGCACTTAATATTTGGCAATAATTGGAGGCCCTTGAGTGATTAACAATATTATAGTGGATGATGCACATTTGTGGAACTGTCAAATAGTTCTCCAAGATCATTTCTGGGAAGGAATTGTCCATAATTTGGCAGAAGCAAGACTTTTCTTTTGGCCAGCAGGCAGAAGCAAGATGAATAGGACCATTAATGTAGTAGGGTATGGCTTTAGGTTGAAATAGGTGATGCTCCTTTGGTTCTCGGTATGGGTTTTCTTTTTTTAATCGAGCAGATTGCATGGAAAATTGCTTCCAGCTACAAGGACAAAATATCTAAAGCTCCTATTATTGTAGTCTATATATGCCCATCTTTTGTAAATATGTTTCTGGTGGAGTCACCATTTGCAGCAGCCTTTTTAGTAATGATAGGTGTCATGTTACTTTTTCCCTAGATTTGAGTATCGGAGCCTCCTGAAATTCTTACAGTGTTCGGAACCTCTGGAGAACAAGAATATTGTTACATTTGGGAACTCGCCTACCGGTGCTTCTTAGTCTTTCGTTTTATATTGGTATAGCTGCACGCATTTTGTGAATGAGACAATATAAGTAATCTACTACAAATTAGTTTGAAGTTACTTCTAGAACCATGACTTCTCTTGTGGGTGAAACAGCATCTCATGACTTTCTCGTCCCTCTGTTGAGCAAGATTGTAGCCTTTTTTAGTCAGCATCAGCTTGAAGGTCTTGAGTTTTTCCTTCTAAGTATATCAGAGGATATGCCCTTTTCAGTATGGCTACTAGTTTCAGTATAAAAAAGAATGCGATCAGGTAGATCAAGCTGCATGGTTACATCGTTTCAGTCTCATCGAAAGTACTGAGGACTGCAGTTATCAGGCTTTTGGAACAGTCTTGTGTGCTTGTGGCTAAATGTTTGGACAAATAGCTTTTTCATGTGAATAGTCTGGATGTCCCCTCATCCCGTTGACACCTTCTGTTGGTATATCTTTAGAAATGGAAGGTTATCGAGTTTTTTTATTTTTTATAGATAGTTTGCTGGGTAATATTAAAAGCTTTGATTATGAGTAGTGAAGTTTCACTAAATGCAAATGGTAGCATTAGCTTAGTGGCCTATGGTCCGTGGACAGCTATCTACATAATACGCTTATCTTTGTTTGGCAAAAGCATTTGTAGTTTACTGCTGCTATCACCAGTAATATAAGTACACAAGCACCTCACTTAAGCAATTGGATCCAAGCTACAGCAGCACCTGGATTGATTATTCCAATTCAGGCTAGAATTGTTAGATCGCTTTGTAGTTACAATTTTGTACATGGTCTTTATATTCGATTTCTTTTTGTTGATACTTTCTTCTCTCTTTGGGTGATATCTGTATTAGATATTTCAGTGATACTGGATGTGTTAATGATCTATTTGCTTATTTCTCCTAAAATTGTCTTGTGCATATTTGCAGATGGAGAGATTTTCTTGTGATGCCTGACTTGGAGGATGTCACATTTTTCTGCTGGGGAGCCCAATGTGTTGGATGTCCATCCAATGACTATAGGTTAGACCTGAACCAATTGAACTTGTGATAATTCATTTCCACTTTACACCCATCATTGACAATAATAGGAAAATCCTATCTGATCTACAACCAGAAAGAAGTTGGTTAATGGCAAATGCCAATTTTTTAATAGATCCTTTGTTCTTAGGAGCAGTGAAACTAGAAACATTTTTGTGGCAACTCTCCCTCTCTCTATTTCTCTCTCCTTATACGCATAGAAGATCGATGAATTTAGCCTGAGTGTGTGATGAAGACATTCCTTTTCTGATAATTTGCATTCTTTAACTCGAGATGTACGATATCATTTGGTGCCTTGCCTTAGCATCTTAAATTTGCTCCTATAGTTGCTATATACTAATTACCTTGTTCTTTTCTTGAATTGTCACCTAAGACAAAATTCTATGGTTGATATCTTTTTGGTGCCTTATCCTCATTGTCTGTCTTCTTGTAAGAGTTGATATGGGGCAATTTCAAAGATTTGTCATCTTAATGCATCCCGATGTCCATCTTGTGTGCTTTCTTTTTCTAAGTCAAGAATTTTTTTTTCTTGTTCAGCATAGTGGGAAGAGTTCGTTGGGACACCGTTGCGCTGCTCGTAGATGGCATACACACTTAAAAAGTTGTTCATACTAGCAGAGGGCATCATATATTCAGATTCTTCATGGGTGAAATTGCCACATGAATACTGGTAGGATTGAGGCACAATGAGGTGCCTCCAGAGAGGCAATTTGATGAGGCGGTGATATGTTTTTGGTCTTCATTGCGAGATTGCAGTGACTGTGTTTTTGGCTGATACTTTCTCCTCGGTCACTGTCTATTTGTTCTCATTTTTCAAGTCGGAGAAATCTATGACTTGGAACTGTAACGGGAGTTACAACTTACTTATACCTTATAGAGGTGGCGATATGAGAATAATTAATGAAATGTTTAGCAATTCGCCTTCTAGGAGAGGACCGGACCTTTGCCGGTGGATGAGCATTTTTCACCTGTAATTTGTTGACGTTTCCAATTAGTTTAGACTCGAAACGCATCTATTGTGTTTTCTCTGAGTAACGAGATGAAATCCCGTATCATGCTGGAGAAATTCTCATGCTGTTATTCAGCTCTGCAGACAGTCGGGATGAATATCCATCGCGTAAATCACGGAGTCTCATGGTACTTTAGGGCAATCAACGTTGTAGTGTCCAGATTTGCATCGTCCGTAGAAACATAAAAAAGGTAGCGTAGGAATGTCCAGGAGATGTTGTCAACCCCATGGTTGTGCCGTGTGGGAGTTGTTGCAGTTGAGTAAATAAAGAGACAACGAGGTTGGTCAAATATTGTTCAATAACGCAATGTGAAGGTTGATATAAGATAAGTTCGGCCATAAGAAGAATTTTACAAGATTTAGGACAAAGTATAAGGTGGGTTATGTTGTACAGTGGGGGAAGCTTCGAGAAATGCACGGGTCATGCATCAATTTCGCATGGATTATGTGACCGGCGATGAGTCTGATCCCCGAGTTGGACGAGAAATTGTCTGGGACCTTGTCTAAAATGGAGCTATGGATTGGAAAATTTGGGAGCGCAACAACTCGACCCGATCAACGTGCTCGATTCAAAATGCGTCCGTCATTTTGAAGTAGGGTATCATTCATGATTCACTTTACAAGTCGTTATCCGGTAAGATTATTGAATGGTCACGGGCTATTTCTATCATCAGACTGAAAGAACAGGGTGTCGCAGCAGACGAGCTTTGCTGCACTTCGAAGCTAATTGATGATCGAGGATTTTGCTATTGCTTTATTTTATTCCTCGGCATTTTTGGGCCAAAGATTTCTGCTGTAAATATTTTCGCACCACATATCTGATGAGATCAGGTCAGGTTTTACCTTTTTTCACCCAACTTTACCACAGGAATTCTATCCATTGCTCTAAAAATACCATCTGTATCTTATCTTTTCCTCTCCAATGTACATTTGAATCTTTTATTCCATGTTATGTACGTACAATGTCCACATTTGTCCCTACTTTCCCGGTCATGTCGTGAGTACAGGTGGAAGGAATATCGACCTCCTTCCTCTTACTGGAGTATTGGTGTCGGGAAAGTGGCCGTCGCCCAAATCCCCGACACTGCCGTCTTGCTTTACGTTGATAGGGTACTTGATTAGGTGGACGCCTTCCATGTCGACCACTTCTTCACTGCTGTAGATTCTCCACATATCCTCTCCGATGGAGCGCATTCTCTCCACGCATTGCAAAGTCTGAGGTTCTTCAAACATCTCTTCGGCTTGCCTAGTGTGCTCGTACCAAAGCGACATACGGTACGCGTGTATATCTCCACGAGCCATCTGGTTTTCGCTGTCTTCGGTCTGGTAACACCCGATGGCGATCTCCGTGTCTCTTTGGCCAGCCATCGATCTTTGGTTTACATTTGCGGATCCGATCAAGAGGTAGGTATCATCCACTGCAAGATACAGAACCACCACCAGACTCTAAGATGGATATTTGCAGTTTAGGAAAAGCATGGTTATAAGACTTATTTTTCTCTATAAAGATCATCCTTCAAAATCACAAATCATTATGATATGAGCAACTATAGTTTTATATGCCAGAAGGTTCCAATGATAATAAGTATAAGAAGAATTATCAGATGAATGTGTAGTGATACCTATCATGAGCTTGGAATGAACATAAACCATGAACCTCCTGTGCTTCTGAGCATTCCAATAGTGCGTCGCAGGTTGTGGAGAAGACTGAGGAGCCAACTCGCCTTTAATTTCTTCTTCTCTGTTTGCGAGGCAGAAGAAGTTCAAATAATCTCTCGGGTGCCCTGGTTCGCTGCTTTCTTGAATTGCTTCTCCGATCAACTTATACATCATTGCCATGGTTTGCCTAGTCCAATGTAATATGTCCTGCACCGGTTCGCTTTCAGGCGTTCCTTCTGGCCACATTGGTAGCACTATGTATACGGCGAATCTCTCTTTCACTTTTATCTTGTTTGCCACCTTCAGTGCAATTTCGATCGGGATTAGATTTGAGCAACCACTGTTAGTGTCTCTCTCCCATAGATGGCAGCCACCTATGAAGTACTGGTTCTCAATGTATATAAACCTCTCGGCTCGCCTAATTGCTTTGACATAAGCTTCATGGATGCTTTTCTCCACAGTAACAGTTCTGAACATTTGGCTGGTTGATACATGGTCAATCGAACGGAAGATTTGCGCATTCCAATCACGTTCGGCCGAAATGCTGCAAGTAGTTTCTGGAGACAGATTCTCTATGGTAGTGGCGGGAACTAACAGAGAAGGGTCGCATTGCTTGGTCCATCGCTGCTCGAAATTGGTCAGCACATCCCAAGCAGCCTTGCCCATGATACATGCATGAGTGTCGTGCCACGGTGCCCTTGGCCCGCCTTTTTGAAGATTAGCTCCTGAAATGTTTGTTTGGTAAAAATCTTGGTGGTGGAGCTCCGTATTGAGTGTGCGAAACAAAGAATGTTCTTCCGTATCAAATCGGCCAGCACAGAGGTCTACCCCCCCTAGAAAACTCACAAGCTCTCGGTTGCTTGGATTATTGTGCATCGGCGCGTCGACTGTAACAGTCTTCTGGTGGTGGGTAAACAAAGTAGGGAAGTTGTTATTTAATCTAGGGCATAATCTGCACACAACTCCGGAGTGCCTAAAGTAATCGAGGGCATCTTCATCATGAGTGTCCATTACTCCCTTGTTCTTGATTATATGCAGTGATGTTGTGTCGTCCCAAAGCATAATTCTCACTGCTACACCTTCCTCGGCCTTTCGCTTCAGCAATTCGCCTAGACTAACTCCAAAAGCATGTGGCATGCTCGTTTCCGGGTTGCGGACCTGCAGAGGAAAAATGTCAAACTCCTGAAAGGTGCAGGGCACAAGGTGGCGTTCTATGTTTTCACTTACCAGAACCATGTTTGGGTTGAGAGACCAGCTCGCAATGTAAATCAGATGCTTTGCACCTTCAATGGCCTCGAAGATATCCTCCCAGAGCCTCCTCGGAGTCCAGCAAAAGCCAAATGGAGGGTTGAACCCAGAGAGATGATGAACATCTTGATAAAGGGTGACTTGGCAATTCGATCTCTGAGGGAATGTGGCATTCCTAAGGCCGCTGAATTTGCCATTGGCCAGTATCTTCGACCAGCTCGGCTCTATCTCTGCTGGTTTGAACCACAGGATTAGCTGAAGTTTCAATTTGTCATTCTGCTGACCATTTTCCATTTGAAGAGGCAAATCCCCATGAATCAAACTAGCTTCATTTAGTAACTGATCTGCCTGTATATGTATCTTTCCCAGGATTACACAGCTTGCTCTCATCGTGATGGTGATGGATGAATTGGATGGATGGGCACAGAGGATCTGAAATGTTTGATTCCATATGCGATCACGTTTTTCGCTAGTCTTGGCTAGTGTTTCGTTGTTTATCTTGATTGTCACGTGGACGGGCCTTCCATATGCTAATATACACTGCATAATTTGAACTTTGAGCATTAAAAAAACGACAATCACTTAGCTTGAGATCAAACACACATCTCTCCAACCAGAAAATACAGCACCGTGAACATAACACACAAACAAAACTAGAAATTCTTCTGGGTGTCACGGAAAAATTCTTCCAATCCAACTGTTTTAAGACATTTGCAGATAATAATGCAATTCAATCTAAGTTGCGGCTTTGACCACTATAAAGATTTGGGCAAAGAATTTGACCACCATCTTTGTCTTGAACATCAACAACAATCCTTGATTATCCAACTGAATAGGAGGAAGAGCTTGTGCACAAGCTATGTTTCTATATGCCTATATGGCGAGTCATTAAGAATGTGGCCAAAAAAAAAAGGCTTGGATTGCGCAGCCACCTGTAATATTCATTTTCCTTTTTCTTTTCAGTTCATCATAACTGAGTGGATACATTTCTCGACTACTCTGCAAGTAGTCGAGGTGCTTGGCTAGATGTGATTGATTTCATGCTCGAAAAATATTGTTTTCCATGACAATGGTTTTAGCTTTTACAAGGTGCACGTGAAGGGTACGGTTTATATGTTGGGATTTATAAAGCAGAAGCCTTGAATGCTAGGATCATAATCATCATGTGAGCAATGCGATTTGGTACGCGATACACTTACGCTGAGTGGGAAAAACGGGGTATAAGTTGTCGCATGGAAGATGGTAGCCTCCAATGTCCCGTGAAGAAGCCTGTTCTTTCGCTCCATTCCTCAGGCCTTCAAAATCGAGAGAGAGAGAGAGAGAGAGAGAGAGAGGTTAATTTCGGTCGACGCTGGACGTGAGAAAGAAAATGTCGCAAAAAATGGGATTCTATAAACGAAGTCAGGTTGGAGAGATTGCTGTTGCGGTTTAAGAAGCAAAGAAAACCAAGAACGTAATGGAGTTGAAGCGGGACAGACGTGGAAGAAATCGACATGTTTCTTTCTACTTTCTTGGGGGCAACCCCACACCCAAACGCTTTATCATCTGACTAAGTCTTTCACTTCAAGTCGAAGTTTCTCAGGTCCGTTCAAACCCTTTTTTCAAAAACACAGAAAGATGGGGCGTCAATCAATTCGATAATGCCTGGTCAACTCAGAAATTGCTGTTGACCAGTGAAGATTACCGGATATGCTTCAGGACAAATGACAATATTCTTCATCGGTATACCACTTTTTGGAACAATCGAAGACTTGTTCGTATCCAGATCTGCATCTTTCCTAGAAATATGGCGTTGTCTTATTAGGATAGACGTGTAAAAAAAAGTTGAATGAAGCTTCCTTAATCCTGCCTTTACCGCCTTCTTGTTTGCCAGGCTAGAGCGTGAGACGTACCTAATATTTTCTCCGGATTAACATGAGAAAGCAATTATCATTTACATTCATAACAATTTAGGCTATTAGTCAATACCCACGTTCTTAATTTAGCTAACCATGTTTATCGCATGCTTAGATCAGGGGCTTGCGACTATGGGAGAGAGAAAACATAAATTATTCTATAATTAGGAGGCTAATTAAGGTTGGACGTAAAGGTAATCAAAGTTAGGTTATTTGCTTGGAAATTTGGATGAGCTTTGGTTTCCCCTGAGGAAACGTAACAAATTCATATACTACAAGATACACTTTCGTTTTAGAGCTTGGTTTTGAAATAAATCTCACCGAATATATTTTCAAGTTGAATCTTGTTGGTTTACTTCTTTTCTGTCTTCTGAATAACGAATCTGCTAATTTGGAAACTCAAAATGAGCCTATGAGCAATTTTTTGACTCGATCGCACACCACCATATGACGATTTCGACGATTTGACCAGCTTAACGACGAAGTCAATCCATAGCTCGTAAGAAAAAATGCCTCATACATTGTGATGCAATATAGAAAGTTTCCTCGGCGTCTCAATATTGCTATATAATCAAATATTCTTCTCAAATGTTCGAGGAATAACGATACTTAACTACATTGATATGAACTGCTCTTTCACTGTACATAAGACAAAAATCTTAAAGTCAAGGGACAAAAGAGATGGCAAAGAATTACCGAAAGGGATTCGTGTGATATAATTATGTGACGACATGAGCTCTTCTGCTATTTCATAGACCATCCCCATATGATCTCCTCCTTGCCCTATCTCTCTCCCGCATAGAAGTGTTTAGTGCATGAAGAGAGAGTTTTCTAGAGAACGCTTGCCCGGTTTCATCCAACAAAGGACCGCTGTGGTATTGCTGCTCGTCGCGGATTCTTCCACTATGGCTTCCAACATCAATCCCGGCAATCGACATGTAATCGCCGTCTATGTGCATGTCCCCTTCCAGGATTCGAAGCACCTTCTCAAAAAGAAAAAAATGAAAAAGTGAAAGAAATATTACTTCAAAGTCTTTGAAACAAACCGTTGAGTAAGTCTTTCCGAAACGACCAACAAAATATAATTCAAGCATCCAACTCCAACAATAGGCACTCCTGTTTAGTGTGTACCTACAAATGTTTTCTTACTGACATGTGATGACAATTGGGCGTTTCATTGTTTTGTCAAAGTCTTTACCTGTGACATGCGAGGTCTTGACTCAGGATCCCGTCGAATACATAGTGATGCGGCATGGAGCATGCAATAAACCTCTCGCTCTGAAAATTGATCTCCTAAGCGAGGGTCAATCAATTCATGAATTGCATACTCTTCCAACAAAGGGCGTGCCTGTAGACAAGATCAGTAGAATATAGAAAGACTCATGTTCCTGAAAATCGAAACTCAGACATGTTGGGGCTAGATTGAAAATTTATTCGCATCATACCCACTCTGCTAAACACTGCTGGCCCTTGGGCCTGTTAAGATCTACTGCTTTTCTTCCTGTCACCAGCTCGATCAAGACCACCCCAAATGAATACACATCAGCTTTTTCTGTGATATGGCCTGTTTGCGCATACTCTGGAGCCAAATACCTTCACAGGGGAAATTAACCAACTGAATTTCTCAAATATACGAATACTCAGCAGCAATGCCTGAAAATAGTGTTAAGACTAACCCAAAAGTTCCAAGTACTCGTGTTTCTACGCCGATATCTCCATCAGGTTGCCACCTTGCCAGTCCAAAATCACCGACCTAGCAAACAAGGCATTGAGATAAGGAATTTAACAATCCAGAAACGTGCAAATCTATGATATTGGATATGCTTTTAATGTTCCCAGCACAAGCAGCATGCCTTATATGGTCAAAATGCTTTTGCAGATATGGATAGAAGATAAATTGAAGAAATTAGGGTGATGAATCAGTATGTCCGAGACTTCATAATCTGAACTTTGAATAACTATGAGGAGAACCGGTAAGTTTTCGTACCAAAGGTTCGAAATCATGAGTCAAAAGGATGTTGTTCGGCCGCATATCACGGTGGATAATGCAACCCACTCTACATTCTTCATGAAGATACCGTAGTCCTCGAGCAGCTCCAATGGCGATCTTTTGCCGTGATGACCATTCTAATGGCTCTTGATGACAGCCTGATAGCAAAATCCTTTATTAGCTCAGACAATTTAAAGTTATTTATCACTCGTGTTTAGACTACATAGTTATGTCTAGTAAAGAACTTCCTTTATCTCATGAGGCATAGCTCCGAACTACACGATATTTATATCTGAATATTTGATCAACATGAACTGAATTGCATCTACATTCTACACATGTACTGTATTGACAACTTGAGATATTTTGCCAACTTCTTCGATATATGGCCCATCCTATATTGACGGTTGTTTATACAGAACATTCTATTTGATTTTATAATTCAACTGAAGAATAACCATCATGTACTCAAGCTTCATCTAGGCTCTAGATATGCCACTGCTAACTTGCGCAAGAAGAAAAGAACGTTACCATAAAGGTGTGAATCCAATGAACCATTGCATATGTACTCATAAACCAATAGCCTTCTATGGTCCTCTATACAAAATCCAATCAGCATAACAACATTTCGGTGTTGAGCGCAGCTCAGGACCTCAACTTCTGAACAGAACTCTTGATCCCCCTGAGAACTAGCCAATTTGTGTTGCTTGACGGCGACCACCTGGCCATCTGGAAGTACCCCTCTGTGCACAGATCCAAAACCTCCCTCTGCCAAGAAATTAGCCTTTGAAAATCCTCCAGTAGCAAGCTCGAGCTCAGCATAGCTAAACCATTTTGGAGGTTTACCAAAAACGGGGGCCTTGTGCTGGCATATGGAACACAATGGAGGGGGACCAGGAAGCGCATGTCTGGATACTGAAGTTGCTTCTCTCACGTTTCCATTGTATTCCAAATCATTCCTATGGTTTGGCACTCTCATATCAATTTTTCCATCCTGTTTTGGAAACTTATTTGGTGATGTCTTCACTACCAGCGTATGGGCCTTATTATTAGCTCTTACTCCTACAGAGTCTTCTTGAAAGCATCTTGAGGGTTGACAATGAGAACTAAGAACTTCTGCCATCCATGAATCAAACCTCAAGCTTGTTGAAGATAGCGATTGAGTTTCGCTTTCTGAGTCTGAAGTACATTGATCAAGATTCTTTGATTCTTCTATGGACATTAATTCTTGTTTTCTTATTTCTCTAGTCATTTCCGAGGTGAAAAATGGGGAAGTTGTTCCAGGATCAGAGCTGGACACTGATGATGTCCCCACTTCAGTATTGGTGAAGACCGTCCCTGATTCCGGACTACTACTTGGAGTCACTGCTGGCCCTCGGATAGAATTTGAAGCATCGCTATTGCAACTGTGATGCTTATCCAATGCTTGATCCATCTCAGAAGTCGATGCACCAGCATGTTCAGATTCCTTTTTCAGTGATCCCACCAGATTCAAGCGGAGGACCTTGGGTTGCGACCGCTTCATAACCACAATATTACACTGTAGCTCCTCTAGGCATTGTTTTTCCTCATGCTTCAGCTGTCTAAGAAAAACAGAAAGACCAACAAACCTCACATATTAAAAGATGTTCTCCGGGGTCAAACAATTGGTTAGAAGCCCTACCTGACATAGTTTAGACACTGTCAATATTGACAAGTTCTATGGTCTTTTGACTGAAAGAGTATGAAATAAATAACTTACTTGTCTAATACCACCCAACTAGCTTGAGCTTTCTTGGCCTCAGCAGCCACAGCCCCACAAGGAGATCCAGAGACAACCCTTATCTTGACATTTATCTGCGAAAAGCGGCAAAATAAATCACATGACTAGGAGAGCAAACATGACTGAGCTATTATGATCTATACATATGACAACCACCTTATTCGGATCATAGAGATTATGGAGTTGAAGGATCATCTGGGAGCAGGAATCTGTAATATCACTTTTCTGCTCTGCACTAGATCCTGTGTAATTCTTCGAATTACCAGTAGCACAGTCCCCAGCAAATCTTGGGAAACCCCACAATCTTATACCTGGTCGCAGCAAAAAAAGGACCATCAGCAGGTACTCGCGATTGTTGAAAGGCAACATGGCAGAACCTAGGCTTAGGATAAATCAAGTCCAAGAATTTTGTCGTACTATAAAAATTTTGAAACTAATCATTGTAACAGATTGAATAATCTCAAAATTTAGACTGGGTATGTTTTAGGAAGGAAATTAGCTTCCACAATTTGTTATTGTGTAGAACCTTGAAAATATTCAAGGATGACATGACCATTTCTAAACCAAGTACTTCCGCGCTTGCTCAGAAGGGCCTCCCCAAGCAACCAGATGACTATCATGATCAGCCTCGAGGAATAGCAGATTCATTGCTAAATTCCAACCCAGGCAACTAGATTTCCAAGATAAGAGCAAGATTTATACATTTTTCTCGGGCCAAAAAGCAACATTGAGAAGTCAAATCTAACAAGCAGTGAGAATCTTGAAGCTTCAGAGTTTAAAACCATGAAACAAGTGAAAATCGTTTCTGGCTTGCCGTTCTCCAATACAAGCTAACATCTTTCACCTCGCTCGCTAGGAGAGGATGTAGAACAAGAATTTGCAGTGAAGAAAGGGTATACCTGAATTCGGCTGAGGAACCACAACCAACAACAGTATGCAATTCCCAGGTCGAACAACATGGGTCAGTGCCCATACGAGAGCAGTCCTAGGAATATCTCTAGATGCCTTGACAGCAACAACCACGCTTTCCCCCACATCAGTCGTCTCCTTTTCCGGCTTGCCTTGCTTCTTCTGTTGACTCATTGCTAAAGAACTCAAACACCCGCCGTCCCAGAAGTTTATGAGTACCAAGAACTACGAAACCATGGCAGAATCAAAGTTTCTCTCAAGCATTTCCAAATCGGAAATACGCTCGTCGAAGCTTCTCCATCTGCAGCTCCTCATTGTCCCCGCAAATCGATATCTTCAAGCATCATTCGGGTAATACTAAAGAAAATGGCCAAGGAATTCCTCGACAAGCTCAAACCAAGAAATGCGAGGAACCCAAGTACTCGGACTTCGGTTCAAACTGCACTGAAACTTCACCTTCTCCTTCCTCTGCAGGGAGATGACAGAGCAGCTGCGGAAGGCGTCAAGACATTGCCCGAATTAGACTCCACTGACTACAAAAAACACCCGCAGTTTCTTTCGAGCCTCGGATCGCCAAACTCAAACAAGAACAGCTGAAAAAGAGTTCCACTCTTCGGGAGCGCGGCACCCCAAATGACAGAAAACGTCAAACGGCAGCAATATCGATCGGCATTCGGTTTCCAAGCGAACTAAGAAAAGCTTTTCTGTCCGCCTCGGACAAGCCGAATCGAACCCCCCTCCACCGGTGGTCGAGCCGGAACTATATTATATAAATATATCCTGCACCAAGTACGAGAACAGTGCATGGACAAGATCCTCCTCCTGCACGATCCGTGAATATCGAAACGCTTGTCATGGGGAAGCAAGCAAGCTCTGCCGCGCAGTCAACACGGAAGCAATATGATATTCATCTCCTCTTCGGGTCCTCGGTCTCCTCGCCAATCAGAGAGCGAAACTTCCAGCGCGGAAAAAAACTAGTCAAGGAAGCGCACGGCGACCAATGCCCGTCGCCAGCGAAGTCCAGATCGCGAAGAAGATCACCAACTACGACCCTACCGCCAGATTCACGTGGAAGCTCAGCAGAGGCTCGAAGCTACGCACGCTGGTTCCGAAAATGGCGAGAAGAGAGAGAGAGAGAGAGGATGGCCAGGGGAGGATGAAGATGAGCAGAGAAGAAGATATGGGCTGGGGAGAGAGATAGTGATGGAAGAGCGCGAAAGTTAGTGTAAGAGTTGTCAAAAATGGAAAATGACTCGGTTATAATTTCTGACTTGTTATAACTTTTCTAATACAATTTTCTTTTATAAATTTGTAGTGATTTATAAAAAAATTATAATATTCAGGTTACGAAATCGCCACATCTATAGTGTTGTTATCCAATTAAATATATATCTCCAGTTGCTTTCCGCTATGGGACCATGATGTTTTATGTCTTTAATTCACAATGAAGAGAATATTAAATGCTGCATATTATTCGGTGATTTGTAAGGTTTCAATGGGATCCGTAGAATTTAGAGAAAAGAATTGTGATAATTCTCTGTAGAATTTGTACCGAAGCTATTTATAGGACTTCTACAAGTACTGACTAGGAAAAAACAGATCTGAATAATACGGCTATAATCCCACAAATCAAGGGATACTAATAAATCATTTCCTAACTAATTTTTTACGGTTATTTCCTAATAATTATGACCCAAAAAAATCGGGATTTAATATTCCTAATAATCAGCTCCTAAAAATCAGGATAATTCAACATTACAAAAAAAAAAAAAAAAGGTTTCATCGAGTTATTTAAGGGTGCCTATTCGTTTTACGAAAAATATCACATTTTTGGAAAATATTTTTCAAATTATTTTTCAAGAAAATGACCATATTTTTCGATGTTCGATCAAAACCCGAAATTTGATTTGGAAAATATTTTGACCGCTCCTTATCTAATTTAATTTTTTAGGAAAATTTACCAAAAAATTGAATTTTAATATTTTCAATTGACCAAAAAATTATTTTTAATTTACAAGTATTTAAAATTTTATTTTTTTTTCTTTATTTTTCTTTTTCTTTTCCTTCCTCCTCCTTCCTTCGTCACCGAATGCCTCGACAATGGCCCGCTGCTTGGCAGCCAACCAAGATATAATTGCTAGATCCGGCAAGCTCAAGGCTCGGCCGATCTAGGCAAATCGAGAGCTCATTGGCCTCAGCGGAGCTTGGGCAAGTTTGAGCCTCACTCTCTTCGGATCTGGCCTTGCCCTAGTTAGCGACCGGCCAAGGAAAAAGTAAAAGAAAAGGGAAGAAGAAGAAATTAAAAACTCAATTTCTTTAAAAAAGAAAAAGAAAAAGAAAACATAAAAATAAAGAAGGAGGAAAACAAAGAAAATAAAAAAAAATTCGAATTATATAAATAAATAAATAAAAGAGGAGGAAGAAGTGAGGGCTTGCAGGAGTGTGAGATAAGAGAAACCAAGTGAAGAAAATGTTTTTTATTTTTCAAAAGTGTAAAATATTTTTCCCTAGCTTAGAAGATTTTTTTCCTCCACGAAAGATATTTTCCCAAAGTAATTCATTTTCCATGAAACGATCGTCAAAAAATTTGAAAAACATTTTCCTAAAAGTTATTTTTCATTAAACAAATAGAGCCTAAGTGGAAAATCCTAAATTCAATATCCAATCTAAAGAAAAGTATTAGAATCTTCGAATATTAAAATTTAGTTTATTTCGTTAAAAAATGTGATTAAAAAATATCTTTTCCTTAAAAATGATTTATTGTAATGTTTATTAAGATGAATAAACAAAAAATATTTCTACATGATGATATAAATTAGTGTTGATTATAAAAATATTTTTTATTAATTAATTATTTGAAACAATACAATTTATCCATTTTAGAAAAATGAAAGTGCCTTTGGACCTAAGTAGGTCCTTAAACTGCTTCCCCTGGTGGACCTCCCACGGGAGTTAAACGTGGGGGACATCCCGTGGGACTTCCCGGCCAACACCCTTTACGGGGAAAGGGGGTCCCGCCCAGATCTCCGTGAAGCCTCTACCCCCATTTGATTATAGAAATATTTTTTATTAATTAATTATTTGAAACGATACAATTTATCCATTTTAGAAAAATGAAAGTGCCTTAAATCAGAAAAGTGGGCAGAGACCTACGAAATCTCACGAATTTGAATCGTGGGAATCGAAATGGTCGCGAAATCTGGATATCTGTTGCCAGAGACGGTGGTCACCACTCGTGCGCCTACCTACAGTCGATAAAGCATGGCCGATTTCAAAAGAAAAAAGAAGACAAATTAGGATGTAATGATGATGGTCGTGTCGTCGATTATGCAGCGATCGATTCAGACAGAGGCGTGACGATCGGTGATGATGATGAGGCACTTTTGTCTCCAGCGAGTCTGTCGTCCTCCCCAGAGATGGGGCTCCAGTTTTCAGCGTCTGTAGGGGACCTGCAAATTTCATCGGACACGACGGATTCAGTAAAATAAAAAGATGAAAGAAACTGCGCAGGATACGGTGAATTATCCACCGGCGTTGACCGCCAGCATTATACGGTCAAAGTTCTCCCGACCAGGTGCAATTATGTGACCGAGGGATTAATGTTAATGAGTGTCTGCGAGATTGTATTATGCATGCAAAGTCGGGTTTGATGGTCCGGACCCTAGAAAGGGAATTGCTTGCCGAGACCCCTTCGTTTTGCTCTTTGAGCCGACTGGGCTTGGATGGTCGTGTTGGGTTATTTCACTTGGTATAACGTTTCTAGTTTAGATTAACAATCGGAAGCATTGATAAGAAAAGCCTTTGATGCACGGATTATGAAAAGAAATTATCTTTTGTTACAAAAATGGTTAATACCACAAAAATGCTCAAACTGATAAATTTATGACAAAATTATCCTAAATTAATTTATGAGTTACAAAAATCTCAAACTGATATATCTTCGTGATATATTCACATTTCGTTAGCTTTCGTAAAATTGTATAATTAATTAACTAAATTGGATGGCACATGGCAACTCCATATTATTATTTTATGATAAATTTATTACGAGTGTACTGATTTGAGGCTTTTGATAATTAAAAAATTAGTTTTGATTTTTTGTGACTCGAAAATTAATTTGGGATAAGTTTATATTTATGTATAAAGTTAAAAAATTTCATAATACTAACCCTTATAGAAAAAGTTGGGACTTGGATTTTAGCGAAGACAATGTTAGGCGGGGTGGAGACAATGAAAATCACCGGTGGGAGAAGGGTGGTCAGCTCTCATTTTCTTGATGCAAGGACCATGGTTCTTTCCGGCATCAATTTTTGGGACCATGGTTCGATATTTTGATTTCGTGATCAAAGAGGACTCTTGGGTGGGGACCCATTTGGATCCGATTTTTGTCTTCCCCTTGTTACAATTAAGAGGTGACCATTTGATGAGTTCGGTCTAAATTGAGCCTCGAGATCGGACTTAATGATGATATAGTCTTGATTTGCACATTATGAAGACTATCTATAATGTCTTGACAGGACCGAGGAATTTGGCTTGAAGTGCACTGGTCCTGTATTGGATATTATGATCAGATAAGCTTATTCAAAAAACCGTACAAATTGATCCTCAACCCTATCTGACTTGGGCAAGCCCCGTGGGCACACCACAATAACATGCAACAAACATTCATAGGCCCAATTGCACCCTGTCATGAGTGTAAAAAGTGGATTTGAATCTATGGTCACTATGCGTATGTTATTTAAAAATCGAATGTATCTTATCGAATCAAATCATTCGAAAGAATTTGATTAATACCATGAAAAACTATAAACTAGTATATCTATAACAAATTAATGGTAAAATCGCTATATGTTATCTAACTTAATAATTTGACAATAAAATAATTTTACACAATTGAATCAATGTTGATTTTTTAGTGGTATAACTATTAATTTGAGATTAATCCATCACATGCGTACTATTTTAGAGTTTTCTTTATGACATTAACCATTCTCAGATGACTTTTAATGAGTGTTTTGAGATTATTTCTTCAATATCTAAATAAAATAAAATAAAATAAAGTTTTAATTTGCAAGGTATTATTATTGTATTGAGAGGATCCTCGTTCAGAGGATCGTAACAAAATCTTTTAGGTTGATTGTACCCATGACAACGTGATGAAATGTACGGCAGGTTTCGGTGTCAGACTGTCAGTGGAGAGACACGATCCCCTGGACGCGCCGCCCAACCTGCAGATGCCAGCCGCCTCAACGCCGTCGCGTGGCGTCGGCGCGTGTCGCGCACTTACTCCGACGAGCGGTTCTCACTCTCACGCACCTCTGCCCAAACGCGGAGGCAACTTGCATCGGCGGTGCCACGTTTCTCGACTTTTCTTTTGTCTCTAGTCCTAAATTTTTAAAATTCAGATCTGCTATGCTGTCAGTTGGTCCCCAACTTTCAAAAATCTCAATTTTAATCTCGTACCGAAGTGGGCCTCAGTAAAGTAACTTTTTCAGGCCGAAATAAATTAGCGGAACTTGAAGACCTCAAATAATTTCCAAGCTTTTCTAAAGAAAGATAGAGGGCTAGAACCCCATGTCACTATAAGTGATCAGCTCTCGGTTTGAGTCGATTCGATCTACAAACCAAAATAAATTAGCCGAACTTGAAAACCTCAAACTATTTCCAAATTTTTTTTAAAGAAAAATAGAGGGCTAGAATCCCATGTCACTATAAGTGATTAGTTCTCGAGTTGGGCCGGTTCTGACCTAAAATTGGAAATTGAATTGGACTAGATCGATTGGTCTTGATTTGGTTTTGGAATTGGACCGATTTATGGTTTTGACAATTTCTTTTCCTTTACTTTTTAGAAGAAAATGAAAAAAAAATTGATTGGCGATTTGGGTCTATTCTCGGTTCCCACGAGAATCAACGGCTGATTCTTGGGTCAATCTGGTTTCCGAGCACAACCCTACATGTGAGGTCCATCCTTGCTTTGGCTAAGATGGCACAAGAGACGAAATTGGTCCTATCAAAGACACAATAACTGTCGCAATAAATCGAGATTAGATGAAAGAAATTTCTACTAGTCTTCGTAAAGCTCGCATGCATGCAAAATAGAGAAGTTTAATAGGTCATGTTCCCAACACCCGCAATCGGATTGAAAATTGTGAGGCTGTCTTAACCCTAGATAAAAAAATAATATGATGGTGGCACGCACGTCTAAAGAAGGATTGTTCCGTTCATTAGACCATCTAAACTCGTGTAAACTACACTAGTGGGATAAAACGGACAAAGAAGAAACCCTCGAGTTCATAACTCTCGTGGCATTAAAAAAATTGTGGGAACTTGTCATCATCCAAGCCAAAAGCATCGAGCATTGCTCAACAAACAAACAAACGAACTTCTCGAGTGACGAGTGACAATGAAGATAGAGATGGTTAGGGGCGTGCAGCCGAACTGGTTTGGCTCGAAAATTGATTGCAATCCATGTGATTCTTGGCTAGTTGTCGACATAGCCAATTTGATTTCTAATTCCAACAACCTTGAATCAATGTAGAATCAATTTGATGTCACGTCCAAGCTCAAAAGTGCCTATTTCAATAGAGAATTGAGGAAATCAGATCGATTCATACATTGAATTGGTTCTACTTTATCTCCAAACATAAAAAATTTCGTGCTCACAAAGAGTCGAAATATGGACTCCAATGCAAAACGAAACACTATGCTTGATGGGCTAGTTTGACCTAAGAATAGATCTATGTCTTGAGCTGGTTCCAAGGAAAATCGACTCAGTCGCAATGTTGAGTACCTAATTGGTTCCTTATTCCAAGGGGAACCAAGAAAGAATAACTCAACTAAATTTGCTTCCTTCCATAACCTATTTTAAATGGTTTTCCTTTATCTAAAAAAATTGGTGCTTTCCCAAAATTTCAATAGCGAATTCCAACTCATTTTTCTAAAAAAGTAAAATTGAAAGCAAGAACGAGCCGCCAACGTCCACAGCATCCTACACATGTTACAACATAGGAGCTCAAAACCCATATAATCACTTCATCATGGGAAGTCCTCGGTTCTGAAAGACAACATTATGTAGCATGATAATCTTTTCAAATTTTCACATACAAAAGGCTTGGCTGCTTCTCGGCTAGAGCTAGGAATTGGGCAGTAGCAGTAAATGGGGAAGAAGTTTATTGAATTGGTGCATTATAATAGAAGGAAATTGAATGAAGGAGCTGAGAACTCAAAATCCAACGTATCTCCATGACTCTTGCTTACTCATTCTGTGTTCTCACCTCAGTTTATTTTTGAGTTAGCAATATGGGTCGGATTGAGTGTGAATTGTATATGAGATAGATTAAATATATCACTAAATGGATCAAAATATGTTAAACGAGACAACTTAGATCAGATTTTTTTTTTTGGTGATCCACAATATTCCCTACCTGTTGCAACACCAGAGTCCAACACCCATATTATGTCACATAATAATATCTTTTTGAACTTTCACACACAAAAGGCTTGGCTGCTTCGCGGCTAGAGCTACCAATCGGGCAGCAGCATTAAATGGGGAGGAAGTTCAACGAATAGGAGCACTACAATCGAAGGAAATTGAATGAAGGAGCTGAAAACTTAAATGTTTCTCCTTTCATTATTTCGATCAAAGCAAAGAAGAAACGTTGGAAAGCAGCCTGTTTTCCTGCTCGCAGCTGGATTTCGCATTGAATGCGAGGATACGAGTGGTGCGATCTTTTGCTTTGGGATACTGACACAAGCCATTAGAGAGAGAATTAGCTTGACTTGTTCCCGTCGATGGTGGCACGTTTTAATCAAATGGACCAAACTCTCCACACGTGTTCTCATTCCATTGCTGTCTTTTCCGTTTCTTATTACGTCGACGCTGCTGTTTTCGAGGATCTATCTCCATTTTTTTTTTTAAAAATAAATTCTCGTGCGGTATAATTTCCGCTAGCGTGCAAGACCTACCGAGACGATTGTAATCTCTCCAGGCCCGGCCAGATTGGGTTTGTGACTTAGTTTGAGGCCCGTTTGACCAAGCAGCTGAATGTGAACCGAACGAAGTAAGGGAAAGTCTCAGACTCCAGTGTTCGATGTCGATGATTGAGATTTCACTATGGCAGATATCTGTCGATGTTAGAGCATTGGCGAGTGATTATTTCATCTCGACATAGTTTAAAGATCACGGCGCCATATAGAGATATAAACAGGAGAACGACTTGGATAATCCTTGAATCACTTATCTTATGTATATCCGTATAGAGATATAAACACACTTAGACACTGCATTAGTAACTATCCAGCAATTTCAGGAGAGTGGAGAGCATTAAACCATGTCCCAAAGCTGTCCTTTTTACATAGAGGTTAATGATTTTTTTTTCTTTTTTCTTTTTGGAATTTGAGTAGACATTGACATTTTAGGATCAAATTGCTTGAATTTGTCGATGTTAGAGCATTGACGAGTGATCATTTCATCTCGACATCATTTAAAGATCACGGCAATGTTTGATGAAATAGGATGAAGGATTGGATTTACCTAATCCTCGAAAACCGGCACGATTGTCTTCAAATGACTTTCGAAAGAGAAGCTCATGTAAAGTTTAGCTACACAGGGAGGACTCTCCACTACATTGTTTTCTACTGAAAAAAGGGAAGTGTCGAACTTCTATACGTCCGAGGGGCAGATGAAAATTATGTTCGGTGGGCGAGCCGGCATCCAAATTCGAGTTGGGAAAACGATTTTTTTTCTTAGAATCAAACTGCCTTTTTTTTTCTACCAAAAAAAAAAAAAAACTGCCTTTTCTTCAAGATTTTCATCTTTTGGGGGTCGTGCAACAAATGAAATGATCATGACGCATGATTACCACATTGCCAGTCAAAAACAAAGTTGTGGAAACTCCAGAAATGTTGTGAAGCAAACCGAGTTTCTAGGCATTGGGTTAAGAGAGCGTAAACAAGAAGGGATAGGGTCCCGATTCATATGGGGGTCATGCGAGCTCTTGATCCAAGAAGAGTCGGGTTCAAATGAAGCTCGGATCAGCAGTCATTTGGGCCTTAGTTTAGCTTTTAGTAAACAGTAAATGTTCCCTATCATCACATGATGATTAAACAGCTTAGCTTGCACCACAAACCTCGTGGTTTGCGTCCCAAGAATTGATACACGACATACCCGCCTCTTCAGGCAATGCCATCTCCGCCCAAAGTGCCTCCATTTGCTTTTCCTCTCCGGTTTTCTATATCATTTCAGGTTCCTCCTCCCAAAAACAACCTCTCGGGGAAGAGGAGGTCCCTCTGCCCGCGGCCCCATTCTCAGTGCTATTTCCTTTGCTTTCTTTGATCGCTCGCTCTCTTTTCGAGCACATTGTGTGGGTGAATGATTTTTGGCCATGTTGAAAAGGAAGTAGGCGATAGCCTTGCTTGTATTTTTGGTCTTGGTGAAGTAATGGTGGGTGAATTAGTAGAATCTGAAGAGGGAACAATAAGGATAGAAGGTGTTGAGAGACGGTAATGTAGGGAAAATCAAAGGAAAAGATAGTTAAAGCAACTCTTTGACCATAACATTTTTGTTTAAAGAGTTGAGAATAATAATACGGAAGAGAGAATGATGGAGTTTTTTGTATATTTCGATGTATATATTATTGAAGACTATATCAGCATATTTGTAGGCTTTATTAGATAATTATTTTAAGATAATATCTTAATTAAGATATTCACGATTATAGGGAGATATGCATGCAATATGTGTGCAACATTAGTGCAACATTGAAAGATATGGATAACCAATTCAATTATTGAAATATCTCTAATAGAGGAAATTATCCTAGAGAATTCCCTAATCATCTTTGTCATAAATCATGTTGGTAATTGCAATATAATGTCGAGTTAGGTGAAAAGTTACAAAGCGTTAAAAAATAAGAGGGAGACTATGGAAATGGTATTTGGCATTGTAAATGGATTTGAATTTGGGTTACGATACAATTTAAGAGAACCCCGACTCGCCATATTTGGGATTTTTCTTCTGTGATGTGCGTTCTAGTATCTTTGTGCCCAAAGTCTCCAACCACCAAAACACACAGCGAAGAAGAAAAGCAGAACCTAGAAAACCACATCAGAAGCACCATATCTCATCCTAATATGCCTAATGGCAGAGTGCGGCAGCGAAAACTAAAATCTCTCTCCATGGACACAACCTGCAAAACTCATTCGTTCCACGGCACAGGTGAGTTTCAAGATGGCATGTTTGGCTGTTTTCAAAGCCCTTTTGTGATGCTCTTAGGAGAGGGCGGAGAATGCTGAAACGAACGGAGGCACTCCTTGTCAACAAGGAAACCATGAAAAGCATGAGACCGAATTTCCTGCATAACATGGAAAAGTAGGCTTGGCGAGTCGGGGACCAATATAAAGTCGGATATATATCTTTGATGCTCGTCTTACAATTAGTGCAATGTTTGTGTTCTTAAAATAAGAAATCTCAACCTTTAACGAGTATATAATTGCTAACTCAGTGTAAAAGATTGAACTCAGACCATTGACAAAAACAAGACAAAACCATTCGCGTAATTTATGTTTGTTAAAGTTATTCAATTAATTACGCTAAACAGTAGAACGAGTTGGATGGTCCTTGATATATACATACACACACACACACACACACACACACATATATATACATATACAGATATAAACACACTTAGACACTGCATTAGTAACTATCCAGCAATTTCAGGAGAGTAGAGAGCATTGAACCATCTCTTAGAGCTGTCCTCTTTACAGTGAGTTTAATTATTTTTTTTCTTCATTTTTCCTTTTTGTAATTTGAGTAGACATTGAAATATTTCTGGAATCAAATTGCGTCTTCTCAAGACGTTCATGTTTTTGGTCCTACAGCAAGTGAACTGGTCGTGATACATGATCGTCACTTTGCTACTCTCGGCACAAGAAAGAGGATTCAATCATATTTCCGTCAGTCAAAACCAACGTTCAAATAGTAGCAATTGTTGCTATCCCAAAGGGTAGCGATTATTGCTTTCCAAAAGATGGAAAGAAACAAATTATTCGCGAAAAAGAAGGAACAAGAGACGATAATAATTCAAACTAGATATATGGTCCAAAGAGAGCACCTGGTTCGTTGAAACTAAATTGCAAAGCTCATAATGCGCGCGCGCACAACACATATGTACACACACATAAATTTACTGAATCATTTTGACAGCGTGCCAAAGATGTCTTCGTATATAGTGTTCAATAAGCGGTCTATGCATAGAAGAGTTTATCGAAAGATGATCTAATAATTTTTTTTTCTTGAACAGCCTAATATGAATGCTTCTATTAATTACTTGGCCCTGCCTGGTGGAAAAGAAATGACATATAATATTTTTCTTCTCTTATTGGTGCTAGTTAATGGAAGAAATAATTTTTTTTCTTGAACAGCCTAATATGAATGCGTCTATTAATTACTTGGCCCTGCCTGGTGGAAAAGAAATGATATATAATATTTTTCTTCTCTTATTGGTGCTACTTAGTGGAAGAAATGTATTAATGAAAACTTGCAGAAATTTTTACAAATGTTGTGAAGAAAACCGAGTTAGGAAATACTAAGCACGAATCTTGGAATGGGGTTAAAAGCCTAAGGACAAAAAAAGTTCTCTTGATGTTTAACACTAGTTTTATTCCCTATAATCACATGATTGAATAGCTTAGCTTATGGTTTTCGTCCCAAGAATAATAATGATGTAAATGAGAAGTCATTCTTTCTGCTTTTTCCTAATGATAGCCAACCGATACATATTGATGTCAAGAAATATTGATTGGTCAAGAATGTGTGTATTTGGTAGGACTGGTGATTCGTGGGCATGTGTTGAATTCAAGTTCTGAGTTCGAGTAGTTAAACGGTGTAATTTTGTTGAGCTTTTTAATATATTGTCGTGTTACTTGTTCGTGCTAGTTTGTCTCGCTCTCCTTTTTGCTTAAAATATGCTTTCACAAGTATATGATATCGTGCCAAGGTGTTGAAACTTGATGGCTCATAATCTTTAATTTTGCTTGACAAACCAAATAGATTAGAGTTTAAAAAATAAACGTGAAGCGTTTAACAAAGAATTTCGCGGGGCATTGAAGTGTTTTAACATAGAAGGAACATGAAGCTCCGTAAGCACAAATCTGTTGATAATGAATGGATCAACAATGAACAATAGTTGCTAGTAATTTCACGTTATTCGAGATTGAAAATCTTGCTAGAGAAAAAATCGACGGCTGTAACACATCGAGAAACTTTGTAGAAAATGGAAAAATCATAAAATGGTTTTTACTTTGATACTGAATTCTCTGTCGGATTTATTTCGATCATGTAGACTGTTAGTTTAATTTAATTTCTTTCGTGTAAGGCCCATTAAAATTATTGTAATATCTTTAGGCCCAGATATACTGGGTTTATTAATTTCAATTGAGGCCCATTTGACTATGGAGCGCATTTGAACGGAGAAAGAAAATCTCAAGAGTCCAATGGTCGACATTGATTATTGATATTTCACCATGGCAAATACTATCAATGTTGAGCATTGGTTAGTAATCATTTTATCTCTAAATAGATTAAAAATCATGTCATAATCAGGTACTTGCCACCATTTTGATGAAATAGGATGAAGGGTCGAATTCTCTTTGTATCATTTAAAGTACCGAGTTCTTCAAAAGCCAGTTCTATTATTTTATAATGACTTTCGGATGAGAAGGTTAGCCGATATAGGGACGATGATATATACCCTTTTGTTTTATACTAAGAAAAGGAGAGTGTCGGACTTAACAAGAGCATTAAATTTATTATTTTCATTGAACTTAAAGGGAAGCTCAAATTGGTAGTCATTTGGCCCGTAGTTTAGCTTTAATAGTAGTTCTATTCCCTATCATCGCATGATTAAATAGCTTGGCTTTTGGTTTGCGGCCCAAAGAACGATAGAAGATATTAAAAGGCAAGTCTTGCTTTGTCATTTTTCTTATGATAACCAAACAAATCTACAAATGGTCTCGAGAAATCATATCGAGTGTATTAGATATTTGGAGATCTTCGTGTTAAAATATCGACTATTCATGGTGGCATGTGTTTAGTAGGATTGTCAATTCATGATCACATGTCGAATTTAGGGTATGAATTCCTGCAGTTGGAGATGTGACGTATGTTAAGAGTATAGTATGATACGCGCTTCCACAATACATATATCGAGGCGACGCATTAAAAATTGACAGCTCAATCTTTAATTTTAATTGACAAACCAACATTCCCTTTTTCCATTGGTTAAATGCCTTTGAAAGTGGAGATCAATTTTATATAAGTAGCGTCCCACGGCGAGGAACTTTAGTCGAATTTTTGTTGACAAATGGTAGAATAAAGAATGAGAAAACGGAGGAGTCAAAGTTTGCAATGATCATGCTTTTTCGCACATCGTTAAGGCGTCCCGCTTTCACGTTCCCATCATGACTTCATGATATCGACAACGTTAAAGCGGTCGAAATCTTACTAGTTGGAAAAAATTCCGCGACTATGTTCTGGCATGTAATCTGGACTTTAGGGAATCAAAAGGAAATTTTTTTGACTGTGGAATGATTTTTAAAAAGACAATAACTAAGGAAAATTGTTGATTATATGATTGTCAATGTTATTATTGCTCAAGGAATATTAAAAAAAAAAAAGAGAGGACAATCACTTACTGATAGAGCTTTCATATTTGCAATCTGTGAGAGAGTGTTAAGATCATGGAGGTAAATTATTAAAGATAGGGAAAAAAAAAGATTTTCATGGATGCCTTTGCTCCATTGAAAATTTCATGATAAAGGAAAATATTTTTTATAAACATTATTTTCAAGGAAAATTGTTAGTTTTTATTTGCTTTGATTTATAGGGAAAGTGATTTCCTTCTCGCTAAAAAGGGGAAGTTGTTTCTCTTCAATTTAAATTTATTGCTTTCAGATGTGGTATGCAGCTGAGACATCCCTAGATGTGGTCACCATTAGAGCTTTTAACACGGTAGACATATTGTTCTGCAATTTCTTGAAACTTGTGGACGCAGATGCGAAACTTTTTTTCCACTCCAATGGACTAATGGAGTGGCCAGTTTTGAGAGTAGAAGCACTTCAGAACCTGACGCTGCTCACTGCTGCTCTTCTTCTGGTTCTACTTGCCAAGGGATATGTGCCTCCAGGTCACTGCAAATTTACATGACATTTGTGAGAACTTACTAAATTGTCGAAAGTTGAAATTAAATTTGCTTATCCTGGTCTTGCAGGGCTTGTGGGGCGCACTCTTTCTTATGCTTTTACTTTGACGGGTGCGCATGTTCTTGTGACCCAGTGGTATTGCTACTTTTCAAATTACATCAGCTCTGTCGAGCAGATCAAACAGTTCATGCACATACCATCTGAGCCTGCAGTGGTCTTGGAGAATCATAGGCCACCGTCTTCATGGCCATCAAAGGGTCAGATTGAGCTGGAAGAACTAAAGGTACAAATTGCATCAAAGGAGAACAACTTTTTTCAGGTCGCTAATAGGAGTTCCTACTTGGTTTCAGCTAAGGTACCGTCCCAACACACCGCTTGTGCTGAAGGGAATCACTCGCACATTCAAAGAAGGACGCAGAGTCGGCATTGTCGGAAGAACAGGAAATGGGAAATTGACTCTGATCAGTGCATTATTTCGATTAGTTGAGCCAGCAAGCTGGAAGATCTACATTGACGGGCTAGATATTACTTCCATTGGATTGAAGGACACGAGGATGAAGCTCAGCATCATCCCTCAAGAGTCCACTTTGTTCAGAGGCAGTGTTAGGACTAACATTGACCCTTTTGGGCTTTAATCTGACCATGAGATTTGGACGGTAATATGCACAAAAGTGCCCATTTTTGGATTTCAATCTTCATAATATGCCTCCCAATTAGATCATCTTTTTCATGGATGTGGCGCACGAACCCTCGATCATTTCATGATCTGTAGGCTCAGGAAAAATGTCAGCTCAAGGCCACATTACATGTCAAAATCTAGTCACAGCTTGAAAGTCACTAAAATCCTACTCAGATCCGACAATAATTGCTTGTAGCTATGCAACTGTACTTTACACTAAATGCATGTGCCAATATCATCAGACATTCCATCAAAATGACTTGAATCTTTTTTATGCTAATGGGAATGCGAACCACTTGTTCAAATTTCAAACAGTGAGTGACGAAGGAGAGAATTGGAGTGCTGGGCAGAGGCAGCTAATTTGCTTGGGACGAGTTCTATTGAGGAGGAACGGAATCCTAGCTCTTGATGAAGCCACTGCTTCGTTTGATTCAGCAAGTGATGCTGTTCTTCAGAGGATAATCAGGCAAGAGTTCTCAGATTGCAATGTGATCACTGTGGCTCACAGAGTCCCCACAGTCATAGATAGTGACATGGTCATGGTCCTCTCTTACGGTAAGTTTCTAACCATCCTCCGCATCTACAATTTCTCTCAGGATACAAATACTTTTTCATTTTCTTTTTGTAATTATAGTTTACGATACACTTTAAGAGTTAAAAAACTCTGTCTCGTTGTAACTTGCGAAGGAAAGTTTAATGCTGCATGGATTGGGATTGCGGAAAACATTTTTAAAGATTTCCAGTTATCCGTGGAGCAATTAAGCAAAAATTGCTATTGCAAATATTACTATGATGGGAAGTCCTAAAAGGAGTCTTTTTATAGATTACTCAATCAGGTACAATATAATGACTTTTATCTGACACGTTGGCTGTGTGAAAAAAATCATTACACAGGCAAGATTTAATTTTAAATGTTGTGACTATTTATCTATTCCATTAGTAAAAATATCTTACACTGGTGTTTTTTGCTTGTGTTTTTTTGGGAAATCCAGTGGAGTATGAGGAGCCCACGAGTACGATGGAGACCAACTCCTACTTCTGCAAGCTGGTAGCTGAATACTGGTCAAGTTGCAGGAGAAGCTTCTACCACAATTTTGGCTAATATCACTGCTAAGGCACTCTTATTTATTATTAATTAGATAATTAATTTTCCTCTGTGCCTTTAATGTAATATCTTTATAATAAAGTGCATCGCAATGTTAGTCGATGGTATTATATGATAATAAGAAACGAGATGATGGAATCAAAAGCTAAGTTACAAGGAATTGATCTACCGTGCATAATGTGTCTGACATAGTGCACGAAAGTTGTATTTAGTATATAAAGATTAATCTACAGAAGTTGATATATAAGATCATATGAAATACTCTAGAGTTAGGTAATGAAATAATCCGAACACATTCACTCTACCATTGTCTGCTGTGAAGTCACGCATTGTGCGGGCGTGATCATAATCTGTTCTCAAAAGCCAAACTAAATATTACAAAAATACTATAGAATATGCGATAATATTTAATAGTCTTAATCTTCACCGGTAAATCTAAAATGGCGCTAAATACTGGGCAAAAAGAACCCGCTCAAGAAAGCTAATCACACTAATATTCTCTTACGGAAGCTTAGAACATCCTCATTGAATGTATTCCAGGAAAACGATCTATTGTCTTCTTAGTTCTTAATAGAAGGAAAAAGCCAATCACAAATATCACATTGCAATTTATGGGGAGCAATAAAAATGTAAAACGTGCTCATACAAATAGAAATATTCACATCTCCAAAGTCATATGGCCGGCAATATCACTCAATTCAATCAAATTTAAAAGTTAGAAGGAACTATAATGATTTATCAAAACCGTTAAGAGTCCCCAACCTCGAAATATTAATGAGAAAATGACATATCTGGCTATCTAAAGTCAATTGTGGAGGCAACCCTTAGGCAATAATTATATATGTATGCATACCCAAGCGCTTACGGACGTTATTTTTTCATTTGTTTAAAATGGGAATACGTATTTTTGTATAAATCGTTGCTTAAATTGTATACTATCTCATATAAATTTTGCTATTTTTGGATATAATAAAGATAAAATTTTTGAGTCATATGGGACTAGATAACAGTCAGAAAATTCCTAATTGTCGCTGGTATATCACGAAAGGATGTTTCACATTGCAGTATTGAGAGAAAATAATGAAAAAAAATTACTTTGCTGTATTTGTGTTTAATTATTTCGTTATTGCTATTTTCAACCATCCATTACTTGTTGGAAGGTAAATCGGAAATAAAAACTTTGTGCACTGTTTATTTGATTGAGAAGTTTAGGGCGCGTATGATAAAATTTATACTTCTCTATTTCTCTATTTTTCTGTTCCCCGGAATAGGTTTGGAACAGAAATCCGTTTGGTAACGCAATTTGATTTTTTTATTTCTGGAACAAATTTATATTCCAGAAATAGATTTGAAGAATAAATCAGAAGTTAAAATTTTTGACTTCTCAATTTCTGTTTCAGAAATTTTGTCATGCACACCTTTAGTAATTGCCACAAATAAGATACTTAGAGATTGATTTGTCTGCCTTAAAAACCTATCTGGTCGCCTTCTTTGAAATTATTTGCTCATAAGAATCATATAACCCATAAGAAACCCATTATTAAGTAGGTAAATTTATGGATTAGAAGTATACTTATAATTACATGGGGATGATCAAATGTTTTTGTTTATTTTAAATGAGATGAAAAAAATACGTTTTCAGAATTTTGAATAAGGGTGCTTTATATCTGGCCAAGCACATTGAAATGCATCCAACCTTTTTCCCTTTTTAGGGAAAGGAATAAAGAGAGGATTTATAATTTCCGTTATTGTAAGATCTACCAAAACTATTCTAGTCTCTATAGGCCCGGCTAGATTGGTTTTCTAATTTTTACGCAATACAATATCTTTTCAGGCAATTGAACGAGGAAATGTTATTAGCGTCGGGCATTGATGATTAGAAGTTATATCATAATCATATACTTGCCATCGTTTGATGAAATAGGACGAAGGGTTGGAATTTCTTTGAATCGCTTGTTTTAGTTATGGAGATTGCTCAAAAGCCCACGTAATTATTTTATACCGACTTTCAGATGAAGAGTGCATGTAAGGTTAATCGATACAGGGAGGACGATATATCCTTTTGATGTAATGTTATTATCACGACGATCTTTCTTGCGTCAAATGGAAGGTGGGTTTGGTGAGCTGGCAACTAGCATAGAGTCAGCTATTTATCCTAGGAGGTCGTCTTATGATTAGGTGCAATGGTCGTGTTCTTAGGTGAGAGATTTCGACCTGCAACGTCTATATTTAGACCATTGAGGATAACAAGGTAAGAACTATTCGGGCGATTGTTTGCTTATTAAAGTTACTTGTTCAATTATACTAACACAATAACGAGTTTGATGATCCATGAAACGCCTACTTTATATGTTAAAATATGTTTCGGTTTTGAGCCTACGAATGAAACGGACCCGAAATAAATTATTATTATTTCTGGGTGCTCAAATATTTGCTGTGGAAATTTAGATCTCATTTGAGCTATGTTGGATAAGGATCACAAACAAAACGAGTGTAGGAAATATTAGGTGAGAGAAAGAATAAAAGAAAAATATTTAGAAATATTCCTTCCTGATTCTCGTTTAAGTTATGTTCAAGAAAAGGAAAGTCCAAAAGTTGGACTTGTTGACCGGTTGACCGAACTTGCACGATTTCCTATCGTGCGCTGTCCTTTCTCCATGGATATATATACATGCACGTAATGCAAGCGAAGGCCGGAGCGTTGTTGATGCAAGCAAATGCAGAAGCATCGCCTGAGTGCTTGGAAAGAAGCGTGTGCCGTGGTTGCTCTATCATGAGGAACGTCCATAGGCGCTGAAGTGCTTGGCAGCGGGTCTTCTTGTAGTTCGTGTGGCGAAGCTTATTCGTGAATTACATCCAAGAAGTTTAGTATTGAAGCCGATTAAATCTTGTGGTAAGATTTGTGTGCAATTCCTTCACGAGATTGAGAGATTATTTCGTAGGGAATTTCAAGGCTAAATACCGTGTGTGTTTTTGGGTGTAATTGGGGATTGGGAAACACTAAGTGTGTTTGAGTGACTTTGCGTAATCTTCATTGTATCGCTTGATCTATGGTAAATTTGTCGCTGCTCTTCCCATGGATGTAAGTCTCTACAACCGAACTACGTAAATCTCGTGTTCAATATATTTTCTTCTTCTATCTATATTATTGTTTGATTGCTCGCTTTCCGCAATAATTGGTATCAAAACTAGGTTTGGTTGAGTTGAAGCAAATCTATGGTGATAGAAGAAGGAAAAGTGAAGATCGATATATTTGATAGGGAATTTTTTGGTTTCTGGAAGATACAGATTGAAACTATATTTATCATATGAAGCTGCACTTGCCTCTATCTAGGGAGAAGCTAGAGACGATAAAGTAAGCTGATTGGGATTTGCTAGATGGAGGAGCCATGGCTGTTGTTTGGCTGACATTGGTTCGTAATGTCGCGTTTAACATTGTGAAGGAGAAAACCACTGCAGATTTGATAAAATTCATGTCGGACATGTATGAGAAACCCTCTATGATCAACAAGATCTGTTTGATGTGACGTTTGTTTAATTTGAAGATAAGCGAATGTGCGTCAACTGCAAATTATATCAATAAATTTAATGTGATTGTCAATCAATTAAGTTTGATTGAGATTGACTTTGAAGATGAGGTACGTAGTTTGATTATATTATCCTCATTGCTTGATAGTTGGAATACTACTATTACTGCTGTTAGTAATTCATTTGAGTCAACAAGCTTGATGTTTGATAGAGTTCGAGATTTGATTATGAGTGAGGACATTTGTAGAAGAGAATCTGGCAATCCTATATTTGCTGCTTTAGTAGGTGAAAATAGAGGAAAATCTAGAACACATGTTAATAAGAGTAATACTAATATGAATATGCGTAGTCGGTTTAGGACTGGTGATGCTGTCTGTTGGAGCTGTGACAAGAGGGGGCATAATTGCCTTAAGTTGAAGAATGAGAAGGATAAGGGAATTATGATTAATTCTACAGATGATGTTGCAGCTGTAGCTATTAGTGCCGATTATGTCTTATCAGTTACTAATTATTCATTGTTTGATGGATGAATTATGGATTATGATTGTTTTTTTCATGCTACACCAAATAGAAACTGATTTACTATTTATTAGTGCACGAATAATAGTAAAATGCAGTCAAAGAACAACGCTGAATGCGATGTCGTTGGTATTGGTAATGTTAGAATTAGAATGCATGATGGTATCGTGAGGACATTGACTGAAGTGAGGCATGTTCTAGAGTTAAAGATGAACTTAATTTCCTTGAGTGCCTTAGATTAGCTGGGTATTAATATATTTCAGAATGTGAAAATTTGAAAATTATTTGAGGTGCTTTGGTAATAATGAAAGGAATCAAGCACAGTGGCTTGTATGAGCTTCAAGGTGAGAGTGATATTTTGCTATGGAGACGTCGGATGCATCTGTTCGAGAGTCTTAATTATGATATATACAATTAGGGTACATTGGCGAGAGAAACCTGAATGTTTTAAGTGAAAGAAATCTGCCATGTGGTTATAATGCTAATGAATTAAATGTATGCGGGTGCTGTGATTTAGATTAATGGTGAAAAGTGTAGTTCAGTGCAACCGTTAAAGAAACTATAGAAATTGCAGAGTTAATTTACTTAAATGTTCACAGGTTGTCATGATTTCTTTCGAGGAAGAGTGTTAAATATATGCTAATAGTTGTTGATGACTACTCGATGAAGACGTGGGTGTTTGTACTTAGGCACAAGTTTGATACTATTGTTAGGATCAAGCAATTGATAGCTTTGATCGAAAAGGAGATTGGTAAAACGATCAAGTAGGTGTGGAGCGAAAGTAGCATAGAGTTTTGCTTGAAACTGTTAAACGAATTCTACATGAAGGAAGGTATAGTGAAACACTGCATATATACCAATAAACCACAACATATTGCGGAATTGATGAGCAAAACATTACTAGAGACGACCCATAAAATGCTCTTTAGTGTTGGTATGGCTTGGAGATTCCTAGCATATGCGCTTAGTACGACAAGTTATCTGATGAATAGATTTCCATTGACTGCGATTAAATATCGGACTCCTGAAGAAGTGTGGTAAGGTAATGTTAATGATTATTCTATTATTAGAATATTTGGTTGCCCATGTTATATTCGAGTGAGTGATGGTAAGCTCGATGAAAGGGTAAGGAAGTGCATGTTCCTAAGCTATGCACAATGTGAGTGGGGTTATCGGTTGTGATTGCATGTAATTAAATTCACTTGTTATTGGCAGAGAAGTTACATTCGACGAGTTTCCAATACTTCTGGCTAGGAGTACTTATAGTAGTGTTCAAACGGATTAGAATGGCGTTCAGCTTGAGGTGGAGTTATAAGTAGAAACTCTTGAGCTAGCGGATATGAGTACTAGCGGAGTAATTGACACTAATAGTGCTTATAGTGAGGTGAAGCCTATAGAGCCAATAGTTGCTGTAACTGTTGATATTGACAAGGTACGTATTCGATCTTCTAACAAATATGAATGCAATAATAGTTTTACTTTATCTGCAATTAAGGAGGTTGCGTCGGAAAATCCTTACAGAACAATTAAAAGTTGTATGTGGAGTTAGTTCTTAGATGAGGTCTTCGATTATCGCAAAGTTCAAGCGAGCCTTGGATTTGCATAAAATCTGTGGCGGTTGAGCCTATCAGGGGCTATGAGAGAGTAGTAACAGAGTTCGAATTTTTGCGAAGCGATTGCGACTTGGTTCAGATGACAAGCCAAGATGGAGATTGTTAAAATATATTTCGATTTTGTGCTCTGAAATGAAATGGATCTGAGATAAATTATTATTATTTTTGGACGCTCAAATATTTGCTGTGGAAATTTAGATCTCGTTTGAGCTATGGTGGATAAGGATCACAAACAAAACGAGTGCAGGAAAGATTAGGTGAGAGAAAGAATAAAAGAAAAAGATTTAGAAATATTATTTCCTAATTCTCGTTTAAGTTATGTTCAAGAAAAGGAAAGTCCAAAAGTTGGACTTGTTGACCAGTTGACAGAACTTGCACGATTTCCTATCGCGCGCTGTCCTTCCTCCATACGTATATGTACTTGCACCAGACGCAAGCGAAGGCCGGAGCTTCGTTGATACAAGCGAATACTGAAGCATCGCCTGAGTGCCTGGAAAGAAGCGTGTGCCGGGGTTGCTCTACCATGAGGAATGTCCGTAGGCGCTGAAGTGCTTGGCAGCAGGTCTTCTTGTTGTCCATGTGGCGAAGCTTATTCATGAATTACATTTAAGAAGTTTAGTGTTGAAGCCGATTAAATATTGTGGTAAGATTTTCGTGTAATTCCTTTGTGAAATTGAAAGATTATTCCACGAGGAATTTTGAGGCTAAATATTGCGTGCATTTTTGGGTGTAATTGGAGTATAATCTCTATTGTATCGCTTGATTCATGGTGAATTTGTTGTTGCTCTCCCCGTGGACGTAGATTTCAATGATTGAATCACGAAAATCTCGTGTCCGATATATTTTCTTCTTTTGTATATATTATTGTTCGATCATTCGCTTTCCGCAATAATATAAACACAATTTGACGGTAGATTAATATAGTAAATCTCGCGTGATTAAATTGTGTCTAATACTTGAAAGTGGCAATCAAACGAAAAGAACGTAGAGGTCACCACTAGCTAAAGTGTGAAGTTCCTCTTCAACTTATGCCATAGGGAAGGCTTAGATGAGTGAAAGTTAGGTGGATGAACTTGGAGGGCAATCCAGGGCCAATTTGAACTAAAAACTGGCCACCAATTTGAGGAGAGTGGATAACATCAAACCACGTCCAAAAGCTGTCAATTCTCCAATTCACAGAAAGCCTAATGATTTTCTCTTTGGGGATTTTCCCAGGGGCATAGGAATTTCAGTGGCGAATGATATTTCTAGGACAAAACTGCCGTTTTCTGAAGATGTTTGGTCTACAGCAAAAGAGGTGATCATGACACATGATTGCCACATTACTCCTCATGGGTGCAAGAAATTGGATTGAATTATTTTTCTGTCAGTCAAAACCAACGTTCAAAGAGTAGTCATTGTTCTAGAATCCCAAAAAAAACAAAAATGAAAGCACCCATTGTTCATGCCCAAAAGCGTAGTGGGTATTACTTTCCTAAAAAATGGGAAAAAATACAAATAATTTGCAAAAAAATAGAAGGAACAAGAAGCAATAATCATTAAATTTCATGGCTTCATCGTGCTAGGAAGTGCTTTTCTTTTTCTTTTTATAGCGACAATTTTTGCATATACAGTGTTCGATAAGCGGGCTATGCATGTAGGAGAGTCAGTATATATATATATATATATATATATTTTAACTCCTTAGATTTCATCATTTACCTAATAAAAATGCTTATAATGGTTAAGTACTTGGCCCTGTCTTGTGGAAAGAAAATAGACATATATTATTTTCCTTTTCTCTTATCGGTGCTAGCTAATGGGAGAAATATATCCATGAACAACTTGTAGAAATTTTTTCAGAAATGTTGTGGTAATAACGAAGCACGAATCTTGGACTGCGGTTAAAAGCGTAAGGACAAAAGAAGTTGTCCCTATTAATTAATGTCGGGGCGTCGTGCAAGCCCCAGATCCAAGAAGAGCCGTGTTCAAATGAAGCTCGAATTGACAGTCATTTGGGCCGTCGTTTTTTTTTAATACTGGTCACATGATTGAAAAGCTTAGCTTTGGGTTGTCGTACCAAGAATGATAATGATATAAAAGGCAAGTCCCTCTTTGTCCTTTTTCTAATGACAGTCAACAAATACAGAATGGTCTCAAGAAATATCGATTGATCACAACAACGTCGTATATTTGGTAGGATTGGTGATTCGTGGGCACTTGTCGAACTCCACTTTTAAGTTCGTGAAGCTAGGAAAACAATGTGTCCTTGTCTCGCTCTCATGCTTATTTAAAATATGCTTCTACAAAGATATTATATCGTGCCAACTTGTTGAAAATCGGCGGCTCGTAATCTTTAATTTCGCTGGATAAACCAAAATAGATTATAATAAAAAGTAAATAATGTGAAGGATTTAACAAAGAATTTCATTGGGCATCAAAGCGTTTTAGATAAGAGCGTGAAGCTAATGAGTCTTTTAATGATGGATAGATCAAATGAGCAATCGTCGTTGTTAGCAAGTTCATATTGCTTGAGATTGAGAACCTTAGTAGAGCAAAAATGGAAAATCATAAAATGGTTTATTTACTACTTTGTAGAGTTGATTTTGTATTTTTAACTGATTTATTTTGAGCACGTAGAGCGTTAGTTGTTCCCCTACATTTTAATGTAGACTAACATTAAATCCCTACTAGGAGAAAACAATAGGCCAATAAGAACATCCTAATGAGACAAAAATAGGCCAGGATCCTAACTCCAATTTTTAAATTCACCTTAAGTGTAGGTGTAGCACGCTTCGGTGGTACCACCAATCATGGTTGGAGGAAATAAATTGGACAAGTTGCCAGAAATCAAATTAAATTCGGGAAGTATAAGGTGGAGTGAAACTTCATTATCATCATAGGCCCATTGTAATGATCTAAACGGAGAAAACTGATGCAGTGAAACTTCATTATCATCATAGGCCCATTGTAATGATCTAAACGGAGAAAACTGATGCTTTTCCCTATAATTATGTCGACCTTGATGGGTGTCGTATTTAATCCGGACTCTTTGATCAAAGGAAAGAGCAAAATTCACCTGACTCTGAAAGAAAGCAAAAATTAAGGAAGGAAAGATGGAGAAGGACGTAGTCCAGAGAGAAGACGTGGGAAAATTTTATGTATTGTCTTCAATGTAATTGTAAATGTACAAATCTCCTTAGATATAATACAAGGTGTAAACTGTGAAAGGAAGTAAATGATCCTAACTATCAATCTAGATCCAAATCTAATCTTTAATTGATATACATACAAATTATGATCAAATTAGATCAAAACTTCCAACAAATGTGTCGGGCAATCATCCACACGATCACGGCATATCTTCCAACAGACTCTTCTAATCTGGCCCTCTATCACATTGAAATTTTATAGTTTAGTCTAGCAATCGACGAGATTGGTGTCGTGTGTAAATTTAAGAAGATAGCAACTTATGCAAATTTATGGAAAACTGTTGACCATAAATTGCAAATGTTACCATAAATTATGCAAAATTACAACATATGAGGACAGTTATTTACCGATAGGGCCTTTGAGTTTATAAACCGTGAAGGAATGTTCCAACCATAGAGGTAAATTCGGGTTGACTCCAAATTTTTCACAGGAAGTTATGGACGCTCGAGTGCTAAACCTTACGAGAGTTTGGGGTATATTATGGCAAGTGAAGAACGGTGTTTACTAACTCCTCAATTAGAAAAATATAATTTACTCAACATGAACTTGTTGATTAGATTTCTCTAGAATGCATATGTCATATGCAATATAAGATTTATTCACATTCATATACTATACAAGTATTTTTTTTTTTTGCCGGGATAAGTATACATAGATATTGCTCTCATATTTTTAACCAAAGGGTCTGACATAAATAAGAGATATGCGCACGATGCGACGTCAAAGTAATTCATCCAAAAGCATATGAAATGGAGGAAGTGACCCATTTCTGTGAATTCTATAAAGATAGCGTTCATGAGCAACCTTCATTTTGGTAAGTGAACTTGTATCCCTTGGAAGCTAAAGGAATGGTTTCGGGATTCAACTTGCATTCCTAAAAACATCTGCAACCTAAGCCCTTCATTAAAACATATCCAGGAAAATATGTGGCTTTCACCAATTGAAGCTGCGGCATGCACGTCTGTGTCTTGGTTAGATCCATAGTGCCAAAAGCCGCATGGTCTGTGAACAGGCGTTTAGAATTTAATGATTGAACTGCCAAAACATGGCAAGGTAAGATATGTATAATCCAAATTTGAAATGTTGCAAAGTCTCTCTGTCTCTCTCTCTCTCTCTGTGGGGGGTTAGTTTTACGGTAATTGCGTGAGAGGAGGTGATCGAGGGTCAGACAAAGACCATCTGCGTGCAGTTTGGGAGTACCATGAGATGCATGTTTGTGACAAAGATAAAGACAAGTAATCGCCTAACGTTCAAAAGTTTTCCAATCTACAAAACCCGACAACCAGCCACAAGTATCGATCGAATGCATATATATAAACCCGATACGTATTCTGAGCTCAGAGTTTTATTGTCTGGTCAGCGTCAAATCTGGGCCCAGATCATTATTATTATTAGCTTCTTCGTTCTCATTCACTGGACAGCCCTTCATGTTTTATGTCTGAACTACTACATCAGTCGGTGTGCTTGAGGAGAAGCGAAAGCTCAGAGCCCAAATAACCCAGCTTCTTCCATCCATGGCTCTCCTCTGGACCTTACCCGGTACGTTAATACTATCGTGAACAGTGTCTCTGCGATGAAACTGACGTTGTTTCTTTTGTATGAATGGAACTTATTTGTCCATAGTACTGTATCGTTGAGGCTTTGACGTGTTTTTTCGCCTTTCGATGTATGCTTTTGCTTACTTAGTTGGTAACGACAGAGGCTTACTCCTGTTTTAGCTTTTCATTCTTTTTTCTTATATGCTGAAATCAGAGGCATTCTCTTGGATATGTGATGGAGAGCTTGATTTCGGCACTTGCACCCAGAGTAGCATCATTGATGGCGCCAACCTGCTTTTCCTCTGCTCTTTCTACGTCTTGTGGATCGCCAACAGCCTTAGGAAGCGCAACACCAATGGAAACAGCACTAGGAAGGACTTGGTACTCATTGTCGTTGCTGTTTGTTGTGCATTTAGTAGCCTTGCGCACTTCGGTATCGCCCTCCAGAGTCTTATACTTCAAGCCGACATAAATAGACCGCAGAGGTGGTTGCTTCACTTTGTTAGAGGATTGATATGGATGTCTTTGACGGTTTCGTTGCTTGTTGCAAAATCCAAGTGGATGAGAACCATAGTCACTCTTTGGTGGGTTGCCTACTGTTTGCTCGTCACCGCTCTGAACATCTGGCTCTTGTTGAGAGGGCTCGGAATCGGAGTTTTAGACATTGTGACTTGGCCTATAAACTTTCTCCTTCTGTTCTGTGCCTTCAGGAAATATGTTGTGGTTCCAAAACCGAACCCAGATGAGAAATTATACGAACCTCTATTAGGTGCGAAACCTGATGAATCCCACTCACAGCTCGGCTGTGCCAGCTGCCTCAGCAAGTTGACATTTTCTTGGATTAATCCATTGTTACGCTTGGGGTACTCGAAGCCGCTAGAGTTAGAGGACATCCCATCTCTTGTCTCCAAGGACGAAGCTGATCTGGCCTATCAAAAATTTGCAATCGCGTGGGATTCGGTTGTAAGCGAACAAAAGGGTTCACAGAGTTACTCGGTTATTAAGACCATTGCGAAAGTATATTTCCAGGAGAACATTTTCATAGGCTTATGTGCGCTTTCCCGAACGATATCTGTCGTTGTTTCCCCTTTGTTACTGTACTGGTTTGTGAATTACTCGAATGAAGAGCAGGGAAATTTGTCAGAAGGGTTCACTATTATTGGATGCTTGATTCTTGCCAAGCTAGTGGAGTCCTTTTCGCAGAGACATTACTTCTTTGATTCCAGGAGGTCCGGAATGAGAATGAGATCGGCTCTTATGGTAGCGGTCTACAAGAAGCAGTTGAAAATTTCGAACACCGGAAGAAAACGACACTCAACTGGCGAAATCGTGAATTACATCGCTGTGGATGCGTATCGGATGGGTGAATTCCCTTGGTGGTTCCATTCCACTTGGAGCCTCACGCTACAACTCTTCCTGTCCATTGGAGTCCTCTTCACGGTGATTGGCATTGGCGCTCTTCCAGGCTTAATCCCGCTCCTAATTTGCGGACTCCTGAATGTGCCTATCGCCAAGATCCTCCAAAACTGCCAGTCCCAGTTGATGACCGCCCAAGACGAGCGGCTCCGGTCTACTTCAGAGATCCTGAACAGCATGAAGATCATAAAGTTGCAGTCGTGGGAAGAAAAATTCAGGAACTTGATCGAGTCACGCCGTGCCACCGAGATGAAGTGGCTGGCGGAAGCCCAGTTCAAGAGGCCTTACGGGACAGTGCTTTATTGGATGTCCCCGACTATAATTTCTTCGGTGATTTTCTTAGGTTGCGCTCTCTTGCAGAGTGCCCCATTAAACGCTAGTACTATCTTCACAGTTCTTGCGACGTTGCGGGCTATGGGTGAGCCTGTTAGGATGATCCCTGAGGCCCTGTCTATATTGATCCAGATGATGGTGTCATTCGATCGTATCAATGCATTTTTGGTGGACGACGAGCTAAAGAACGACAGAATAAGGGAAGTCCCTGTGGGGGATTCATCTAGTACCACAAGCATACAGATTTTGTCAGGAAATTTTTCTTGGGACGTGGAATCTGCAATCCTGACTCTGAAAGACATATACTTGGAAGCGAAATGCAGGCAAAAGATTGCGGTCTGTGGTCCAGTTGGGGCGGGCAAATCATCGCTTCTTTGTGCTATACTCGGAGAAATACCCAAAACCACAGGCACTGTGAGTTTTCAAGACATCTATGCCCGTAAGATGTGCGCCTCTGTCACGCACCTAACTTTAATTATTTCATGCATCTTGATTTAGGTTAAAATATGTGGATCGACCGCCTATGTTTCTCAAACTTCCTGGATCCAAAGCGGGACGATTAGGGACAACATACTCTACGGACAACCAATGGATGAGGCCCGATACAGGAAGGCCATAAAAGCGTGCGCACTGGATAAAGATATCAGCAGCTTCAGTCATGGAGATCTCACAGAAATAGGCCAGAGAGGGCTCAACATGAGTGGTGGACAGAAGCAGAGGATTCAACTAGCTCGGGCCGTCTATAACGATGCAGATATTTATCTTCTTGATGATCCTTTCAGTGCGGTTGATGCGCACACCGCTGCAATACTTTTCAATGTAAGAAGTTGAGGTCATATTTTCCTAGGGAAAAAATAATAGAGAGAAACACTAATCATTAAAAAGCCCGTTGTTCTTAAGTCGAGTCTTTTACTGCAGGACTGTGTCATGGGCGCGCTCGAAAATAAGATGGTCATCCTAGTGACTCACCAAGTGGAATTTCTCTCAGATATGGATCGAATTTTGGTAAGAATGGGTGTTTGTACTTCTCATATGCATAACTAGAAAAGTTTAGGCCAGTGGTAATTTCGTTTTTTTGATATGCTAAACATGAATCGCTTTTTGTGCTGTGAAGCTCATGGAGAAGGGACGTGTTACACAGTCAGGAAGCTACCAGGAGCTCTTGATTGCAGGAACAGCATTTGAACAGCTTGTGAATGCTCACAAAGAAGTTTTAACCACATTTGGACCTTCAAATGGTGAAATCTCCGGTGAAACTGCGGATTCCTTTTTAGTGAAGGACGAGGAATCTAAAGAGAGTAAGCCAGTTGAGATATCTGAGAAGGCCCAACCGGGAGTGCAACTTACAGAAGAAGAAGAGAAGGAGATTGGTGATGCTGGGTGGAAGCCGTTCTGGGATTACATAGTGGTGTCGAAAGGATTAACCCTTCTGTTTTTTGGCTTATTGACGCAGTCAGCATTTGTGGCGCTTCAGGCTGCATCAACCTTTTGGCTAGCACTAGCTATTCAATTTCCCGACATTAGTAGTGGCACTTTAATAGGTGTCTTCACGGGCATTTCCTCGCTTAGTGCTGTGTTCGTGTACTTGAGATCCTTCTTTGCAGCTCATCTGGGTCTAAAGGCCTCCAAGGCCTTCTTTTCAGGTTTCACTGATTCGATTTTCAAAGCTCCCATGCTTTTCTTTGATTCTACTCCGGTGGGGAGGATTCTGACCCGAGTAAGATCATTCTCACATTCATGTTTCAATATCTTCAGCACTATCATTTCGCATCAAGCACTTACCATATGAAGAATTAGGCTGACATTTAAAATCTCACAGGCTTCGTCAGATTTCAGTGTACTAGACTTCGACATCCCATTCTCCATCATCTTTGTGATAGCTGCTGGAATTGAGCTTCTGACTATAATTGGGATTATGGCCTCAGTCACGTGGCAAGTTCTCATCGTTGCGACTTTTGCGATGGTTGCTGGAAAATATGTTCAGGTGATTTTTTTAGTCTAGAACTTTCGAATTTGGCCATATCTATTGATCAAGAAGGGCTAACCATGTTAAGTCCCTCAACTATGAAGGCATATTACTTGGCCTCGGCACGTGAATTAATAAGAATCAATGGAACGACAAAAGCTCCTCTCATGAACTATGCGGCCGAGACATCACTGGGTGTGGTCACCATTAGAGCTTTTAACGCAGCAGACAGATTCTTCTGCAATTTCGTGAAACTCGTGGACGCTGATGCGAAACTTTTATTCCACTCCAATGCACTTATGGAGTGGCTAGTTCTGAGAATAGAAGCACTTCAGAACCTGACCCTACTTACTACTGCTCTTCTTCTGATTCTTCTTCCTAAAGGATATGTGCCTACAGGTAAATGAAAACTTACATTAAAACAGCAAGAACTTATCGAATTGTCGGAAGTACTAGTTAAATTTGTTTATCCCGGTCTTGCAGGGCTTGTTGGGCTATCTCTCTCTTATGCTTTTTCGTTGACGGGTACGCATGTTTTCGTGATCCGGTGGTATTGCAACTTGTCAAACTACATTATCTCAGTTGAGCGCATCAAACAGTTCATGCACATATCATCTGAGCCTGCAGCGGTTGTGGAGAATCATAGGCCACCTTCTTCATGGCCATCAAAGGGTCGAATCGAGCTGCAAGAACTAAAGGTACAAATTGCAACTCAAAATTAGAAATTTTTTGCAGGTTGCTAATACGAAGGGTTTTTTCCTACTTGGTTTCAGCTAAGGTACCGTCCCAACGCACCGCTTGTGTTGAAGGGTCTCACTTGCACATTCAAAGAAGGAAGCAGAGTGGGCGTTGTTGGAAGAACAGGAAGCGGGAAAACGACTCTGATCAGCGCTTTGTTTCGATTGGTTGAGCCAGCAAGCGGGAAGATCTACATCGATGGGCTAGACATTACTTCAATTGGATTGAAGGACTTGAGGATGAAGCTCAGCATCATCCCTCAGGAACCCACTTTGTTCAGAGGCAGTGTTAGGACTAACATGGACCCTCTTGGCCTTTACTCTGACCATGACATTTGGATGGTAATATGTACAATAGTGTTCATTTTTGGTTTTCAATCTTCATATATGTCTCCCAATTAGATCATCCTTTTCATAGATGTAGCGAACCAACCCTCGATCATTTCATAATTTGTAGGCTCTGGAAAAATGTCAGCTCAAGGCCACAATTAGCAGCCTTCCGAATCAGCTGGATTCTTCTGGTGAGCATCATGTGTTACATTACATGTCAAAATCTAGTCGCAGATTGGAAGTCACTAAAATCCTACTAAGATCCGACACTAATTGCCCGTAGCTATGCAGCAGTGCCTTACACTACATGCATGTATCAATATCGCGTACCTTCAATCAAAATGATTCTGACTCTTTTTAATGCTAATGGGAATGTGAACGGCTTTGTTCAAAATTCAAACAGTGAGTGATGAAGGAGAGAATTGGAGTGCTGGGCAGAGGCAGCTATTTTGCTTGGGAAGAGTTCTATTGAGGAGGAACAGAGTCCTAGTTCTTGATGAAGCCACTGCTTTGATTGATTCAGCAACCGATGCTGTTCTTCAGAGGATAATCAGGCAAGAGTTCTCAGATTGCACTGTGATCACTGTGGCTCACAGAGTCCCCACAGTCATAGATAGTGACATGGTCATGGTCCTCTCTTATGGTAAGTTTCTAACTATCCTCTACATATACAATTTCTCTAAGGATACAATTACAATTCCGTTTTCTCTTTGTCGTTTACGAAAAATCTTTAAGAGTTAAAAAAATCTGCCTCGTTGTAACTTGCGAAGGGAAGTTTAATGCTGCATGGATTGGGATGGCAGAAAACTTATTCAAAGATCAGACCACGTTAAGCCAATGATTTTCCAGTTATCCATGGATCAATTAAGCAAAAATTGCAATTGAAAGTATTACTACGATAATAAGTCCTGAAAGGAGTCTTTTTATAGTTTACTCAACTAGGTATAATAATATGACTTTTATCTGACACATTGGCCGTGTGGATAAAAATCATTAACAGGCAAGATTTAATTTTTAATTGTTGTTACTATATGAATTTTCATTTCATGATTGTTTGTACAAAGTAAAAATATCTTACCCTGGTGTTTTTTGCTTGTGTTTTTTCAGGAAATCTGGTGGAGTATGAGGAGCCCACAAGGTTGATGGAGACCAACTCCTACTTCTCCAAGCTGGTAGCTGAATACTGGTCAAGTTGCAGGAGAAGTTCCTACCCCAGTTTTGGCAAATATCACTGCTAAGGCACTCTTATTTATTATCAATTAGATAATTAATTTTCCCATGTGCCTTGAATGTAATATCTTTATGATAAAGTGCATCGCAATGTTAGTCGATGGTATTATACAATAATAAGAAATGAGATGATGGAATCAAAAGCTAAGTTACAAGGAATTGAGCTACCGTATATTATGTGTCTGATATTGTGCATAAAAGTTGTATTTAGTATATAAAAATTAATCTACAGAAGTTGATACATAAAATCATATGAAAAACTCTAGAGTTAGGTGTTAAAATAATTTGAACACATTCACTCTACTATTATCTGCTGTGAACTCACGCATTGTGCATAGGGGTGTGCATGGTTTGAGTGGGCGTTTCCCACCTTAGAATCGGGAACTGCCCACTAAGGACCGGTTCAGAAAAATTGGAAACGAACCGCCCGTTGATTTTATGGATCCACCCGAGAACCGAACCATCGATCCGGTTCGGTTCCTGGGTGGATCCATGGAATTGGTCTCGCCAAACATCAACCAAATATTGCCATTATTTTTACTAAATAGTCTTTGCAACCAGAAAGTTTCTGGTTTGAACATAATACATGCTGACTTCATTTGGGAATTCCATCAAGTAGAGGGCACGCATTTCAATTAGATAATCCAAATGCAAGAGAATATTACCAATTCACAACAATCACATGATAACATCATCAACAGAGAGTAATGTACCCTACTTCATTCAAAACACATTCTTAACTGCACCATGATCATTTTTGACAATTAATATTGCCCACCTCAGGATCAATGCCACCACTCACAAGCCACCATGCATATACAACCAGAGCGAAGATATCTGAAGAATCCATCTGCTCCTTCACTGCAACTTGCTGCAAAGTGATAATTGTCGTATGAAGGTAAATCACAATTCAAGATGACAGATCAATGAAAACTAATGATAATGTCTTAATCACGGCAATACTAGCTTGTGATAGTCATAGAAAAGTCTTACTTCATCCTCGTCGTCGTCATCATGAGTGCTAAAAGAAGGCCTAGATGCCTCTCCAAGCTCATCGTTCTTCGCGAATCTTCCTCTCACCCAAGGACGACTATTTGCTAGAGTTTTGTGACAAGCATACCGCATATAAATACTACGATTGATGAGTTATTTGCCAAGGCAAAGACGCTGATTATACTGATATGTGTGAGAGAGAGAGAGAGGACCTTGATTTATTACTAAAGTTCCTTTCATTCCTTTTCTTCATGTACCGATGGATCTTCTCTTTCCTTTCCTCAATGGAGGGCTTCCCCACTTTATATGATTAGTCCTCAAAGCTTGAAACCTCTGTCGCTAATGGTGAAGAAGAGCCTGCCAGGCCATTAAGTAACTTTTGGCTTTCAATATTAATAAATTGCCTTCATTGCAAAAAAGAAAACTAACTTTCGGGCCACAAAATAAGCCCTAAATTTCAAATTTAGTGATTTTGAATTTTGAATTTTCATTTTTTAACATTTAAAATAATATATTATTATAATACTGGTCTGGTTCGATCTCGGTGGACGGATTCACCCATGGAACCAGGAACCAGGCTAGTATTCACCTGTTTCCATAAATTAGAACCGGGAACTGAACCGATTCTCTTAAGAACCACCTGTTCAGAGCCGGTCCAATCTAGTTCTAAGCGGTTTGGGCGATTTCTAATTCCTTTGCACACCCCTAAAAATACTATAGTGTACATGATAAGGAAAAGTACCAAAAAAGTTCTAAACCTATTGCATTGATACTAATTCAATCATGAACTTTTTAATTTGACCAATTTAGTCATAAACATTTTCTCATTGATACCAATTCAGTCCATTTGGCAAATTTAGTCTAGAAATCACTGATGTGGATGCTAGCCATTCTATATGGCACGACTAGCGTTTGTGTGGACCTTTTAAAATAATTTTTTAATATTTTAATTTTTTTCTTATTTTTTAATTTTTTTTTTTCATGTTCTTCTTCCTTTGCTTTGTGGCTGGTATCAACCATGGCCAGCAACCGGCCACAACCGAGGGTTGGCGAGGTCATTGCAGCCACGAGGGTGACTCTCGCCTATGGCCTGCGAGGGCCACAACGCCCTTGCCGGTCGCCTTCCATGGCCGGTATCAGCCATAAGGCAAAGGAGAAAGAACAAGAAAAATAAAGGAAAAAATTAAAAAAATATTTAAAATATTTAAAAATGTCCACGTTAACGCCGTCCGTGCCACCTAGGACGCCCAGCATCCACATCAGTGATTTCCAGTCTAAATCGGCCGGGTAGACTGAATTGGTATTAATTGAAAAATGTTTAGGACTAAATTGGTCCAATTAAAAAGTTTATGATTGAAATGGTACCAATACAATAGGTTTAGGACTTTTTTAGTACTTTTCCCTACACAATAATCTTTCATAGTCTTAATTTTTACAGTTAAATCCAAAATCGCAAATACAAGGCAAAAATAACCAGCTCAAGAAAGCCAATCACACTAATACTCTCTTACGGAAGTTTAGAACATCCTCATTGAATGTATTTCTGTAAAATGATCTATTGTCTTTTTCATAGAAGAAATAAGCCAGTCACAAATATCACATTGCAATTTATGGGGAGCAATAAATTTTTTTTTTTTTATGGGGAGCAATAAAAATGTAAAGCGTGCTCATACAAATTGAAATTTTCACATCTCCAAAGTCATATGGTCGGCCATATCGCTCAATTCAATCAACTTTAAAAGTTAGAAGGATGTACAATGGTTTATCGAAATCGTTAGAGTCCCCATCTTCGAAATATTAATGAGAATATGACATATCTAGTTATGTTACAATTGTGGAGGCAAACCTCAGGCAATAACTTGTAATTATATATAAATTATTATATATGTATATGTATTTGTATATACAATACACACAAACATATATATAAAGTAGTAGCATACCCAAGCGCTGCACGGACGTGATTTTTTCATTTGTTTAAAATGGGAATATGTATTTTATTATACAATGTTCCATAAATTGTATCATATCTCATATAAATATTGCTATTTTGAATATAAGAAAGGTAAAAAATTGGAGTAGTATGGGACTAGATAACAGTCAGAAAATTCCTAATTATCGCTGGTATATCACGTAAGGATATTTCACATTGTAGTATTGAGAGGAAATAATGAAAAAAATTACCTTGCTGTATTTGTGTCTAATTATTTCGCTATTGCTATTTTCGACTGTCCAATGCTTGCTGGAAGGTGAATTGTAAATGATAGAAAAATCGTGCACCACTTATTTGATTGAGAAGTTTAGTAATTGCCACAAATAAGATACTTAGAGATTGATTTGTCTGCCTTAAAAACCTATCTGGTCGCCTTCTTTGAAATTATTTGCTTAAAAGAATCATATAACCCATGAGAAAACCATGATTAAGTAGGCTAATTTATGGATTAGAAGTATACTCATCATTACATGGGGCATGAGCAGATCAAATGTTTTTGTTTATTTTAAATGAGATGAAAAAATACATTTTTTAGAATTTTGAATAAGGGTACTTTATATCTGGCCAAGCACATTGAAATGCATCCAAACTTTTTTCCTTTTTCTGGGAAAGGCATAAAGAGAGAATTCATAATTTCCGTTATTGTAAGACCTGCCAAAATTATTCTAGTCTCTACAGGCCCAGTTAGATTGGTTTTATAATTTTTACGCAATACAATGTCTTTTCGGGCCCATTTGACTATGGTGTGCAATTGAACGGGAAAATGTTGTCAGTGCTGGGCATTGATGATTAGAAATTATGTCAAAATCAGATACTCGCTACCGTTTGATGAAATAGGACGAAGGTTTGGATTTTCTTTAAACGCTTGTTTTAGTTGTAGACAATACTAGCTCACGTAATTATTTTATACTGACTTTCAGATGAAGAGTGCACGTTAATCGATACAAGGAGGACGATATACCCTTTTGCTTTTCGCGAAGAAAGGAAACTATTGAACTAACGTATGTTCGGGGGCAAATGAAAAGCATGACTACGATCTTTATTGCATCAAATGGAAAAATGGGTTTGGTGAGCTGACAACTAATATTGAGTCAGCTATATATCCTAGAAGGTCGTCTTATGATTAGGCGCAATGGTGTGTTCTTAGGTGAGAGATTTCAACCTACAACATCTATGTTTAGACCACTGAGGATAACAAGGCGAGAACTATTCGAGCGATTCTTGTCTATTAAAGTTACTTGTTCAATTATAGTGACACGATAACGAGTTTGATGATCTATGAAACACCTATCTTATAAACACAATTTGACGGTAGATTAGTACAGTAAGTCTCATGTGATTAATTTGTGTCTATGCTTGTAAGTGGCAATCAAACGAAAAGAATGTGGAGGTCACCACTAGCTGAAGTGTGAAGTCCCTCGTCAACTTATGCCCATAGGGAAAGCTCAAATGAGTGGAAGTTAGGTGGATGAACTTGAAGGGCAATCCAGGGCCAATTTGAACTAAAAGTGGCCGCCAATTTCAGGAGAGTGGAGAACATCGAACCATGTCCAAAAGCTGTAATTCTCCAATTCACAGAAAGCCTGATGATTTTCTCCTTTGGGATTTTCCCAGGAGCATAGGAATTTTAGTGGAGAATGACATTTCTAGGACAAAACTGCCTCTTTCTCAAGATGTTTATTGTTTTTGGTCCTACAGCGAATGAGGTGATCATGACACATAATCGCCACCTTGCTACTCATGGTTGCAAGAAATAGGATTGAATTATTTTTCAGTCAGTCAAAACAAACGTTCAAATAGTAGCCATTGTTCTAGAACCCAAAAGAAAAAAAAAAGGCAGCCACTGTTCATACCCCAAAGAGTAGTGGCTATTGCTTTCGGGAAAAAATACAAATAATTTGCAAAAAAGGAAGGGACAAGACGCAATAATTATTAAATTTCATGGCTTCATTGTGCTAGGAAGTGTTTTTCTTTTTCTTTTTGTAGCGACAATATTTGCATATACAGTGTTCGATAAGAGAGCTATGCATGTAGGAGAGTTAGTATATACCTTTTTTTTTTTTAACTCCTTAGATTTCATCGTTACCTAATAAAAATGCTTCTAATGGTTAGGGACTTCACCCTGTCTTGTGGAAAGAAAACAGACATATATTATTTTCCTTTTTCTCTTATTGGTGCTAGCTAATGGGAGAAATATATTTATGAACAACTTTTAGAAATTTTTTCAGAAGTGTTGTGGCAATAACGAAGCAGGAATCTTGGAATGGGGTCAACAGCGTAAGGACAAAAGAAGTTGTCCCTATTAATAATGTTGGGGCGTCATGCAAGCCCCAGAGCCAAGAAGAGTCGTGTTCAAATGAAGCTCGAATTGACAGTCATTTGGGCCGTCGTTTTATTTAATTACTGGTCACATAATTGAATAGCTTAGCTTGGGGTTTTCGTCCCAAGAATGATAATGATATAAAAGGCAAGTCCCTGTTTGTCCTTTTTCTAATGACAGCCAACAAACACAAAATGGTCCCAAAAAATATTGATTGGTCATGACGTCGCGTATTTGGTAGGATTGGCGATTGATGGGCACATGTCGAACTCCAATTTTGAGTACGTGTAGCTAGGAAAACAATGTATCTTTGTCTTGCTCTCATATTTATTTAAAATATGCTTCGACAAAAATATTATATTATGCCAACCTGTTGAAATTCGGCGGCTCGTAATCTTTAATTTCGCTTGACAAACCAAAATAAATTAGAATAAAAAACTAACAAACGTGAAGCATTTAACAAAGAATTTTATTGGGCATTGAATCATTTTAAAGAAGAACCTGAAGCTCACGAGTCTTTTAATGATGGAAGTATCAAACAGGCAATCATTGTTGCTAGTAAGTTCACATTGCTTGAGATTGAGAACCTTAATAGAGGAAAAATCGACGAGTGAATTACATCGAGAAGTTCTGCAGAAAATGGAAAATCATAAAATGGTTTATTTACTGCCTTGTAGAGTTGATTTTGTATTTTTAACTGATTTATTTTGAGCATGTAGAGCGTTAGTCGTTTCCCTACATTTTAAAGTAGACTAAATCCTTATTAGAAGAAAAAATAGGCCAATAAGAACATCCTAATGAGACAAAAATAGGCCAGGATCCAACTCCAATTTTTAAATTCACCTTAAGTGTAGCACGCTTCGATGGCAACACCAATCATGGTTGGAGGAAATAAATTGGATTAAGTTGCCAGAAATCAAATTCAATTCGGGAACTATAAGGTGGAGTGGAACTTTACAATCATCATCATAGGCCCACTGTCATTATCTAAACAGAGAAAACTGATGCATTTCCCTATAATTATGTCGACCATGGGTGTCGTATGTAATCCGGACTCTTTGATCAAAAGGAAAAAGGATATTTATCTGGACTCTCCTAATCTGGCCGTTTGTCACGTTGAAGTTTTATAGTTCAGTCTAGCAATCAACGGGATTGGTGTCGTGTGTAAATTTAAGAAGATAGCAACTTATGCAAATTTAAGGAAAATTGTTCACTATAAATTGCCAATGTTACTGTAAATTATGCAAAATTATGACATATGAGGACAGTTATTTACCGCTAGGGCCTTTAAGTTTATAAACCGTGAATGAATGTTACAACCATAGGGGTAAATTCAGGTCGACTCCAATTTTACACAAGAAGTTATGGATGCATGAATGTTCAGCCTTATGAGACTTTGGGGTGTATTATTGCATGCGAAGAACAATGTTTACTAACTCCTCAATTAGAAAAATATAATTTACTCAACATGAACCTATTGATTAGATTTCTCTAGAATGCGTATGTGATATGCATTATATAATTTCTCTAGAATGCCTATGTTATATACATTATATAATTTATTCACACTCATATGCACTTGGCTAGAACCATAGTGCCAAAAGACAATTCCGATGGCTTGGGCAAAGTCTACCGAATCTATGTTTAGAACCAAGGAAAATCAGATTAGTTGCGACAAGTATACTATCCTTCAGTAGGCGAATCTCGTGTTCAAACCCTTCAGGAATTGCCTTTTAGCTACAGACTACCCACAAATTTAGTTCAGAGTATAGAGATGCTCAAGAATGTTAGGATGGTAACATTTATAACTAGCTGAACTATATTTTTCAAAGAATCCTACTAGGCTGGAGAAGATGAGGTGTCTTAGAGAGACATGAGAGATTTTTCAAAATCACACACTTTACTTTAAGAGACTCTGCCAAAAACATTACATCATTTTTACCTTATATAGGCTCCAAGATGTCACATAAAACAAAGACCATGCTCTCGGGTCTTGATACAAACACAGGTTCCGAGAATCCTGGTTGGGAATTAATTTAAATGATATGAATAGTAACTATGAACAGTGATTTCTCTAGTTTATTGCTACAGTACTGCTACAATGACCTATACTATAGTAATCTTGTTACAGGCCTATATCCCATCTTGGGAGTTGTAGTCATAGTCTAAACTATCCGAACCATGATGCGCAAGTTGCTCTTCCATGTGGCGTAGTTCAAGACCAATGTTAGGAGCAAGAGGATTATTTGGGCTGTGAGCAAATTCTCTCTGCCAGATCAAGGTGTCCTATATAATTAGACCGCTTGAAAAGGAACCTTCTTCACAAGTCCTAGAGGGTCCTAGAGTGTCAGTATTTATTCTTTCAATTATGATTGGCTGAGGCCAATTGGATGTTTGGACATAATGAGAGATGGTATTCAAGTCTAACCCAAGAGATAGGGATAAAGGTCCTTGATTATAGGAGTCTTGAGAGAGAGGTTCCCGCTTCCCAATTGGGCATAGGATTCTTGAGAGGATTATGCAGGATGGTCTGTGTCTGTCATTTCTTGCTCTTGTGATTAAGGTGTCCTTGCTCGATTATGTGCTTTATTGAATTCTTCAAGTGCTTGTCTAGCTACAGGTGCAAGTCCATAGTGATCCAATGGGACAGGTCTTGAGTTATCCCATGCTTTTTCAAGAATGGTCTAATTTTCTTGGCATAGGATTCTCTGGAGTTCCCAACGCAATCAGGAAATGATTTATAAATATGAGCTTCCTAAGAATGTGGCTGAGGTTTGTAGATTGTAGTTCCTACTCTGGCTTGAGCACTAAAGAGAGTACTATTATTGTGCACAAAAGTCCATGGTCATTAGAGAAACACAATTGTGTTTTTGGCTCTACTCGAGCAGTTCTCAATTCCTCTAGAAAAAGGTGCTTCTAGTAAGCATGAGGATAAAACCATTTGAGTACAATCATGAGGTTTCTATCATTTTCATTTTCATTGTTGTACTTGAATGTAATTAGCTTGGTTAGCTTGACAATGAATTTTCTTGTGGGAAACTCAATAGTTATTAAATACTTATTGGTTAAGTACCATAACAACCATCGAAGTTTTTCAAGAAAATCATATTCCTTCCGAATTAGTGGATGTATAAATGGATACCTGGGTTTAATTCGAAATGATGAAAAATTGAGCCTCCATGATATCTGAAGAGATTTGTATGAGATTGTCAAGATTTTAAGTGAGGTGGTTATTCTAGATTTGCTCAATGATCTCCTAAGGGTATTCCAGACTTGGCCATTCCCGCATCCTTTCAATCTTGTATATTTTCTTGCTGGGGAAAAAATGCCTTAGAATGTACATGTTGATCTCTACCGGTGCCTTTGATCTGAAGAGAAAATCATCAAGTACAATTTTCTTTCCTACAATGTGTTTGGTTTCGAAAGAATATTTGGAAAATCATTTAGCCCATCGAGATAGCTGGGAATGAGGAATCTGCTTGTACTTAAACTTGGTCATTTGGGGAAAAGATACATGTTCAATTCTACTGGAAAATGATGGCCAATAAGATGAAAATCAAACTTTTTTTATTTCACTCTTGACTCCCTGTATTTTTTTTGAAAGTAGAATGATAGTACATTTTAGCCTGCGAGAACTTTCCACTTTTGTAAGCGCAAAGATGTCGCTTACCATTGATTTCTTCAAATAGTATGGCTGCTTAGTATTCATTACTGGTATCAATTTGAAGTATTAGGGAAATCCCTTATGATGTTTTGAAGATAACAAAATAAATTAAAGGCTACTAACGTGTTTAATGGTTGAGTAATAGACTATGTAGATGATAGAACGTGTAAATGATATTGTCGAAATTTATACTTGAAAGAACCAGAAGATAGACTCTATGTTAAAGTTGAACTAATTTAATCTGTGTCCAGATCTTAAGGTTAAATATGTTTAGAAGTAGAATATGTTCAGACTTATGTACAGATTGTAAAGTTTACTTCAGACAGAAGATATTCAGACTTTACTTCCGACAGTACACACTCAGACTTTACATACAGAATGAGGCACAAGTTCATAACGTAACAAATTCAAAATGAAGCATGTTCAGAAAGAGACAATTTTATAGAACATAACACAAACCCCAACGTATAATGGCTAGTGATTTGGTTTGGATTCTACATCAAGATAGATTTGATTGACTCAATCTAATTGATTGACAATTGGATTTTGAAGACAATAACTTTCTAAACGAAAAAACTCTACTTATGGAAATCAAGATTCTGTTTGTATGGACGATCAAAATCAACTTGGAATTCTACTTCTGTCACTCAACGACTATTAAATTTTCTTGATATAGATTTATCCAACGAGTAAATTGGAAGACGATTCTCTAGATACTGTCTAACAGCTAGTTTGAAAGTGAATGAGTATTTAAGGAGACCAAAGACCGAGGAGCAAGCAAGAGACGGAGCGTAAAATCTAGAATTTCAAAGTCTTAGTGAACTTCAATCATACATTTGTCTTTCATGAGCTTAAACGTTTGTGATCGTGAGAGAAATACCAAAAGAGTGACTTAGTGAGATAATGTGATCTATCACTAAGTATTTGCACATAAAGTTGTAATCTCTTGTTGATCATATAGTAGAATCCAGCTAGAAGGCTGCCAGTGTGGGAGAATGGACGTAGGCTTAATCTAAGCCAATCCACTATAAAGCTTACGTGCAATTTTCTCATCCCTTAACTCTTACTATTTAAGTCTATTGCATACTTACAAGTTATTTCAGAAATCTGTTCCATCGTATAACAGATTCTGAATATCTACCAAAAGTCCGGTGGCTCGTTTGTCAGACTTTGATCTTATTCAAACTTTTGCTTGCAACTTGTTTTATTCAGCATTTATTTGTCAATACTTCTTTTAAACACCTATTTACCCCCTCTAGGTGTTCATACTAGCATCATCAATTGGTATCAGAGCCAAGTGCTCGTTTTATTGAAGTGTTTTTACTTCTAAGCTAAAGATTTTCTATGACTAGTATCTTGGCTCTAGGGCTGGTTGAAGGGCAAAGCAACACCAGGCCACCCTATTTCGATGGAAATGAATACAATGTTTGGAAAAACAAAATGAAGGCATTCCTAAGATCTAGAGATCCCTTGCAATGGGATGTTGTGAAAAAATGAATCAATCCCATTGCTACGTCTACATCAAATAAGAATGGCAAAGACAAAGAGACCGAACCCCTTGCTCTTATGCCTCGGATTGAGATGTACAAAAGAGAAGATCTTGATGCAAAAGCCATTTATTCTTTATATTGCGCCTTATTTCTTACTGAGTATAATAGATTCTCTTCATGTGAAATAGTTAAAGAAGTTTGGGATAGATTTTATGTTACTTATGAAGGGAGTGATTGTGTAAAAGAGACAAAAGTAAACTTCCTGCTTGGCCAATATGAATCCTTTAAGATGAAGCCAGAAGAGTCAATTGGAGATATATTCAGCCGTTTTATAGAAATTGTAAATGGTTTAGCATATCAAGGACAACCAATTTATGCTCCTATGAAGGTCAATAAATTTCTGCGAGGTCTTTCAAAAGATTGGAACCATGTTAAGATCTTAATCTGAGAGACTCAGAGAATTATGCCACTCTTAGTTGATGAACTCATTGGCACCCTTCAATCCTATGAAGTTGAACAAATTAGATGAAGATCTCGAAGGTAAAAAATCCGTTGCACTTAAATCTAACATTTATTCTGATGATACAGACTCAGAAAATGACATGGACGACGAAGAACTTGCTTTATGATTAATAAATTCAAAAAACTGAGTAGAAAAGGAAGGAAATTCAGTGGAAGAAGACAATACAAGCAGAATGGGCAGAAAAGAAAAATAAAGAAGATGACAGGCAAAAAAATATATGCTTGATGGCACATTCAGATTTAGACTCAAATTCATAATTGGAATCAGAATTCGACTCAGACATAGACTCAGAATCCGACAAGAAAATCAAGGTAAGTCAAATTCCTATTAAAGTTTCTAAGTATATAAATGAGCTTTGCTTAAATATTAAATCTTCTCTTAAAAGGATATTCGAGGAGAATTCATGACTTAGGCAATACGATCTTTCTTAAAAAGAAAAGTTTGAAATTTTGCAAAAAGATTTTCTACAAACAAAAGAAAGTCGAGATTTACTTGTCAAAGAAAATGATTCTTTAAAGAAAGAATTTTCGAATATTTCGACAAAATTTTTAAAGGGTTCAAAAACATTAAAGCATATCATTTCTTTACAAGTACTTTATTATAATAAGTCAAGACTTGGTTTCAATAAGGAAAGTGATTCTCTAATAGACTTTCTTAAAGTCAAGGAGAGACTTAGACAAAGACCTCCTAGATTTGCATACAAGAAGCATTTTCAAAGGATTTTTACAAAACCTGTTGGTCGAAATGTCCCCAAGTGTTCAAATTGTGGAGACTCTGAACACTTTGAGAATTAATGTCTTAAAGTCTGGAGCCCAATTAAGAGAGACTCGATAAAAACAACATACTCTACTAACTCTCACGGACCCAAGAAAATAAGTGGAAATTTGTTTTATGAGATATTAATTCATTATGCAAGATATTTTCCCTTAACTACTTTGTTATGATGAGTTTAGAAAGAATATTTGATTATTTATGAAGATTGCATATTTTGCTTTAACGAAAATGAATGATCCAAATTCATGGATACCAAAAAAGAAATAAATTCACTGCAGGAAATTCTATAGGGGGAGAATGTTTGCGAATTTACGTAAATTTTGGTGCAATCAAAAAAGTATCTCATGCACAGATTGAGAATAATCATCTCTTAAATCAATGGTATATTTCAAACATATACCTTGGGTAAGAGGATAATTTTTTTTATCATCCCGCCTTGCAAATTTCTACTCGATTTTATGTAGATTTTAGATGATTGCTTATGAATTATATATTATTTATATTACAAATATCTCTTGTTAAAAACATAAGGCATTGCATTTTTTTATTGTTTGATTTGGCATGTGATAGAAATATCTACTTTCTTTTTGCGAAATGCATTAATAATATGTTTTTGAGATTTATGCTCAAGGAAATCCCTTTTATTCATGAAAGATATTATTTCTTGTTCGCTCTTGCTATATTTTTAGAAGATATCTTATACCTAGTAAGTTTTATCCGTAAATCAAAGGAATATGTTACGTGTTATTTTTGCAAGGATTGTTATATATTATACAAGAATTTGCAGGTGGCAAAATAATCTTTCATATAGATTTTGGAAAGCTCGATTCGAAAATTGTGGAGATTCTATACTATTTTCTGGAGGCTAAAAAATTCTCTTCCCTGTTCTCGCAAATTATTGAGCAAGTCCCTAATGTGTCGTATGAAAGGTTGAGTAGTTTTGAATTTAAATATTTGATAATCTTATATATGGTATTCAATTTATTTATTTAAAGAAAGTGCATTATAAATTACGTGGATATTATAACAGCTTATTTTTGCAAAAAGTTTGTTAAGTTTATGCAGATTGAATAAAATAAACTTTTGCATTGAATTTCAAAAAGCAAATGATCGTTACGGATGTTGTTGTTACGAAGGAAATAATGGAAAAACATTATGTTTGACGTGCACAAGTTGCAATTAGTGCTATTCGCAAATTTTGTTCTAATGACAGGGGGAGAAAATGAATCCAAAAGAAGGGAAAGACAATTAATTGAGGGGGAGCATTGATCAATTATGGAAAAATCTTTTTGAATTAATCATGATCTTGATTATTATGGAAGGGAGGAAAAGGTAAATGTGTTAGAACTTATTAAGTTCTATAAAATCCGGTTAGTGCATCTTTTATTACTTTTGTCGTTAAGAAATCTCTTATTTATATTATTATTTTATTATAACAAAAATGGTAAGTGAATTTTATAATGCATCCGTGATTTTATTAGATATTTGTTAATATATATGATCGAAGTGGGCTATATTACATGTCATTGATGTTTGACTTACTTTGTAGAAACTAATGTTTTTGGAAATTGTGTTTCAGGCAAAATATGTTTTTTTATCGCTTTATATTCTCTAAGTGATACCATTTTCATTGTTATCGCTTTTTGATTATGACAAAAAAAGTGGAGAGAATATAGATATGCATATGTGTTGATATTATTCATTGCATAATATTAAGTTGTGATTATATTTCTACATATTATTATGCTCAGTCTATTAGCTTTCTTTTGATTCAAATCACATTTTTTGAAAATCTTAAATTTAATGATTGATTTATCAATATTTTAGAAAGTGTGATTACACATCTGCATATTCAAAGATTGTTTTGCATCATCAAAAATGAAGAGATTGTTAGGGAAATCCCTATGATGTTTTGAAAATGACAAAATAAATTAAAGACTACTAACGTATTTAATGGATGAGTAATGGACTATGTAAATGATAGAACATGTAAAGGATATTGTCGAAGTTTATACTCGAAAGAACCAGAAGATAGACTCTATGTTGAAGTTGAACTTATTCAGACTGTGTCCAGACTTTAAGATTAAATATGTTCAGAAGCAGTATGTTCAAACTTACGTACAGATTGTAAAGTCTACTTTAGACGTAAGATATTCAGACTTTACTTCCAATAGAACACACTCAGACTTTACATACAGAATGAGACACAAGTTCAGAACGTGACAAGGTCCAGAACGGAACACAAGTTCAGAACGTAACAAATTGAAAATGAAGCATGTTCAGAACGAGACAACTTGACATAACGTAACACAAGCCTCAACGTATAACGGCTAATGATCTGGTTTGGATTTTACATCAATATAGATTTGATCGACTCAATCTAATTTATTGACAATTGGATCTCGAAGACAAAAACTTTCTAAACGAAGAAACTCTCTTATGGAATCAAGATTCTATCTGTATGGACAATCAAATTCAATATGGAATTCTATTTCTATCACTCAATCGCTAATAAATCTTCTTGATACAGATTTGTCCAATGGGTAGATTGGAAGACGATCCTCTAGATACTATCCAATGGCTAGTTTAGAAGTGAAGGAGTATTTAAGAAGACCAAAGACCAAGGAGCAAACAAGAGACGGAGTGTAGAATCTAGAATTCCAAAGTCTGAGCAAATTTTGATCATACACTTGTCTTTCATGAGCTTAAACGTTTGTGATCGTGAGAAAAATATAAAAATAATGACTTAGTGAGATGTGTGATCTATCACTAAGTGTTTGCACTCAAAGTTGTAATCTCTTGTTGATCATATAGTGGAATCCAGCCAGAAGGCTGCCAGCGTGGAAAAGCGGACGTAGGCTTAATCTAAGTCGAACCACTATAAATCTTGTGTGCAATTTTCTCCTCCCTTAACTCTTCTTATTTAAGTCTGTTGCATACTTACAGGTTATTTCAGAAGTTTGTTCCATCACAAGATCTGAACATCTACTAGAAGTTTGGTGGCTTGTTTGTCAGACTTTAATCCTCATTCAAACTTTGCTTGCAACTTGTTTTATTCCACATTTATTTGTCAAGACTTTTTTTAAACACCTATTTACCCCCCTCTAAGTGTTTGTACTAGTATTATCATGGATAAGTCTTTTCCTAGTAGATGGTATTTGCAACGGGGGAGGAGTCTACATAATTTCTTTTAGTTCTACTACTGCCTTAGTTTGAGTCTTTTCTCAAGGTGAGAGATTTTTCTTTAGCATCAATTACAATGTAATCAACAACTTTGCAATGTTTGAAACAAAATCCTTGAGAGAATTAATTATCCCAATAAATTACTGAACTTGCTTTGTGGTGAAATCTTTTTTTGGAAATTTCAATAATTATCTAGTAATGTGTGACATTGGATAGTATGTACTCTTGTTAAGGTACATACTTAGGAATTCAATTTTCGTCTAGGCAATGTTCATCTTTCTTTGAGAGAGCATGATTCCATATGTCTTTACAATTTCTGCAAACTGCTCGAGAAGTCAATAGTGAGATTCTTCATCTGGGCTGTGACGTAATATGTTATCAATATAAATTGTTGCGCTAGGTAGAATTGGTTGAAAGATGCAGCACATGGCTTTTTGGAACAAGGAATGGGCTACTTTGAGATCGAAAGGGAGAACCTTCCCTTAACAATGTTGGTTTGGAATACAAAATCTTATTTTGCGGATGAATGCCTAATTGCCAGAATTCGGCTTTGAGATTAGATTTAGAGTAGGTGTGCGCTTTGGTTAGTCCAGCAAAAAGGGAATTTTGACATGGCAAATGAAATTTATCATCTTGGAGGAAAAATGTTGAGGGGTTGGTATTTATGACAAATTGCATCTTTCCTCGATTTTACTCAGTTGGTTTGTTGACATAAAAGGCTTCACAAGCTCATTGGGAGTCTGATATTTCAATAAGGCATTGTTGACATAAAAGCCTTTAATAATTGAAGTATTAGACACAAGAAGTCCAGTATTCTTAAAAAAAAAACTCTAGTATCTAAAATTGAAGAACTAGCATCAGTATCTATAAGAGCAATGATTGAGACTGGTTTATCAAACTTTGAGGTGAAAATTTTCATAGGAAAATAGGGGCAATAAACTTGACAATAATATATACTAGTGTCTAGGTCTGCAGATGTTAGGGATAAGTGAAAAAGATCTTTAGAATATGAATTAGAATTGGTTTTGCTAGCGCTTTAATGGCAAGGAATGACACAAAAAGTTTGTTAAGTTGGATCTTCATCAATAGAAAACAATGATTCGACATCATCATTCTCAAGAAAGACACTATTTTGAATTTCAATATAGTGTATCAGATGATTCTGACATTTTTTTGCCTGGGAGCAATTTTTGGCGAAATGATCTTTTTTGTTGCAAATGAAGCATTGGATTGATTTTTTTTGCAGTTTGAATGATCTTTCCATTTTTCTAGAAATTGCTATTTTTTCTTTCTTCGAAAATGTTTAAATCCATGCTTGGATCTTCCTAACTTGTATCTCTTGAAATGCTTCTTTTTCTTGGAGTATATTTTTACAGGAACCATCGCAATCTTTCTTAGAGCATTTAATCTTAAGGTGTTGGTGAGAGCAAGCACCATTAGCTCTCAATCATCTTTGCTAAAGTTTTTCATCATTTGTCATCTGAGACATAAATCATCAAGACAAAGATGAATTTTTTGTTGGATTTCTCCAAGGGGAGTGTCCACAATTCTCTTTTGTTTGTTGAGAAAAGATTTGTCAACTTGTTAGGAGAGTTTTCTGGGAATAAAGGTTAGGAAAACTTGCTTCAAGTTTATATTAGCTCTAAGGCCATAGAAGAGTTTGAGCATCTCTTGATAATGTTTGTTGAGATGCCTTTTCTAGAAAGAGAAACATTTTCTTTTGAAATATTCTCTTCTTTTGAGCTCAAGTAAATCAATGGGTTTACCTATGGAAAAAAATTATAGATAATTCCAATGGCTTGGGCAAAGTCTACCATGAGCAGGAATTGCATTTGGTTTGAGTATGAGGTTGATCGCCACCAATGTCTGACGCTTCAAGTAAACCTCGTGACAAATTCAAAAAGAATCTTATATTTGCTTTCAACAGTAATAGCTTGAGTATTTAGCCAGTAATGGAATTTTTCAAATCTTTTTGGTCATTTGGAATAGGGAATATCATCAATGGTGAAAAAGTATTTGAAAGAGGAAATGAGAATTTGGGACGGGTTGTTTGGTTGAATAACCTCTAGTTCAAAAGGATTTGATTCTATTTCCTATTTTGGTGGATCAGCCATAAATATTGAAAGTGTGGCTAGTACAATAGGAAAGGTTTCAACAGCCGGAATTGAAAAAGAAGAAGAAAATAAAAGAGATACTGAGTTGGAGTCCGATGTTGTGTCTATCGGAAACATTGAGTCTGAAGGAATTTGTTCTTTTGAGGTTGCAGGATCAAGTTGTTCACCTTCCTGACTACTTAGGTCTTTTATGAATAAGATAGCATCAACTGATTTGAATCCTCTTTCGCATATTTGAAGGATTCCTCAGGAATTTTTTTTTCCCCTTCTCCCTCCTTAGCCTTTCCATTTCTCAGAGGCGATTTTGCATTTCTACCACATCAGTTCTATCTTGTCGGGTAGAGTTTTTGCAAAGACAACAAAGACTGAAGTAGTGGTGGTGGAAAAGAGTACTCAATCCGAAGCAAAACGGGGAATGGATCAGAAGGCTTAAACTTTCCTTCTTCAAGGAGTTGGATTTGCCTTTTAAGCTTATCTATTTCAGTCTTTGGGCTTTTAAGATAGTGATATCCTAAATACTATCATGATTGTAGGGCATGAAGCATTTTTTGGAAATCTAAAAGCATTTTTTTGGTGAATTCATCATATCTTTTGAGATTTCGTTGCACATCAACAATCCTAGAGTCAATCGTCTTGAAGGCATTATTGTGCGTGAAAAAAGTTTTTGGTTGCCAATTCAAAATAGTTTTAGCAATGAGTTTTTTTTTTTTTTTTGTGTCAACTATGTTCATCCACATTAGTCTGGGTAGGAATTTTTGGAACATGATGATATCTCCCCCATGGATCAATAAATTATTTAGTGGCAGGGAAAAAAAGTTTAGAGCCTTCTCGAACAAGATGGGGAAAATCTGCCTCTTGGAACATGGAAATAGAAAGGTTAACTTCTTTTTGACAGTTTTGACAAGATGGTGTTTCTTTTGGTGGTTCAAGTGGGATTAAATTCCTTTTCATCCACTAAAGGATTGGCTTGTAAAATGAAGAAACAATTGGTTTTTTTTATAAGGAGGCGAGGGTGGTGAAGCTGAGGGTGATGAGGGTCACAATGCATATGAGGGTAGTGGAGATGGGGCATAGGAAACCATAATTTGAAACTTATTACATTTACCAAAAGTATCAACAGAGGGGTCTCCATTCAAGTGCCTTTGATATAAACCATCTCTAGCTTTTTGGGCTTTTCGCTTGGGCTTTGTGGCCGAGTTTACTTCATTAGGAGAATTTATACATGAAGAAAATTGGCAAAAAGGATCCTAAAAACAATGATCATAAGGGTCTTTGTAGTAATGGACATGATTTCCATTACTTTGGAAGTATTGGACAAGTTTCTTTAGGTCTAGCTCAGGGATCGGATTTGGAACACAAGGTTAGATCAAAAACAAGGAAGATGGAGGGGCTTTCTTCAATTTTTTTTGCCAAATTTGATAGCAATAGTGCCATCCTTTTTCCTTATGAATTCACAATCTGAGGATTGGAGTGGCTTGTTGTTTTGATGCAAGTTTTTGTAATTGGTAATCCAGGTCTCTAGAAGGAGCTTAGACAATTTTTCTTTAGGAATTTGCCTAGGAAAATGGATACAAGAAGCTTGGTCATCCTACATGGAGATGAATAAAGCATCTTCATTTCCATTCTAGAAATTGAGATCAAAAGCATGATTCTGTACTCGGCAGACCATTTGATAATGAATGGTTGCAGTGATAGAGTTGGCAGTTTGGGGTGCTCCAATGAGTTAGATTTGAACCTTCAAGAAAGAAAACAACTGAAGATATGAAAGAGCAATATTGAAGTTCAAATACAAGATTACAAAGATTGTCCCAACATTCAAGGTGGTTTGGACAGTGCCAATACAAAAATGCTGATATTCTAAGAACCAAGTATCCAATAGGGTCATTCTCACCACAATTGGCAAGCCTTTTCGACCATGAAAAGTGAGTGCAAGTCACATAGCACCATAATGGATATGAGAATATCCTTGTTGAGTCCACTATTTAGGAAATTCCAGAGGAATCTGGATAGTAACAAAATACTCATTTTCAGTGGTTGGAATAGGGTGCTGGTCAAACTTGGAAGACTGCACATAATCTCTTACTTCTTTCAGAGTATAATAAATAGAGTTGTATAGAGCGGATCAGAGAAAATGAAGATGATGGTTTAGCAAAAGCCGAATAGGGGTTCATAAGAGGAAGCTGGATTTTAGAGATTTTAGTATCATCTTCAAGAGAGACTCCATAAAGATAGTTGATCTTAGAAGCATTCGATACTTGAAACTCAGATAAAGAGGAAGAAGATGAAAAAAGGAGTAAGAGTTATAGGAGCATTGAGAGTTACTTGAGTAATATCTAGATCGGTCATGATGAAGAGAAAATTTTCTCTACATTAAATTCACCATCTAAGCACATAGAACATACTAAGTTACAAATGGAACCATGGCTCTGATATCAATGAGGGGATCTATGTTTAAAACTAGGGAAAACCAAATTAGTTGCAGTAGATATGCCATCCCTCAATAGGTGAACCTCGTGTTCAAGCCCTTCACGGATTGCATTTTAGCTGCAAATTACGTAGAGATTTAGTTTAGAGCATAGAGACGCTTAAGAATGCCAATAATTTAATGATTGAACTATAAAAAGATGGTAAGGTAGGATATGTATAATCCAAATTTGAAATGTTGCAAAGCCCTCACCCCCCCCCCCCCCTCTCTCTCTCTCTCTGTGTGGGTAAGTTTGATGGTAATTGTGTGATAGGAGGCTATTGAGGTTCTGACAAGACCATCTGCGTGCATTTTTATATGGGTAGGGGTACCATGAGATGCATGTTTGTGACAAATATAAGGACAAGCATGTATATAAACCCGATTTGCATTCTGAGCTCAGAGTTTTATCGTCTGGTCCGCGTCAAATCTGGGGCCAGATCATTATTATTATTAGCCTCTTCGTTCTCATTCACTGGACAGCCCTTCATGTTTTATGTCTGAACTACTACATCAGTCGGTGTGCTTGAGGAGAAGCGAAAGCTCAGAGCCCAAATAACCCGGCTTCTTCCATCCATGGCTCTCCTCTGGACCTTACCCGGTACGTTAATACTATCGTAACCAGTGTCTCTGCGATGAAACTGACGTGGTTTGTTTTGTATGAATGGAACTTATTTGTCCATAGTACTGTATTGTTGAGGCTTCGACATGTTTTTTCGCTTTTGATGTATGCTTTTGCTTAGTTGGTAACGACAGAGGCTTACTCCAGTTTTAGCTTTTCATTCTCTTTCCTTATATGCTGAAATCAGAGGCATTCTCTTGGATATGTGATGGAGAGCTTGATTTCGGCACTTGCACCCAGAGTAGCGTAATTGATGGCGCCAACCTGCTTTTCCTCTGCTCTTTCTACGTCTTGTGGATCGCCAACAGCCTTAGGAAGCGCAACACCAATGGAAACAGCACTAGGAAGGACTCGGTACTCATTGTCGTTGCTGTTTGTTGTGCATTTAGTAGCCTCGCGCACTTCGGTATCGCCCTCCAGAGTCTTATACTTCAAGCCGACATAAATAGACCGCAGAGGTGGTTGCTTCACTTTGTTAGAGGATTGATATGGATGTCTTTGACGGTTTCGTTGCTTGTTGCAAAATCCAAGTGGATGAGAACCATAGTCACTCTTTGGTGGGTTGCCTACTGTTTGCTCGTCACCGCTCTGAACATCTGGCTCTTGTTGAGAGGGCTCGGAATCGGAGTTTTAGACATTGTGACTTGGCCTATAAACTTTCTCCTTCTGTTCTGTGCCTTCAGGAAATATGTTGTGGTTCCAAAACAGAACCCAGATGAGAAATTATACGAACCTCTATTAGGTGCGACACCTGATGAATCCCACTCACAGCTCGGCTGTGCCAGCTGCCTCAGCAAGTTGACATTTTCTTGGATTAATCCATTGTTACGCTTGGGGTACTCGAAGCCGCTAGAGTTAGAGGACATCCCATCTCTTGTCTCCAAGGACGAAGCTGATCTGGCCTATCAAAAATTTGCAATCGCGTGGGATTCGGTTGTAAGCGAACAAAAGGGTTCACAGAGTTACTCAGTTATTAAGACCATTGCGAAAGTATATTTCCGGGAGAACATTTTCATAGGCTTATGTGCGCTTTCCCGAACGATATCTGTCGCTGTTTCCCCTTTGTTACTGTACTGGTTTGTGAATTACTCGAATGGAGGGCAGGGAAATTTGTCAGAAGGGTTCACTATTATTGGATGCTTGATTCTTGCCAAGCTAGTGGAGTCCTTTTCGCAGAGACATTACTTCTTTGATTCCAGGAGGTCCGGAATGAGAATGAGATCGGCTCTTATGGTAGCGGTCTACAAGAAGCAGTTGAAAATTTCGAACACCGGAAGAAAACGACACTCAACTGGCGAAATCGTGAATTACATCGCTGTGGATGCGTATCGGATGGGTGAATTCCCTTGGTGGTTCCATTCCGCTTGGAGCCTCACGCTACAACTCTTCCTGTCCATTGGTGTCCTCTTCACGGTGATTGGCATTGGCGCTCTTCCAGGCTTAATCCCGCTCCTAATTTGCGGACTCCTGAATGTGCCTATCGCCAAGATCCTCCAAAACTGCCAGTCCCAGTTGATGACCGCCCAAGACGAGCGGCTCCGGTCCACTTCAGAGATCCTGAACAGCATGAAGATCATAAAGCTGCAGTCGTGGGAAGAAAAATTCAGGAACTTGATCGAGTCACGCCGTGCCACTGAGATGAAGTGGCTGGCCGAAGCCCAGTTCAAGAGGGTTTACGGGACAGCGCTTTATTGGATGTCCCCGACTATAATTTCTTCGGTGATTTTCTTAGGTTGCGCTCTCCTGCAGAGTGCACCATTAAACGCTAGTACTATCTTCACGGTTCTTGCAACGTTGCGGGTTATGAGCGAGCCTGTAAGGATGATCCCTGAGGCCCTGTCTACATTGATCCAAATGATGGTTTCTTTTGATCGTATCAACACATTTTTGGTGGACGACGAGCTAAAGAACGACAGAATAAGGGAAGTCCCTGCGGAGGATTCGTCTAGTACCACAAGCATACAGATTTTATCAGGAAATTTTGCTTGGGACGTGGAATCTGCAATCTTGACCCTGAAGGACATAAACCTGGAAGCCAAATGTGGGCAGAAGATTGCGGTCTGTGGTCCAGTTGGGGCAGGCAAATCATCGCTTCTTTGTGCTATACTTGGAGAAATAACCAAAACCACAGGAACTGTGAGTTTTCAAGACATCTATGCCCGTAAGATGTGCACCTCTGTCACGCACCTAACTTTAATTATTTCATGTATCTTGATTTAGGTTACAATATGCGGATCGACTGCCTATGTTTCTCAAACTTCCTGGATCCAAAGCGGGACGATTAGGGACAACATACTCTACGGAAAACCAATGGATGAGGCCCAATACAAGAAGGCCATAAGAGCATGCGCACTGGATAAAGATATCAGCAGCTTCAGTCATGGAGATCTCACAGAAATAGGCCAGAGAGGGCTCAACATGAGTGGTGGACAGAAGCAGAGGATTCAACTAGCTCGGGCCCTCTATAACGATGCAGATATTTATCTTCTCGATGATCCTTTCAGCGCGGTCGATGCGCACACTGCTGCAATACTTTTCAATGTAAGAAGTTGAGGTCATATTTTCCTAGGGAAAAAATAATTGAGAGAAACGCCAATCATTAAAAAGCCTGTTGTTCTTAAATCGAGTCTTTTACTGCAGGACTGTGTCATGGGTGCGCTCGAAAATAAGATGGTCATCCTAGTGACTCACCAAGTGGAATTTCTCTCAGATATGGATCGTATTTTGGTAAGAACCGGTGTTCATACTTCTCATATGCACAATTAGAAAAGTTTAGGCCAGTGGTACTTTCTTTTTCAGTTATGCTAAACATGAATCGCTTTTTGTGCTGTGAAGCTCATGGAGGAGGGACGTGTTACACAGTCAGGGAGCTATCAGGAGCTCTTGATTGCAGGAACAGCATTTGAACAGCTTGTGAATGCTCACAAAGGAGTGTTAACCACATTTGGACCTTCAAACAGTGAAATCCCAGGTGAAACTGCGGATTCCTTTTCAGTGAAGCACGAGGAATCTAAAGAGAGTAAACAAGTTGAGATATCTGAGAAGGCCCACCCGGAAGTGCAACTTACCAAAGAAGAAGAGAAGGAGATTGGTGATGCTGGTTGGAAGCCGTTCTGGGATTACATAATGGTGTCGAAAGGATTAACCCTTCTGTTTTTCTGCTTATTGATGCAGTTAGCATTTGTGGCGATTCAGGCTGCATCGACCTATTGGCTAGCACTAGCTATTCAATTTCCCGACATTAGTAGTGGCACTTTAATAGGTGTCTTCACGGGCATTTCCTTGCTTAGTGCTGTGTTCGTGTACTTAAGATCCTTCTTTGGAGCTCATCTGGGTCTAAAGGCCTCCAAGGCCTTCTTTTCAGGTTTCACTGATTCAATATTCAAAGCTCCGATGCTTTTCTTCGATTCTACTCCAGTGGGGAGGATTCTGACTAGAGTAAGATCATTCTCTTATTCATGTTTCAATATCTTCAGCACTATCATTTTGTATCAAGCACTTACCATATGAAGAATTAGGCTGACATTTAAAATCTCGCAGGCTTCATCAGATTTCAGTGTACTAGACTTCGACATCCCGTTCTCTATCATCTTTGTGATAGCTGCTGGAATTGAGGTTCTGACTACAATCGGGATCATGGCCTCAGTCACCTGGCAAGTTCTCATCGTTGCGGCTTTTGCAATGGTTGCTGCAAAATATGTTCAGGTAATTTTTTAAGACTAGACCTTTTAAATTTGACTATATCTATTGATCAAGAAGGGCTAACCATGTTAAGTCCCTCAACTATAAAGGCATATTACTTGGCATCGGCGCGTGAATTAATAAGAATTAACGGAACAACAAAGGCTCCTCTCATGAACTATGCGGCTGAGACATCACTAGGTGTGGTCACCATTAGAGCTTTTAACACAGTAGACAGATTCTTCTGCAATTTCGTGAAACTGGTGGATGCTGATGCGAAACTTCTATTCCACTCCAATGCACTTATGGAGTGGCTAGTTCTGAGAATAGAAGCACTTCAGAACCTGACCCTACTCACCGCTTCTCTTCTTCTGATTCTACTCCCTAAAGGATATGTGCCTCCAGGTAAATAAAAACTTACATTAAAACAGCGAGAACTTATTGAATTGTTGGAAGTACTAGTTAAATTTATTTATTTCGGTCTTGCAGGGCTTGTGGGGCTATCTCTTTCTTATGCTTTTTCATTGACGGGTACGCATGTTTTCGTGACCCGGTGGTATTGCTACTTGTCAAACTACATCATCTCAGCTGAGCGGATCCAACAGTTGATGCACATACCATCTGAGCCTGCAGCAGTCGTGGAGAATCATAGGCCACCTTCTTCATGGCCATCAGAGGGTCGAATCGAGCTGCAAGAACTAAAGGTACAAATTGCAACTCAAAATCCGAAATTTTTTGCTGCTAATACGAAGGGTTTTTCCCTACTTGGTTTCAGCTAAGGTACCGTCCCAACGCACCGCTCGTGCTGAAGGGTATAACTTGCACATTCAAAGAAGGAACCAGAGTGGGGGTTGTTGGAAGAACAGGAAGCGGGAAAACGACTCTGATCAGTGCTTTGTTTCGATTGGTTGAGCCAGCAAGCGGGAAGATCTACATCGATGGGCTAGACATTACTTCCGTTGGATTGAAGGACTTGAGGATGAAGCTCAGCATCATTCCTCAGGAGCCCACTTTGTTCAGAGGCAGCGTTAGGACTAACATGGACCCTCTTGGCCTTTACTCTGACCATGACATTTGGATGGTAATATGTACAATAGTGCTCATTTTTGGATTTCCATCTTCATAATATGTCTCCCAATTAGATCATCCTTTTCATAGATGTGGCAAACCAACCCTTGATCATTTCATAATTTGTAGGCTCTGGAAAAATGTCAGCTCAAGGCCACAATTAGCAGCCTTCCGAATCAGCTCGATTCTTTCGGTGAGCATCGTGTGTTACATTACATGTCAAAATCTAGTCGCAGATTGGAAGTCACTAAAATCCTACTAAGATCCGACACTAATTGCTCGTAGCTATGCAGCAGTGCCTTCCACTACATGCATGTACCAATATCGCGTACCTTCAATCAAAATGATTCTGACTCTTTTTTATGCTAATGGGAATGTGAACGGCTTTGTTCAAAATTCAAACAGTGAGTGATGAAGGAGAGAATTGGAGTGCTGGGCAGAGGCAGCTATTTTGCTTGGGAAGAGTTCTATTAAGGAGGAACAGAGTCCTAGTTCTTGATGAAGCCACTGCTTCGATTGATTCAGCAACTGATGCTGTTCTTCAGAGGATAATCAGGCAAGAGTTCTCAGATTGCACTGTGATCACCGTGGCTCACAGAGTCCCCACGGTCATAGACAGTGACATGGTCATGGTCCTCTCTTATGGTAAGTTTCTAATCATCCTCTACATTTATAATTTCTCTCAGGATACAATCACAAATCCATTTTCTTTTTCTAATTTGAGTTCTGGCTTATTCTCAAAGCATTAAGACATATCCGTCTCATTGTCAATTATAGGTATTTTCAAGATCGGATCGTGTTAAGCCGATGATTTTCCAATGATCCGTGGACCAATTAGGCAAAAAATTGATTTTGAAAATTTACTATGATGGGAGTGCAGGGGAAAATTCATTCCGTAGCTTACTCAAATTAGATATAATAAAAGGTCTTTTATTTGGCACACTGACCTTGTGAAAAACTCAATGACACAAGTAAGGTTCAGACACTAACACATTTATTTTTTCAAATTACGGTAATTGTAATCAGTCCATTAGTAAATGCGAGTTTTCAATTAATAAATGTTCCTATAAACAAAATTATTTTTTTCCAATTATGAATTCTTGATAGAAAACTTAGCCAATTTCTTTTAATATTTTTAACATCGATCTCATTTTTTTGAAGGAAATCTGGTGGAGTATGAGGAGCCCTCAAAGTTGATGGAGACCGATTCCTACTTCTCCAAGCTGGTCGCTGAATACTGGTCAAGTTGCAGGAGAAGCTCCTCCCTCAATTCTGAAAATTATTACTGCTAAGGCACCCTTGCTTGTTGTCACTAAATAATTAGTTTTCCATTGTGCCTATAATGTAATAGCTTTGTAATAAAGTGCATTGCAATGCTAGTTGATGGTGATTCTACGTTGTTGAGAAACGAGATGATGGGATCTAAAGCTAAGTCACATGGAATTGATCTACTCTATATAACTTGTCTCATGTGTTTGTTGAAATAGTACTTAATATTATTTCATCATTCCTATCATCATATCACTGTTTTATAAGATATATAAAATGGTATATAATTTGATAATGGGTTTAGGTTAACTCATGTTTGAGGCTGCTTCCTTTAAGTGTGAGGAAACATAGGTCCATTCTGGTAATCTAAACGGAGGAAAATGATGCATTTCCCTATAATTACGTCCATGACGATAAAACCAATTTTTTTTTTTTTGTCTTTTTTCATTGATTAAACGCCGTTCAAATTGTGGAAAACGATTTCAATGTTGTCTGGTTCCACCGCAACGAGTATATATTTGGTCGAATTTTTGTCACAAACATATGATTAGGAAAAATACCCATCAAAAAGCATGTAATAGAAAAAAGAATGACGAAATTCGAGAGTCGAAAGTTGCGATGATTATGCTTTCCGTACCTCGGTGACATGTCCCACGGTCACATTCCCATCATAACTTCACTGTATCCACACATTAAGCGGTCGAATTTGAAGGGGGGAAGTTCTATGGTTCAGTCCAGCAACTGACGAGGTCGTTCTATTATGTAATTTGGACTGTGGGACCAGGAAAAAAAAAGAATACTTATATGGCAGTTATAAGACTTGGGTGATATAATTAAATGTGAAGGATTGTTAGTAACTTCTCATTTACAAATACTTATATGGCAGTTATAATTATTGAAGACAACTACAAAATATGGTTACCATCACTTGCGACATTTTGAGATATTTTATAGTGTTATAAGTTAACTCTATTCGTTTTGCCAAAAACAACTTATATAGGAAAACGTTTTTCAGATTTTCCTGTGTAAATACATTCAAAAGTGAGAAAAACGATTCCCCTTTTTAGGAAGTGGAAAATATTTTTCATATCTTTTTTCACTTCACCAACTTTCAACAAACACATTTTCATATTATTTTTATGTTTTTTTTTTTACTTTTTTTTTTTTTACAAAAATTGAGTTTTAATTATTTTTATTTTTTCCTTTTTTGTTTCCCTTCCTTGGCCAGTCGTCGGCCATAGGTCTGTGAGGCCCAAGCTCACCAAATACTAGCAAGGATTGAGCTTGAGCTTGCCCAACCGCCTTAGGCAAGCCATGAGCTCACTAGGCTTGGCAAAGCTCGGGTTGGCCTAATTGGCCGAACCTTGAGCTCGTCGACCCACGTCCTGTTAGGCATTGGGTTGTTGGCTATCGCTAAGGCACGCTGCCAATGGAGAAAGGAGGAGGAAGAAGGAGGAAGGAAAAGAAAAAGAAAAAGAAAGAAAAAATAAAAATAATTATAATTTCAATTAAAAAACTATTTAAAAATTAAACATTAAAAAATTTGATTTATTTTTGGTAATTTTTCCCAAAAAATCAAATTAGATACTAAATGGTGGAAAACATTTTCTAATTTATTTCTAGCTTTTAGCTGAATACCAGAAAATATTATCATTTTCCTAGAAAATGACTTACTAAAAAACATTTTTCAAAAACGAGATTTTTTTGCCGAATAAATGGAGCCTTAGTGTTAACATTTTCATGTTACGAATGTATCAACACCCAAAATTGATCGAGCTCATGACTGTTGACTCGGGCCGAGTAAGATTGAGCAAGGCATGGCAAGGTTGGAATAGGCGAAGGCTTTTTTGGTCGGCAATTTCAGACAATCGACGAGGTGACAGAAAGTTGCCGACGGGTATAATGAAATAAAATTATTTAGTGTTGAGTGGCAAGGCGTTGGTTAGTGAAAGTCGATTCAGTCGACAGAGGGGTCAAAGTTAAAGCAAAGATTGAGGCCAATAATTTCGGCTAACTTCATCACCGGTTCATAGAGGCCAAGAAATTCAAGGGCCACTAATGATAATAGCCGAGAAATACAGGCTGTTATAGCCGTTTGAAAGAGAAGATACGAAATATGAATCGAACCATTGAGGTGGGGCAAGTGATGAGGTCGTGATTATGGAAGTGGTATGTATTTTGATAACCGTTTGTATATTTAATAAATTTTAGGAGACAAGTAGGTTGTTGTTTACTTTCTTTGCAACTGTTGTTAGCCGTTTCAGTAGCTATAAATATTAAGATTGTAATTTGAGCAAGAGACCACCCCTCAATCAATGAACACACGCTATTATATTTTATCTTTCTGTTATCTTTATGTTTCAATACTCTGTTAAATGGCTGGCCTCGAATGCTTCTGGTTTTCATATCTTTAAATTTCTTGTTAGTTCACGTTTCTTGTCCAAGAATCAATGAATAATTCATTGTCAAACATAGCCTCCGGCTCTTTACGTCCTTTGTCAATTTCCACATAGACACTTTTTCGGCCAAACAGGAGTTTGCGGACAAATTACCGTATGCATGATTACATTTGAATGCTGTATGAATTTTAATCTGCTCCCGTTATGCTTTTCACTTGAGGATTTTGATCAAAAGATTTAATCATTAATCAAATGAGTTGAAACAAATAAGAAATATACGCACCATGCAACGTGAAAATATTACATTTAAAAGCATATGAAGTCGAGGAATTGTTTCCAGATCCAATTTGCACCTCCTATAGCATCGGCAATCTAACTTTATCGATGCAGACCAGATTTCCTCATTACTTTTTCAGGAAAACAAGATAAGGCACGGCACACGAAAGTCTGCAGCTGCTACCAATTGAAACTGCAACATGTCATTTTTTGGCTAAATCCATCATGCCAAAAGCCGCAACGTCTGTGTGTACAAGTGTTTAGAATTTGATGATAAAACTGGCAGAAGATGGTGAGTTGGATATGTATAATTCGAATTTGTAATATTGCAAAGTCTGTCTGTCTGTTTATCTTTTCGCAGTTACGAGGTGGAGCTGATTGAGGTTCAGACAAAGACCATATGCGTGTATTTTTACGTTGGTAGGAGTCCCGAGATTGAGATAAAGACAAGCAATCGCCTAACATCCAAAAGTTCACAATCTACAAACCCCAAAACCAGCCAGGAGCTTCAATCAAAAATATATATATATATATATATATATATATATATATATATATATATATATATATATATATATATATATATATATATAAATTATGAGGAAGAAAGCTTAGAGTTCTTGTTTGCTTAGGGCCTATTTGTCAAGGGCGCATTTAGATTTGGAACGGAAATGTGTTTGGTAAATTTTTTATTCATGGAAACAAATTTTTTTCCCGAGAATAAATTTGGAACGGAATCAAGGAATAAAAAAAAATGCTTCTCTTTTCCCAGGAACAATTCAAGAATCAAGCCAATCTAAATTTATTTTTTATTTTCTTTTTCTTTTTCTTTTCTTCTTGTTCTTCTTCCTTCTCTCATCTTCTTTCATCGCCGCCGCCGCCGCCAGTCGTTGGTGACTGGTTGGGTGAGGTCCATTGAGCTCATGTTGGCCTGGCGAGGTTGAGTCCCGCTGGTGGCTGGGCAAGCTCGCCTCGCCAGATCTGGGCGAGGCTCCTCGCCCAACCAAGGCTCAATCGACGAGGCACGGCCTCGCTGAAGGCTGACAATGCTCTAGCTTATCGCTGATCGTTGGTCATTCTGAGCTTGGCAACTAGCGAAAGCTTGAAAAAGAAGAGAAAAAAGGAAAAAAAAATAAGAAAAAAAGGAAAAAAGTAATAAAATTATTAAAAATTAAAAGAAAAATGATTTAAATTAAAAATTTTGAGGACGGTGTCAAAGGTAATTCTATTTTAGGAATAAAAATTTTGGGCAATTATTCAACGCCTTCAAATATTTAGAAATTATTCCTCGGAACAAAAAAAAAAAAAAAAAAAAAAACTTTTCTGCGTTCGTAAATGATTAACGAGACAGAATGGTTACCAAACGCACTCTAACATGCTAAATAATAACTAATCCTATTATTTTGTTCTCGTGAATAGATCTGAGACGACATCATCATCATCATCATTATTATAATAAGGCTCTTCATTCTCATTCATCGAACGGTTCTTCTGTTTTTTTATATGAACTCCTGCATCAATTGGTGTGCCTGAGGAGAAGCAAAAGCTCAGTGCCCCAAGAACCCAATCTCTTCCATTCATGGCCCTCCTCTGGAGATTACCAGGTACATCGATAACATGATGATCATTGAAGTGTCTCTTCAATGAAACTGACATTGTTTCTTTTGTATGAACGAAACAGATATTATTCATTCATTGTACCGTACAGTTGAGATTTTGACTTGTTTTTGGTCTTCCGCTGTCTGCTTTAGCTAACTTAGTCAGTGACAAACGGGCCTACTGCAATCTTAGTTTTTCATTCTTTTTTTGGTATATGTTGAATTCAGAGGCATTCTCTTGGACATGTGATGGAGAGCTTGATTTGGGTTCTTGCATCCAAAGGAGCATAATTGACGCAACCAACCTGCTTTTCCTCTGCGCTTTCTACGTCTTATGGATTGCCGTCAGCCTTAGAAAGCGCAATGCTAATGGAAACAACACTGAGAGGGACTTGGTACTCGTTGTCGCCGCAGTGTGTTGCGCATTTAGTGGCATCGCGCACTTTGGTGTTGGCCTCTGGGGTTCTATAGTTCAATCCGACATAACTAGACCTCAGAGCTGGTTGCTTCACTTTATTAAAGGATTGATATGGATGTCTTTGACAGTTTCGTTACTTGCTGTGAAATCAAAATGGATGAGAACTCTGGTCACTCTTTGGCAGGTCGCCTTCTGTTTGCTCGTCACAGCTCTCAACATCAGGCTCTTGTGGGATGGGCACGGAATCAAAGTTTTAGACATTGCGACTTGGCCTATAAACTTCCTTCTCCTGTTCTGTGCCTTCAGGATATATGTTGTGGTTCCCAAACCCAAATCAGATGAGAAATTATACGAACCTCTACTAGGTGCAAAGCCTTATGAATCCCGGTCACAGCTTAGCTGTGCCAGATGTCTCAGCAAGTTGACATTTTCTTGGATTAATCCATTGTTTCGCTTGGGATACTCAAAACCACTAGAGTTCGAGGACATCCCATCTCTGGTCTCCGAGGATGAAGCTGCTCTGGCCTATCAAAAATTTGCACGCGCATGGGATATGGTTGTAAGTGATCCAAAGGGGTCACAGAGCTACTTAATTATCAAGACCATTGCCAAAGTATATTTCAAGGAGAACATCTTCACAGGCTTATGTGCTCTTTTCCGAATGATATCCGTTGTTGTTTCCCCTTTGTTACTGTATTGGTTCGTGAATTACTCGAATGAAGGCGCTGGAAATTTGTCAGAAGGGTTCGTTATTATTGGGTGCTTGATTCTTGCCAAGCTAGTCGAGTCTTTTTCGTAGAGGCATTACTTCTTTAATTCCAGGAGGTCTGGAATGAGGATGAGATCGGCTGTTATGGTAGCGGTCTACCAGAAGCAGCTGAAACTTTCGAACACCGGTAGAAAACGGCACTCAACAGGTGAAATCATGAATTATATCGCAGTGGATGCATATCGGATGGGTGAATTGCCTTGGTGGTTTCATTCCACTTGGACCCTCACGCTGCAACTCTTCATGTCCATCGGTGTGCTCTTTGCGGTGATCGGCGTTGGTGCTCTTCCGGCCTTAGTCCCGCTCCTCATTTGTGGACTCCTAAATGTCCCTTTCGCCAAGATCCTCCAAAACTGCCAGTCCCAGTTCATGATCGCCCAAGATGGGCGGCTCCGGTCCACTTCAGAGATCCTGAACAGCATGAAGATCATAAAGTTGCAGTCGTGGGAAGAAAGATTCAAAAACTTGATAGAGTTGGGCCGTGCCACCGAGATGAAGTGGCTGGCCAAAGCCCAGTTCCAGAGGGCTTATGCAACTGGGATTTATTGGGTGTCTCCGACTATAATTTCTTCAGTGATTTTCTTAAGTTGCGCTCTCTTGCAGAGCGCCCCAATAAATGCTAGTACTATCTTCACAGTTCTTGCAACGTTGCGGGCGATGGGTGAGCCTGTTAGAATGATCCCTGAGGCCCTTTCTATATTGATCCAAACGATGGTGTCCTTCAATCGTATTAATGCGTTTTTGGTAGATGACGAACTGAAGAACGACAGAATAAGGGCAGTCCCATTAGAGGATTCGTCTAGCACCGCCAGCATACACATTTTATCAGGGAATTTTGCTTGGGACATGGACTCTCCACTCTTGACTCTGAAAGACATAAACTTGGAAGCCAAATGTGGGCAGAAGATAGCAATCTGTGGTCCAGTTGGGGCCGGCAAATCATCGCTTCTTTATGCCATACTAGGAGAAATGACCAAAACTACGGGAACTGTGAGTTTTCCAGATATCTATGCCCATAAGTTGTACACCACTGTCATGCACATAATTTTAATTTCTTTCGTGTTTCTTATTGTAGGTTACAATATGTGGATCAATCGCTTATGTTTCTCAAACTTCCTGGATCCAAAGTGGGACAGTTAGGGACAACATACTCTATGGAAAACCACTGGATACGGCTCGATACAAGAATGCTATAAAAGCGTGCGCACTGGATAAGGATATCAGCAGCTTCAGTCATGGAGATCTCACAGAAATAGGCCAGAGAGGGCTCAACATGAGTGGTGGACAGAAGCAGAGGATTCAACTTGCTCGAGCCGTCTATAACGATGCAGATGTTTATCTTCTTGATGACCCTTTCAGCGCGGTTGATGCGCACACTGCTGCAATACTTTTCAATGTAAGAAGTTGAATTCATATTTTCCCAAGGAAAAAAATAATCGAGAGAAACACCAAAGATTTACAAGTTTGCCGTGCTTTTTCGAGTCTTTACTGCAGGACTGTGTCATGGGCATGCTTGAAAATAAGATGGTCATCCTAGTGACTCACCAAGTGGAATTTCTCTCGGATATGGATCAAATTTTGGTAAGAACCGGTTTCCATACTTGTCATATACATAATTAGGTAAGTGTTTCGGCCAATATTACTTTCTTCTTCGGATATGCTAGACATGAATCGCTTTTTCTGCTGTGAAGCTGATGGAGGAGGGACGTGTTACACAATCGGGGAGCTACCAGGAGCTCTTGACAGCAGTAACAGCGTTTGAACAGCTCGTGAATGCTCACAAAGAAGTTTTAACCACATTTGGACCTTCAAACAGCGAAATCCCTGGTGACACTGCGAATTCAAACACGGTCAAGCTTGAGGAATCTAAAGAGACTGAACAAGGCGAGATATCCGAGAAGGCCCAACTGGGAGGGCAACTTACAGAAGAAGAAGAAAAGGAGATTGGTGACGCTGGGTGGAAGGCGTTCTGGGATTACATAATGGTGTCAAAAGGATCAACCCTTCTGTTTTTAGGCTTACTGACACAGTTAGCATTTGTGGTGCTTCAGGCTGGATCGGCCTATTGGCTAGCACTAGCTGTTCAGTTCCCGGACATTAGTAGTGGCACCTTAATTGGTGTCTTCACCGGGATTTCGTTACTTAGTACCTTGTTTGTGTTCTTTAGATCCTTCATCATAGCTCATCTGGGTCTAAAGGCCTCCAAGGCCTTCTTTTCAGGTTTAACTGATTCAATATTCAGAGCTCCAATGCTCTTCTTCGATTCTACTCCAGTGGGGAGGATTCTGACCCGAGTAAGATTATATTCACATTCATTTTATGATATCTTCAGCACCATAATTTTGTATTTAGCACTTTCCATACAAGGAATCAGGCTGACATTCAAATTTTCGCAGGCTTCATCAGACTTAAGTATGCTAGATTTTGACATCCCATTCTCCATCATCTTTGTGATAGCTGCTGGAATTGAACTTCTGGCTATAATTGGGATTATGGCCTCAGTCACATGGCAAGTTCTCGTGGTTGCGACTTTTGCAATGGTTGCTGCAAAATATGTTCAGGTGATTTTCCAAGTCTAGACCTTTTGAATTTGTCCATATCCGTTGCACAAGAAGGCTAACCATGTTCTGTCCCTTGACTAAAAGGCATACTACTTGGCATCGGCACGTGAATTAACAAGAATCAACGGAACAACAAAAGCTCCTCTTATGAACTATGCAGCCGAGACATCCCTAGGTGTGGTCACCATAAGAGCTTTCAACGCAGTAGACAGATTCTTCTGCAATTTCCTGAAACTGGTGGATGCCGACGCAAAACTTTTTTTCCACTCTAATGCGCTAATGGAGTGGCTAGTTCTGAGAATAGAAACACTACAGAACCTGACCCTACTCACTGCTTCTCTTCTTCTGATTCTTCTTCCTAAGGGAAACGTACCTCCAGGTAACTGAAAATCTACTAGATACAGCGAGAACTTGTCAAGTTGTCAAAAGTACTAGTTAAATCTGCTTATCCCGCTCTTGCAGGACTTGTGGGGCTATCTCTTTCTTATGCTTTTACGTTGACGGGTACGCATGTTTTCGTGACCCAGTGGTATTGCCACTTGTCAAACTACATTATCTCAGTCGAGCGAATCAAACAGTTCATGCACATACCATCTGAGCCTGCAGCGGTCGCGGAGAATCATAGGCCACCGTCTTCATGGCCATCAAAGGGCCGGATTGAGCTGCAAGAACTAAAGGTTCGAATTGCATCAAAAATCAGAAATTTTTATCAGGTTGCCAATATGAAGTGTTTTTTCCTATTTGGTTTCAGCTAAGGTACCGTCCCAACGCACCACTCATGTTGAAGGGAATCAATTGCACATTCAAAGAAGGAAACAGGGTTGGTGTCGTCGGAAGAACCGGAAGTGGGAAAACGACTCTGATCAGCGCATTATTTCGATTGGTCGAGCCAGCAAGTGGGACAATCTACATTGACGGTTTAGACATTACTTCCATTGGATTGAAGGACTTGAGGATGAAGCTCAGCATCATCCCTCAGGAGCCCACTTTGTTCAGAGGCAGTGTTCGGACAAACATGGACCCTCTTGGCCTTTACTCTGACCATGAGATTTGGATGGTAATGTGCATACTAGGCTTCATTTTTGGACTTCTTCTTATGATCTCTCCCAGTTAGATCATCTTTTTTCATGGATGTGGCGATCCGACATGTGTTCATTTCTTGATCTATAGGCTCTGGAAAAATGTCAGCTTAAGGCCACAATTAGCAGCCTTCCGAATCAGCTTGATTCTTCCGGTGAGCATTCTGTTACATTACATGTACCAATCTAGTCACAGCTTTAAAGTCACTAAAATCCTGCTAAGATAAGACAATAATTGTTCATAGCAATGCAATAGTAGCTTACACTCCAAGCATGTACCAATATCATCAGACCTTAAATCAAAATGATTTAGAATCTTTTTTCTGCTAATGGGAATGTGAACTGCTTCTTCACATTTCAAACAGTGAGTGATGGAGGAGAGAATTGGAGTGCTGGGCAGAGGCAGCTCTTCTGCCTGGGAAGAGTTCTATTGAGGAGGAACAGAATCCTAGTTCTTGATGAAGCCACGGCTTCAATTGATTCAACCACTGATGCCGTTCTTCAGAGGATCATCAGGCAAGAGTTCTCAGATTGCACTGTGATCACCGTGGCTCACAGAGTCCCCACTGTCATAGACAGTGACATGGTCATGGTCCTCTCTCATGGTAAGTTTCTAGCTATCCTATACATTCATAATCTCTATCATGAAACAATTACAATCTCATTTTGTTTTTGTAAATCGAGTTTATGTTTAGTCTTTAAGAAGTAGAACATATCTGTCTCGTTGTGAATTGTCAAGGGAAATTTAAGGCCGAGGTGGATTGGGATTGCTGAAAACTTATTCAAAGATCAAACCATTTAATGCTTATAATTTTCAAGTTATCCGTGGATACATTAGGCAAAAATGGATTTTGAGAAAAATTACTCTGATGGTGCCCTGAAAAGGGGTCATTTTATAGCTTGAACGATTTGTTATAATTAAAGGGGCTCTGTTTGCACACTAGCTGTGTGAAAAACTTGTTACACAAGCAGATTGAGGCACGGACACATTTATAGTTATTGATTTTGATAGCTCTATTCAATTTAATAGTCTATTAAAGCTTTCATCTGATTACTGTTTTTATAGAATAAAAATATTTTACACTGACGATGTACCTTGTGTGATTTCATAGTAAAAAATACAGTGATTTTTTTAAAAATATTTTTAACATGGATACAATTGGTGTTTTTTGCTTCCTTTTTTTTAAGGAAATCTGGTGGAGTATGAGGAGCCCTCAAAGTTGATGGAGACCAATTCCTACTTCTCCAAGCTGGTTGCTGAATACTGGGCAAGTTGCAGGAGAAGCTCCTCCTATAATCTTCGAAATTATCTCTGCTAAGGCATTCTTATTTATTATCGCTGGACAATTAATTTTTCAGTGTGCCTTTAATGTAATAGTTTTTCAATCAAGTGCATTGCAATGTGGGTTGATGGTCATTTTATAATATATAGTAGCATTATTTTATCATTTCGTGGAGTCTATATTAATGCATAAGGACTGTTATTAAGGTTTTTTTTTTTTTTTTGTCGAAAAGAGGTGATATTCATTACTAGCCCATAAAGTAGGCACCATAAGCAGGTACATCTAGACATAATATTGAAAGTAGAGGCATAGGAGGATAATTAATCCAATTACAAGGCATGGAATTTGCTCGATGTGCTCGTGCGACCCAATCCGCTGCCATGTTGGTCTGCTTGGGCTCATATTGAATAGATATGTCATCCATTTGGGCTAGAAGAAGCTTGCAATCCATAATGAAAGGTTGGGCCTGCTAGGGGGGTCTTCTCGGCCCATAACACTCTCAGCTAGTGATAAGCAGTCGGTTGATAAGTGAATGGGCAGATCAAGGGAGTTAAAGTCGTGAGAGGCTTCAGTTCGTGTGGCTAGGTTTCTTCTCTTCTCCTTTATCCACATCAAAGCCATACGCATCGCTAGGGTTTCCGCAATGAGGGCTGATGGAGCGGAAATCGATTCAGCAAAGCCTGCGGCGAGGCAACCAGCAGCAATTCGACAGACCCCTGCCACCGATCCTGTGTGGTCCGAACTACTCCAAGCTGCATCGATGTTGAGCTTCAACGAGAATGGGTCAGGGGGAAGCCAAGTTTTACAGCTGGTTGTGTCTGCCACAGCCCTCTTTGACAATTTCTTCCCCTTTTTTCTCTATTTCAGGTGTAGATTTGCGAGAATCCGGGCATTTTCTTTGGTGCGGGAGGGGATTGACTTGATTCCCCTGAAGATTGCAGTGTTGCGGGTCAACCAGATGTGCCATAGAAGAGTTGCGAAGAGGGCTTTTGATCCGTCATCAGTTCTGGTGGAAAGATTCTCAAGAATCCACTTATCTATTCTGGTTATGTGGTCTGGGTTAGTGTCGGCTTGGTTTTGAGGGTCTGACCATATAGTTTTTGTCCAGGCGCAAAGGATGAAGAGGTGCTCCATGGTTTCTGGGGCTTGGCCGCATATCTGGCACAATAGATCAGGTAACATTTTCCGTTGGTGAAGGTTTTCTTTGGTTGGGAGTGAATTGTTGCATATCTGCCAGATTAGGATTCGAATTTTTGGGGATGTAGGAAGTGTCCATATTGTAGGCCAAAGTGATTTGGGTGTATGGTATGATGTGGATGGTGGTTGGTTGCTGGGATGCATGACTGAGCTTTGTATACGGTTGTATCCGCTCTTGACAGTGTAGATACCAGACTTGTTGGCGGTCCATACAAGTTTGTCTAGTCGAGGATGTAGACAGAGGGGTTGAGCTAGTATCTCGTTAGCGATTTCTTCCTAAAACAGGGCTGTAACTTTGTTCTCATTCCACTTCTTGCTATCACTGTCGATGAGATCAGCCACAAATCGTGGTTCTTCCTTATTAGCTGGACCAATAAGTCTTCCAATAGGCAACCATAGGTCTTCTCGGATTTTGATCTTTTTTCCATCCCCAATCTCCCACCTGGTAGCTGGTTCAATGACTGCTCTCCCCTGTAAAATACTCTTCCAGCCCCATGATGGTCGATTTCCATTTCTTGCTACCCAAAAATCACTTTTAGGAAAGTAGATACTTTTCAGTACTTTGCACCATAGAGCATTTGGTTGATTTATAATCCTCCATGCCTGTTTTCCCAACATGGCTAAGTTAAAATTCTGCAAATCTTTAAAACCCAAACCACCATTATCCTTCCTGACTTTCAACTCTTCCCATTTTTTCCAATGGATTCCTCTTTTATTAGCGTGCTGTTTCCACCAGAAGGAAGCTGTTTTTTTCTCTATAGTACGACATATGGAAGTTGGAATTTTAAATATAGACATCACATACTGAGGAATGGCCTGAATAACTGTTTTTATAAGGATCTCCTTACCAGCTTTTGAAATTAACTTCTCTTTCCACCCTTCCAATTTCCTTTCAACTCTTGTCAACATCCAAGCAAACATTTGCTTTTTTGTTTTCCCCCAATCAGCTGGAATGCCAAGATACTTCTCTAAATATTTTGTAATAGCTACTCTCAACTCTGAAGCTAAGTTCTACCGAAGTTGAGGAGGGCAGCTCTTCCCCACAAAAAGGCCAGACTTGTTGAGATTAATCGCTTGGCCTGTGACGTAGCAATACTGGTTCAAAACATTAGAAACATTTTGAGCTTCTCTGATTGTGCCGTCGAGGAAGAAGATGGCGTCGTCTGCGAATAGGAGATGAGATAGAGTTAGACAGGTAGGATTTAATCGAATGCCCTTTATAGTTCCATCTTGAACAGCTATGCGCATTAGGGAGGAGAGGAGATTGGTCATGATGATAAAAAGATAGGGTGAAAGGGGATCCCCCTGTCTGATACCTCTCGTAGGTTTAAACTCAGCTGATGGCTCGCCATTAATTAAGATGTCGAAAGATACAGAAGAGAGGCATATTTTAATCCATTGAACCCATCTCGCATGAAAGCCCAACTTCAGCATGTAATCACAAAGAAAATCCTATTCCACTCTGTCATATGCTTTTTGCATATCTAATTTAAGAATAGCTTGATGTTTACGGGTCCTTTTCCTCACCCTTAATTGATGGATCACTTCTTGAACAATGAAGATATTGTCTTGGATCAGCCAATTGCTCATAAAAGCTGTTTGTTCTTCTGCAATGAACATTGGCAGCCATGGTTTAAGCCGGTTGGCCAGCACTTTGGCAATAATTTTGTAGGTAAAGTTACATAGGCTAATAGGTCTGAATTGGGTTATGTGTTCTGGGTGAGATACTTTTGGGACAAGGGTGATGTGGGTTCTGTTTATGGCTGGTTCCAAGGTACCTAGGTTGAGGAAAGAGTGAACCATGTTGTAGAGATCATCTTTGATGGTGGGCCATTGACTTTGATAGAATAGGCCAGTTAAGCCATCCGGGCCCGGAGCCTTTGAGGCCCCTAGTTGAAATACTGCGTCTTTGATTTCTTCATGAGTGGCTGGGTTGGTTAAATCTGCATTTATCTCCTCAGTTATCACTGGTTAACACTGATCCAATACAGGTAAATAATTCCGGTCACCAACAGAAGTGAATAAAGCTTGATAGAAGTTGGTGATGTGAGAAATAATGGTTACAGGATCCCTGCACCAGGTTTTGTCATCTATCCGAAGCATAGAGATTCTGTTTCGATGTCGTCGTTGAATGGTTGTAGCCTGAAAGTACTTAGTATTCCGGTCGCCCCATTTTAGCCACGCAATTCTTGATTTCATACGCTAATATATTTCTTCCTGTCTCCATAGCTCTTCAATCTGCTGAGTAATACTGCTGGTTTCCTCCCTATAGTGTTCTCCAGTGTTGATGTTAGTTAATTCCGTAAGACGAAATTTAAGGGAGTTAATATGTTTCTGGGCATTCTGGAATTTTCCTCTACTCCATTTGTGTAATTATGCTTTTAGTTGCTGTAGTTTTTGAAGAAAAGTAGTAGTAGCAGGATCATGTACATTCCAAGCCCGCTGCATGACTTGTACAAAATCAGGATCTTCAAGCCAAAAAGGTTGAAACCTGAACTGGTGCTGAGATTTCCTGCCTGTTGGAGAGAGGGATAGGATAATTGGGCTGTGGTCCGAGCCTATGGCTGGTAGAGCAAAGGCTTGAGCATTTGGATATTGTACTCTCCAGTCCATAGTACAGAGCACCCTATCTAACCTTTTTTTAACTAATGCAGTCCATTCTCTTTTATTGGACCAAGTGAAGGCACAGCCCTTGCTTTCAACATCCATCAGAGAGCAATCATCTAAAAATTCCCGGAAAGCTGCAATACGATTTCGGTCCACCTCCCTACATCCAACCTTTTCCCAATGGTATAGTGTTTCATTAAAATCCCCAATACATAGCCATGGCAGCGGGTTAAAGGAATTGTTGTCTTTCACTATACGCCATAGTCTGAGTCTCTCTTGAAAATTTGTGAGTGCATGCAAAAGGGAAATATGCATGAGGTTGCCACTTTGCATATCTGTACATTTAAGATTAATAAGATCCTTATAACTCCCTTCCACTTCCACTTGAAGCTCTTCATCCCACATCAGTGCTAAACCTCCAGCTATGCCGACTGGATCAATGATATAGGAATGCTGTAATTGAGTCTTTTTCCTTACTCGCTCCACAACACGGTTCTGATTTTTTGTTTCTATGATGAACACCAGATTGGGCCGTTCTTGAGCCACAAGGGCTCGAAAATGCTGGACTGTCAAGGGGTTGCCCAGCCCTTGACAGTTCCAGCTTAGGAGTTTCATCTTTGCTGAGGTGGCTTTTTAGGGCCAGCCACTAAAGCCCTTGTGCTTGCCCCTTCCCAAGACTGGACCAGGGTATCTAATAACAGAGTTTCATCCAACACATGCTCTTGTGTCAGTTGTTTTTCATAGGGATTGACCCTTTTTTTTGTTTTTTGGCTGCAGGGGCTTTGTAGATTGCCTTTCCTTTCTTTGCATTCTGTGAAAGCACCTCACTACGAGCTGGACATAGGACGAGGGTCTGCTGTTCTGCTGAGGTGTGAGTTTGATTGAAGCTCAGAGGTGCTATTGTTTCAAGTTGAGCAAGAACAATCGCCAGCGCTGATGAATCTGCCTTTGTTGTTGCAGCTGGTGTTTCCAGGACCTCCGTCTGTGTCTCCATAACCACCTCATCATCCAGGTCCAATAGATCAAGGTTGCTGTAAAAGGTTTTCCAGTAGGGGCTATTCTCCTTCACTTCTGCCTTTAACCAAGAACCATAATGGCCAGGTTGATCATGAGGTAAGCCAGTTTCTTCATAGGGTATTTCAGGACAAGCAGTTGCATAGTGTCCTATTTGGCCACAAGAATAACAATAGTAAGGCAGCCTTTCATATTTATAATCAATCCACCATTGTGTCCCCCCACAGGATATAACATTGCCTGTTTTGAGTGGGCTAGATAGGTCTAATAATACTTTGGCTCTTCCATATTTTGCACCATTTAGACTTCTGGCCTCAATTTTTATCTCCTCTACTTGACCCAATTTGGTGGCTAACAGTCTTATGGCATCTGCAGTTATCCTAGCTCGGGGTAGACCGATAAAATGGACCCAAAACGCAGAATGTGTAAATTCATAACAATGCTCAGGTATGTTTGGATTTCCTTCTTTTAGGACTAAGAGATTACCTGAGAAACACCACGGTCCAGATTGTAACACCCCTTTTTTTTTTTTCTCTTCCTTTGATGTAAATGTAAAGGAGAAGAAACCCGTTTAATCTGTTCGCAATGGACAGAATCGGTTTTCCAGGCGTGTCTCATAGTAGTGAGGAATGCTTGAAAGTTGACATTAGGTCTCGAGTAGAGTTTGCCATAGAGGGTTAGCTCACTCTGTTTTTTGGTTGCCTCTGGAAGGTCATCTCCAAGATCCGTAACATCTTCATCGAACCATAGGTCACCCATTCTACGACAAAGAGCTGTTAAACGAAGGTGATTTTCCTTGTTTTCTGCCATATCCTGGGAACGAGACACTAAACTGTACTTTTGGCCTTAGAATGAAGGGAGCTCTGGATTTACTGTACGATTGACATAAACAGCAACAAGTAAGGCTACAAACCTAGTGGTCTTAAGAAACAATCCAGTCGAGTAATGAGAGATCAGCTGTGGCGATGTTGCAGGGGGGCTGTGATCTAACCTTTTATAGAGGAACCGAGCTTCAGAGATGCGAGATCCATGCTATGGGAGCAGAAGCCAGCAGATCTGGGTTTTCACGCCAGTACCCATCGATGATACTACCCATAGAAGAGCGATGAAGTGGAAAAAAAAGGGGAAAAGCTTCTAATCTAATGGGAGATGAAGATGCTCATTCATGATTAAGGAAAGTTAGGGTTTATACGTGGGTTGGATGGGGGATTGGATTGCTATCACCGCAGTGTAGGGAAAAAACTCAACCAAGTTGAGAGAAAACCTCGCAGGGGCGAGACATTAGACCGTCCACTTCGAAATTTACTGTTATTAAGGTTGAACCAACATATTTGTGCCATTAATTTTCTCAAGCCAAATCAGCAATATGGATACACTTATCATATGTCTAAGCAAAGTTGTGCCAAAGTGAATCGTGAGCTTGTGACATTATTTCAAACCTTATTTTGATAGTTCAACAGCTCTTTATAAATAAGTATCACGCACGAAAATTGCACAAGTTTTTTGTTAGTAGCATTATTTCATCATGTCATTATATATATGAGAGCTGAAATAGTTAGTAGCATTATTCCTCCTCGCCATATCCTGTAGAGATTTGTATTTCCTTTGAACCTCTTTATGGTGGCTTAATTTAGATTAAGCTTGTGTATACTCTTCCAAACAAATGTCTCACTGGTTGGAATCTACTTGTAATTTCTTAAAAAGTTAGAATGCTAGTAGATCACAATAATAATGCACAAGTACTACTACGGCATTTGTGCACTTATCATCAAATATTACAACCAGTGAATTGTTCTCAGTAATAATGAACTGCTCGCTTAATTACAATAGTATATGTATTTAAAGAATAAAGCTTTCTCAATTTGTAAACTTTCTCACAAATTCATCTCTGATGGTCTTCAAGATCTATACAAATAGTTGGAAACTCTTCAAGATGATCAATTTACCCATTGAAGATAAGCTTCATAATCACCGGGAGATTTGGTCACCTATACAATTAAATTGTTCCGCGGTAATGTGGTTTCCATGAATAGAACTTTTTGTTTGTCAAGATTTAGATTTTTCTCCAAAGGAATATTCGGGTCTTGAGACACGATGTGTATTTATACAATACACACATTCTTTTTTGGCGATATAGGGAACCGCTTACACTAGCAACTCGTGAGTTTATCAAGCTTCCCACCGTTAGTTGACTTGCGGGATGCCTTCTATATGACTCCGACTACATGAACTGTCTGCATGTTGCGCAATCTCAAAATCTCCATAACTAGAATAAGAACATGCATAATTGAGTAGAAATATTAACGCACATGTTTTGGGATTCATCGTTCTTGAAGCGGAAGTGGAAAACCGATGTTCCACGCACAAATCCTTCTCCTTTATTGCCCTCCGTATCACTGACTCAATAAGACGGCCCCCTCAGCCTTTAGCGTTAGGTTAACGCTCCTTATGTGAGGATACATGTGAGAATTAGGGTTAGATGAGAGATTTGAGCACTACTTATAGAGTTTCCAACTAAGCCCCCTCATTACGAGCCAGACTCAACTCGGCCCACACTAGCTAGCATCATATTAGACTAATTAGGAAACATTCTGTCTCACCTTGGACCAAACCTCGTAAAACGGTAAATTACAATATCAATTAAATGTAGTCTACATTAATAAAACTCTTACATTGTCCACCCAGTTACAATAATTCCAAGTCCTCCTGAACTTCCTGTTTCTTGACTTGTTCACCTCCATCAAGGTCCTTCTGCTCATCTTTAGTCTTTCACTTCCTACTTCAAGTTCTATCGATGGTAATAGAGTTTTCCTTGCATTGGTTCAACCCGAGATAATGCAATATTTGCATCTATCCGGTAGTTACAATATATATGATTTTGTCAATTTCAAATATCATCAGATGTTTTCTAAATAATATGTAAAAATCATTAAAAAAGATCTAAAGTAGGAATTAAACAAGTTGGACACGTACAAATTTGTCATAAATGTTTATTGTTTGTTCTAAAATTAATTTTGTAAATTTATCTTTCTAAGCCGTAACTTTGTATTATGACTAGGAAACTAATTTTTCAGTTAGCTAAGTCTCGGGTTATCTTTCTAGCTAGAAAATTAATTAAATAAATTTATTTCCAATACATGCATTAAATTAATTACACTCCAATTTATGTGAACAGTTAGAAAGCTCTCATTCTAGCTGGCTAGACATGGGAACTTCTCTCCGATTCATTGTGTAACACCCTACCTTAAAAAGTGTATATAAAAAGATATCATATTGCATTATTGATTTATATAGCCAGAAAATTAGCACAAGTGTTATGGCTGGTTCTATCCACTATAGCTAGAGTCCTAAACTAATCAAGGACCACATGAATAGTGGGAAAATGACAGGAAAAAAAGAAGTATAAATTTTATGTTAGATGTTTCAAAGTCATCAAATAATAAACAAACGTATCTTAGAAATATTTATTATACATGACTGAAATTGGAAACCTCTAATGCTATAGCTAATGGAAACTATCCCCCGCGCCTTAGAGAGAGCCCTAGCACCCACAACAATGCCTTTAGAGATAAAGACATGTCGAATCACAACCTAGCTACAAAGAAAACAACCTTAAAGTGGTTTATGCACTACAAATTGAAATTGATAACAATAAATTTCGAAAGATGCACACAACTTGATCACGGTCATGGAATTGTGCTCATTCGGAGACCACAAAAAAAAGCATAAAAAAATTTCAATTCCATGCAAAAAAACCAAAAAGAGTGAAATGTACTAGCATCGGCTTAAATAAATACAAGTGGTCAATGTTTATCATCCAACTGCAAATTTGCACTTCAAACCTACGTTTTATATTGAGAGGTAATGAGAGAGAGAGAGAGAGAGAGAGAGAGAGAGAGAGAGAGAGAGAGAGAGAGAGAGTCTACCCTACCCGTAATATACGTGTACAATGGCAGAGGCCACATGCATATAGATTGAGAAGCATTTAAAAGAAAAAAAAATTATATAAGTCAACCTATTCAAAGCTTTAATACGTCTTGATTATGTTAAATCAAGATTTTATTTTCTTCAATTAGCATTTGTCGAGTTATCTTGGCTGTTTTATGTCAATAATTACGTCTAGTAGGAATAAAAGGGGCTTTAATTACACTAGAATCCCATCAACCAATGGGCTCACTCTCAAGGATGAAGATAATGACAAAAATTGTAATATTTAATAATATTATTCTTCATAAAAATGAAGTACGTACAAAATACTTAATTTATTTGAACCCGCGTCAACTCTCAGCAACTCCTTTTGTCCGTAGTCTCAGGGGTGATGGAAAATGACGAATTTCATATCAGCAAGTTGCCAAATTGTGAATTTATATCCAGAGAATTTTGGACCTGGGAATTTTGCTTTGTAATATTAAACATTACTCATCCGTCACCGCCAACAAAAAAAGCACTACATTTTCGTCTTTGAAGGGCAGATTGTTTCATACAACTAACTTATTTTATTAAGACTATTGGTCGTATACACCCATTAAAGGAAGAGGAGCCGTATAACTCGGCGATGTTAGAAATGCTAAATATTTATTACAGTTTGAGAATTAAATAAGTTCATAAAATTAGTTAGTTGTTAAGATGAACCATAAGCACGTTTGTCCTTTTCACTCAAGGTTGGAGTTCGAATCGCCACGTTTGCACTATTTTATTGGGTCTATCTCCAGCAGCATAGAACCGTGTGGTTCCCGTAATTAATTGATGTGTGTATTGAGCGGGAGGATTGCCACATTTGACAGGGATTAATTATGTACCTAAAGAGAAATGAAATGGATGCTTGTACACAACACCTCCTATGGTTGCCAAAGTTCTAGTGAGCACCACGGTTATATAAAGAAGAAAGACAAAAAAAGAAAAGAAAAAGTGGAACATCTATGCTGAATGAGTACGCTGTGTAAGTTACATAGTTACTGCCACTCGTCCAAATGTTGTGCAGTGTAAAATATGCTTCCTAAACGTGCCTAGGACCCAATATGAAATTAATTTACCACTTAGTAAAAAAAGTTAAGCAAAAGCTCTTAATACTTCTGGCGTTGTTGTTTAAAATTCTAATAAAATACTTTCTCGTCATTTGATATAAAAGTCTTAGTATTTCTTACTTATACCTTCACCTACGTTTACCATCTTTCCTTTATGAAAATCTCGATAATATAAAATAAAATAAAATAAACTGCTTCTTGAGTAAAAGTGATTCTTTTCTTACTACCAAAAAGGAAAAAGTAAAACCGCGCATCTAGCAACAGCTACTCTTGCATTGTTTTGATATTATATAATTGCTCATTCCAATATGCAGGAACCAAATAAGGAACCCCAGATATATCCCCCTTCAAATGATAATGCGATATGACAATCATCTAGAATGTCAAATGATGCACAGTCTACGTAACACATTTGCTGTACAATCCTCCTCCATCGCCATTGGTATGAATAGTTACATTTTGAAAATTGACCAATTATCTAAATAGATGATGATAATTGTGAATTGCATAAGAAAATATTAGACACGTTGTGTACTTCAATTAATTTTAATATGAAAGATAGAATAACCTTCTTTTCTCATCCTCTCTTTCCTCTCCGTCGCCATCCAATAATAAAGACCTCCCCACTTGCCTATTCCTCCTAATCGTACCAGACAAATAATCCCCACTCAATAATATGGAGCCTCAGGATGAGATTTCGTCTCTCTACAGTCTCTCGCCCCAAATCTCATCCAGGCTCAAATCCATCATCCAAACCCACCACTCCCCCGGCACGGAAGCCCCGAACACGTGCACGTCCCTCATAGCACGGCGAATTGAAGCGCCGGCCTGTGCCGTGTGGCCCCTGGTGCGCGACTTTGCAAACCCTCAGAGGTACAAGCTCTTCATCAAGAGTTGCCACATGAGGGAAGGCAACGGCGGGGTTGGGAGTGTGCGTGACGTTGCGGTGATCTCGGGATTGCCGGCCTTGACGAGCGTGGAGAGATTGGAGGTCCTCGACGATGAGAGGCGCGTGCTGGGCTTTAGGGTGATTGGGGGTGACCATCGGCTCCACGACTACCGCTCGGTGACATCGGTGAATGAGGTGATGACGAATGAAGAAGAAAGAAAGGTCATGACTTTGGTTTTGGAGTCTTATGTTGTGCAAATCCCCGAAGGAAACACTTGTGAAGACACCAGGTTGTTTGCTGACACTATAGTGAAGCTGAACCTGCAAAAGCTTGATGAAATAGTCATGGCTTCTTTAAATAAAGAGAAAATGAAGAAGGACATGCATGATGGTGATGAGAAGTGATGATGATGATTCATAATGATGCGACTTCATGGGTACATACGATTGTGTGAACAATTCGCATGTAAGTGTAAATGATGGTGCTTATTGATGTTGCTAATTGTATCTGTGAATCATTATACGTCATGCGTTAATTATGCATACTGCTTACCTTTTTCGTCACATCACCTAAGTTTTTCTTCCACTCTTTTATCATGAACTTTTCAGAGTAGATTTGATTGGTTGTTTTGTGAGCTTTTGTAGTTATTTCTATGAATTGGCAAGTCAATACACAAACATACATACATATATGTATGTATGTTCGCATATTACTCAAACGTGATACTTCTCCTAAACTTCAAGAAAAAGAAGAAATTGGAGCTTCAACATATTGATGAAAGTTCAGTGAACGTGGACTGATGATATTTATGAACGAAGATATGATGTTATATATGTCGGATTCAATGTGATCTTGCTTGGTGACATTATTGTATCTCTAGTTTGCCATCTTGGCATCTTGCCCATGATCGAGTTTAAATCGTAAAGGTACTTAGTAACGGCAAAGAGAATATTTTGCATTCGCATTTTCTTAGTCCAATGTTCAGTTTTTTGTTTTTGTTTTTGAATTTCACTTTCCACAGATCATAATTAGGAATCAAAATGGGGAAATTTCTTGCATCTATTTTTTTGTATCAGTCAAGTTCAACTTATTTGGTGTGTCAACCTCTGATTTTGAAGAATGTGATTTATCTAAGTCATCCTCCACCAAATATTCTTCCACACTTACACATGCACACAATTTAATAAGATTGTTTAGCTAGGCTACCTATTCATGATCGGCTGGACCCGAGCAATCCTTAAAAGGCTCCCCCAAGCCCGTGCGGGGTAAACCACCGGGAAAGGGACCCGAGTATGTCCCTCAAATAAAAGACTCCACAGGGGTACTCACCACAAACCCCCCTTCAGGGGGGTTAGGGCCCCACCCTAGATCTCTGTGACGCCTTCCCCAGTAACCATCCCGGGCGTGGTACAGGGAAGTGAAAGAGGCTCCCCCGAAAGGGGTCTTAAGACGAGGAAAAGGCCGGTATGATAGGTGCATAGGGAGTGTTAAGTCTGGCTATTCAAATCTGGTGCAAGTTCATTATGCATAACTACAGGTCTAGAGGTATTTCTTGTGTCTAGAGCTTACCTACTTAAGGTGGACTTAATTCCTTGTGTAAATATCCATGCATATTAAAATATTTCCTAGGCTAAAAGTGAAAGCATTCAGACAAGGGCTATATTTTCCTCAATTTCTAATTAAAGGAAACTTTCACTAATAAGTTTAGTGTACGTGCAAGTGTCTCTATGATGCCCATCACTTGTAACTTACCGATCAAAAGTATGATTGGAGGAAGAAAGAAGAAGGAAAATATAGCCTTTATAAATGAACATTTTTGTGGTGAACTTTCTTGATAGGAATTTGCTTGAATATGCATGACCCAGATAAAAAATTGAGAAATTTAGAAATCATTGAGCATCTCATGCCATAAACATAGAATGCATATTGATTGTGATGAATCGCAGTAAAATGAGGAGGAGGTTCTATACATATTGACTGAGCAAGTTTGCAAAATAAGGCGATGTTTATTTATTTTTTAAATAAGCAAAAATATTATTTTGACATCTAGGAAGGAGATATAAACATGAATAAAATTACAGGTCTATGTATATTATCGACTAGCAATGACATTTCTTTGGTTGGATCCACACTACCTAGGTATTAGCATTGACCAACCAGCTATCTCTTTTGCATGTGCTGCCTTTGCTTTCATCCAATTTCCTAATTATTACTAACATCATCATAGTACTTTCAATCAATTCAACACTTACTTTTTCCTTTATAAAAATTAAAATTTCTAAAAGATTCTCATGCATCGCCTTTCCAAACATGTCATTGCTTGTATGTGAGTTTAACATACAACAAATGGATCAAAGAAAAGTTATTTGATATTGGCTAGCAAATTTGGCATCCTCCGATATGGCGATGAGAACGTTAAAAAAGGTCGTGTAAACTTATCAGCCAAAAGGTTTGTAATGAGCAAGCCATATTACTCGAGTTGTAGGCACTAGCGGTCTTTCTTGACATTATCATGTTCTCCTTCATAAACAAAAACATCAATCAATTTATCAGGTTGATTTACATGTCATGCATCAAGGGCCTTAATTGCGATACCACATATCGAATTTAGGAAAAAGTACTAAAAAAGTCATAAACATATTGTATTGATATCAATTCAGTCATAAATCTTTCAATTTGACAAATTTAAACATTTTAATATTTATACCAATTCAATTCATTTGGCCAATTTAGGCTGACAATAACTGATATGGACATCAATCATTTTATATGACGTGGACCCGTACCGACGTTAACATTTTATAGTATTTTAATTTTTTAAATATTCTCATTTTTTTATTATTTTATTCTTTTTTTCTTCGTTTTGGCTAGCAAGGGCCTTGCTAGATTCGGGCAGGGCTGCCTTGCCTAGAGGCGGTGGGGCTACGAAGGGCATATGTATTTAAGTATATATAGTATCATCTCCAAGCATTGCATAGACGTGATTTTTCCTTTCTCTATAATGGGAATATGTATTTAAGCATAAATTGTATTACGTCTTTTAGTGTTAATTATTCATATGAATCTTGCTCTTTTAATTGCAACAAAGATGGAATTTTTTGTCATATTATGATATCAATGTTAAATATAGTGACTCGATAACAATAAGAAAATTCCCAATTGCCGTTTTTAGATGACGGAAGGATATTTTACATATAATCAACTACATTATTGAAGTATTGTGAGAAAATAATGAAAAAAATTAGATCGTTGCATTTGTGTTTAGTAATTTGATCGACAAGTATAAGTAATTGCCAAAATTGGCAAAATTAAAAGGTTAAAGATTGAATTGGTATTTATATAACAGGTTTAAGATTTTTTTAATAATTTTCATGCTGAAATATTGTTGTGATCTTAATTCTTGTGGGTTTGTCTCGTTATCATGTTTGTCAAAAAATATGCTTCCATGTTTATATTGTTTCGTGCAAATGTGTGAAAAATCGACAGCCCCCCACCTTTAATTTTGCTTGACGAACCATATAGATTGGAATCTGAAAAATAGACGTGGAGTCCGCTTGGAACTGGCCTTCATGAAGATTCATCAACACAAGTCTTTTGATAGTGAACAGATTAAACAACCAACCAGCTACCGTGGCTAGCAAGTTCGCATTGCTTGAGATTGAGAATCTTGCTACAACAGAAATTGACCACTGAATTACATCAAGAACCCAACGATCGAGTCTTTATATATTTGAATTCCCGCATCAGTTGGTGTGCTTGAGGAGAAGCAAAAGCTCAAAGCTAAAGAACCCAAGTTCTTCCATCCATGGCTCTCTTCTGGATGATGAACATTGAACTGTCTCTGCAATGAAACTGACATCTTTTCTTTTGTATGAATGAAAATGATATCATTTGTTCATAGTGCTGTATGATTGAGATCTCGACATGTTCTTCGCCTTCCCAATGTATACTTTAGCTAACTTGGTCGGTAACCACTGAGGCTGTCATTGGTTTTAGTATTACATTCATTTTTTCGTATGTTGAAATCAGAGACATTCTCTTGGATATGCAATGGAGAGGTTGATTTCGGCTCTCGCCCCAAAAGTAGCATTATCGACGCCATCAACCTGCTTTTCCTCCGCACTTTCTATGCCTCGTGGATCACCGACAGCCTCACAAAGGGCAACGCTAATGAAAACAGCAATAGGAAGGACTTGGTACTCATCGTCGTTGCAGTCTGTTTCACATGCAGTAGCATCGCACACTTCGGTGTCGCCCTCCGGAGTCTATTACTTCAAGCCGACATAAACAGACCGCAGAGCTGGTTGATTCACTTTGTTAGAGGATTGATGTGGATGTCTTTCGTGGTTTCGTTGCTTGCTGCGACATCCAAGTGGATGAGAACTCTGGTTACTCTTTGGTGGGTCGCCTTCTGTTTACTCGTCCCAGCTCTGAACGTTGTGACTTGGCCTGTAAACTTTCTCCTTCTGCTCTATGCCTTCAGGAAATATGTCGTGGTTCCCGTACCAAAGCTCAAGCCTTTCGACTGAGGGTGCGTACTGTGTTGGCAGCTGGTTGAAAGGCTTGAACGGAGCTTTGCCAACACAGCAGTAGGCATTTCACCCGCTCTCAACTCACTCTAGGCACGGAGAGCTACTATACTCTCCTAATTGGCGGTAGTCAATATTAAAGCGCTGACGTTGAGTCTATCTTCCCCATCGAAAAAGCCTCTAAGTTCCCATCCAAGTTTTTCTTTCCGAATGAGTTAAAATACTGGGGTGACATTGTGAGGATTTTCCACCTCAGGTTGGATCTCTAACCTATAGCAAGTTGACATTTTCTTGGATTAATCCATCGTTACACATAGGGTACTCAAAACCACTAAAGTTCGAGGGCATCCCATCTCTAGTTTCCGAGGACGAGGCTAAACTGGCCTATCAAATGCGGCATTTACTTCGTCCGCGGACATAACGAGATTCCAGAATAGCATGGATTGGTACCCACTAATACCGGATTAGAATTAAGAGCCCAAATATTGATTTACCGAGATTAATAATACGAAACACTCTAAAGTAGGTATTAAACAAGTTGGGATACGTGCGGTTTTGTCATTAAAGTCTGGCTCATTTTAAAACTAATTCCATGCATCAATCTTTAAAAGCGAGTCAAATTGTGCAGACGTCATTTTCCACTACATTGAACCGTACTTTCTCAAGTAGATATTCAAGTAGGGACTTAAATAACCGTGGAACCATCTCGCGGCCGACAGCAATTATGCGTAAATCATGAGAGATGCTAGCGCAGGGACCCACCTCTCACGGCTCCCCACTTTAATCGCGCATTATGACGAGTTAGGAAATCGAACCCCGGCCATTCCACCAACTCGACCACAACGGGGTGGGTTCAAGTAGGGACTTTTTTTATGTTCACAAAATGCTGAAAACTTGCATTGTAACCATTGACTTTCTTTTTCAGCATTGAAAAAATTAGCTAAATCCCGGGTTATATATCTAGCTAGAAAGTTAATTAAATATGCTTATTTTAGACTAAGGCGTTCATGTTTATTATACTCTCTTTTTTGTGAACAGTTAGAAACTCTCGTTCAGGCTGGCTAGATTAGGGGGAATTAATGGGACCAACCCTACTTTAAAAAGTGTATATAAAAGGACCATTTTGCATTCTTGATTTATTGGGTCAGAAAATTGGCATAATTGTTGTGGCAGGCACTATACACTATAGCTAGAGCCCTAATCTAATTAGTGGAAAATTAAATGACAGGAAAAAAAATTGGTATAGATTCTATGTTAATGTCGCTAAATAATGGACGTACGTATCTTAGATATATTCATTACATCTGACTGAAATTCGAAAATTTCTAATGCTATAGCTGAGGGAAACTATTCCCCAGGCCTGAGAGAGATAGAGAGAGAGAGACAGCCCTAGCAGACACATCAATGTCTCCACAGATACAAGCCATGTCAAATCACAACCTACTACAAAGAGATACAACACTTAAAGCGGTTCATGCACAGCAAATTGGAATTAATTACAATAAATTTGGAAAAGATGCGTACAGCTCGATCAATGGCGATGGAATTGTGGTCGTTCTGAGACCACAAAAAGAAAACTATAAAAAAATCAAATTCCAATTCCACTCAAAAAAGAGTGAAATGTACTGGCATTGGTTTAAATTAACACAAGTTGTCAATATTTATTATCCAACTAAATAATTGTGCTTCAACCTACGTTTTATATTGAGAGGTAATGAGAGAGAGAGAGAGAGAGTCTACACACATATGATGGCAGGGGCCACATGCATATATCTTAAAGAGCACTTTATTTTAAAATTGCATATTAGTCAACCTATTCGAACCTTTAATACGTCATGATTCTGTTAAATTTTTTTTTTTTTTTTTGGAGCTACATTGGGTGCTTTATGTCGATAATTATGTGTACTGGGAATAGAATGAGCTTTAATTACAGTAGAATCCCATGAACCAATTGGCTCACTTATAAGAACGTAATATCAATAGATATTATTCTTCAAATAAAGAAGCACATACAAAATCCTTAATTTATCTGAGCCCGAGTCAACTCCCAATAATGCCCCTTTGTCCGTAGTCTCGGGCGTGATAGAAAATGATGAATTTGATATCATCAAGTTGCCAAATGGTAAATTCCTTTCTAGAGAATTTTTGGGATCTGCGCATTTTGCTTTTGTAATATTAAACATTGCTGCATTGTCACCTCAAACAAAAATTCACTTTGAGTATATATTTTCACATCTCAAGAAGCCTAGCTAGCCAGTACAATGAACCACCGAATTTTCATCTTTAATTGGCCAAATTATTTCATATATTTAACATTTTCTATTAAGGCTAGTGGTCTTATACACATACTATGGGAAGAGGAACCATATGAACGAGCGATTTTAGATGTACTAAAAGTTTACTAAAATTTGTGCACTAAATAAATTTGATAACAAGGCAAGTGGTAATCGGGTTCGTCGTTCTCGTTCAAGATTTGAGTTCAAATCTGCACACTTGAGCTATCTATTGTTGCCACCTCCAAGAGCGATAGAGCTGTGTATCTTTGATAATTATCTAGTGTATATATGGGATAGGGGTACTGCAACACTCGCTCGGATTTAGTTGGGTACTTAAAGAGCTTGACACCCAATTAATATAAATAAATAAATCGGAACTTGCATATCAATGAGTACGCTATTTAAGCTATCCAATTGTGATTACGCATCACGATGTTGTGTGGTATAATATGTTTATTCTAAAAGTGTCTAATACCTAATATGAAGCTGTTAAACCACTTTTAAGAAGCCCAACACCCAGTTAATATTTAAAAAAAGAAAAATAGTGGAAGCTTCGTATTGTGATTACTTAAGCTATCTAATCACGACCGTACGTCGAGATGTTATGCAGTATAATATATGTATTCTAAAAGTGCCTAACACCCAATATGAAGCTGTTAAATCACTTCTAAGTAAAATCTCCTAATACTTCTAGCATTGTTGTATAAAAATCTACTAAAATACTTGAGGTAAGTCTTAGTATTTCTTACTCGATACCTTTACCTAGATTTACCATATTCCTTTTACTAATATCTCGATGATATAAAATAATAAAGAAAAAAATTGCTTCTTAAGTGATATTAATTCTTTTCTTACTACAAAGAAAAAGAAGTAAAACGGGGCATCTGCCGACAGCTATTCTTGCATATCTATAATATTATATGATATAACTCATTTCAATATTCAGGAACCAAATAAAAAGACCAGACAGTTTTTTCTCTGGCAATTGAAAATCACTCGGTTGTTAATTAAACCATAGATATTTCCCCCTTCAAATATTAATGCCCCTAACTTGAAGTATCCCAAATATGATAATTGACTAGTATGTCACATAATGCATAGACTACGTAACATATTTGCTACGCAATCCACCTCCATCGCCATTGATATAAGTAGTAATAATCTGAAAATTTTCCAATTATTCAATTTATAGCGATAAATGTGAATATCGTAAGAAAATATTATACGTGTTGTGTACTTTAAATTTTTTCTCATTTGAACCCTCTTGATAGAGAATAATCTTCTTTTTCTAATCCTCCTCTCTCTCCTCTCCATCACCGTCCAATAATAAACTCCTCCCCACTCGCCTTTTCCGCCTAATCTATACCAAACAACTGATCCACACACAAGGAAAGGTATGGACCCTGGCGATGAGATTTCTTCTCAATACGCACTCTCGCCGCAAGACTCAGCCAGGCTCAAATCCATCATCCAAACCCACCACGCCCTCGGCACGGCGGCCCCAAACACGTGCACGTCCCTCATAGGACGCCGCATCGATGCGCCGGCCCATGCCGTGTGGCCCTTGGTTCGTGACTTCACGAACCCTCGGAAGTACAAGCACTTCATCAAGAGCTGCCATATGAGGGAAGGCGATGGCGGGGTCGGGAGCGTGCGTGACGTCGCGGTGGTCTCGGGGCTGCCGGCCTCGACGAGCATGGAGAGATTGGAGGTCCTTGACGACGAGAGGCGCGTGCTGAGCTTTAGGGTTATTGGAGGCGACCACCGGCTTCGCGACTACCGTTCGGTGACCTCGGTGAATGAGGTTACGATGATTGAAGGAGAAAGGAAGGTCGTGACTTTGGTTTTGGAGTCTTATGCCGTGCAAATCCCTGAAGGAAACACTTGTGAAGACGCCAAGCTGTTCGCCGACACCATAGTGAAGCTGAACCTGCAAAAGCTTGAAGAAATAGTCATGGCTTCTTTGAAGAAAGAGAATGATGAAGGAGGAAACGCATGATGGTGATGAAAAGTGCTGATGATGACTCATGATGACGATGATGAACGTCCGATTGCGTGAAGAAACTGCTTGTAAATGTAAAGGATGTTACTAATTATTTGTGCGAATTGCTGTACATTGCACTTTAATTATATATATTGCGTACCATTTTGATTGCTCTAGACTATGCATTATATAGTAAATTATATAAATCGGGGCGGTGCATGCATTCTATGTTTTTCTGCCTTTTTACTTCTCATGTTCTTTACGGGGAAAATTTGGTTTGGTGGTCTCGCACCTCTTTTAGTTATTTTTATGAACCGGTGAGTCATGGTATATACTACTCGAACTTGATCCTCATCCTAGACTGTTCTCCAAAAGAGAGAGAGAGAGAGAGAGAGAGAGAGAGAGAGAATTGAAGCTTTAATATATAAATGAAAGTTCAAATGCAAACTGAAGATATATGTGAACTTGGAAATGATGTTATGCACGTCGGATTTGATTGGATTTTGCCTGGTGACGTTATTGTGTCTCTAGTTTGCTATCTTGGCATCTTGCCCATGATTGAGTTTAAATCGTAAAGGAATTTAGCAATGGCACTGAGAAGATTTCGTATTACTTTCCTAGTTCAATGTTCAGTTTTTTGGTATATCAACCTCTGATTTTGAAGAAGGTAATTTATCTAAGTAAGGTATTTCATGAGTCTAGGGTTTACCTACTTAATCAAACTAAATTTCTTTTTGCGTAAAGTTTTTTTTTTCATTAATATATTTCCATGGCATATTGAGCGAAAGCATTAAGAAAAGGGCTACGTCTTTCTTTTACTTCTAGTTGAGAAAACATTCTCCAATCAGTTAAGTTCATATGTAATATGTATGTGTCTGCGTAATGTACATCACTAGTAATTGCCGAAAACAGAACATCACTAGCGATTGTTGAAAACAGATATTCGGAACTAGGAAGCAATGTATGCAAAACTTTAAAAATTTATTTTAACTAAATCACAATTCAAAATCTCATAATACTATAAACTATCATTTCCATATAATTACATAACTATGCAACTTTTAGATTGAACCCAGAAATTCAGAATTTACATGAATCCGAATTTATAGCTTGGATTTGAAATTTCATCCGATTGGAAGAGTACGAATCCTAGTGGGCGCTACAAAATGGAATTAACCTAGCCTGTCGAAAGTTTTGGAGTATGCACGCAAGAAAACCCTTTTGTTCTTTCTCTCTTTTTCGTTTCTTTGCACTCCCTCTCTATTTTCCTCTTTTCTTCTTCTTTACTTGCCGATTCTCTACGTTTTATTCCCCATTAAAACCAGCTAAAGAAAAGAACTAAAAGGCTTAGAGAGAAATATGGGAGAAGTGCTAAGGCATGAACTTCCAAGACTCTCGTGGAAACTCGCAACTGATTTTCAAATTGTTACTTGCTCACCATCAGCTGAAATTCGAAGCCGACGATACATCTGAAATGCAAACCAATGTGACCATACTTCCAAAAACGATCATGAACGGTAATTTCCGGATGCCGTTTCGAAACTATCTGCACATAATGTACGCACCAGGGAGGCCTGCTCTATGACTTAGCCGCTATTTACTACTTCAAACACAGATCTGAGTACCCAGGACCGCCGTAAAAGAAATTAACCCCGTAACGAGCATCCTTATCCTTCATCTGCAAACCATAGCACCCGGGGTTCGTCACTATCCTGACAGCATTATCCGCGTCTCTGTTCACCAAATCGACGTCAGCATATTGAAGGTTGTGGAAGTAGGCCGATTTCCCAAATCCATCAAATGGAAGGTGGCCGCTCCCCATTTGCGTCGTCGTATGACGACCACCGGGCTCCTTGTTGACTATCTCTCCGCCCTAAGTTACCCCATCAGCACCTGTGCTTAGAGTAGTAAAGATTTCTTTGGGGCAGTATCCTACGTTGACATTCTTATATCGAAGCCACCAATGTCCGGTAGCAGGATCCTGGGGCATCCAGATGAAGACGATGAGCATCATACGATCTATCTATCTATTATGACAAGAAAACTAGACAGAGAACATGAAAGAAGCTGTTCTTTCTGTAAATGGACAGTTTCCCTTACTTGGGTCACAGACGTATAAACCTCGTATTGATCCCCGTTGTAGCTGGGTATGGGTTGCAACGGAGTTCCAAGAGTAATTCTGCGGTCCACTTGTACGAATCCCGGGCAGTCGAGATTGAAGCAACCGGTCTTCTGGTAGTTATCACTCTGAAAATCATCCAGAACAAGCATGTCAATCGTCCGCCATTCGATCCCGAGTCTTGATGACAATCTCAGATATGATAAAAGACACAGAGGAACTCACAGTCCAGATTATGAATGACCTGGTCTGCTTGCCGAAATTAGGAGCCTTACTTACCGGAAACCCGCAAGGAGAGAACACTTTCCTCCAGGCACTTCTAGAGCACGAACAATGCCGATACGACCTTTTCATCATGTTCTTACCGTCCATCCAAACTCGATAGTATTCAGGTCCTCGTTTTGCCCCGCTACAACCCACGTATGAGCGAAACTAACTTCGTTGTCCAATATCGTAGGATTCCACACATTGACATCCGCATGCGCTCCACGGCAAGTGCTGCCGGGCAAAGACACCTGGACATACTGTTCCATGAAATTCGACATCGTATTCATTGAAGAAGTCTGCTTCAATGCAGTTAAAGCATCTCTGTTATGTAAATGAACTCAAAGGTGACGGTCTTAAGAGCATCTCTTTTCCTTCAGATTGCACGTACTTCGGGGAGCTTGGTTCGGGTCGGGTTGGCTTTGACTGGCTCTCTTCGTTTGCTGAACGAACGGATTGGTTCGCTTCTTCATCGTGCTTTTGCTGGCTTTAATGGGGACCGTTCCTTCAGGGCACTTTCCATATTTCCACCACCCTGGCTGAACACGCCTTCAGATAGTTCTTCCGCCCTTAACTTCTGCGTTGAGTTCGGTTTCACGTGTATAGTATCGAAGATGAAAGTTTCAGCTTTCGTTAGATCTATCAGAGAAGTATTTACGTCTTCCTACTTTCCTGGATAAAGCCATCTCTAACTGGCTCATCTTCCTGAGTGCTAAAAACAGAAACGTAAATAGGAAAATCACTTAAACCATCAGAATTGGTCTGTATCCCTGAAATTTTTTACTTCTCTTGCAATGGCTACATGCTGGCCTTCAATAGGATGTTGTCTTGTATGGTCGAACGGTTAAACTGCATTTGGGTTGCTCATCTGGTGCGGTCCATAACAATTCAACAACGCTAGTCTCAAATTAAACTGCATTTAGCAATACCTGGAGGATGTGATTCTTCAGAAGTGGATTATTAAAGGCAGGTTGCTTGAAGATGTTGACGCAATGGATCAACTCGCTTGGATCGTGACACTGTAGCATGCAACATTGCAATTCAATTCCAGCATTTCACGCAGGGTAGACTGCTATGCAGACTAAGGTGGTAGAATCTCATAGAAATAACCAAACAGCAAACCTCTATGGTTTTCACTCTGCCTTTAGGCTTAGCAAAACCCGTTGTCTTCTCAGGCACAGGGATTCTTGCTCGAGTAAACCCCTTTTCAGCATATTAATCATGACACCCAGCAGAAGTAGCAAAGCAGATAAAATTTTAGCATGATCTGTATTTGCAATTGCAAAACCTTATGAAAGCAAGCCAAACGAGGTTCTTCGACCTACATATGTATAGTGCTGCATTCAACAATCTTCACTCGATTAGGCAACTAAGGGAAGTGTTGGATCTCAATTCCAATTAGGAATGGAAATCTTCTGCTTTGCAACAGATCAATTCGTTTCCTTGAAAAAAATGAAATGGAAGGAGAAAAGCAGGACTTGCAGCTATAGTCTTTTATGGGAACTCTGCTTACTAATTGCATCTTGGTTGAGAATCTCATATCATTCCCTTGAATTCATTCCTAATCAGGCAATGTTTAAGAAGGAAGATTAAGGGATGGAAAGAATTGTTAATGGGCACAGAGCATGCGCAATTTAAGGGAAAATTAAGATGGACTCTCGAGAAAGAATCAAGGGAATAATTCAATAATTTTCCTCGTATACATCATTTCCTTTCTCTTGAGCAATAAGAGTTCCTCATATACATTGTATGCCTCGACTCAAATCACCCTCCTATACTAAAATGCACTAAACTAATCTGACCAGCAAGCACCATTCGTAGTTCTACATAATTGACTAAGCTTCTCCTACACATGTAGCTCCAATTACGACCAACGGAAAGTAATGCACTAAAAATTGGATGAAAAGTCACTGTTACTACTAAAATATGTCTCGAGTTTAAGCTATTGAACGAATTTAATCCAAATTGAATTGCGGATAACGTTCAATGACGTATTAAAGATTACATATATTATTTATGTGATGAAGATGTGGCCAAGAATGAAAAGTAATATTAGCTCGAACTTTGTATTGGATAAAGTGTTCGTCTGTCCACCCTGGCCAGTTTCTTGGCCGGGCCTCTTCATGTCCCTATACCACGCCCGGGATTGGTTACCCGGGGAAGGCGTTGCGGGGATCCAAGGTGGCTCCCTTAACCCTCTTAAAGGAGCAGGTCCTTAAAGGGCTCTGACTACAGGGAAAGTCCTGGTAGAGGCAGGCAGGACCTCGAAAAAGATCCCCTCCCCATTGGTCACCCCGTCCACACCCCCTTTAAGGGGGTTAAGTTGAAATCTACGGAAATTATCTTCAGCGATATTCAAGTCGGTTAAGGAGAAAAGACATGGAAAAGTCCAAACTTGGCCTTGTTGACCAAACCTCACAGAGTGTCTTCTCCTTGTCGAAGTCAACATTAGGTAAAAAAAAACGGAAAATTTTGGAATGTCCAAACATGGACTTTTTTTTTGGTCGAAAATCTACGTGATATTCATTACTTAACGAAATATGGTGAAAATACATCAAGAGCATCAAAACATAACATATTAAAGAGAGTAGAGGGAGGGTGGGTGACCCAATTCTTAAGTAAAATGTTTAGCCTTTGTGATTTGGCTAGCCAATCCGCGATCCTATTCGAATCCTGGCTGCAATGGGTTATAGTGAGGCCCGAAAATTTACTCTTTAGCTCCTTGGCCTGGTCCACCAGGGATTGTACTTCCCAGTTCAGCACATCAGAGGATTTTACACAGTGTACAAGTACACTACAGTCAAATTCAAGCTGCAAAGTCTCTGTAGATATGGGGAGGAGGAAACTTAGGGTTTCAACCAATGCCACAACTTCTGCTTGTTAAGATGAGCTCGCTGCAATTATTTTGGAGAACCCATCAAGCATCCTTCCGAATGCATCTCGGACAACGCAGGCCATAGCCGCGCGATTTCATCCTCTGTTCGTCTCATCTCGGAGTCATTCCTCAAAAACTCCATTAAGCAAAGCATCTACTCGAGAGTCTCCAATGTTCACTTCTGTACTCGACTTGGTTCGGGGTAGATCTGCCACATCTCAAATGAAGGAGGCCTCCTTTGAAGATTCTCCTCTGTTCGTCTCACTCATCAACACTGGATCTCCTCTGTTCGTCCCCCTATTAGAATTAGGTCAGGTTGAGACTGCAGAGGCTCGAACGAAGGAGATAACCGCCAAAGATCCTCCGGCATTAGCCTCTATTACGATCGCAGCTTCTCTTTTGTTCACATCCCTGTTCATCTTGGTTCGTGGTGGGATCTCGAAGTCTTGAACGAAGGGAACAACCGCTCGAAAACCTCCTCTGTTCACCTCTGTAATGTTCTCATCTTGGAGGCGTTCCTCATAAACTCCATCAAGCAAAGCATCTGCTCGAGAGTCTTCACTGTTCACTTATGTATTCGGCTTGGTTTGGGGTAGATTTGCCACATCTCGAACGAACGAGGCCTCCTCTGAAGATTCTCCTCTATTCGTCTCGCTCATCAACGCTGAATGTCCTTTGTTCGTCCCCTTGTTAGACTTGGGTCGTGTCGAAACAGCAGAGGCTCGAATGAAGGAGATAATCGCCGGAGATCCTCCGCCATTAGCCTCTATTACAATCGCAGCTCCTCTTCTATTTGCATCCCTGTTCGTCTCGGTTCGTGGTGGGATTTTTCGGAGTCTCAAATGAAGGGAACAGCCGCTCGAAAACCTCTTATGTCCGTCTCTGTAATGTTCTCGACTTGGGATGGGTCATCAGAGTGAGGAAGGGAAGAGGCATCGACATTAATCTTCAAGACACCAGATCTCGGTTTTATTGGCTCATTCCTTATTGTCGGACCACCAAGCAGACCTTTCTTTAGCCATTTATCATTTTTAATGGAGATTTTCTTTTCATTCCCAACCGCCCACATAATTCTAGGAGATATAGCATTTCTCCCCGTTGTGAGACTTTGCCAACCCCACGAAGACCGATACCCTCTTTCAACATTCAAAAAAATCCCCTTGTGGAAAATATAATCCCTTCATAACTTGACCCCAAAGCGTGTCTAGCTACTAAGCTAATCGCCAAGCTTGTTTCTCTAGCATAGCTTTATTAAATACCCCTAAATTTTTGAATCCGAGGCCTCCTTCCTCCTTTCTAAGCTTTAAACTGTCCCATTTTTTCCAGCGCAGACTAGCTGTTTTGTTACTAGTTCTCCACCAAAAATTGGCAATTTTCCTCTCGATAGCTTTACAAATCGAAAGTGGAATTTTGAAAATGAACATAGCGTATTGAGGAATAACCTACACCACAGCCTTTATCAATATTTCCCTCCCGGCTTTGGACAATAAGTTTCCAGCTCTCTAATTTCATATTGACTCTAGCAAGGATCCAAGCAAAGAGCTCTTTCTTCGATCCCCCCCAATCCGATGGAATAACAACATATTTTCCTGTTTTGTTAATTACAGGAACTCGTAACTAAGAAGCTATATTCCTCTTCAAACTTTCTAGGCAACCTTTACTGAAATATATCCCGGATTTGTTTAGGTTAATATCCTGACCAAAACCAAAGCAGTATTGATGTAGAATAGTCGCTAGATTCTGACATTCCATTATAGTTCCATGTAGGAAAAAAATGGAGTCATCTGCGAATAAAAGATGCGACAGAGTATGGCAGTTATGACTCAATTTGATTCCTCAAATAATACCTGCTGAGGTTGCTTGCTTTATCAAAAGAGAGAGTACGTTGGCCACTAGAATGAAGAGATAGGGAGACAACAGGTCACATTGGCGAATTCCTCTAGTGGGTTTGAAAGAAGGCATGGGCTCCCCATTAAATTTGATGCTGAAAGATACCGTAGAAACACATTGCATTACTCAGTTAACCCATTTTCCACAGAAACCCATCTTAATTAGGCACTCTCGGAGAAAATCCTATTATATTCAGTCATAGGCCTTTTGTATATCTAGCTTTAAAACCGCTTGGAACTGTTTTTTCTTCTCTTGTGTTCTTAGTCTATGTAACACCTCCTATATGATCTAGATATTGTCTTGAATCTACCGTCCTCCTACAAAGGTGCTTTGTTCTGCTTCAATTAGGTTGGGGAGTAAAGGTTTCAGCCTATTCGTCAACATATTGGAGATGATCTTATAGATAAAATTGCATAGGCTTATAGGGCGGAATTGTTCTAACTTCTCTGGATTTGGGGTTTTCGGAATGAGGGTTATTGATGTGCTGTTAAGCTCAGGGTTTAAGTATCCCGTCTCAAAAAACTATTGTACCTCCTTGGAAATCTCTTGATTTAAGTCCTTCTAATGATGTTAAAAGAATAAACAATTAAACCCGTTAGGCTTGGGAGTTTTAGAAGCTCCTAATTGATATACTGCAGCTGTAATTTCATCCATTGTAACGGGTTGTGTCAATTTTGATTAATATCTACATCAACCGAGCATGGAAGCTGATCTAAAATTGGCTGAAAATTTATGTTCCCTTCCGATCTATACAGATCGTTAAAGTACTCCCCTATCATTTCCTTGATAACCTTCGCGTTTCTCATCCACTGCCCTTCTAAATTTTTCAACATGGTGATTCTTGATAACTCTATAAAAATAGAGTTATTTTACCTATTTTATGCAACAATTAATGCATTATCTATGAGAAAATATTTGGATTTCCTTCTGATTATTTGAATTTTCCTTGTTTATGCAGAATAATGAGATATGGAGAAGATAAGGAAAAGAATGGCAAATATCAGGAATTCAAATAAAAGTAGCAGTGGAAGATGGATATCAAATCAGGAAATTCTTGATTTTGTTCTCTAATGTTATCTGCAAGCGTTGGGAGATAGATATTTTGGATCTCCTATAAAAAGGAAAGAGAGAGAGAGCAGTCAGGTTTTTTAAGTTAGATCGTTTTTTATTGTTCTAAGATTTTTTTCAAGTATTTTGAAGAGAAGACAAAAGTGATGATAGAATTATTGCTCTTTGATTCAAGATGCTGGGTTTGATTTATATTTTTATTTCTTATTCTACTATGTTCTAATTTTCTTTTGTTAGGGCTACGATGTAGCCTAATCATGATGATGTGAATTTCATGATTTTTATGTTTTACAATTGATTTTTTTTTTTTTGGTAAAGGTTTTACAATTGATTTCATTCATGTGAGTTATATTTTATTATGCGTAATGCTTTTGAGTGACTGGCCACCACTTGAATGATCTGATGTGCATGTTTGAGATTGAAAAGTGATAATATGCAATTGTTCATTATAATGTATAACCATGAATTAAACGTGGATAGAGATATATCACGTTATTTGTGTAGTTTTCGATGATAAGATGATCCAAAAGACTCATTGTAAGCTGGGAATATTCATAGTTTTTAATGCACTCATGTTTATTTTAATTCACATAGAGATATCGTGGATTAATAAGCTGAGTAGGTTTGCTATACCTAGATATAGGATAGTAAATAGATTAGGAAATTCCGCTATCACATGTTTGATATCGTTCTTATATTCACAATAATCTGAAATTCATATCTAGTAGTTATGGTGAAATCGGATGCTCTAATATACTTATCTTATCGATTTACCGCATTTAGTCTACAAATTTCGTTTTTAATTTATTCTTAATTATATTTTGATCTATTAGATAAATTTTAGAATTAGTCTATTTTAGTATTTAATTGGTTTATTAATCATCGATCTCCGTGGGACGATACTTTTTATCATCATTATATTACTTGTCTGACACGTGCACTTGTGTTTAGAATTTTGCTAACAATTATGTTCCAGATTCTTCTTTGGATAGTAGTAGCATAAAAAAATTCAGTGTTTCTATCCCCCCATTTAAGCCAGCTAATTCTTGATCTCATCCTCCAATATAACTTCTCTTACCGCCATAGATTCTCAATTTCTTGGTTTATCCTTTAGACTTTCATATGATCATTTGACCCCCTAGGATTATTCATCAGTACTTGGAGCTCATTCCTTAGCCACGAAATTCTCTTATGTGCATTAGAGAATCTGTTTTTACTCCATTTCGCCAAGTTTTGGGTCACTATATTCAACTTATCTACAATATTGCTCCTTGGAGAGTTTGTTGAAACCCAAGCTTTCTTCACTATTTGTCTGCATTCCTCATTCTCTACCTAGTAAGCTTCATATCTGAGCATTCTTCTTCTGCGATCATTCCTTGGGAAAAGTGATAAAATTAGTGGGCTATGATCTGAGCCAAGAGCTGGTAAGGCTAGGCATTTTACATTAAGATATGCCAATCTCCACTCCGTTGTACAAACTGCTCTATCCTTTCCTTAACAAAGGCATCCCATTCTCTATTATTTGTCCATGTAAACGAACAACCCTTGCTTTCCAAATAATCAAAGAACAAGCATGCAGAAAATCCTTAAACGTTGTCATTCGGTAATGCTTAGCCAGCCTTCTTTATTCTTTCTCCCAATGATATAGGACTTCATTAATCGCCTAGACATAGCCAATGAAGCTAATTTGTAATGCTATCTTTATGGATTGACTCCCATAATAACACTCTTTCTCTGAAATCGTTGGGGGCATGCAAAAAGGTGATTCTCATGAGTTGTCTTAGTTCTAAGATTTGACAACAGACATTTATATGAATCTTAGAATACCCCTCCATTGTTAAATTAACCCGGTCATCCCAGAACATAGCCAAACCTTTCGCTAAACCCTCTGGATCTACCAAAAAAACAGTTCTGAAATTTGAGTTGCCTTCTGACGCATTGCACCATTTGCTCTTGATTTTTTGTTTCCATTAAAAACACTATATTGGGCCTTTCTAAGTCACTAAGGACACGTTTGGTAATGTTTCTATTCCGGGGAACAATTTTTAAACAGAAATAGTTTTTTTTTTTTTTTAATTCTCGTGAACAATTTCTGAGTATAAGAACACGCTTAGTAACTGCAAAAAATTTCTACTTCAAGAATAGAAATATGTTTGGTAAACTTATATAATTTTGTTGTTTTTTTTTTTGTTTTTCAACATTTTTTATTATATTTTTCCTTTTTTTTTCTTCTTTTTTTTTTTTTTCCTTCTTTCTCTTTGTGGCCAGTCACCGCTCACGGCAGCGGCCAGCGACCGGTTGGGCGACCTTTGGCGAGCTCGTTGTAGCCTCGCCAGGCCACCGCGAGGCTCGCCTAGCCACCGAGGCCACCAACGAGGCTCGACCTCGCCCAGGCAACGCGAGGTCGGCCTCACCTTGGCCTGCCAAGGCTAAGGCTCGGCGTCTCTGGGGGCCAGCAACACTCCGATGAGGTCACCGACCCTCGTCTGGCCAGTCATCGGCATTGGCCATGGCCAAAGCCGGTGATCGACGAAAGGAAGAAGAAGAAGAAGAAGAAAAGAAAAAAAAATAGGAAAGAGAAAAATTGTTCCCGAAACAAGAAACAACTTTTTTCTACTTCTTATTTTTGTTCCAAATTTGTTCTCGGGAATAAAAGTTTTACCAAACGCATTTCTATTCTTTTTTTGTTCCTCGGAACAAAAGAACATAAATTTTTATTCCGGAGAACAAAAACAAAAATAAACAAATAGGGCCTAAGACTCTCAATGCTTGAATTGTCATGGGTGTGCCCAACCCTTTACAATTCTAACTTAGAAACTTCATGGATAACCTGGTTGCTTATTAGGGCTAGCCACCAAAGCCCACTGAATTGACTTCTTCTATGCTCTCAACCATTGCCCAAACTTCCCCGGTAAATTTTCCTCAAGGCCTGAATCTTTATATGGTATCTCAGTACAAAAAGTGGCATAGTGCCCAATTCTTCCACAAGAGTAACAATAGTGCAAGAGTCTTTCGTATTTAAATTCCACCCAAACCTTTTTTCTGCCCAAGTTAATAATGACTCCAGTCTTTAAAGGGGCAACCAGGTTCAGGTTAACTCTTGCTTTTCCTACCTTGTAATTGCTATTTCCTTTGGCTTATAAGTTCACCTCTACAACTTCTCCAATTTTCGATGCCACATCCTTTACAACTTCGTGAGTAACTCGACCAAATGGGAGACCATAAAGGTGTACCCAAAAAGCACAGTGGGTAAACTCATAGCATAATTCAGGAGTATCTGGACGACATTGCTAGAAAATGACCAGGGCCCTGAGTCTAAAACTCTCTATTTATCAGCTTGGGAGGCAAAGGAAAACGAGAAAAACCCTAGCTCTAATAAGGTGCAGTCCACATTTTCAGTCTTCCAGGCTCTCTTCATAGTGTTAAGGAAAGCTTGAAAATTCACATTAGGCTTAGAATATTGCTTCCAAAACAAAGTTAGCTTGCATTCTTTCAATTTTTCTTTAGAAATTCATCTCGCACATCAACAATATCATCTTCAGACCATAAATTGCTAAGACTTTTACACAAAGCCACCATTCTTCTTTCATCATTATGCTCATTATCCATTTCGATTTCTCTTATAAAGGCCAATAAAGAGATTCTCAATCCACAGCTACTGTCCGAGAAGATTAAAGAAATAAAATTACCCTGAGGAGGAATTGCAATGCTAAGCCCTGGAGAACAGACTCTTTGGTGTAGCAAAGGTAGCTTGAAGGGAGCTGTTACGCTGGTATCGTGTTGCTAGATTGTAGCACCAAGCGATTTTTTATGGTCGAAAAGTAATGGGTAAAAGCACCAGATGGGTGGAAAACAATTTGGTTGTAAGGATTATGTGGGTATTCTTGGATCTGGGATGAAAAGCCAAAATAATGGAGCGGCGAAACCCAAATGGGTGGAATGCCGATATGGATTTTAGGGTTTTGTGGGTTTTCTTCAATCTAGGTTTTGTGGGTTTTGTGGAATGCCGAAAGATGGAGGATAGAAGGGACGGATGGGTGGAAGAGGTTGCTATGGGGATTAAACATGTCATGATTCTGTCCAAATTTAGTTTTCTTTTTTTTTTTAGCTACATACATTTGGGTGCTCTATGTCGATAATTATGTGTACCAGGAACAGAATAAGCTTTAATTACAGTAGAATCCCATGAACCAATTGGCTCACTTATAAGAACATAATATCAATAGATATTATTATTCAAATAAAGAAGCACATACAAAACACTTAATTTATCTGAGCCCGAGTCAACTCCCAATAACGCCCCTTTGTCCATAGTCTCGGGTGTGATAGAAATGATGAATTTGATATCATCAAGTTGCCAAATTGTAAATTCCTTTCCAGAGAATTTTTGGGACCCGTGCATTTTGCTTTTGCAATATTAAACATTGCTGCATTGTCACCTCGAACAAACATGTACTTTGAGTATATATTTTCACATCTCAAGCCAGCCGGGACCCCCCGCTTAAGTCACGGAATTGCTTTGGGAGCTGTGGCGGATTCCGGGAGTCGAACCCCTGACCTTGCGGTCAGGAGGCCAAGCCTCAACCAGCGCAGCCATGCGAGGGTGGGTAATGAACCACCGAGTTTTCATCTTTAATTGGCCAAATTATTTCATATATTTAACATTTTCTATTAAGGCTAGTGGTCTTATACACCTACCATGGGAAGAGGAACCATATGAACGAGCGATTTTAGAAGTACTAAAAGTTTACTAAAATTTGTGCACTAAATAAATCGATAACAAGACAAGTGGTGATCCGGTTCGTCCTTCTCGTACAAGATTTGAGTTCAAATCTGCACACTTGAGCTATCTATTGTTGCCACCTCCAAGAGCGATTGAGGAGTGTACCTTTGATAAGTATCCAATGTATATATGGGATAGGGGCACTGCGACACTCGCTGGGATATAGTTGGGTACTTAAAGAGCCTAACACCCAGTTAATATTTAAAAAAAAAAAATCAGAACTTGCATGTCAAACGAGTACGTTATTTAAACTATCCAGTTGTGATTACGCATCGTGATATTGTGTGGTATAATATGTTTATTCTAAAAGTGCCTAGTACCCAATATGAACCTGTTAAACCACTTTTAAGGAGCCCAACACCCAGTTAATATTTATAAAAAAAAAAAAAAAATTAGTGGAACCTGCTGAGTAGGTCACTCCCAATTGGAGAGGGTGGCGCAATTATGTATATTTGTAGTAGAATATATATGGTAGTGATTGTGTAAAAGTAAAAAGAAAAAAAAAAAGAGAGAAAAAAGGAAAAAAAATTAAAAGAGATCAGGAGATAAACCAACATGATCTTCCACATCCAGAAAATCAAAGGAAATTGGGAAACAAATCAAAGTGATTTTCTCAGATCTACGAAATCACGAGAGATTATGAGATAAATTTACGTGATTTTCATATCGTAAAATTCTAATTGGGATTGCATTTTGCTCCTATAAATAGGAATCCTCCTCAATGGAGCAACGTAGCGGAAGAACGAGAAAGTTATTATCCACAAATTGAAGACGGTGAGAGATCCCCCTTAAGGTGAAGTTGATTTTGAAGTGGACTACGATTTTGTGGTTTTTCCCATCATCTTGGAGGTTTCCATGTTAAAATTCTGGTGTTATTTACTATTCATCTTTACTGTTTTCATTCAATATTTTATTCTATTTATTTTTCACAGAAATATTAGTGGGAAAAAATTATCTGGGCCTTCTCCACAAATATCGTTATTTATCCCAACAGAACCTTCGTATTGTGAGTACATTACTTAAGCTACCTAATCACAACCGTACGTCGAGATGTTATGCAGTATAATATATGTATTCTAAAAGTGCCTAGCACCCAATATGAAGCTGTTAAATCACTTCTAAGTAAAATCTCCTAATACTTCTAGCATTGTTGTATAAAAATCTAATAAAATACTTGAGACAAGTCTTAGTATTTCTTACTCGATACCTTTACCTAGATTTACCATGATCCTTTTACTAATATCTCATTAATTCTTTTCTTACTACAAAGAAAAAGAAGTAAAACAGGACATCTACCGATAGCTATTCTTGCATATTTATTATATTATATGATATAGCTCATTTCGATATTCAAGAACCAAATAAGAAGACCAGACAATTTTTTCTCTGGCAATTGAAAATCACTTGGTTGTTAATTAAACCCTAGATATTTCCCCCATCAAATATTAATGCCCCTAACTTGAAGTATCCCAAATATGATAATTGACTAGAATGTCACATGATTCATAGACCGCGTAACATTTTTGCTACGCAATCCACCTCCATCGCCATTGATATAAGTAGTAATAATCTGAAAATTTTTCCAATTATTCAATTTATAGTGATAAATGTGAATATCGTAAGAAAATATTATACGTGTTGTGTACTTAAATTTTTTTCTCATTTGAACCCTCTTGACAGAGAATAATCTCCTTTTTTTTCTAATCCTCCCCTCTCTCCTCTCCATCACCGTCCAATAATAAAAGCCTCCCCACTTGCCTTTTCCGCCTAATCTATACCAAACAACTGATCCGCACGCAGGGAAAGGTATGGACCCTGGCGATGAGATTTCTTCTCAATACGCACTCTCGCCGCAAGACTCAGCCAGGCTCAAATCCATCATCCAAACCCACCACGCCCTCGGCACGGCGGCCCCAAACACGTGCACGTCCCTCATAGGACGCCGCATCGACGCGCCAGCCCATGCCGTGTGGCCCTTGGTGCTTGACTTCACGAACCCTTGGAGGTACAAGCCCTTCATCAAGAAATGCCATATGAGGGAAGGCAATGACGGGGACGGGGTCGGGGTCTGGAGCATGCGTGACATCAAGATGATCTCAGGGCCGCCGGCCTCGACGAGCATGGAGAAATTGGAGGTCCTTGACGACGAGAGGCGCGTGCTGAGCTATAGCATTATTGGAGGCGACCACGGGCTTTGCGACTACCGTTCGGTGACCTCGGTGAATGAGATCATTGAAGGAGAAAGGAAGGTCGTGATTTTGGTTTTGGAGTCTTATGCCGTGCAAATCCCTGAAGGAAAAACTTGTGAAGACACCAAGCTGTTCGTCGACACCATAGTGAAGGTGAACCTGGAAAAACTTGAAGAAATAGTCATGGCTTCTTTGAAGAAAGAGAAAAATGAAGGAGGAAACGCATGATGGTGATGAAAAGTGCTGATGATGACTCATGATTATTGAAGATATCACCACCTATCTCTCGTGACTCTTTGTGTTTTGGTTGAAAGGTTGTTCAATTTCCAACATAAGTCTTTTCGGCACACATATTAAAGTATCTTTATTACTATTTATTTAGACATGTCTTTTCATATATCTAAGGTATGTCAAGAGTCGTGTTTTAAGCCTACATATAAACGAATTTGTAATCGTTTCAAATAACGAAAAGTATATCTAAGGTATGTCAAGAGTCGCGTTTTAAGCCTACATATAAACAAATCTTGTAATCATTTCAAATGATGAAGAGTGAAAAGACTTTTCTGCAAGTAAAGTAGTGTATTCAAACCATTGGAGTTTGCCCCAGTGAACACCCTTCCAACATGGAATGGGGAGGTGGGGGGTTCAAATCCCCACTTTCTCAGGGGGGATGAGGTGGGGACGAATTTGTTTCGGAAGTGGGTTTCGACTCCCATGCCCTGTAAGGAGGTAGGGCAAAAGTCTGAGAGTGAGAGTTAGAGTAAGACTAGAATAGGACTGACAAAAAAAAAATAGTGTATTCATCTTCTTCCTTAAGAGCTTCCCTTGTGAGAGTGTTATCAGAGCTTGTGCGACTCTGATATTCAATAATTGGTATCAGAGCAGGGTTATCTGGAACCGAGAGCACGATTGTCAGGGACCATGAGTTAAGTCTTCCGAAGCGTAGTTCATGAAGACGGTGGTCAAGGACCATTGTTCATGCGCAAGCGGTCAAGGATTGGAATACGTCGAAGTTCTGCCGATGTACAGTCAGGGACTATGATCGATCGGTCGAGGATCAAGGTTTCTTGGAGTAGTGCTGGGCATTATTTCAAGTCAAATGGAAGATATTTCAAATTCAACGAATGGCATTGAGAAGCGCAACAACTCCAATTACAATAATTAGAGTGTCAAGATGCAGTTTTATTTGCTAGGTCAGGATTTGTGGGATATTGTTGGCGGTAGCAACACCACGGCACCCAAAGACGATGATGAACAGAGGAGATGGAAGATCAAAGTGGGTAATGCTCTTTACACTCTTACTATAACTGTCGAAGATGATTTATTGCCGCACATTAAGAGCGTGCAGACTCCCAAGGAGGCGTGGGATAACTTGGCGGCATTATTCGCAAGGTCGAATGATGCCAAGCTACAAAGGCTAGAGAACGAGCTACTGTCAATGTCACAACAAAATATGACGGTGAGTCAGTATTTCTCCAAAGTTAAGTCTATTTGTGGCGAAATTTTAAAGTTGGATCCCACTAATGCCATCTCAGAAACAAGAATGAGAAGAATTATTATTCACGGGTTAAAGCCGGAGTATGGCAGTATTATTACAGCTACTCGTGGATGGGCAACTCAACCGATGTTGACCGATCTGGAGAATATTATGGCTAACCAAGAGACTTTAGATAGTCAAATGTCTAAGGTTTCGATTAAGGAAGAAGAAAGTGCCCTCTTCAGTGATAAAAGAGGGTTCAAGGGCCAGAGGCGAACCGATGCTGAAAATAAAGATGGCAAGTCCAGGAAAAGCCATGTTGAATGGCAAAAGCAACTAGCTTGTGAAGGATGGCAAAAGCGTCCAGGAGAGTCGAGCCTTCAACTAGGGGGAGCCGGGTGACGCGATGGCAAAAGACGTAGTGGACGATGTTACGTTTGCGGCAAGAAGGGCCATTTTGCTAGAGATTGTCGAGCGAAGAAAGTTGAAGGAAATGTCGCAGCATCATTGAAGAGGAATGATTTCGATGAAGATAAGGAATGGGATTTCCAAACGTCTGTTGCAATAGTGGTGTCAGACGAGTTCGCTGCCTCTTCTGCAATCAAGTTAAACGATGCGATGGCATTAATCTTTGAAAAGTCGATTAATTATGATTATGATTGGATTATTGATTTAAGGTATTCGAGTCATATGACTGGAGATTAAGGCTGTCGCGGCCAAATTTTCGAGTGCACCACCTAAAATTAGGCTAATGGGTTGCTAATCCTAGACTTAGCTTAGGCTTTTCCAAGCCCATACCAATTCGCGACTTAAGTTCAAATATTTTAACATGCAAATGAATTTTATCTAGAAGTCGCTACTAATCAGTTTATGGTAGGTTGATTAGACACCTAAGTAAAATAATTTGATAATTATTTTACTCCTACGAACCAGAGATTTTGAGTACGGGGATTTGGTTACACTATATTTCTCTAATGCCCTTTCAGTACCATTCTTTTATTTTTAAAAATGTTTTTGCAGGCAGTTTAAATTGATTTTAAATCTATTTTCTTAACATGTGAGGCGATCATGTAGGTGCACAAACCGCCAATTTAACACCTAGATAAACAATGAATAAATTGCAAAACTTACCTTAAAGCAACGAAAGCATCTGCAATGTTAAATCAGAATTCACATCAACGGTCTTAGATATAATATTTAATTAACAAGCAATTTTTTTTTCTTTTTCACTTATTTAATGAAAATCATGCAATATGCAATGCATGCTACTAATCTAATATAAAATAATATGACATGGTAATATGACTTAAACTACATGACATAAATAAAATGCAGTCTATCCTAAAGAATGAAATTGATTTATTCTAAGACAATTTTTTTATATTTTCCATGAAATTTCGAAATTAGAAAATTGCAAAAATTATCTAGCTTGATTAAGATTCTATCTAGCTTATATTAAGGATTAGGTCAGGCTAAACCTTAATTTAAACTAAGATATTATCTTAACTTAGTAATCTCTAACCTAAGATGCAATTTATCTAAAAATCAATTTAAACTTAAAATGGAACATGCAATTTTATCCTAATATGCAATGACGTACAAATAATGCCATAATTCTACATGACATATGCATGATAACTTTTTAATGTTTTTTTTAATAAAATTCGAAATTTAAAATTGCCAAAAATTTAAGTAATTAAAAAAAAAACTAGCATCCTAAATTAATTGATTTTTTTATTTTCAAAAATTCGAAATAAATAAATTTCCTATGCAAGATAACCCCTAAAACAAGGAATATTCTAAAACGAATTTAATTTATCTCAGATTTTTTTTTCTTTTACAAAAATAAAATTGATTCAACCAACACGACAGCAAATCAGACAAGATTGGATTTTTTTTTTGGTAAGGGTAAAAATATATTAAGCTTTGGACAAATATACAAGAAATCGGAGCCAAAAACTCACACTCTAGCTACGGGAAAACAGGGAGAGTGAGAGGGAGCCGAATCAAAAGATACAAAGGCAAAAAAAGAACAAGCTAAACAACCCACGGCACTACAAACTACCACAAACCAGACCGCCGATCCTCAGTCAAAAGGCGAAGAACGGAGAGGGTGTTAAGAAGATGTAGCCGAGTTAAACACGGAGGGATCGAAGTCCCAGCTTCTCTAGAGTCTTTTGTTTCTTGGAGTAGGCGGAGCATTATTAAACGTAAGAACCTTGTCCTTCACAACCTTGATCATGTGATTTTTCGTAGCTGGGATCACCAAGGAATCTCCCCAAAAAATGATGGAATTCCTCTTCTTCTAGATAAGGTGGCACATGGCCCCGAAAGAGAAACGTGCAATACTATAAAAGAAATCCTTTCCAGTTAGGAATTTTAACACCCAAGACAGGTTATCCACCCACGTCCTATTCCTCCAAGGAAGATTACACCTGGAAGCCCAAAAATATGCAAGAGTTGCGGAGGTCTCACATTCAAAAAAACAAGTGGTCAACGGAATCAGGAATGGAACTGCAGAAGGCGCACACTGAAAACTCGATTCTTCCATGAGAAAGGAGTAAGGTTTGAGTTGGCAGCCGATTTTTAGTGATTAGCCACATATTAAATTGAAACCTAGGGGCAATCGCATTATCCCAAATAAAAGAAGCCCAAGGCACACGTTCCTTTTTAATCCTGATAGTATTCCAAGCGGAAGCAACCGAAAACGAACCTGAAGGGTCATTGCGCCAAGTGAAGCGGTCATGGGTCGTGGAGCGATTGGGAATAGGGATGCCCCACGTTGCGAGGAAGAGTTTGAGCGATCGACCTGCAGGGGAGAAGAGATCGGCCGGCACTGCATAGCTTGGAAGGTTGAAACTGTCCATAAGATTCGGTGGTACAAACAAATGTAATGGTCCACAAGTTAGCCAATGGTCGTGCCATAGAGAAACTGAGTAACCATGACCAATCTGCCAAAAGAAAGACGACCTGAAAAAACTTCGAATCTGCAGAATTTTTTTCCACGCCCACGAACACACGATGGGTTGGGAAGAATACCAAAAATTATCCTTCTTTAAGAAATACGAATGAACCCAACGACACCATAGAGATTCTTTATCGGTGAAGAAAAGCCAAATATATTTAAGCAAGGAGGCTATATTTCAATCTTTCAGCTTACGAATACCTAAACCACCTTCCTCCTTAGGGAGACAAATATCATCCCAAGACACTTTGGCCCCGCTACGACCAAGTGAGGTGCCCTTCCACAAAAATTGTCTTAACAATTGTTCAATCCTATCAATGACGGAAGCAGGCAAAGAAAAAACACTTGCCCAAAAGGCCTGGATAGAATGCAACACTGACCTTATAAGTTGAACCCTTCCTGCAAATGATAAACACCGATGGGTCCAAGATTGAATCCTTGCGGTGATACGATCAATCAGCATAATACAATCACCTTTCCCGAGTCTAGAAGAGATAATAGGAACCCCCAGGTAACGAACCAGTAGTGTACCTTCCTGGAAGCCAAATGCAAGCCGAATATTATCTCTAATAGAAATGGAACCGCCCGAGAGAAACACTTCGCTCTTGTTTTTGTTCGAATTCAGCCCACTCCAAGATGAGAAAATGTCTAAACTTCTCTTAAGCACAGTAGCCGAGACCCAATCAGCTTGGCAAAAAAGAAAAACGTCATCGGCAAAAAATAGGTAAGAGAGCTTCACTTTCTTGCATCTCCAAGAGTATTTAAACTCCTTCACCGAAGATCGGGCATTTAAAATCCCTGAGAATACCTCCATAACAAGTGTAAATAGATAGGGCGACAAGAGATCACCTTGGCAAAGACCACGACCGCCAGAGAAAAAACCATGTAATTCACCATTAATAGATACAGAGAATTTAGGCGTTCTAACACAAACCATAATCAAGCGGATGATCCAATCAGGAAACCTGAAAGCCAGAAGCGTGAGTTCCAAGAAATCCCAATCGACGGTATCGTACACCTTTTGAAAATCGACTTTGATGGCACATTTCGGTAGATATGGCTCTAAGTGGAAACCAGAAAACAATTCCTGAGTTAGGAGAATGTTATCTTTGATTCTTCTACCTTTAACGAACGCGTTTTGGGACGAGCTAATCAAATCATTTAACACAACAGCCACTCGATTGGCAATGATTTTTGTAATAACCTTATAAATGGTGTTACAACACGTAATAGGCCTATAATCCGTGACAGCAGAAGCATTCGAAACTTTGGGAATCAAAGCAAGGATAGTGTTGTTTACCTCTTTAAGAAGATGTCCCGAAGAAAAGAAGTCCTTAACTGCTTCTAAAACAAGAGACCCGACTGTTTCCCAATTGGTTTTGAAAAATTCAACAGAGAAACCATCAGGACCCGAGGCTTTACCCCTTGCAAGAGAGAAGAGTGTTTCCTTTATCTCGACATCAGTAACCGGACAAGCGATAGAGCAGCATTGCGCATCCGATAGTGGCCGGTGGATGAACATCTTCAACTCTTGAAGAGAAGGCTTAGAAAGACCCACCTGAGGTGAAAGTAGCTCAGAGAAATAGGATACAAACACTTGTGGCACAAGAAAATGGTCTGTGATGATGGAGCTGGATGGATCTTTCACTGAAAGGATGTGGTTATTGAGTTGTCTAATCTTCACAGAGTGGTGAAAGAACTTGGTGTTTCGATCACCCTCCTTTGGCCATTTCACCCGAGACTTTTGACAGTAAAATGATTCTTCTTGGAGACGCAGTTCAACAAAAGCACGGCGTTGAAATTTCTCAAGGTCTGCAAGGGAAGAATTAGTGGGATCAACTTGAAGACCAACTTGAGTACTGCGAAGAGCTTCTCTAGCTTTCGCCGTTCTCACTGAGATGTTCGAGAAAGATTCTTTGTTGAGGGTCTTGAGGCGACCTTTTACAATCTTCAATTTAGACACAAGGCGAAACATCGGTACTCCCCACACCGGGCTATCCCAAGCATGATTGATAATCGATAAGAAATCCGGGTGCTCTGACCAAAAGTCAAAGTATTTAAAAGGCTTTCTTCTTAGCACCGGATCAAGAACTCTGACGATCATAGGAGAGTGATCGGAGATCCCCGGGTTAAGAAAAGAAGCTTCAGAGAAGGAGAACTGCTGGTTCCATTTAGAGTTAATCAGAACCCGGTCAATCTTTCGCATCTTCCTTACAGCACCGGACGATGTAGACCAGGTAAAACGGAGGCCAACATAACGAAGATCCACCAAATCAGTCCGAGCTAAGCATAACCGAAACTCATCAAAATTAGAAATCCAAGAATTTGAACCCCCAACCCTATCCAAGGGGTCTCTTATGGCATTGAAATCACCGGCCACAAGCCAAGCTGAGTCCTGCAAGACTTCATTGTAATGGATAAGATCATCCCATAAGGGTCTACGTCGCACAAAAGTATGATCTCCATAGACTGCCGAAATGTAACAACTCATGCTAGAGATGTTGAAAGTAAGGTAACCATGAACAGCTTGCGCATTAGAAGAGAAGGGATCAAAAGCAACAACATTGGGGTCCCACCCGACCCATATTCTACCTCACGGAGAATAGTCATAATTAGCCGTCCACTTCCATCCTCTTAATAAGGTCGAGGAGATGGAGTCAAATAAAGGTTCGGGGACGTGTGTCTCAAAAATGCCAATCAAGCACAAATTGTTCGAGTAAACAAGCTTCCTGATCTCAGCTCGTCTAACAGGACCGAGAATACCCCTAACATTCCAAAACCCAAAAAACATATTTACAATAGGGTAGGGAGAGAATCACCTCTTCTTAGAGGCCTTACGACCAGTAGAGGTCACGTTGGTGTTCACCGAAGGGGGCGGGTCCGGTCGGAGAAGCAACAGTTGCTCCTGGAGACTTTCTAGCCTTACATCTGAGATCTGTGCCCGAGGAGAAGAATTGATGGAAAGTAAATCTTCATCATCTAAAGCAGCATGTAAACTGGAACTACCAATTTCATCAGAGCACTGAGCAATATCTAAGTGGGAAATCAAGTGTGACATTTTTACACGCATCATGCACCTTGGAAGGGGCCTTCAAGAGACCTTTAGAAATCTGCATAGGTGGAAGGAGTGGTGGTTTAATTGGTGCCGAAGTCTTCAACTTCAACTTCAACTTCAACCGCTGCCTACCTTCACTAGGTCGAGCTAAACCGAAAGAATCTGCCTCTTTAGTTGCAGGTTGCTTTTTCTTCTTCCCTTTTACTTGTTGCCATCCCTCATCAACTGAAGATGAATTAGTCACAAAAGGAGTCGAGGTGAGAGGTAGGGCCACCTTGCGAGCAACAGCAGAGTCTAATTGAGGAGCATTATGTTCATCAACAGGGTCTGCAATCATGTGCTGATCCAAAGTGGTCTCCCTTGCTGGGTAATGTCCAGCATCCGGCCTATTAATAAATAAGGGATTGTCTCGCGTACTGTCTTTAGTCTGTACACGTTGAGGGGGATTTGCATGACCTGGAGACAGAGCAGGAAGAGCAGGGGCCAAAGACACATATTGAGGGATCGGAGGTGTAACGATCAAGGGTTGTTGAACATTCTTTTCAATAGAATACGCAGCAACTGGATTGCATTTATGGCCAAAAATGCCACACCCTGCACAAGCCATGGGTCTCCATTTATATTCTATATCAACCACGCATGATTCACCATGATGGACCACCTCAATTGATTCGCACGAAGGCTGCTTTGCTGTGATTTCTACACAGACTCTAGCATAGGCTAAAATTTTCATCTGTTCCGTCCTTTGGTCTACATAGAGCGGCCTCCCAACGACGCTAGCAACTTTGCTAATTGCCTAAGAGGAAAAAAAAAGCAGCAGGAAGATTTATAAGCTTTACCCACACAGGAACGGTTAGATGAGCATCCATCCTCAGCTCTAGGGCCGGCCTCCATTATTGAAGAACGATAGGCACTTTTGAGACGGTAAAAGGCCCACCTTCTAATACCTTCCTCCGAAAATCATTGTCCGAAATGTGGAAAAAGAAAAATCCATTTCCATTGGCCATAACTTCAACCAAGTTCACACCCCAAGCTTTCTTGAAAGCAGCTTCAGTAACTTTGAAGGGAATTCTCCTCCCAATATAGTAGCCAACAAGACAATCTTGAAGTTTAGGATCGGCGGCTTGAAGATCTTCGTCGGTCATTTCAATAACCGGTTTATTATCAACATAAGTTGGAGGGCAGAACTCCAAATCGTATCCTTTGGTTAACACCCTAGCCACAGCCACACTTGCCCAAGTACGAAGATTGGAGCTCGTTGAGGTTGCTCTCTGAGGCCGTTTAGAACCCGACCTGCCTCTACTTCTACCCCTCGGCCCACCTTGAGCTTGGGTAGATCGAGCACAGGCAAAAGCATCATTCAAACCAACAGGGGTCTGGGCGGTAACACCCCTATTCTCGTTCACGGGACCACCAGAAGGGGATGGACCATTATCAGGATGGGGAAGGCTACGAATTCCAAACCCTAGCCCCTCAATTTGGGCCGAAACCATTCCGGGAATCAAAGCAGCACAGAAACGAAAACGCAAAAACATGGGCAGAAAAACCCTAGCTAAAGCCGGCCATCGAACCTAAGGAGGAGCATGTACCAGGCCGAGCTTGAATGGGTTTTGAAGACGCCTTCAAGGGGCCACAAATCCCCGAGAATCAGCCTCAACGAGCGCTCAACACTTCGGGAATTAGTCACGCAAGAAATCGGATGAACGGTGAAAAAATCGCCAGACTTGGAGCATTTTAGGAAAAAGAAATTTTTCTTTTTTCAGACAAGATTGGATTGATATCCAAAAAATTGACGAATCATATCTCGCGCATGAGATCAAGTTGGCCAATTTTAATTAAATCACGAATCGAATTTTAGGCGTGAGATCGGATTGGCAATTTTTCAAGTGATTGCGAGTCGGATTTCGGACATGAAAATTATACTGTCAATCTCAAATTTCAGAAGCAATTTCATGTCGGGAATTCTCAATCTTACATTAAGGAATGATTATACTAAAAAAGAACAAATAAAATAAAATAAAATAATAAATAAGGTAAGATAAAGTAAAATAAAAAAACTACCTAATCTTTTTCTTTTTTCTTTTTTCCTTTTCTTGCTTTTTCACCCACGACTTGGCAGGTTGGTGGGTCGCCGGCGTTCGGAGCTCCGGCGCGGGGACCGGCGGCGGGCGGATCGGTGGCGAGCGGTCCGACGCGGCAGAGGAAACTTGACAGCAGGTGGGCTCGGTGGGGGGCGGTGGCTCGTTGGTCGGAGCAGCACAGGCAGCGTCGCGAGTCGGAGCGAGGGCTCGGGGCTGGCAGACGGCGGCTTGTGGAGCAAGGCTGCAGATCCGGCTCGGGTCCTGCTCTGGCGGAGGCTCAACGAAGATCAGCACGGGGGACGGATAGCAGGAGAGTCTCGGGCGGCAGATCGCAGGCGAGGCGGGGGTGCTGGTGCAGCGAGCAGTGCGGCAGGTGGCGGTTCGTGGAGCAGGGCGTCAAGTGAGTAGGGGGCGCCAGGCAGCAGGGACCGGCGAGACGGGGCGTTGCGGGCGAAGCAGCTACAGGGGCTGCGTCGCGACTCCGGGGTCTGTTGGCGTCGGGGCAACGTGCGCAGGGGAGTCCAACGTCTGACGGAACGGCATGCTGGTCTCGGAGCAGATCGCGGGCGGAGCGATGGTGACCGGGCTGGCAGAGGCGAGTCGCGGCTGGGCGGAGCGGGAGCGCGACGGCTGGCGGTGCTCAGGCGCAGTGTGCGCGGGCTAAGAACAGGATCGGCGGAGGTCGCGAGCGCGGGGGGGAGGCCGGCGGAGGCGGTGCAGTGGCGCGGCTGGGTCACGGCTGCGGCGGCGGTGGCGCGGCTGGGTCGCTGCTGCGGCGACGGTGGCGCGGGCTCGCCGATGAGGCGGTAGCGGCGGTTTCCGGCGGGCGAAGGGCCGGAGCGAACAGGGTTCCTCCGAGGAAGATGAACAGTCACCGCTTCTTTTTTCTTCCTTTTTTTTTTTCTTTTCTGGTCGAACGTCCTCTCTGCACTGCTCCCCTGTCTCTTCAGCCATGTGAGTTGACTTGACCTTCCCCCAAAAAGAATTTTTTTTCTTTTGAAATTTCAACTAAAAACCGAAAGAGAGAAAAAAAAAAAAACCCTTTTTGTCCGTATGCAATCCCCTTTATAGGTCAAAATATTAGATCTTCGTGGTATATTTTACTTTCATTTTTGTTTGTGCATAATTCCTCTAAATATATCGTTGAAATATACGTACATTGCGCAATATTCTCTTTTTGTATTTTACAAATATTCCATCCGAAAATTTCCTTTCCGCCCAAAATACGTCCCCCCAGTGTATATTACTTGAAAATGTGAAAATCTCACCCAAATCAATGCTCGCCATTCGGTCTAATAAAATAGAACATAATAAAATGTTTCTAAACTATATGTCATGCAATTATTATTATTATTATTATTTTGGGGTAAAAATTAACCCATTTTTTATGCAAAAATTTAGGAATCAACAAAGATAAACTGTCAAACATGCGTAATTATACGGAGGACGTGTTGTTATTATTGCAGACGGCTCAAGGTTGCCGATTACTTATATCGGCGAGACGATGATAACTCTTCGGTTCAAGTGTGTACCACGTGCCAAGAATGAAAAAGAATTTATTATCTGTGTCCCCGCTCACAAACTCGAATAATTATATGATGTTCGGTCCACGAGATGTTAAGGTGTACCGAAGTTTGAAGCCCACTGGTCGACCAATCATGGAGGGACGTCAGTTGGAGTCTGTTTACGTGATGTCTACTCAAATGGCATACGTTTAAAGGTGATGATGCAAAAGAACATGCTGAGGGGTCTTCCCTAGTTGGAAGTGCAAGAAAATGTGGTTTGTGCCAGGTGCCAATACGGAAAGGCACATCAACTTTCATATGAGGAATCGTCATTCAAAGCTCGAATGCCGCTTGAGCTCGTTCACTCGGATGTGTTTGGTCCAGTGAAGCAGCATTCTGTTAGCGGATTCAAGTATATGATCACTTTCATTGACGACTTCTCCAAGTACGTCTGGGTTGATTTCATGAAGGAAAAATTTGAGGCATTTATTAAATTTAAGGTGTTTAAGGAGAAGGTTGAAAGTGAAGTAGGTAGAAAAATTTGTTACCTACGCACCAATAATAGGGGAGAGTACACTTCCTACGAGTTTACAAAGTATTTGCAAGAGTACAAGATACGTCGACAGTATACTTATCTATATACGCCGTAGCAGAACGGTGTTGCCGAAAGAAAGGATTGACATCTAGCTGAGACATGCAGGAGCATGTTGCATGCAAAGAATGTTCCACCGAGGTTTTGGGTTGAATGTATGAAGACGGCGGCTCATGTGATTAACAGGCTGCCACAAGCAAGGCTTGGTTTTATGTCACCATACGAGAAGTTATGGAATCGCAAGCCTGTGGTAAGTCACTTTAGAGTTTTCGGATGTATATGTTATGCATTTGTGCTTGATCATCTTCGCAGCAAATTCGATAAGAAGGCAGTCCGATGCATATTCGTGGGATATGATGATCAACGAAAGGGGTGGAAGTGCTGTGACCCTACAATAGGGAGGTGCTATACTTCAAGGAATGTGGTGTTCGATGAAATGTCGTCTTGGTGGTCACCTCAAGCAGTCAAATTGCCAAATTCACAGCATTTCGACGGAGAGGTCGAAGAAAGGCTGAAAGAATTCGATGAGAATCAGCCTGTTGAAAAAGATGTCGAAGCACAATCACCAGGATCGACAAGTTCATCTAATGAGCATCCAAGGTCGATAGAAGAACTTGAAGAAAATGAGCCTCAACTTCAGAGATCAACGAGGCAAAGGAAGCCGAACCCCAAGTATGCCAATGCAGCATTGACTGAAGATGTTGGCATGGTCGAGCCTTCGACATATGAAGAAGCCTCGAAGAGTATAGAATGGAGGAAGGCCATGGAAGAAGAAATCCTCACACTAAAGAAGAATGAGACATAGGACCTGGTACCGAAACCTGAGGAGGTACGTCCTATTTCTTGCAAATGGGTTTATAAACTTAAAACTCGATTAGACTGGTCAATTAAGAGGTATAAAGCACATCTAGTGGCTCGAGGATTTTCGCAAAAATATGAGGTTGATTATAAATAGACCTTTAGCCCGGTGGCAAAGGTTACCACTGTTCGAGTTCTATTAGCACTTGCAGCAAGCAAGTCATGGAATGTGTGGCACATGGATGTGAAGAATGATTTCCTGCATGGAGAACTCAAGCGAGAGATATACATGGAGCAATCGGATGGCTTCAAGAGCAAAATTTATCCAGAATATGTCTACAAGCTAAAGAAAGTATTGTATGGCTTGAAGCAAGCCCCGAGAGTGTGGTATGGAAAAATTGCAGAATTCTTGTTGAAGAACGATTATAATGTAGCTCCAGCAGACTCGAGCCTGTTTGTGAAGGTAAAAGATGGAAAGGTTACAATTGTGCTAGTTTATGTGGATGATCTCATCATTACTGGAGATGATGAAGATGAGATATGTCGAATTAAAGCCAACCTCTCTGTGCGGTTCCAGATGAAGGAGCTTGGAGAACTAAAACACTTTCTAAGGGCTCGAGATTGATAGGACAAATGAAGGATTATTCCTATGTCAACAAAAGTATGCACGAGATCTCTTAAAAAAATTTGGAATACTTGATTGCAAACCTATATCTACTCCGTTGGATGGGAACGCAAAGCTATGTGCTGAAGAAGGTCGAGAGCAAGAAGATTCGACTATGTATAGGCAACTGGTAGGCAGTCTAATTTACCTTACCATAACTCGGCCTGACATCTCTTTTGCAGTGGGAGTAGTGAGTCGATTCATGGAGAAGCCAAGGAAGCCTCACTTGGATGCAGCCAAGTGTATTCTGAGGTATGTAAAGAAGACTTTTGATTTTGGGCTTTTGTATAAAAGGGAATCATCAAGTGAGTTGGTCGGTCATTGTGATGCCGACTATGCTGGAGATCAACACACAAGACGATCAACTACTAGATACTCGTTTAATCTTGGATTAGCAGTAGTATCCTAGTGCAATAAAAGACAGCTGACTGTGTCTTTGTCTACAACAAAAGCTGAATACAGAGCAGCAGTAATGGCAACTCAGGAGAGCACGTGGCTAGTGTAGTTATTGGATAATCTTCATCAGTCAATAGGTTATTCGACAATATTGTATTGTGATAATCTATCCACTATAAGATTGGCAGAGAATCCAGTTTTCCATGCTAGGACTAAGCATGTGGAAGTCCACTATCACTTTCTGTGAGAGAAAGTGTTGCAGGGCGAGATCAAGATGAAGTACATCATGACAGATGATCAAGTTGCTGATATCTTCACCAAAGGTCTTGGATCTGCAAAGTTTGAAGAGTTTCGAGCTCAGCTTGGTATGGTCGCAAGAACTATCCTTAGAGAGAGTAGTCGGTGAGGGGGAGTATTGAAGATATCACCGCCTATCTCTCGTGACTCTTCGTGTTTGGTCAAAAGGCTATTCAATTTCCAACATAAGTCTTTTCAGCACACATATTAAAGTGTCTTTATTACTATTTATTTAGACATGTCTTTTCATATATCTAAGGTATGTCAAGAGTCGTGTTTTAAGCCTACATATAAACGAATCTTGTAATCGTTTCAATAATGAAGAGTGAAAAGACTTTTCTGCAAATAAAGTAGTGTATTCATCTCCTTCCTTAAGAGCTTCTCTTGTGAGAGTGTTATTAGAGCTGTGCGATTCAGATATTCAATAATGATGACGATGATAAACGTCCGATTGCGTGAAGAAATTGCTTGTAAATGTAAAGGATGTTACTATTTTTTGTGCAAATTGCCGTACATTACACTTTAATTATATATATTGCGTACCAATTTGATTGCTCTAGTTACTATGCATTATATGGTAAATTATATAAATCGGGGCGGTGCATGCATTCTATGTTTTTCTGCCTTTTACTTCTCGTGTTCTTTTCGGGGAAAAATTGATTTGGTTGTCTCGTGCCTCTTTTAGTTATTTTTATGAACCGGTGAGTCATGGTATATGCTACTCGAACTTGATCCTCATCCTAGACTGTTCTCCAAAGAGAGAGAGAGAGAGAGAGAGAGAGAGAGAGAGAGAGAGAGAGAGAATTGAAGCTTTAATATAGAAACGAAAGTTCACTGAATGCAAACTGAAGATATATGTGAACCTGGAAATGATGTTATGTATGTCGGATTTGATGGGATCTTGTCTGGTGATGTTACTGTGTCCCTAGTTTAATATCTTGGCATCTTGCCGATGATCGAGTTTAAATCGTAAAGGAATTTAGCAATGGCACCGAGAAAATTCTGCATTACTTTCCTGGTTCAATGTTTTGTTTTTTGTTTTTTTTTAACCCATATTTGGTATATCAACCTCTGATTTTGAAGAAGGTAATTTATCTAAGGTATTTCATGAGTCTAGGGCTAATCTACTTAATCAGACTAAATTTCCTTTTGCGTAAAAGTTTTTTTTCCTTCAAATATTTCCATGACATATTGAGCAAAAGCATTAAGAAAAGGGCTACGTCTTTCTTTTAGTTCTAGTTGAGAAAACATTCTCCAATAAGTTAAGTTTATATGTATGTGTCTACGTAATGTACATCGCTAGTAATTGCCGAATACAGAACACACTAGCAATCGCTGAAAACAGATATTTGGAACTGGGAAACAATGTACGCAAAACTTTAAAAATTTATTCTAACTAAATTACAATTCGAAATCGACTTCTATAAAATCTCATAATACTCTAAACTATCATTTCCATATAATTACATAACTTTACAACTTTTAGATTGAACCCAGGGATTCAGAATTCACATGGATCCGAATTTACAGCTTGGATATGAAATTTCATCCGATTGGAAGAGTACGAATCCTTAAGGGCGCTACAAAATGGAATTAACCTAGCCTGTCGAAAGTTTTGGAGCATGCACGCAAGAAACCCCTTTTGTTTTTTCTCTCTTTCTCGTTTCTTTGCACTCCCTCTCTATTTTCCTCTTTTCTTCTTCTTTACTTGCCGATTCTTTACGTTTTATGCCCCCATCAAAGCCAGCTAAAGAAAAGAACTAAAGGCTTAGAGAGAAATATGGGAGAAGTGCTGAGGCATGAACTTCCAAGACTCTCGTGGAAACTCGCAACTGATTTTCAAATTGTTCCTTGCTCATCATCAGCTGAAATTCGAAGCCGACGATACATCTGAAATGTAAACCAATGTGACCATAAACGATCATGAACGGTAATTTCCAGATGCCGTTTCGAAACTGTCTGCACATAATGTACGCACCAGGGAGGCCTGCTCTGACTTAGACGCTATTTACTACTTCAAACACAGGTCTGAGTACCCAGGACCGCCGTAAAAGAAATTAACCCCGTAATGAGCATCCTTATCCTTCATCTGCAAATCATAGCACCCGGGGTTCGTCACTATCCTGACAGCATTATCCGCATCTCTGTTCACCAAATCGACGTCAGCATATTGAAGGTTGTGGAAATAGGCCGATTTCCCAAATCCATCAAATGGAAGGTGGCCGCTCCCCATTTGCGTCGTCGTATGACGACCACCGGGCTCCGTGTGACTATCTCTCCGCTCCAAGTTACCCCATCAGCGCCTGTGCTTAGAGTCGTAAAAATTTCTTTGGGATGGTATCCTACGTCGACATTCGTATATCGATGGCCATTCGATCCCAAGTCCTGATGACAATCTCAGATATGATAAAAGACAGAGGGAGGAACTCCCAGTCCAGAATATGAATGGCCTGGTCTGCTTGCCGAAATTAGGAGTCTCACTTACCTGAAACCCAAAAAGAGAGAACACTTCTTTTTTCTCCGGGCACTTCTAGAGCGCAAATAATGCCGATGCGACTTTTTATTCTTGTACTCACCATCCATCCAAAATCAAAAGTATTCAGATTCTTGTTTTGCCCCGGCACAACCCACATCTGAGTGAAACTGACTTCATTGTCCAATGTTGTAGGATTCCACACGTTGACGTTCGCATGCGCTCCGCAGTAAGTGCTGCTGGGCAAAGACACCTGCGCATACTGCTCCATACAATTCGACATCGTATTCATTAACGAAGTCTGCTTCAATGCAGTTAGAGCATCTCTGCGATGTAAATGAACTCAAAGGTGACGGTCTTAAGAACATCTCTTTTCCTTCAGATTGCACGTACTTCATCATGACGGGGAGCTTGGTTCGGGTCAGGTTGGCTGAGCACGCCTTCAGATAGTTCTGCCGCCTTTAACTTCTGGGTTGAGTTCGGTTTCACCTGTATAGTATCGAAGATGAAAGTTTCAGCTTTCGTTAGATCTATCAGAGAAGTATTTACGTCTTCCTACTTTCCTGGATAAAGCCATCTCTAACTGGCTCATCTTCCTGAGTGCTAAAAACAGAAACGTGAACAGGAAAATCACTTAAACCATCAGAATTGGTCTGTATCCCAGAGAATTTTGACTTCTCTTGCGATGGCTACACGCTGGCCTTCAATAGGATGTTGTCTTGTATGGTTGAACGGTTAAACCGCATTTAGGTTGCTCGTCTGGTGCGGTCCATAACATTTCAACAACGCCAGTCTCAAATTAAACTGCATTTAGTAATACCTGGAGGATGTGATTCTTTAGAAGTGGATTATCAAAGGCAGGTTGCTTGAAGATGTCGACGCAATGGATCAACTCGCTTGGATCGTGACACTGTAGCATGCAACATTGCAATTCAATTCCAGCGTTTCACACAGAGTAGACTGTTATGCAGACTAAGATAGTAGAATCTCAGAGAAATAATCGAAACAGCAAACCTCTATGGTTTACACTGTGCCTTTAGGCTTAGCAAAACCCATTGTCTCTTCAGGCACAGGGATTCTTGCTCGAGCAAACCCCTTTCTCGGCATATTAATCATGACACCCAGCAGAAGTAGCAAAGTAGATGAAGTTTTAGCATGACTTGTATTTGCCATCGCAAAACTTATGAAAGCAAGACAAACGAGGTTCTTCGACCTACATATGTATAGTGCTGCATTCAACAATCTTCACTCGATTAGGCAACTAACGGAAGTGTTGGATCTCAATTCCAATTAGGAATGGAAATCTTCTGCTTTGCAACAGATCAATTCGTTTCCATGAAAAGAATGAAATGGAAGGAGAAAAGCAGGACTTGCAGCTATAGAGTCTTTGTATGGGAACTCGGAGTACCAATTGCATCTTGGTTGAGAATCTCATATCATTCCCTTGAATTCACTCCTAATCAGACAATGTTTAAGAAGGAACATTAAGGAATGGAAAGAATTGTTAATGGGCACAGAGCATGCGCAATTTAAGTGAAAATTAAGATGGACTCTCGAGAAAGAATCGAGGGAATAATTCAATAATTTTCCTCGTATACATCATTTCCTTTCTCTTGAGCAATAAGAGTTCCTCATATACATTGTATGCCTCGACTCAAATCACCCTCCTATACTAAAATGCACTAAACTAATCTGACCAGCAAGCACCGTTCGTAGTTCTGCACTGTTGACTAAGCTTCTCGTACACATGTAGCTCCAATTAAGACCAACGGAAAGTAATGCACTAAAAATTGGATGGAAAGTCCCCGTTACTACTAAAATATGTCTCGAGTTTGAGCTATTGAACGAATTTAATCCGAATTGAATTGCAGATAACGTTCAATGGCATATTAAAGATTAAAGATATTATTTCCATATTGAAGATGTGGCCAAGAATGAAAAGTAATATTAACTTGAACATTGTATTTGATAAAGTGTTGTTTTAAAATCTACGGAAATTATCTTCAGCGATATTCAAGTCGGTCAAGGAGGAAAGACATGGAAAAGTCCAAACTTGGACTTGTTGACCAAACCTCACGGAATATCTTCTACTTGTTGAAGTCGGCATTAGGCAAAAAAAGGGCAAAATTTGGAATGTCCAAACATGGACTTTGAAAACCAATATCCGGCCAGCTTGTTTCTTATATATATTTTCACTGCAAGTTGATCAAAGAGAGATATTGAAGCGCCTTTTTTTATCAAGAGTGATTGGCAATGGGTTATTTCGTTGGTTTCATTTATGCAATTACACCACGAGCTTTTATAAGTTAAAACTGATTAAATTCTAATTGTAAGAATTTCTGTATAATTCATTCGTGAGATTGAGAAATTATTTCGCAAGAAATTATGAGTTAAACACTGCATACATTATTAAAAGTAATTAGATAAAAGGAACTAATGAAATATCACTTGTATGGCTTGATGTACAATAAAATTCACTATTGCTCTCCCCGTGGATGTAGGTTTCTATGACCGAACCACGTAAATTTGATATTCTATTTATTTTTTTATTATGTTTATTTTATTGATCGATCGCTTGCTTTCCACAATAGTTACCACAAGAAGAAAATGATTTTCTTTTGGCGAGTAAGGATTATGTTTTTGCACGTGAGAGGAAATGTTCAAGATTTGGTAATATAAAAGAGATATGTCATTAATTGACGGCTAATTGCATTTCATCATCAATGATATACTAGGAAAGTAATGATGTAATTTCAGGTTCTGCCCCACTTTTTTTGCCTATATATATATCCTTTCCCATCCAAAGATGGAAGCCAGAAAAAAAGGGTCAATTTTCATAAAGTTAAAAATACTCATTTTAGAGCAGCCATCAAAATGTCACATACGATGGCAAGAAAGAAACGGTGAATGACTCTCAATTCCTTCTTTTACTTGGTAATGAAACTGAGACCCCACGCTGTCTTTCTATTTCCTCTCTATCGGAAAGACAAAGATAGACAGAGGATTAGAGGGCTTCACGGTGGTGAAGGTAGTGGTCAGAACTTCGGATCTGGCTACTACCGAGTAGGTAGGTATAGTAGCCTCCCGCGCCTGGAGTGAGTGAAGGTGGGTTGAAAGCCCATAATTGGGTTGACACGCTTTACGGCATTGTACTCAATCACAAGTTAACTCAGTTCCTCCGATTGAGTACACTATACCTGTATCCAAATAATTATGTTAATACATAAAATTCCCAAAAAATCCATTGCAAAAAGTAGGCAAAGCTGCAAAGCGTCTCTGCTGATGATCTAGCCCCTCATATACTGAAACATGGAAGAAAATGGAAATGACAATCTTGGCGGTCTAGATGTAATATGCCATCTCTAACATGTGACAGCTTTTCACCATGTCAGTCTGCTAAGGTTTGAGCACTTTCTCCAATGTTTCCGAGCTTTCTCCTTGAAAAGAATAGGACTCGACAAACGCTTGAGCAGGAAATCAACAGATCGCTAGCGTGACTTCGGCCTCGTTCTATCCTCATCTGCATTTGTTGAAAAATGGAGTGAGAAAACTAACCATGCCCTTGGCAGAACTTGTAGGATCTAGCAAGAAAAATGGTCAAGGAGCAGGGCTCAAAAGGAGAGCTAACGATTGGAGATTCTGAGTATGGAAGATGACGTGCACTCACTAGTCCAGATTCTTATTAGCCATTGATCATTTTATGCGTCGAATAAATCTGCACAATCATCCTTCACATAAAGTAGATAGGGAGGCTTGTCTCCCTCGCAAATGCCTGATAAAAAAAAATTGTAAAAAATTGACTAGCGCAAGCTTTATGGCACAACCATTCCATTGTAAGTAATCTGAATCTGATAAGGTTATAAAAGGCGCATAGCTAGTACTTGATGACATCTAGATCTTGAAGAATGCATTACTTCTACATATAAGGTTGCATCATCTTTATGTTTCCTTACTTGTCTACACTCATATACATATTCACAAGAAGGTAAATTATCAGAGAACAAAAATACTATCATTCCAAAAAGGAGCCTGTAAACCAGCATCCCTCACGGGGGCCTCAGATACAGCATTTTCATGCCAGAAGGCTGCATCTGATTGATCGGGCTCAATTGAGTCGGATTGGGCTTCGATCTCGTTTGTAGAGCAATTCCCAGCAAGATGGGAAAGTTCTATGTAATCTGCTAAACATTTGCTGATTGGATCCTTTATGCGGTCACGAACGCTAAAGTTTAGCGTCTATGCCCACTGCGCCGAAAGGCTGGGAGCATACTGATCATCCGTAAAAGTATGTCCCGCATAAACCACCGATGGAGTCGAATTTTATTTAAGATAACCAAGAATGTTTCTTTTGGGGGCATGATTTGCTATTGCACCGGAGATGGTTGTCATTATTGCTTCAACAGATGAAGTTAACTTCCACACAAGAGTATTGCCATATCTTATCTGATTTTTTAGCCTTTTTCGATCAATTTTACATTTAAGAGTTAACTACCTACAGTAAATGTTTTTTTAATTACAGACTACACCTTGTCCATAATGAATACTTTTGTTTAGGGCAAAAGAAGGAGCTGTAGTCAAAAAGTGCGATTATGGCCAAATACTGTCTTTTCAAAATGATTACTAGTTTAAAAGTGAATTTAACATCGGTATGTACATCAAACCATCTTGCAGCACTTCATTCAAAAGCACAAGCGTGATGATACTTAAATTTTAATAACCCATTTAATTACTTATTACATAAAATAAGAGATCCACCTCAACCCCTAAACAAAGATATTAGTTAAAAATTGCGTGTGGATTTTAGAAGCATAGCTTATATTTCATAACATTGATAGTAATAGGTTAATATAGCTGCATTTGAATTGGACCGGCGGTGAATAAATTTGAATGGATGATTCTAAAACTAATTAATAAGTTGTACCGAGCCTATAAGAGTATGGAAATATGGCTAAGCTTATAAAATATCATTAGGTTAAAGTTCGTGAACCATTTATGCCATTTTTCCTTTCGAATAATGCAGTCACTTTTATACATGAGGTGGCATCATCTTTGTCTTCTCCTACTTGTGCGAACGATAGATAAACATGCTTGAGAAAAATTAAAGAAAATTCCCTTTCATCCTTCGTAGAAGGTTGTAAAGTTCGACTTGAGATTCTGCAACGACCATATGATAATATGCTGGTTGACGTGCCACGATTGGGTCCCTTAGAAAACTGATGGCCACGAACAAGCATCATCGATCGATCCTCAACTAAGCAATAAGCATCAACCAACCTCAATTCTTTCAATTTTATATTCGTTAGATAATTATGCAATTTTCCCCGATACGCTTGTTTCTATCTGACAAGAGATTCCATATATATAAAATAATTAATTGTTATATATTTATGTGCAAAAAATTACTTCTTTTCTACTTCTGTCCATGCCATATGCTTAATTGATTTGACTCGATGCAGCTTAGACTTTCCGTAAATGGCACTGTAGCTGGTCATGACATTTGGATTTTTTTTTTTAATGAATTTATATAGTCATCTTACAGGGAAAAATCAATGTATGGCCTGGAACCAGGTAGGAATACGACCTCTAATGTGTTTAAGGCGAATTCATTAACATGATCGATGACACCCATCGTGTGCTGTTTTGTGCTCTAAAAGCCAAAGATGATTTGTCTTTCGCCTTCTGCTAAAATTTAATATATTATCTAGATAATGAGTATATTGTGAAGATTTCAAGTAATAAATTTTGATTCTCATAGAGGATTAAGTTATCCATCTACCCAATTAATAACGAAGCATATAAGTTTTATGCATTTTGTTCTCTTCTAAAAGATGGTCATGGCAATAAGTACTTGGCTCAAGTGCAACATATTCCATATTTGATTACGCCTTTCGTTCAAAATAATTTTGAAATCGGGCTTGCCATCTTTTGTGTAAATTCTTAGTTGAATCATGAGATTTGATCCTCGTTTATTTTACAAGTTGATTTCATTATATAAGTATCTCAAATCTGCATGAAACTTGTGACTACACAAAGAAAATGGTTCATATGGAGTCGTATAAACAAATCAAGTTAAATGTCCAAGAATGTAAAAGAAAAAAGATTAATCAAGTTGAATATCATAAAATGTAATTAAAAAAATGGTTAATACCACAAAAAAAAATCCAAACTGATATGCTTATGATAAATTTACAATTCATTTATATTTCAATAAATTTTAGTAATATATGGCTTATGATAAATATATTAGTTGTTAGTTTTCATTAAATTTTACGGTTAAATTATTAAGTTGAATAACATATGGTAATTGATGAGTACATCAATTTGAGGTTTCACCGTTCATTTGTTATATGTATATCAGTTTGTGGCTTTTTGTATAATTTAACTGAAAATTAATGGAAAGTAAATTTTTTACAAATCCATTAGTTTAAGGTATAAGTATGCAAGTTTGACTAGTTTGAAGTAAATTTACCACATGTGTATATCACTTCAAGATACTTCGCAATATTAAAAAAATACACATGTATATAAAAACATAAAGTAAAAAATAAGAGGAGAAGAGAGAAAGTCGTGGCATGCAGGGGAGGTGGAATTATTACCAAGAGCGAGAGGGGGCCCACCTCGCGCGCGCTCGACACGTGTCTTTCTCACTCATCCCCCGACCCAACCTAGACGAGAGAGAGAGAGAGAATACCGAACAGATCTCTGCATCCGCTGTCCCGTGCGCGGGGCGGGGGGCTGCGCTCCGGTACAGCGCGCTCCGCTGCGCCGCTCTCCCCCTGGGACTGATGGGGTTGCGCCACGTGTCGTGGGCCCCCCCCTCGGACGTTTTGACGGCAATCCGAAGCTAGACGATTCTCCGCCTCGTTGGCCCGATCGGGACTCTTTCGACGGTCCCGATCGGGCCCAGGAATTCGCGGGGGGGAGGGAATGATGTCCGCCCCACCGCTTGCTTTGTTCGCACGCAAGCCTTTTCTCCCCACCCGGCTCCGGCTCGGCGGCTCCCTCGCGGCTTAATCGCGGATTATTAGGCGGCGGCTTAGGCTTTTTGACGGGAGGCCTGGCCCGAGCCGAGCCGACGGAGCCGATGGTCCGGGCCATTTTTTTTTTTCTTTTTTGAGCGATATTAATTGTGCGATGAAGACGTTCCTTTTCTCGCGGAGCATATCGGCCGGGACCAAAATCCTAATTTAGGCCCTGGAAAGTGGACCGGGCGATCGAGTGGTGCTGAGGAAAGTGGGGAGAAAAGGGTTTGACCATTTCGGTCCACATTAGCGGCTGAAACCACGTAAACAGTAATATGGGTAGTAACTAGTAGAAATTCCTGTGCGCCCCTTTTCACGACTTTAGCGACGCGGAGCCACTTGTATTTAGGAATTTTCTCTCATTTATTATGATGTAATTTCATCCGTGATAAGAAAATAATGACATTCCTTAACTTTTGTTAACGAAAAAGGCAAAAGACCGACATGACATAATATAAGGACGTCGTTTAATCTCTTAAGAATAAGTACTTTAAATTCCGACGCCGACATCATTCGAAATCTAGTATATGAGCTAACTTTCCTTTCTTATCCGGCGTCGTGTGCTTTGTTGAGTATGATTAGAATATTAGCCGATGTCAAATGCAGTCCACACTCGTGAAGTGTGTTCCATAATCCCTTCTTGTCCGAATTCAAAAGAATTAATAAGATGGCGAGGCTAATAAAATATTGGAGAGATGAAATGATAGATTAAGGCCAAATGAAGACACATGCCATCATTCGAGTTTGACATTTTCGTTCCGGTGGGAGGGAATAATTGCGCGGGGATGATCAGTGCGCGCAAGAGAACAAAAGCCCCGTTTCGTGCCTATGTTGGAGGATCTAAAAGTCTAAAGAATCGATTTTTTCTCTAAACCCGCTGTTGGGTCGATAATTGCTTTAAGGTCGGCTGGCCTCCGCCCTTTTCTTGATTAGCGCATATGCGGTCCCTGTCCAGATCGACGATGGAAGGGAGAAAGCTCTCGACTTTTTGGCCATCTTTTGGAATATAATAAATTCCATTATTCTCTCTCTAGACAGCCTTCTATTTCAAGTCACACTCTGCCCTGGTTTTATCTCACGCGGACATGGAAGCTTGATCGCCTCCTCTTTCTCTCTCTCTCTGCCGGAGACTTCGCAGAAGGGCTGCTTCTTTCCTGCAGCGTACGTCTGTCTGTTGTTTCCAGAAACCAGTAGCTGTTTCTTCTGTGCTTTTCCTTTTTTGGGTTTGTGAAGTTCTTGAAGAATGGTCTGGTTAGGATCGTGGTGCTGAACATCTGAAGTGCTGTCGGTGGCTGGAGGTTCTTGTGGGTTTCGGTTCTTGGGGGAGCTTTGATTCTTGATTTTGCTTGCTGATATTTGGTGGCGTTTCTCTTTCGTTTGGAAACCCATATGTGAATCCACTGTCTGAACGGGAGAAGAAAAAAATCTAATCTTCATCTTGTCCTCTTGCCACCTTCTCCCTTTACACACTTCGCCGCTTCACATAGCGACTTGAGGGAAGCTCGCCGCTTTCTTCCCGAATCCTCCCAATACCCTCTTCATTCGCTCCAATCCCAAATCCTCTCCTCTTTAGCTGAACCTAGCCGGGCCAAGATTCAGCTCCGCACATACCCTTTGAGCTCTAGCTCGCAGATTCACTCTCAAAATCGAGTCTTTTCGGCCTGAGAACCGCCGATTTCGACCATTTTCGGTGCCCAGAGCTCTCGTGACTTGAACCCTTTTTTGTATAAGTCTCGCTTGAGAAGGAGGTGAGAAAAATGCAGCAGGACCCGTCATCGCTATTTCAGCCCACGACGAGGCCTCAATTCCCGGATCAAGAGCAGCTGAAATGCCCGCGCTGCGATTCCACCAACACCAAGTTCTGCTACTACAACAACTACAACCTCTCCCAGCCGCGCCACTTCTGCAAGAGCTGCCGCCGCTACTGGACCAAAGGCGGCGCCCTCCGCAACATCCCCGTCGGCGGCGGTACCCGGAAGACCGCCAAGCGGGCCTCCTCCAAGTCCAAGCGCCACAATGCCGGGTCTGGTTCGGACGGGGGCGCGGACCACCCGCAAGCCCCTGGGTCGAGCCAGGCCCACAGCCGGACCGCCGAAGAGGCGTCGCAATCTCCGCCGCCAGGCTTCGTCGGGCCGACGTTGGATCTTGATCCGGCCCGGTTTTACGGCTCGCCATCCGACCTGGAAAGGAGGATGCTTGATGTGTCCGGATCCTTCAGCTCCCTCCTGGGGACGAGTGGGCCATTCTTGAGCATCTTGGAGGGTCCGAATTTGAACGCCTCGGGAGCGAGCAGCATGGTGCGGTTCGGGGGGCTCGGGGACGAAGTGAAACCAGGTCATGGCCACGTCCCGGGGTCGGCTCGCGAGCCGGGCGCAGCGGCGGACGGGGCCGAGAATTTCATGGACATCCAGAACGGGGATGCGGGTTGCTGGACAGGCGGGAGCGGATGGCCCGACCTCGCCATCTATACCCCGGGTTCGAGTTTTCACCGATAGAGAGAGATAGAGAGATTACTACTAAAATTTGGTCGATTGTCTATTCCTTTTGTTTTCCTATCTCTTCCCTCATTTATCTTCACGGTGACGAGTTTCCTGGCATCGGAATGTAGATGAGAAAACGGAAGAAGGTACATTACACACCTTAGTATATACCACTAAAACATATGATCATAGGTATGCTTTGGTCTTGGATTATGTTGTAGCCCCTCTTGTGCTGGATCTATGTTGTCCCCACGACTTACTTATGTGACTGAATTTACAAACTACAGTAGGCTTGTGATATAGGGTGTGCTTTGCACTTGTAGTGTTCGACTTTTTTACCAAGAAGAAGAAGTGATGTTGAATCCATTGCAAGAGAGAGGAAGGAATGCAAGCATTTTGGCATTTTGCTTCTGTGCTTTTTCTTTGGGAGTTCTGCAAGTCATTCTTACAATGTGGGGGGTGATGATTCGAGATGATGAGAGCATGTTCTGACTGAGATGATGAGGTGGGACTGGGAGTGGGTGAAAGATATGGGAAGTGGGGGGCAACAGGAGTCTCTTGGTTTCTGGTTGAATGGATTTTGCGGTTTGTCTTGTAAAGCATGGACAAAGAACTGGTTGTGATCTCATTGGATATTATTTTATTGCGCGGAAGTTTCTATCTTTGTCGCCTCTTTTTTTATTTCTGTAAAGTAGTGGCGAAATCGTCCAACACTCCCTTTCACCTTCTAAAACGAGTCAAAATGCAGATTTGGTTTTTAGCAATGGAAGAAGAAGGTGCTCTGGCATGGCTCTTCTTCTTGTTGGATGATAGCGTTTCCTCTGTACTATATGACGATATAGAGCATTGGCTCGTGCAATTCCTTTTGAAAAACTTGTGTGAGGGATAGGGATTTAATGACAAATCTTCCGTGAGCTCCGACGACTAATCAGATATATGACGAACTCCTCGTTTCAGGTATACCTAATCGGTAGGCCCGTGCAGGCTTGGACAAGCCAAGATAATAACAAGCCGGGGCTAAAAAGGAAATCGCTTACTTAAGTTCGTCTATTTCGCCTTTGAGCCCGTTCAATAATCTATCGATGTGGTAACATATTAACATGTTGCGTAACAGCATTTTAGAAACTGTCCACTGGGTTTCAAGTTGTTGAGGGTTTAAAATGTGTACCATTGAATATAACTTCATTGCACTCTTCTCACAATTAAATAAATTAGGAGGGAGTTTGTACGTTAATGTGAAGCGAGCACCTTCCAGAAGTGGATGGTGGTCCTCGCGGCAAGAAATGAAAATTGAACGGTCGATACATGAATGGCCGGAAATTAGTTGAGAAAATTGAACGGTCGATACGTGAATGGCCGGAAATTAGTTGAGCATGCATGGTGAAGGAGGTGGCTAGATACAGTTTGGTTTAGAGGTAGAAAAGCTCGACTTTTTTTTATTTCTGGCGTGATTGCGTTCTATCTTACTTCAAGCTAATTAACTAGGATTTGTACACAATTTTCCGTGAAAAATGAAGGAAGAGTTAGCGACTCTAACGAATTTAATCTTGCTCATGTCAAGGCAAAAAGAAAGGTGGATTCCCTATAGTTGATAACAGAGTATCTTCTTTACTCGATTTATCACTTAGTAATCCTTAAGGAAAAGACTAGGAAAAGTGAGACTCTAAAACTTTGAGTTTGTGGAGTGGCTGCTTGAGTTGATTGGCATAAGTAAAGTCAATCCTTGCATGGCTCATTCCTCTTTGATGCGACGGTACCGTTGAAAGCACCACTTGTGATTTGAATCGTCTCATGTGATCAAGTACATTTCTTTTGTTAATACGAATTTTAAGCGAACGAATCAACAGACGACACATTAACCGACCCAAAAAAGAGGGAAAAAAACAGACCACACCTTTTTTTTTAAGGATTCATGCAAGACCTTGTCTTGTCTGAAGAACCCGATGGGCAATCCTTTGTCCCATCAAGCCCGACGGTAAAGCCCCTTGGACCTCCGTACCCGACGGTAGAGCCCTTGGACAATCCGATGGAAATTCTCTAGGGGCATGAAACTGAGGGTCTGTTTATTTGCGTTTCTTTTTTCTGTTTACGAACACAAATCTTACTTTTTTGTTCCTGAAAACAAGAAAAAAATAGAAACGCGTTTATTTGCGTTTTTGTTCCAAATCGATTTTTTTGTTCTCGAAAACAAATTTGAAACAGAAACGTTTCTTATTTCTGAAACACTTTGGAGAAACAAATTTTCTCTCTCTTCTTTCTTTTTTTCTTTTTTCTTTGGCCGATCGCCGGCCTCGACCATGACTGGCGACCGGCCGTTGAGGGCTATCGAGGGCTGGCGACCTCGCCGGAGCGTCGCCGGCCCCAAGCGAGGTCGAGCATCGCCGACCCCTGGCGAGGCTCGGCCTCGCCTTGGCTGGGCGAGCTTGACCTCACGCCAGCCAGTGACGCTCGGTCTCACCCAACCACGGTGAGGCTCAGCCTCACCGAGGGCCGCCAAGCCTCGCCATGGCTAGGTGAGGCCACCAGCCCTCGTCAGCCAGTCGCCGACCATAGCCAAGGCCGACGACTGGCCAAAAGGAAGAAAAAAAAAAGAAAAATAAGAAAAATACAATAAAAATATTAAAAAATTAAAAAGAACACAAATTTACCAAATGTGTTTCTGTTCTTTTTTTATTCCAGGAATAAATTTACCAAACGCGTTATTCTGTTCAAAAATTGTTCCCCGAAAAAGAAATAGTTTTTTTTTTATTTTCGTTATCCGAAACAATTTTTGAACGTAAACATTACCAAACGCATCTTGAATAGCCCGTCCTATCTGGTCAACGGGCAAAACATCCTCCGTCCATTAGCCTAGCACTCAAGGGAGGGAATAATTGCTTATGAAGTCTTGAATTTATTGTGCAATAGTTAATCAAGTTCTAGACATTTCAATTCGATCAATTTAATTCTAAATCTTTTCGATGATTTATTAAGTTTTAGTTGAAAATCGCTAATATAAATATCGGTGCTAGCATGAATAAGTTTTATAATTTTTTAAAAATTTTCCGATTTCGTTTCTCTTTTTTCATTTTTTTTAATTTTTTAATTTTTTTCGTTAGTTGGTCTTGGTCCGTGGCCTTCGCGATGATCAATGGAGGTCACCTCCCATAGGAATAAGAAAAAAAGAAATAGAAAAAGGGAAGAAGAGGAAAGAAAAAAAGAAAAAAATTCGGAGTTCTTCTAAAAAATAGTTCATGTTATCATCGGTTGTGTCATGTAGAATGATAAGTGTCCATGTGAGCACTTTTTCAACTAAAATTGGTGGAAAAAAACTACATTGACAAATGGTCAAAAAAGTTTATGACTAAGTTGATTAAATTAAAAAGTCGAAAATCGAATTGATCACAATACAATAGTTTTAGAACTTTCTAAACGATTTCCCTTAAAGGAGACAAACAAGATATCTTGGTTGTGATAACCCGACAGGTCGAAATTGCCTAGAGCTCCGGTCTCTCTCTCTCTCTAGGAAACTGTCCTTATTCCTTAATTAGAGGTGGCATAAGCATCGCCCTCATAGAACTCTCATCGGAAACCTATTGAGGCACCGCCCAAGGACCACAAATTTACTAGTTCCCTTCGCGTATAAGTAAGTCAGCCTATAATTATGCATTAAGAGTCCGTGTACACTTTCATGTGACCCATTCAATTCTAGCTCTATTACTATTTCCTCGCACGCTTTCTGACTTAAGCATCAGAGGGCCAATCCGATTTAGAAATCCGGAGTCGATTTCGTGGATCTTATCCCAGAAGGCGAGCCAAGTTAGACGTCTATGTCTGGTTTAGGTGGAAGAGATTAGAGGGAATAACGTTGGCTGCGAGATTACAAGCAGTGGCTCCAATTCAAGTTTGGACTATTTGACTTTCGAGGGGATTTTGCTTGGCTGCGAACGACTACTGTTCGGAGCGGCAGGGAACTGCGACTTGACTTCCTTCTCCAACGAATGAGGGGTCTGTATCGATGTGGACATGAACGAATTTTTGGCCTTTCCAACTACATTCCATCCCTATCAAAACAGTAACTTATATTTTAAAAATGATTTATCATTGTTTGCCGAATAAGTAAATACTCGAGAACAGAAGTATCATCTTCTTCCATGGCGATCGGGTTACATGCTACTGATGACTTGCTACTGTAAATTGAATCACATTCCAACATCGAGTATGCGATATGAAAAGTGGGTTCGGTCTCACTTTCTCAAACTTTCCTTAACTACCCCAGATAGGATAGTGGAAAGATTTTTTTTTTTTAAATATATAATTTGCATATATTTATTTATAGATTTTTGTTTCTTCCATATGCTTACATAACGGAGTGAGTGATATTGTAGTAAGTCGTAAAAGATTTTATGATAAATTTTTTTTATAAATTCATGATAAGGCTGAGGCACAAATTAGGATGCCTATTTAAGTGTGATTAAACTCATGTTAATAATAGAGGCTTATTGTTTCTAGAAAAGAAGCAAAAATTGGAGATCAATGTGCTTGATCCTCTTGTGTGGGCCTAACCTGCTGGTCACAGGCCCAATCCACACATGCTTTAAAACTCTCTAGAATTTTGGGCTCGGTCCCACCATCTGTCCTTGATATTCGATTAGATTATTATTTTTTGAAAAATAACACGCAGCCACCGAATGGCTAGATGTGCAATGTGATCACTATAATGTGACCTCTAAACTTTTGAGATAAACATTCAATTTAGTCTTTAAATTCTATGAAAATGTTCAAATTCAAGGATAATATTAAACATTTTTAAATATTAAATATTTGTTTATTATCTAAAGACTAAATTGAAATTGTATCATAAATTTAGAGATCGCATTAAATATATTAAAAGTTTAGAAATCACATTTTATATTTAATCAACGTTTGGGATTACGTTAAAAGTTCACGAACTATACGTCGCACACCTAATCCAAGTTCAAGGAGAAAATTACTCCGTTTTTTTAATAGCCTTGACACCCTACCTATCTATTAGAGAATTATACTACAGTGAAGAAATAGAAGTATGAGTTAATTTGAGAAAATATATCCAAATCATTAAAAGATTCATTCCAAAATATTGAGTTCACGAGAGGACTTATACAATTATATAGTTTTGACGATTTCAATTTATCTTTTAATCCATTATTTAAAAAATACATGGTTATTGTTTATTGTTAGATATTAATGTGCATATCACTCGAACGTTATGGTACAAATTTGGAATTGAAAGTGCCGATAAATTCCATATATATATCGAAATTCAAAAGGTTACAATTTTTTTAAGTCTTCGAAAAAACACGAGGGTTCGTTTACGAAGATTTCGCCGAATTCAGAGCCCAAAAACGGAATATCTCGATTCTCCAGGGGCCGACATAGAAAGATCGAAAAACTTTAGACCAGAGAGAGACCCCTTCTCTCTCCCTCCTTGCGGCTCTCTCCGATTTCTCTGCATCTCTCTCTCTCTCTCTCTCTCTTCGGTCCGAGCTCGATTCTTCCATGGAAGCATGCGCGGCGCGCTCCTCCGCGTAGCTGAGCACCGCTAACGAGGCGAATCGCGCGAACTCTCCAGTGACGAAGCAATGTTCGGAGCCTCCTCCAAGCTCGGCCGCGGCGTCGGCGGCGTCGGCGGCGGCGGCGCCGGCCGTGGCGGCGGCGGGGGCGGGGGCGGCGGCGCGGGCGGGGCGAAGCGGTTCCCCGCGCCGCAGCCCTCGCACCGCCCCTCGGGCGCCCCGGGCGGCGGCGGCCGGCAATCCCTACCGGGCGCCGCTGGGCAGCGGAATCGCGGTTCTGGCTCTTCTGGCCCTAATTCAGGCCAGGCCGCCGCCGTGGAGGAGACGTTCAGCCTCGTCTCCGGGAACAACCCGCTCACGTTCGCGATGATCATCCGGCTCGCGCCCGATTTGGTGGAGGAAATTAGGCGCGCGGAAGGTCAGGGCGGTAACGCGAGGATCAAGTTCGACGCCAACCCGAAAAATCCATTGGGCAATGTGAGTTTCTCCGTTGAATTTGGTGATAGCTTAGTTATGATTTGCAATTGGCTTTTCTTATTTTGAATTTGAAGACTGTCGTTAGGCTTGAGGGATCACTTGCTTGTCGGCGTTCTGATTGAGGCGTAGCTTGATGTTCTGAATTCGGAGGCATTCTATGGATGGCTGTGATTGCGGTCGATTTGTGGTTTATGTTCATAAACCCGTGTTTGGCAATTAATTGGGCATGGCCAATAATCGTGTTGAGCGGTGTCTGATGAGGCTCCTGGCAGACTTGCTTCCTGTTTTGCGTTCTTAACGTGTTTTTGATAGTCGTGCAGTAGGTGATTTGATTTGAGGAGCACATTTTGGCCCTCGCAGTCTGTAATCTGTGTAAAGGTCAATTAGCTAGTGGAGGAAACATGCCTGAATGAATGGAGGATGACAACTGATTGTTTAAAGGTTTCCGTCTCCACGCCTTGTTTGTTTTTAAATAGGTCCTCAGATTTTAGTGTCATTTTGTCCATCACTGGAATGATATGAGTGATAACCCCATGTTGCAACAAGAATTGGATAGCTTTAATCCGTGGCTGCATGCCTTGTAATACCATTTACCCATGTACACAATCAGCGCTTAGAAACAATACTGAGTACGGAATGGCCCATTTTAGTTTCATAGTGTAGTTTTGAATTTCTTACAGAGTAGAGGGGCCCACTCTTATTTCATAATGATTAGCGTTTTTCCCAAAACATTCCAAATGGATCAGGTGATCAGCTTTATAGTCAGTTCTATTCCTTGAGTTGAGACTATGAGAATTCGAGGCATATTCTTATTCATGCCGAAGATGCTTCAATTCTTTGCCCATAACAAGATAAGCCAGCGTCATCTGTCTAGAAAATGAGATGGTTGGGCTCATGATACTTCTCTGCTTGTCTGGGACTTTTACATCTATTATTGTCCATCCTTTTACGTTTCTAATTGATTTTTTTATTCGGTTATGCTCTCTAAAGTTTCATATGTCATCAGGTCATTGATGTGGGAGGTAAGGAGTTCAGATTTACATGGTCACGCGAGTTTGGTGACCTTTGTGACATATATGAAGAAAGGCAGAGTGGTGAGGATGGAAATGGTCAGCTTGTTGAATCTGGTTCTGCCTGGCGCAAGTTGAATGTGCAGCGGGTCTTGGACGAGTCAACTAAGAACCATGTGAAAATGCGGTATGAAGAAGCTGAACGGAAGCTTAACGCACGAAAGTATGTCCTTGAGTGTGAATACGTCTTTAGATTGTTGACATTGTTTCGGTGTTCACATGCATCAACATGAAAAGATGCATCAATGGACATATTCACCTCTTAATTTGTGATTTCACCATATTTAGTAGTGGTGAAATTGGTTGTACAGGGAGGAAGGACATGGGCCTGCTTTCAACTATGGCTCAAATCCTTTCAAACACAATACTTTTGATTGGTGCATTGCAAATGAAGAGAACGACGAGCATGATGATTGCTGTCCATATTTCCATGCTACTGTCCTCACTTTTCTTGTAGAACATAATTAGCGTGATTTGTGATTGCTAGTTTCTATGTTAAGAATGCTTTGTTTATAACCATGAGCTTTTGCAAGTTGGGCGTTATCTTGGCAGTTTCAATGATTCTCTTTCCAGTCATCCATGAAAAACGTATTTGATTATGGCATTGCCACTTCTGATGGCATTATCTTTTGGTTGAGCACACATTTTCATCCAATGGTCCCCTGTATTTGCATTAATGCATTCCGAGGCATTTTACATGTTATAAAATTAAATCGTACATCAAGAAGTATGCTTCTTTTCCTTGTCATCAGTTTTGCTGTTATTCATGTTTAGCGATACATCCGTAATTAAAGAAAGGCTAATTCTCTATTGACTCTTCTACTGGTGACAGGGCTATTATCCTTGAACCCGGAAACCCGTCTATGAAGAGTCAAATAAAGCAATTAGCTGCTGTTGAGGGTAAGCTTTTGCACTAAAGACAACATATTACTTTTGTGTAGTTTTTCTTATTGCTAGGCTAAAGCTTCTAGACTATTGATTTTGCACATCGTTTACTTCATACATAATGAAGTGAGATCTCTTTCACTTTCAATGGTGCACACTTGTCAATATTCAGGAGAGTTTTAAGGACGAGAGCTGCTTGAACTTTTGTAGTGGAACTTGCATGTACTTAGCAATTAAGGGTTGTCAGAGAGAATAGAACTTAAGTATATGATGCTGTTGAGTTGTCATCTTATTTTACCGACACTTATTGGGTTTTAGTATAGTATAAGGAAGCTGGTAATTTGTTTTGCAATATCTTGCCTGAGTCTTCTAAATGTAGCTTCCTCAGATTTGACTGAACGCTGATTGTATTTTTCTGTGCATATTATGTACTACAATTAAGCATGATAATATTCCACGTGCTCTGCTTCCAGTTAACCCACGAAGGATGCCTTTTATGCAAAAGAAAGAGCTGCCATTCAAGAAGCAGAAAGTTGGTCCATCAAGTGGTGAGTGTGGTTATGAGAATGGTTCTTTCAGTCAACAATCTCAAACCTGATATACATGGATATATTTCATATCCATGATTAGCCTTTTTCTTTAGAATCTCCTTTTCATGATTATAAGGACATTTAACCCACATCTATTTAACTATTGCCCCAGTTCCTGTTGGCGGCCCTCCTAAATCTGCCTTTAAATCAACTCCTTCTATGACTTCAAAAACTGCTGCAAAGGGTAGAAGTTCATCCTCACCTCTACCATCCCCACCTGACCAATCTGGTGCTTCGACACCTCCGTCTGGAGCTGCAAGCAATTCTAAGAAAAATGTGGGCTTGGGAGATACTGTGGACGCTGAATTGATGAAAAGAGATAGCATCGACACATGTGAGAGGAACCCAAGCAAAGTTGCCAGGGCAGTGGAGGAAAGACCAGCTCGTAGTTCTAACTTCGGTGATAGGTCTATGGATTTGCAGAGCATGTTAATCAGTTTACTCAAAAAGAATCCTAAGGGGATGAGCCTGAAAGTAAGTGTACTGTGAAAACCTGTTGATTCTATTTAATCAAGGAGAATCCTAAGGGGATGAGCCTGAAAGTATTCTGATTTGTGGGTCGATAAGAAGTTATAAGACCTCCATAGCTTGGATTAACTTATTTCAAATTGCACATTTCGAGACATCTTAGTTTATGCACATAGTTTCCAAGATTCCTTCTCATTGCAGTGTAACTTGTATCTTGCAGGCCTTGGAGAAGGCGGTTGGAGACACAATTCCAAACTCTGGAAAGAAAATAGACGCTATCATGAAGAAAGTATGTGCCTAGACCCTTGGATAATCTTGTCTGGCACAAGTGGCAATCTAATCTCCTCTTTCTCTTTTGACCCTCAGATTGCAACTTTTCAAGCTCCAGGGCGATACTTGCTGAAGCCTGAAGTTGACATAGACAGCTTCAAGGGGCCTTCACCTGGAAATGGAAGGTATTGAGTAGCTGTCGATATAAAACAATATTTCGTTGGGGGACTTGATAAGTTTCACTTTTGCTTCATCTAGAGTGGAATGTTTTCTCCTGATCCCGGGAAGATTCTCTACAGTAGAAATGTTTCCGGAATTCAGGGACCATTGTGTAAAGTTTGTTTGTTTCGTTGTCAGCTACCGATCCGTCGATTAGTTGAGGAAATAAAAGGGCTTGATTTTTCAGATCTAAAATTTACATGTACAAACTATACTATTGCCAAGAGTAAATCTTTAGTTAAAGAAAATAAAGGAATCTGAAATTTCAAAGGCAAGGGAATTGACTTGGATGTGTTATATATAGTGTTAAGTCCTTTTACATAACATTCAAGTAATTATATCTGTAATGCACATCATGGTTTGCCAGCTCTCCCGAGGACAATTACAACCAGAGATCAGCTGCTGAAGAAGGTCTGGATCAAACATCTGTACCGGGGCCTACTCTTATTGAGAATGCACAACAAGGTCAAGTACTTGAAAGATCGAATTCTGCAGTGGAAGATGGACTAATTGATTCAGAAACGGTAGATATTGAGCAGAATTCACCGGACATTTTTGGTGATAAGAAGAATTCTGACCATAGTGAAGGGCGGGCTGGCAGTTCTAGTGACAGCGGGAGTGACAGTGACAGTGAAAGTGGTAGCAGTGATAGTAGGAGTGGTAGTGGAAGTCCTAGTGGCAGCAGGAGCAGGAGTAGAAGCCCTGTTGGTAGTGGGAGTGGGAGTAGCAGTGATAGTGAGAGTGATGCTTCCTCCAACAGTAAGGAAGGGTCCGATGAGGATGTGGACATCATGACAAGTGATGATGACAAAGAACCCAAGCACAACTTTCAAGTGTCGGAACCCGTGCTATCCTCTTTACCTCACGAAGATAGGGCTGTGCAGGATGAATTTGGTGACAAACAGGAGGAACATAATTCTAATGTACTTTACAGACAGAAAGACTTGCCTAACGATGGCCAGGACATTGAAACAGATGTGAATGAAGATCTCATGGGAGATGTAAATCGCATTTCACCTAATCAGGAGGAGCTTCAAGAAAAACAGAGTTTTATTGGAAGTTTGTTTGATGAAAGAAGAGAGATGCTTGAGGACAGCTTTAGACGCGAACAGTCAGACAGCTCCGACAGAATTGCCCATAGATCGAGAAGGGGATATGATCTGCAGCACTCCGATGTCAAACGGGATCGAGTCAAAAGGTCAAAAGGTCAACGGTTGGCTCAACCTTCAAGTCCTGGGGGCAACTTTCCTCAGCATATGAGCCCTCCAATTTTATCTCCTGGTAGGCCAACGGACGATCCCTTCAAAAGCCCTGTCCCCATTGATGGAACTGACAGGGATGTGATGGCCAATCCTGGCTTTCAAAAGGCACCAAGCCAGACATTTCCTGGAAAATCCACTTTGCATTCACAGCAAACAGGACGCAGGTCGTCTGATCAAGGTCTTCGTGGATCGACCCAAAATACTCCAAGAAGACCCAACAAACGTTCTGAGAGCTTGGACCACGATCAAAGGTTCTCGGATAAGAGTTCCACTGTGCAAGAAGGGCTTACATCTCAAAAAGATAAATCTGGTAAAGATGCTTATTCTGAAGGTTTCACTCCCGAGAAGGTGTCAAAAGGTATGAAGGATGGTCTAAGTGGAGGCAAACATTCTTTGTCCGCTGGCTCTTTACATAGTGAGACAATTGGAAAGCCAAAGGACATTGAACCGAATTTAAATTTGCACACAGGATCCTTGCCAAAGGATTATAGTAGGAGTTTTAGCGACAGATCCTCTCCAGCTAATGTAAGAGGTGCCATGCTCCAAAGGGAGCTTTCAGACTTGGAGTTGGGTGAATTACGTGAACCAGTGCCAGAGGAGGCACCTGTGAAGAAGCAATTTGAGAGGAAAGGTTCATTTAAGCAGCCTGAAACCAAATCAACCAATTCAGATAGCTGGAAAACAGACTTAGGTAAAGGAAAACCTCCTGGAATGCCATCTGCAGACTCAGGAAAGCTGTCTCCGTCCAATTCAAGTGCTAGAATGTCAAAAAGTTCTGAGGGCTTCTCCAGAAAAAGGTCCCGAGATGATGAATTGGCAACATCCATCCCACAAGGTTCACAATCTCAGTTGCAACAGTCCTCAAGGATAGATCATGCGGAAATTGCTGGACCATTGATTAAAACCTTCGATGTAAGTAAATGCAGAAAGAACGAAACGGGAGAAAGCCAGGTTACTGCTTCAGAAGAATTTGGAAAAAGTCAAAAAGTAGCATCGGCTAATGGGTCACGACAGCCTCATAAAAAAAGGGGGCAAGTTTCTCACTTTTTAAGGGAAAGTAAAATACAAGCATCCAGTACAGCGGGAAGCATGATGAATGGACAGAAGGATGTCATTTCAGCTCCTAATGGTGGCCAGAAAAGGAGAGAATCGTCTTCTGATGAAAGTAGTTCTTCTTACTCAAAGTATGAGAAGGATGAACCGGAGCTCAAGGGACCGATAAAAGATTACACCCAGTGAGTTGCTGTTTAAGTACTTTGATGAGTTTTTCTTTTCCCCTTGTCTTTTTGCCAAATGTTGATTATTTGTGTCCTCCCATAAAACATATGGGCGTACTATTTGGTGTCTAACTCAAGTTGTTATGTTATGTTAGGTACAAAGAATATGTGCAGGAGTTTCGTGACAAATATGATAGTTATTGTTCATTAAACAAGTTACTGGAGAACTACAGGTGTTTTGATAAATCCTGTTCATACTTGTGTACTGTTTTCTGATTTCTTTTGCTCGCTTACCTTATAAGAGAACTTAATACCCGTTTCATGTAGGAATGAATTCCAGAAAATGGGAAAGGACCTCAAGTTTGCGAGAGGGAGGGATATGGAGAGATACAATAACATTTTGGCACAGTTGAAGGAATCCTACAGGCAATGTGGAGAGGTATGATCTGATCTAGCTTTCATGTTGATTTTGGCACTTGACTTTTTTTGTCTATACTGCCAAGAAATACTGTCTTCTCTTTGCCATGATTTACTCCTTCCATTGTAACCAACTTAATTTGTTTGTTATGTGATTGTGCTTCACTTTGACTTGGTAAACATTTTCTTGGTAGTTGAATAATGTCATTATGTCTTGTATCGCCTTTGAAATTCAAATAATGCTAGTGCCTGAGCTTCCAACATCCAACTTCATTACGTGACTAGGGGCATCATCATACATATAGAACGGCATGTAATTGCTGAATTCTGGGATTGCTGGTCTATGAATGATGTTTTGGCATTGTGGCAGCTGTCCTCTTCATGTTTGAGTTATGATTTACTTGGTACTTTCTCTTCTCTTTCTATTTTTTAGCTAATCTCGTCATGCATGTGCCAAAGTTTGTAAGATGACTTCTTAATATTGTATGGGAAATTGATTGTTTGTTGGAGCTTAGAAGAAAATATACTATTTCTCCACTAATTACATTGTTTCTGTGGTTTAATAATTTTTAACTTGCATTGTCTTCACTTGCAGCGACACAAGCGGCTAAAGAAAATATTTATTGTGCTTCATGAAGAACTGAAGGTAATATTTTCATAACACGAGAAACTTAAATTCATGACACTAGTGAAAACCCTCTCTAGTCACATTCATTCGTTTTGTCATTGTGAAATGGGTTAGGTTGGTTACTCTTTTCTTTGGAATCTTGCAGCACCTTAAGGAGATGATTAAAGATTTCGCAAGCGCGTATTCTAAAGAATGAGGACGTTAGATTATGCCTGTTGCCTTCTCTTTGACAGACTCCTTTCTTGATACACTCCGTTGGCCATCAAATTATGTGCATTCAGTGAAAGATTTGTGACGTCAGTGGCTCCTGTGTGTACCTGATGTCAAGATCCATCTGTCTTGCATCTCAAGGGAATTTTCTTCGGCTGGGAAGAACCTTCTCCCAATGCTAATTCTCTCTGGGGGAGATAGGAGGTGGATCAACTTCACAATTTTGCATTCGGCACTTCAAGTGGCATGGTTGACTCGGAAGGCTATAGCTGGAATTTGCCCGCACACACATGTACAGGTTGAATCTGCTCCAACCCCCCTCTTTGGCCAAAGCTCTGTAGTTACTCCTCCCATTATTGTGCATAAACTAGGTTCTTAAATTTATTGTATCACCAATTTTGTTAGGCAGTTGTTTTCGCCTTCTCTTTGTGTTCCCTGAGATTAGGTAAGGGCAGAATGGAATTGTAATTAATTTTTTTGTTATATATATACATGTAAAATGATTTTCAGTTCCAATTTTCTCTGCGATCTTGCTGGGCTACTCAAGATACGAGTAAGAGATTGAAAAGGTCCAATTGTCCTGAGATTTCTTCTCAATGAATCGTGAGGTCGTTGTATGTTGTCCTTTGCTTTTTCTGCCGTTGTTTGGTCTAGAACCTAGCTCGTCGCTTCCACCCCCACACCAGAACAAGCTCCCTAGTTCTACGTACTATGCTGTTTTGGGTTGTCATTCTTGTAAAACAAGCTAAAGGAACATTAGTCCAAGAGCTATTCCATCACGAGAGCCAAACCAACTCAATGGGTCTTTTAGCTGTTTCGGCTTTATTGCTGCAGACTACTTCTCAAATTCTATTCTTGCTCTATTCTCTCTCGTGCACCAAGTGACCCTGCAATTTGACATTTTCAGTGTGATGAAATTTGATCAAGTTGTTGTCTGATTACCAGTAGTGCTTCGACTGTAGGCAAAATCTGAGCAATCATAATGGCGATGGTCCTCATCGCATGCTTATATAATATTGGGTTTCATGATATTTTCCAGCTTAGATTATGCTTTCTGGGCTCAGCATTGTTGGATTTCTTCATGCTTTTAATTTAATCAGCTTGCAAAAGTTCCGATATGCATTAATTGGTCAACGTCCTTTTCAGGACATGCAGATTAAGCGCCGTCGAGTAGGCCCATGCTCTTTTTGCATTAATATCATAAAAAATCTTCAATTAATAAATTTATAATAAATTTACAAATTATATTTTTAAATACAAAGAGTCATAAATTGATACATTTACGATAAATTTATCCTTAGATAATTCTAAGATACTTCCCTTTAAATTTAATTGTCAATTCTTTGAATTGAATGATCGCGACACTTGACATCGCGTTTGTTAGTTAAGCAATTTTACCATTCAATTGTCACATGTGTACTAATATGTGATTTTTTGTGGTGTGAGTTCAATTGATAAATGATAAATTTGTCATAAATATACTTGTTTGGGGGGTTTTTTGTGTTTAATTTGTGACATTGGGGTCTTTCGTGATAAATTGCAAAAAAGTCATTTTTTATTTTATTTTATCCAAAGCAATTGGAAACATATACTTTTTCCCCCTGAAATATATTTCCTATATCATATGTTATATCGATAGAAATTTAATTTGCTCGTCATCGGTGCTTCGCCTCAAATTCCTAGTATTATCTATTTCTTGAATTTTCTTAGACAGGTAAAGAAAGGCACAGGGAAGGAACGACCGGGCACCGCTCTTTCATCTAAGTTAATTCACTTACGTGTTGCATAACACCTAAAAATGAGCAGACAATATCCGTGCAAATTGCAAACTAATTGTACCAAAATGGCAATAAGCTTTTTTTTTTTCTGCAAAAGTAAAATACATCCTATTAAAAGAAAAAAAAAATGGAGTTTAATTAGGATCATGTATCTTGTGGCTTGTCTGAGCCAAATGCTGTGCGAACTAATTTAGACGGACCTATCAAAAAAAAATATCCAGTGTCGATTTAAAAAAAAAAAAAATCCTTTCCACCTATTCGGTATTTTGGACGACAGAAAAATAATCCGTCTAGAAGGAAAACCTTTTCCATGAATCACAAAACAGCACTAATAAATTAGACATACAAATTAGTTTTCTATCATCAAAATATCGAAACATCAAAAGAATAATTTTATTTCAAACAGACATACTACAAGTCTAAAAATCTCAATCAAGTTACTATTCGAAGCCTCACTTGATCTCATTTCGATTTAGGTAGGCGAAACTTGCCCAAACCAAAATTCACGAAGTGAAAATCATACACCGATTAAGCCCTCGACTCCGGATTAGGCCCGCCCATCGATAGCCTACTTGCCCGAATCAAAATTCATAAAGTGAAAATCATATACCGATTAAGCCATCGGCCCTAGATGGGTCCGCCCATTGATCGCCTCTACTGTTGTTTTAGCTAAAATTTCCATTCCCCAATCATGGTCGAGTGCTCCATAAGTAAACTGCCCCCTCCTGTCTCGTCCTGTTTGCATGAGTAAAAAGGACATAGGAATCCCCAAAAAAAAAAAAAAAAAAAAAAAAAGAAAAGAAGAAGAGGAGGAGGAGAGAGAGAGAAAATAGAGAGAGAAAGCGTTCTCTCTCTCTCTCTCTCTCTCTCTGTGTTCTTTCTCTCTCTTCTGCTAGCTTCTTCTGGTTCTGCTTCCATAATTGCCCACCGGAGAGTCAGCCTCAGAATCCAATCGCCACTCCCTCTCTCTTTCTCTTTCTCTCTCTAGGTGGAGAACGATCTCTCTCTAAGTTTGTACGGAGGCAAGTCCCTCCCCACCCTCCGCGACGACTGAAGCAAGGGACGGGACGGAGCGGGCGGAATTCTCGACCTCTCACTCGCTGCCGTCGGCGCTCGGCGGCTTCTTGCGGCGGCTGCGGCGCGCGGTGGGTCCCGAGGCGGCCCGATTGGGTCGGGACTCGTGGGGGGTTCCCCTGTAGCGCTTCTTGCTCTGCTCGCGGGCGCGCGAGAATTTCGGGTGAGGCGATGTTTCGAAGTGCGCCGCGTCCTTCTTTTTCTTCCTTCCTTTCGTCGCTTGCTCGCGGGGAGTGGCGATTTGTTTGTTTTCGCGACGTTTTCGAGGCTCGGAGGGCGTGGGAATCGGCTTGTAATTCTGGGTTTTTAGGGGAGCCTGGTTCTTGCCGATGAATTCTTGAACTTGGTGTTGTGGAATTTTTCACTGTCTTAACTGTTGCGTGGATGGGTCTGTGTTTCTGTGACCTGCAAAAGGCGGGGAATTTAAGCCGTTCGCGCTGCGTAGAGTAGGTTCGTAGCTGATTCGGTGGTCGGGGGTTGATTGGTGGACCTAAAAGTGGACTTGGGTAAGGCTCGAGGAGATGGCAGTGGCGGGTTCTGGGGCTCTGGGGATTTAGAGCTGAGGAGGGATATGTTTCCTTTTGAATGTGCATTTATTCGATTTGTTATTTCCTTGTCAAGGTGCTGGCTTGTTTAGGGGGCACATGTCTTTGAGTAGTTTCTGTAGTTTTTTTTTTCTTTCTCAGTAGGTAATGGCACTTTGTTGGGAGTAAAACGCGGTACATTTGAGCATCGAAGAAGTGTGATGAGCACAGGAAAAGGCATAGGGGTGCCGTACAAAGTAATGCACCTCAGGTCCTCACCTACTGGTGTATCATCATCTCAGTCGATGAGTGAGGATATTATGGTGGATTGGAGAGACACACGATGAGATCACATTTTGTGCTTTTCTGTGCTGATGTGTGAGCTCTTAGCTGTTGATGTTATGATGTTTTTATCAAATTCATCTTCTAAACTATTGACTTTGGCTTTTGGTACAGATAGTTAATTGGACCAGCCGTGAAATAATCGGGATTGTTGAAAGACGGCATGCTGAATGTTGCTTCCATTCGGTGGAGCAGGGATGAATTCCACGATGGATGACATCAACTTAATTCAGCAGGCACAGAGGCATCGCCTGGTGGTTAGACAGCTCGGTGAAGAGATTGATCTGGAAATTGGGCCCGGGGACGACGACCCGTCTTTTGGTAACTCCACTCTAATTGGCGGCCCGCCACGAGAACCTTCTTCGGAGGAGCCTGATGACACTAAGCAGATGGTGATGGTTTCTCAAATTCCTAGTGATGATCAGGATATGTCGAGGACACAGCCTGCGAAAAGGAAGAAGAAGGTTGTGAAAAGGTGGAGAGAGGAATGGGCTGATACATACAAGTGGGCATATGTTGACGTAAAGGAGGGGACAGCTAGGATATTTTGCTCTGTCTGTAGAGAGTATGGTCGGAAGCATAGACGGAATCCTTATGGGAACGAAGGTAGTCGAAATATGCAAATGAGTGCGCTTGAAGAACATAATAACAGTCTACTACACAAGGAGGCTCTTCGGCTGCAGATGGCCTCGAAGGATAAGATAGTTGCTGATAAACCTGTTTATGTGAAAGGTTGGTCTCATATTTTGAAGTAACTTTTTTGGTTGCTTTTGTTTGTTCAGCCTAGGGATTTCACAGGATATGGAGGGTCAAACTATGGTTTATTATGTATCTTTTTGTGTCAGATGTTGCATATTTTCCGCCTGCAGTAACAATGGGTGTCTGGGGTTCTTTGGATACCTGACTAGTTGCGTATTATTGTCCGTGTAAGCCTTTGAATTGTTAATTTTAAAACATGTCAGATACTGCTGTGTATAGGGTGAAAAATCCTTCGTTTGGAATATCAACATCATTTTGATTTACACTTACGTTTTGATTTACATTTTGTGAAGAACCATCGAGAGAGGTTTTCTCAGATATTTGAAATGTTAACGGTAGTTCCAAGTCTAAGAATTCAAATTAATCTGGTACAGTTGTTACATATGGATTGGCTAGATGAAAAGATAAGCTAGGTTGTCGTGAATAGCTAATTTCATCTGAAAGTGGATGCTCTCATTAGCTGCGGCTAATATGGCTGCGCTATTCTGCTATGCTCATTCTAATTAAGATAATCTCATGTTAGGATGCTAAAATAACAACAAGAACAACAACAATGGTGACAACTAAGCCTTATCCTAATAAGTGGGTTGACTATCGTCATTTCATTCGGTTTTGATTCCAAATCTTCCCTTATTGTCTCCTTCCGCAGATTTTTTACGTCTTCCTGTTCACTTTCGACCTACTTTTCATACCATAATCACTCTTCGGTCTTAACAAAAATGTTATCTTGTTCTGTTACTGTTTGCATTTGACAGCAAGTAGGACATCTGGTGTGACATTATGCAGCCATGAATCTTAATGTGCCTATTGCCTAGTTTTAGAGTTTTAATGTCATTTGTTACAACTGTATTGTGGAAAACTGTTGTATTTAGCATTTTGTCATTTTATTTTGCTTTGTTGCATTACTTGGGGATTTGTGCTTTCGTATAGCTTTCTCTTTCTTACGATTACATGGCTTGGTCAGAGCTTTTTCTTATCCTTCATTTCGTATGTAACTGGTTATTCTTGGAAATGGAAGCCCTCATGTCAAAAACCGCTGGATCAATTGTTGAAGCTGCATTAAAAAGAGATCCACATGAGCTTGAATTCATACAATCGGTTCAAGAGGCGGTGCATGCCCTGGAGAGAGTCATCGCGAAAAATGCTCAGTAAGTTGTCCTGAGGATGAAGTACATCCTTTCTCCAGCATTTGCAGCAAACCCATGCACTGTTAAGGTTTATTGCAGATCTGATGAATTTCTTACTTTATCTTTCAGCTATGTCAACATCATGGAGCGCCTGCTAGAACCTGAGAGAACAATTATATTTCGAGTTCCATGGACAGATGATAGGGGCGAGACACATGTCAATCGAGGTTACAGGGTACAATTTAACCAGGCGCTAGGTCCCTGTAGGGGTGGTATCCGTTTCCATCCATCGATGAACTTGAGTATATGCAAGTTCCTTGGTTTTGAGCAGGTACTTTTTTGCTCCAATTATATGTCTCTGGCCATTTATGCTTACTTTTCAGATGAAAAAACCTTTTACGTGTGTTTTCTCCTGTTAGTTGCATTGCGTATTCCCAAGGAGTCCAAAAATTTCAGTATGGCCAAGACTGCATGGAGAAGAATGTATATGTTATTGTGAATCTTACTGGATAAAATCTAAGGAATTGATTGCAAGAAAATATCTGAATCTTGGAAATATTTAGTTCTTAGTTTTTACATAAAGTTCTAATTTTGGCGGATAGGGTTTTAGAAAAGTCTCCCCACTATATTGAGACCTCATGCATCTCTCAATGTCACTCTATTTTGTGTACAGACTCTGAAAAATGCCTTATCACCATACAAACTTGGAGGTGCAGCTGGTGGTAGTGATTTTGATCCGAAAGGAAAAAGTGATAATGAGGTAAAGATGCCAGTCTATCATGATGGTATGTGCATATTAAATATGACAGGATTTCATGAAGTGCACCTAATTGTATCAGTGATGGCAGATCATGACCTTTTGCCAGAGTTTTATGAGTGAGGTTTATCGGTATTTGGGTCCTGATAAGGTACAATCATGTCCCAAATTTCTTGTGATTTCTTTTTGTTTCTTCAAGTAATTTAAATAAATTCCAGGACCTCCCATCAGAGGAAATGGGTGTGGGAACTCGGGAAATGGGATTCCTCTTTGGACAGTATCGACGCATTGCTGGCCATTTTCAGGTACCTCTCAATATCCTCAATTAGAAAGAGCTGAGACTTAAGAACTCCTTTTGCCTCTTCTTCTTTACTTCCTTCTCCGTTGTTAGTGGTGATTCAAAGAACTGTCCATTGTCGTTTTTATTTATGTATCTTACTTATGCAGGGGAGTTTTACAGGGCCCAGGATTTTCTGGTCTGGCTCTAGCCTCCGAACTGAAGCTACTGGCTATGGCCTGGTAAAGAGCAATTCATTATCTCTCCATCATTCTTTGTCTTGACTGTGGATTGATAGAGTCACTGGATGCATGGAACTGTGCATGCTTGTGCAATAATATTCTGCTGTTCTTAAATTTTCTTTTGCCTGCTATTTCCTCTACTGGTATAGCATTTTACAACTATGCATTGTTTGGTTCTGTAAATGGTGGAGTTGATGTTTGCATGCTTCTGCAGGTTTTCTTTGCACAGCTCGTACTGGCTGACATGAATAAAGAGCTGAAAGGACTGAGGTTTTACACCTGACTTTAAAATTTTTTTAATAGCTGTACTGATTATCCAAGCAAACTACTTTATACGATGCTTTTCTCAGAGAGAAGTGAATTTTTTTTTTCCACTTTTACACATTCGTATGTTGTATCTCATGAGGCTTTTGATGGTGTGCACTAGTCTACTCATACTGTTACATGAACATTTCCACTAGGGGATACCTATATGACAAGAAAAATTGAGTTAAGTTACTTGGGAGCATTGTCTGTCGCCATTTAATCAGTTTAGTCTGGTAGTATTGTGAATGCATTCCATTGAGAAATTGCTTCACACTTTATACCTTTAGAGTGAGGTTATGTGAGATGATCAGGATTCAGTTCCATGATGATACTTTTTGTTCAACTCGATTTTCATGTTCTGTCCTCCAGACATCAATTATCTGACATTATTTTCCATCCAGATGTGGAGTAAGTGGTTCTGGAAAGATTGCAATGCATGTACTGGAGAAGCTTATAGCTTATGGTGCTGTTCCTATAACTGTATCTGGTGAATTTCTTGCCTGACTATTTGTGTATCTATTACTTTGTACTTTACTTTTGTGGAAAATTCAGCCCTGTGGTAGTGATTTTTGTGAGTCACAACATTCACTAACAAAAGACTTCACACAGATTCAAAGGGGTATTTGGTGGATGAGGATGGATTCGACTATATGAAAATATCATTTTTAAGAGATATCAAAGCTCAACAGAGAAGTCTGAGGTGTGCGTTTTCTTTTCTTTTTTTTTTTTTTCTTTTTTAACCAAGTGTGAATGCTTGAAATCACTCTTCAGCAACTGTCATCTGCAGAGATTATTCGAAGACGTATGCGAGATCCAAATACTATGATGAAGCAAAACCTTGGAATGAAAGGTGTGATATTGCATTCCCTTGTGCTTCTCAAAATGAAATTGAGCAGTCTGATGCCTTTAGTTTGGTGAATTCAGGTTGCCGTATATTAGTGGAAGGTAATTATTGTGACTCAACCAGTTTTGTCCTTTTAATGTTCCAATTAACCTTTGCAGATGATTATATTTCTTTTGCTGATGCTAGGTTCTAACATGCCTTGTACACCCGAAGCTGTGGATGTGCTGAGAAAAGCTAATGTTCTCATCGCTCCTGCAATGGCTGCTGGTGCTGGAGGGGTTAGACTTTATTGCCTCTGACTTGTGCATGACCTGTACACTTTATTTCGTGCATGCAACTTGTGTGTGGAAATTGGAGTCCAATTAGCCAAATGCTTCGACTTTTATGCTATATGGTTTTAATATCTGGCAAACTGACTCAATGTCCCGCTAATTTTATGGAAGGCAGTGATTATCATTTGTGTAGAGGCTGTAACTAGGGAGTTGATTTCATCTACTTGATCATGAGTATAATAACACATTTTACTTTGTTATTCTCTGTTGTTCTTTCTGTTTTGTGTACTTTCTCAAATATGTTTTTGTTGTATTGTTTCCGTGGTGGATGGTGCCGGATGATGATCTCATATTGAGAAAAGTATAGAACTGAAAGTGTCAGAAGAATGCCCCAGAATTAATTGACACATTTCCTCAATAAAATCTATTCAAGAAACAAATTTACCGGGCAGAATGTTTTGTGATGTGTTTTTCAGAAACAATCATTGTCTAAGGGCAGAAGGAAAGACATGAAGTACTGACATCTTTGGGAATACTACATAACAGATGCAATGGCATTAAATAGTCCATATAGTCGTTGCTTGTAGTGAGATAAGACTTGGTCGTTGTTGTAATGTCTGACCAGTCTCTGCTAGAGTTTTATGACCACGTTAGAGAAAGTGTAGATGATGCATGAATGGCTGTAATCGTGAATATATTATCATGAATTGCTTCCATAGTTTAACAGTTTTGCCTGGATTTTACGTAGATCATGTACTGATTGCCATATTATCACCATTATCAATCTATTCTTGATAGGATTATCATAAGTCAAGCTACTCTGTTGGTAAATCTACTGTTGTAAACTTATGCCTATCTATCAGGATAGATTGAGGAGGACAAAGCTGGAACTATGATCTTATTTGCGCTTGCCTTTATAAATGTTTCCAATGCTTGTTCCTAAACCATTTATGTGATCAATTTTTCAACCTGCTGGCAGGTTGTTGCTGGAGAACTTGAACTGAATCATGAGTGTAATCTGCTGCAGTGGTCCCCTGAAGACTTCGAATCTAAATTGCAGGTTAGACTTTGCTGCTTCTTTAAAGGGGAAGCTTTTCTGAGAAGTTGAAATTTTGGCCAGTAGATGCATCAAATGTGTTTTGCTTTCTTTCCTCCAGAACAAAATATATGTGCTTATACTCTATCATATGCATGTATCCTATAAATAGGTACTTACTTAGGAGTAAGTATATGCTAAGGATAGACTGATTTTATAATATTTTATAGATCTAAGACGGGAGGGCTATGATTTACTAGAAGTTAATAATCTTTACGCTTTGCATTATCCTAATCAATCAGACAGCATACACTGACTGGTGCTGAGGTCAGATTTTAATTCCAGAATTAGTATAAGTAGGAAGGCTCCCTCTCTCTCTCTCTCTCTCTCTCTCTCTCTCTCTCTCTCTCTCTCTCTCTCCATATAGGCCTATCTCGTATCTGTGCTTGAGGGAACAAACACTGATAATATACTGGCAAAACTTGTGGGTGCTTGATGATATGATTTTTTGAGCAAAAGCATTGATCCATCCATTCTTAAATCATTTATAAGTGTTTTCCAATGACGTGCTAATGTTAACATACTTTTTAAATGACTCTTAATTGCTTATTTTCATAGCTAAACACTGAATAATCATGACACCTACTAATTTTCATGGGCTCGTCCCTGTAAAATAAGTACTCTTGTAACTTGTAAGGATGTGGGAGTTCACCATTCTTTCATCTTCGTTGGCAGGAAGCAATGAAACAGATATATCAAAGAGCCCTCAAAGCAGCAACTGATTTCGGTTATCAAAAGGACAATCCAGAGTATGTGCTCTTCAAGAAGAATCCTGTTGTGCCATTTCCGACTTCCCTGGAAAATCTGTTGCAATTTGGAATCAGAATCATCTTTTGCACCATTGCTATTCATTTCCTGACATGTTTTCACCATCCTTGATAGGGCATTGGTACATGGAGCTGTAATCTCCGCTTTTCTGATGATTGCCCAAGCTATGACCGATCAAGGATGTGTATAGTGGAGACAACAAATAACGTTCGGAGTTCATCTTTCTCCTCGGCAATATTTGTACCTAGACTGGACCTGCTAATACTCTGGACGACATCGGTTCAGTGGGCACGAAGCTGATGGACATCTTGGCCATTCCCGAAAGAGTATCGATCATAGTTGCGTCGGAGCAGGCGGGGGATCAGTGGAAGTCGGTAGATCTCTTTGTAACATAAGTGTAGTCTTATACCGGAGACATGGAAAATAGAATTTTTGTCCATATTTGATTGGGGACAAGAAGACATGCTTACATGAATAGTTTTAGTCGCGATATAAGAAAACCTCCCGATTAATTGCTCAAGTTCTCGTTGTTTGCTCCTAAAGATGTGGGCATTGGGCGAAGCTTGTGGGAGTCATCCTGTTTAGTCATGTAACATGCCGAAAATCAAAGCGAAAATAGTAAGGATTAGCTACTTGCAGGAACTATAATCAAACGTCCTTTATTGGCGCTTATTGTTCTGTTTTCAATGTGATTCTTTCTGGCTAACTCGGCTTCACATCTGGCGCGGATTCTTAGCATGCTGCGCCATTGAAACCGGTTTAAATCAGTGGCTGGGTTTACTGACGATTAGTTGATTTTTAGTCTAAAGAAAATTATATTCATTGTTCAAAAATATGCAGAAGTACAAAGACTTCCATAAGGAAAGCAAATCCAATTTAGAAAATAAAGGGAATTGATAGGGTATTGATAAGGTTAAGTACACGCTTGTTTCACAAGAACTGATTTGTTAAGCTAAATAATTGATGGCCGATCAACTGATTTTACATCATTGTCAGTAATGAACACATGCTTGAAATTCCGACTCCAGTAACTACTGTATTATTGATTGCCGTTGTATGCCTAGGCTTGATGTTCCAAGGTGCTATTGGGGACAAAGTTGTATACTAGATTCCTTTGAGCACTAAGAATGTAGTATCCAACAAGTGAAATAAGGTGTTCGTGATGGATGCGATTGATCATCTTGACCTTTGCTTGAAATTCCCTCTCCTATTGTTGACTTTTGGTTTTTGGCTGTTTGATTCCTGAACTTTTATTTTGTTAAATTTGATGCATGAATTTTGGTTCAATGTTCGATGTAATTTATGAATTTTAAAATATTTTTATGAAGTCTAAGGAATACATTTAACACGTATCAATAGTTGATGAATCACATTAAATAAATTAAAAATTTAGAGACGAAATTGTATATTGAATCATAGTTCAAGAACCATACTGTGCAAATTAAAAATTTAAGAGCAACACTGTATGTTGAATCAAAGTTCAAATATCATTTGTGCTGTTATCCCTATCAAAGAATTTACAACTTATAGCGTAAAAGTTATTTTTATGGTTTTTGTTTATATCAAAAGTTACTTGCTTTTACCAAAAAATAAAAAAAGTTACTTGCTAATCGGAGAGATTAGTAGGTTTTCACATATGGAAAGTTCAGGAATAAAGGCCGGAACCAGAGGCAGTTTAGGAACATCGACCGATGAAGGGCGCGCGCGTAAATAACGCGAAACCTCGTGGGCGTGGAGGTCTTCGCGAAAAAGATCTCGTTAGGGTTTCACTATAAATACCAGCCTCTCTTTTGCTTTCTCCCCCGCAGCACAGATTCGAGCTCTCCAGTTCCTCCGAAGCACTCGCGCCGGCAGGTAATACATTTACCCTAGCGCCGATCGCCTCCGACGCCGCCATGAGCGTCCTCCTCTATTAGCTTCTTTCGAGCTGATTTTCGGTCTTTGTGTAGTTGCAGAGCTAAGAGGAGAGGGAGAGAGAGGGAGATGGCGACGGTGCCGGGGCAGCTGATATGGGAGATGGTGAAGAAGAACAACTCGTTCCTGGTGAAGCAGTTCGGGCGGGGGAGCGCCAGCGTCCAGTTCAGCAAGGAGCCCAACAACCTCTACAACCTCAACTCCTACAAGCACTCCGGTACGCCCTCTCGAATAGATTGGATTCGTTAGAGGTTGTGGAGGAGTCACTAGGGTTGAGTGTGGTGTCCGATGTCGGTGAGATCGCGGAAAGTCGAATGCTTTGCGTGAGAATATCGTGTCTTGTGAGGGATGGGACTTGCGACTGCGCAGGCGGTTCGGCTCTTGTGATCTCTGGTGGATGTGAGGAACTATTTTGCGAGGTTTCGGTTACGATTAGGGATTTTGAAGTTACTAGTGTTTTTTGGACGGGTGGATTGTATTTGAACTTTCTTGTGTCGATTCGGTTTGAAAGATGGTGCACTTGTGGCTGTCTTTTACTTGTTTTGCGCCTGAGATGTGCTTTGCTGATTTGGTCTGCAAGGATTTCTTTTGGAGAGTGGTGTGGATTGAGGCAATGTCTTTTGTTTTTCCGGCAAAAAAGACTTATAGATGAAGTTTTGTGTAGCTGGCCATCTTTTGTGAAGTTTCCAAATGCTTTGAAATGTAGGGAATGTAGACATTGTGTTGCTCGAAATATCGTAATAATCAAATTAAATGCAAACTTGTCTTCGTTGGAAAATTTAGGGTTGGCCAACAAGAAGACAGTCACTGTTCAACAAGCGGGTAAGGAGCCATGTGTGTTGCTTGGCACTACCAAGACCAATAAGCAGAATAAACCGGCAGCGTTGGTTCACAAGTCTGTCATGAAGAAGGAGTTCAAGAGAATGGCCAAGGCTGTTGCCAACCAGGTAATCCAATATTATTTGCTTGTTGCAGAGTAATGGACTTGAAGTCTATATAATATTTGCATGATAGATTGTTCATGGAGGGTTAGCATACTTGATTGGTGTAGAGGTTTTTACACTCTAATAAAATGCCAAATTTTTTGCCCTTTTCTTTTTCGCACTATGTCCCAAGTCATGTTAGTTGTCCTGGCTGTGATGAAGCATTGACCTGTAAGAAGAACCTTTATTACTTGGTTTCTTCTATGAAATGTACTTGATACGCTTGGCTTCTGAGCTTGAATGCATGAGCTTTGCATGATTAGCATGTAAAGTTTCATCTCTTTTAGAACACAGTCAATCTTAACATGATAAAATGTGCCATTATACAAGACAAATGATTTGTATTGGTGGCTGTTATCGATGTTGGGATTCTTAAAGTGGGCTTGGAGAATTTTCTCTGATAACCTTTTTTGTCTTTAGTGAATTCTCTTTCGAATGTTTTTTAATATTCTTGCTATGTTATTAGTCAAGTTGGTGATTCCAGCAGTGATGAAGCAGTAATGTGTTAGGAGAACCTTTGTTGGTTTCTTCAAGGAAATATACTTGTACGCTTGGCTTCTGAGCTCAAATGCTTTTGACTTCTTTTTAAATTGTTTTGTAATATTCTAACTATGTTATTAGTCATGTTGGTAATTCCAGCAGTGATGAAGCATTAATGTGTAAGGAGAACCTTCATTTGGTTTCTTCAAGGACATATACTTGTACGCTTGGCTTCTGAGCTCAAATGCTTGAACTTGCTTGTTGCATAGTTTCATTTCTTTTAATTATATTCAAAGGATCTCAACATGATGTACTTAGGTTTTGACTCCTGAAAGGGAAAACACTTAGAAGACAATTGTATGTGGATTAGTTGCTTATGTGCTTGTGTTGGATGTTGTTAGGCCTTAAAACATTTCTTTCAAATTATGAGTGTTGGTTTGTTGCCTGCTGAGCACTTTAGTATTTTGCCTGTGGCAGGTGGGAGATAACTACTACCGCCCTGATCTGAAGGATGCGGCACTCGCAAGGTTGAGCGTGGTGCATAGAAGCCTCAAGGTTGCGAAATCTGGTGTCAAGAAGAGGAACAGGCAGGCTGTTAAGGTCCGTGGCAGGAAATGAGTTTGAACGGGAAATTAGTCCCTTATTTTCCAGTTCGGAGTCTTTCAAGAAATGGTTTCATTTGCTGTCTTATTTTTTCTTGAACTTTTTATGAGAATGTATTTTTTGAGATGTCGTCGACACAGGTTAGCTGAAGAGGAACTTATAATTTTTGGATCAAGTGCTTTTCCTATATTTTCCCTCCCCACGATCACTGATTCGTGTTCTGAGATTTCATGCACCGTTATCCGAGATTTCACAACTGGTTCAAATGCTCGTCGCTTGGCTTCGGCTGGGCTGTCTAAGGAAAACTAAATTACCTGCACGTTTTGCATAATACACCTTGTCGAGTCACGTGGTTATCGACAAACTTATCCTTCAATTAGAGGAGGGGGGACTTCATAAGCTTTCTTTTAGCTACTTTATTCAATGTAACGTGTGCCGTTCACGTCTTTGTTCGAACTCTGGATGGTTTGACTCGTGTGTAATCTTTGTCTTCCTTGAAAGCGTAGAATCAACGCATCTTTTGCTTCCTTTAGGCTTCTTTTGTGTTGCCACTAAAACCCGTGCGGACCGAGGTGACCCTTCTGTTTGCACTAAACTATTGGAAAGTCGAATTGGGAGAGAGTTTGATTTTGTCATCGCAACGGCTGGGGAAGAAGAAGGGGGTCACGCAACTCATATCAATCGCTTAACCTCAATAACTTGATCCTATGCGTTTAACTTCTCTACTTGCAAGGGAATCCTTCTTAAGCAAAACTTAGCGATGAAGGCTAAATCACGAGCATCGAATGTGGACACGTTCTTCTCTCTTTTCCTTTGTTTTATCTAGATGACCTTCGACCACTTCTCTTCTAAAGCATACATATAAAGTCTTGGCTGACCGGTCATTTTGTGTTACGTGACGTCGGGCTGAGAATGTTGGAATCTTTTTAGCACATGGGTAATATCCTAGAAATTGCCGGTTAGGAAGAAATTAGAAATTCGACGCCATCATATTTCACAAGGTCCTGTCAATCACCAGCTATACAATTGAATATTCAAAGATCTACCGATAAAGAGATTCCAGAATATGTTGGGAAAATTTATTGATGGCTTGGGGCCCAAGTAGTTTGAGTTGGGAGGTCTTTGTCTAATAATACCTGGCATATAGAACGTGGAATCAATCCAACAACTCGTGGTGTTTTTTTTTGGGAAAAGTCAAAAATCAACGTCCACTTTAATCTCCTTACCAGCTGTACTGGCAGAGATTTCTGAACTTTAGAGGGGTAATGATTCGCAAATATTAAGAAGACGAAGCTTTTGAATAGATTTGGTCTTAATAAGTCGACGAGAACATCGATTTAACCTTGAGATCTCAAGTTTCTTCAGCTGTAAAAGTCATGCACCCCTCTTAGTGGGTAATCTTGGGATTAAAAGGGATTATATAATTACACGTGTGCATAGATTAGATCAAGGATTTCGTCTAAAACATTAACCCCCAAGGGGTGCAACTTTGAAAAGTCAAGTCAATGGGAATAACTTGTGTGCACGCGTTGTTGATGTTATTTGGAACCAATATAAAATCATCCCATCTCCAATACTGGCCATTGCTTCGTCTCTTCGTATCTACTTCCATCGATATCATCTTCTTTTCTTCTTCTCTCAAACATTCAACAAAACCCAGAAGCCGAGAAGACAAGAAAGAAAAGCAAGAAGATAAGAAGAGCCTCCGACGCCATGTCCGTGAAGAAGATTCACTCCCTAAACGGAGAGAAGGCCCGCAAATCCGCCATACCTGCGAGGAAAACCCTCTCTCTCAACTCCGACAACCGAACGTCGTCCCCGGAAGCTATGGGTTCTAGTAACGGTGCCGTTGCTCTGAAGAAGAGGCGCACCCAGAAGTGCTTCTCATTCACGGAGATAAACATTGAAAAGCCGGCGGGCTCAACGTCGCTGAAGGACGTTGACTCGAACAAGTTGAAGGCCGAGATCAAGCGGTGGGCCAAGGCCGTCGTTAGGTACGCTCGCCAGGTGAGTGACCGCTTCGGGAGGTCGAGCTCCGATGGTAGTGGCTGATTCTATGTATTGGAGATCCCAAGTTATTGTTTTCATCAATGGAGAGACAGAGATGAGCGGATTCTGGCTAATTGTGTGTGTTACCTCAAAGGGAATTGAAGAGGAGGAAAGCGATCGGTCGAGTGGAGTTTGAGCCATTGCGATGGATGTTTATGTACATAGTTTGAAAACAAATAACGATGTAAAGCATTGAGGTTATGGAAAGTTTGATTCTTTGAAGAGAGAAATGATTGATGTTTATTTATGTTGTTGTTTGGTTTCTAGTAATTTGTCGAACAGCATAGCAGTGTCATATGCAAGAAGGCTCGAAGTCGAACATCTATTGTGATTTTTGGTCAAAGACAAGGGGTTGAATGCATTTTTTACCATCCTTGAACCTTTCGAAGCAAAATGACGGATCGGGTTGGCCGGTCTAAATCTAGGAAGAACTGGGGAGGGTCGCCATTCTAGAACTGGCGAGGACAGATCCTATTCTGGTTAAAGTCTATGAACGTTCGGTTTTATTCAGCTCGGGTATGCATGGATTGATTTTCATTTTTCAATTTTTTGCTTTATCAACATGTGGTGGCTTACACATTCGAAACACTATGAATTTTCATAAAGTGCATAAGTTAGCACATGGTTTAAAATCCAAAACATTTGGAATTTAGACACTTAGAATCCGTTGGCAATGAATCGAGTTCGACCTTGATAAATAAATATGAGTTCAGCTCAATGCCGGCAATACGCGATAGGTTGTGGCTTGGAGTGGGTTTCCACTGTGGGTGGATTTGAAATGAGGGGAAGGGCAAAAATGGGAAAATGACGAGTTCATAAATGGGACCGTATGATAAATGCAACTTGAGATGTTTCTGAAATTTAATGTGTGAATTGATATAATGTGAGTATGCTTTTTTATATTTTCCCTGAAAGACAAATCAAATTGGTATAATAAGATTTGAATACACATGATTTACATTTGATGTTGCGATTCCGATCTATCATGAAAGCTTATATTCGAATTATAGGGATGATTCTCTCTAACCCATTCCAATGTCATACTTTTTCAAGGCATTTTTCACCTCCATGAAGTCCCAAATTGTACTTTCCATGAATACGATCAAAAATGTTTTAGCCTTGCGTGTCAAGGACTTGAAATTCCTAACATCCTATAGATAAGATATCGACTGAATTAGATTGCGATTATCATTTGTGCATACGTTTTTAATGGCGAACCGAGGATGGGGGGTCGGGAGTGCTAAATGCTAAGGCACGAGTGAATGGGTGGGTTGCGGTTTTGGGCAAGTGGTTTTCGTTGTTGGTGGATATGAAATAATGCAAAGAGCAAAAATGGAAAAATGGCAAGTTCATAAATAGGACCATATGTTAGATGTAATTTGGCTGTTAATAGTAGGTTTCTAAAGTTCAACGTGCGAATTGATATAAAGTTAAAATGTGAGATGCCTTTTGATATCTTCCTTGAAAGAAAAATCAGCTTGGGATGGGATGAAAAGACTTGAATGTTTCACCTTTTTCATTCAACGTTACAAATCAGATCGATCATGAAAGAGTATGTACTTGAATTATAAGGCACGACCCTCTCCATCCTGTTCTAATGTCATCCTTCTTCAAGGCACTTTTCACCCCATGAAGTCCTAAATTGAACACTTCAATATTAAGGTCAAACATGTTTTGGCCTTGTGTGTCAACGACTCGAAAATTCCTTACATGTCACGGATAAGATACCGATTGCATTCAATTATGGTTACCACTTGTTCATACACTTTTAATCAAGCGATCTAAACATGTTTAATTTTTTGGCAGAAAAATAAAATAAAGTGACATACCTCAATCTTATCAATATCATATATATATTTTTGGGACAATTACACAAATGATCCAAAGCGAAATATAATTATTAAATTGTAGCGTAATATGCAATGTGGCCAATGTGATATTTGAATTTTTAATACATGTCCAACTTAGTCATTGAACTAAATGAAAATATTCAATATTTTTCCTGAACTGAATTAGTAGAGAGAAAATATTGGGTACCCTCAAAGTGCCACGCAATCGGTGCTCTGAACCATTCAGAGCGTGACACCTGGAGAGGTGTCAGTCCACGTCGTCCACTTCTCCGTTTCAAACCAACGGCGCGGGAAGTTCTCTCTCTCCTCTCTCCATTTTCTCCTCTGACGCTCTCTCTCCTCTGCAGATCGTCTCTCTCCTCTCTCTCCTCTCTGTCTCTCTCCCCGTTCTCCTCTCTCTCCTCTCTGTCTCTCTCCCCTCCGCCTCTGCTGGTTGCTTCCATCGTCCCCCACCCCGACGCCGACGCCGACGCCGACGCCGCCGACGCTCCTCCGCCTCCCTCTCGCGACCTCCGCTCTGCTCTCTCTCTCCCCCCTCTGCGAAGTCGTGCCTCTCTTCCAGCGAAACGCGACGCCGACGGCCCTCCACCTCCGCCTCCGCCGGTTGCCTCCGTCGCCCTCGACTCCGACGCCGACGCAGCCTCCGCCTCCTCCCCTGGACCCGACTCTGACGCCGACGCTCCTTCGCCTCTCTTCCAGCAAACCCCGACGCCGACGCCCCTCCGCCGGTTGCCTCCGTCGGCATCGGAGTCCGTCGCCCCCGACTCCGACGCCGACGCCTCCGCCTCCGCCTCCGCCTCCGCCTACGCGCCCAACGCCGACGCCGACGAACCCCTGCTCGCGTTTTGGCCTCCCTCTCCGCGAGCGAAAGTCGCTCTGCTCGCTCTTTCTCTTTCCTCCGCGAAGCGCCCTACTCTTGAACGCGGACGCCGCCAACGCCGTCGCCTTCCCAAGCCCACCGATAGGCATCCCATTGGCGACTCCCGTACGTCCCAAGGTTCGTTTTTTTTTTTTTTTTTTTTTTTGGATTCTACTTGGTAGAATTCGGTGCCATGTTAATACTCTATGGCTTTTCTTCTGGGATATTTGGGGTTGTGTGGATAAAAGCGGTTAGTGCATGATATTAGAAGAGCACCGACTAGGCGATGTAGTGACAGAAAATGCTCGACAAATTGATATCTATGTATGTGTTCTCAGTTAAGTTTTTCTCTATGCATGCCATCCTTTCTATCTGATTCTGGAATTAAACTTTTTATATCAGGATGTTCGTGAATTCTGTGAAGAGACTTCGAATTAAGAGGACTTCTGAGGCTAATGGACTTGGTACTGAATTACAGAGTCAATTTTCTGAGACTTGATCATGTACATGGTTTTGTATGATCATGATATTTAAAGCATTGTTGAGGATGAGTGCTAACCTTAAGCTGGGTAGCTCTGAAGCTATCCAGGTCCCTGTAGAGCATGGTTGCGAACTTTTGAGTGAACGGTGTGTATAGCTTGCCCATTATACGGTTGTGGAAATGAAAAGACTGGATAAATGGAGCATTTTGAAAATCATGGTTGCTCCTCTTGGTGTCCCTTTTCTTTATCTTTTTGTTGAGGTGACACTACCCTTTCCCAACTTTTGTCACTGCTGGTTAAATCAAACTTTGGAATGTCCTATGTATGTTGTGTGTACATATATTCTCGCAACTTATTTCTTGTTGATATGTGAGAGAGAGAGATGGACACTATTCTTTCTGGTGGATTATTTATTGGTTCTCCATATTCTCTGCGAAGAAATGAGATTTCATATTAAGAGTCTTTCTGATCAAGCCCACTTGAATTGCTTATCAAACTGGAATTTTGGATGGCATGAGATTTGGCATGTAAAAGGCCGCAAGTCTAGTATTGAGGTTGAAAACTGAGGTTTTCATTTTCTTTGGAACTGAGGATTTTCTGTTTCCTCTTAACATCGATCTTTATTCATTGCTGCAACTTTCAGCACATCCATGGGTCAGAGGAGGAAATGCATCAGATATCCCTATTGATATATCAGTTTTGAACAATATGAAACAATTTGTGAAGTACGGTCGACTAAAACAATTTGCTTTACGGGTAACAAAACTGCTCTGTAAGATTTCTTCAAGGAGGAAAGGATATTATATCATGTCAATGTCTAACAAATATTGCTTGCAGGCACTAGCAAGCACACTTGATGAAGAGGAACTTGCTGACCTCAAGGATCAATTTGCTGCAATTGATGTAGATAAAAATGGTTCTATTAGTCTTGAAGAAATGAGAGAGGTATCCATTTCTTTCTCATTCCACATTCACTCTGATGAATATTTTAATTACATCATGATCATGAGTGTTGTATGCATGCAGGCCCTTGCTCAGGATCTTCCCTGGAAGATGAAGGAACCACGTGTCTTAGAGATTCTTCAAGCGGTAACTTTTATCTTTACCTTTGTTAGGGCCTTGTTTTCTCCTTGTGTATTAGCAATTGAGATTTGTTTTTCTGGTGGGTTTTGTGGAATACCATTTCTGTCAGTTTCACTTTCTTCTTTTATTGTTTTGGTGATTCTCTTTTGTTCATATTCGATGCTTGAAGCTTCCATTTAGTTCTTGCTTCATGTTTCATCATTTTGAAAACTTGCTTGTGCTGTTAGCCGAGAAATGTTGGACTGATTTTTTCGTTCATAAGATGAGCTGCTGCCAAGTTGCACAAACATGTGAGCCCTGAATGGTGCATAAGAATCTCTTTTATTTTTCCTTCATGTAGATCGATAGCAACATGGATGAGCTAAGTGGATTTTACTGAGTTTGTTGCGGCTACTCTTCATGTGCATCGAATGGAGGAACATGACTCAGAGAAGTGGCAGCTGCGGTCACAGGCCGCTTTTGAAAAATTTGACATTGATCGTGATGGTTATATAACCCCAGAAGAACTTCGACTGGTAATTTTGACTATCTTCATTTATTCATCCCTTTCACATTCATTTGCCCTCTAGTTCTCATTTGTGTCACTATGGGTATGGGTAGAGTGAAAATTAAATTACGTAGGCAGGGCTAAATGTATTTGTTTTAATTTGTAACTGAATTTTGAACCTGTCTCTTGGGAGCTTGAAGTTTGTTTCTTGCAAAATTGCCCAAAAGTTGGGATAAGTCGTCTGTCTTTTTGCATATTGGGCACAAAATAGTAGCATAGCTAGTTTCTGTTGCAGCTTCACATAAAGAAACTGTTCAGCTTGTGACCTTGATAATTTAGTTATTGTCTCATCTGAAAATACTAGCCGAATGTATTGCCTCTTGTTGTATATTCTGCACAAAGTAGTGGCGCAGGTTTTTTATGTTGCTTGGTACAAAGAAATGGTTAAGCATGTTAACGTGTAACCTTGACATGATGCTCCCATGCCCTTTTCAGCAGACAGGTTTGAAAGGCTCCCTCGGTCCTCTGCTAGAGGAAGCCGACGTCGACAAAGATGGGAAAATAAGTTTATCGGAGTTCAGAAGGCTGTTAAGAACTGCAAGCATGGGCTCTCAAAACTTGCCGAGCCCATCTGGTTATTGGAATTTGAGGAAGATATAGATCCATTCTGGAGCTTTTGGGTGTTAAAAAGAGAGGAGGGAGCACGAGACAGGTTACGTATTTTGGTTACTCAAGATATACTGAGCCAACCATGATGACCGCCTCTGTGCTCCGCTCCATTGCCAGTGGAAATCCCTGTACAAAAGTTAGTATCAAGGGAATTTGCATGGCACCCCAAGTTAGCCGAGAAGTGCTTGAGGATGAAGGTTTGGAGAGATTGCTGGCTGTGGTCGTTTACTTGGTGAGAGGGAAGGGCTATACGGGCGTACGTCTTCTAATGAGTGTGGGATGTGTAGGCTGCGAGTGTATATTTAACGCCCTCGAATTTGAGGGCCTGTTCTATTACAAAATGGGCAATGCTTTTGGCATCGCAAATGAATTAAGTGTAGACATTTTTCAGTCTCTCTCAGAGATGGGCAATGCACCTGCTTTTTCTGTGAAGGATTTAGAGATGTATGCTGAGCAGCCATTAACGAAAATAAATTGATCATATTATTTAGGGTGATGCTTCTTGGTTTCAAGAGCCATTCATCATCGCGTTGAATCATGGCCAATAGAATAGCGAATGTAGGAGGTGATGCGCAGAACATAAAGAATTCGCCTTTTTCTGCTCCGGTCAATGATGATGGGAATACCCAAAAGCGTATGCTAGCTCGCATCTCCATCGGTACACTGATTCGTTACCTCTTGACGACAGCATCTCTGGAGACTTTTTTATCTAATAACCACCAGGGCATCACTACTACACGATGCGAATGACTCATGCAGGAGTACAACCTGGCTTATGCCTCATGGCAGGTCAAAATTCGCAAGATAGTTTGGATGCAAAATCTGAGCTCCAATCAATTATGTCATGGTTGCTGGAGCTAGACCCTTAAAAAAGTAATAAATGTGCCCTCATTGTTCAAGTTTCAGGCATATGCTCTGAAATCTGTATAAACTAAAAAAATTCCCTGTAAGTTAAGCAAACGCAACATAATATACAACTGACCAGCCTCGGTTAACTAGGGTACAAACTACGAAAGGACTAGAAAATGAGTTAGGCCTGTAACAAGAAAAGAAAATTGTGGCATTAAGATTTTCTGGACTTAACTCTTCATCTACTGGACTTTGGGTTGTCACTAACACTATTGGAGGAACTATCTGGAAAAGCCTGAGATGAGGAAAACTAGCTCGACGAGCTCCCATCAGTAATACTTATCTCCTTCCTCTGGGTCTGCTTGCCCTTCTTTTCTCCGGACGTCAAGTCCTGCATAATATATACTGTTATGCATATTGTGCCAATTTACAGAGTAGATCTAGCTCTGGTTCAGAATATAAAAAAAACCTGCTGTGATGATGTTCCAGGCATCTTAAGTTCAAGGTCTGTTGCCACGTCATTTGAATCTTCATCTTGCTCTGCAATGCTGCCCCTTTGATGATCTGAAGACCTGCTTTTGGAGTCTTTTTTATTTGACACGTGAGAACTGGAAGCATATTGGGTTGACTGCTGTTCAAATGTGGGATTGGCAGGCATTGAATTTGGGATAAAGGTAGAACACGGAGCGGGAATAGCACTTGCATTCTGATTTCCAAAGAAAGGGAAAGGCTGAAGTTGTGAGTGCATGGGTATTGAACCTGGAGTGACGGGTATTGGAACTGGATATGAGTAGGCTGGACCCATGACGACGGATGGATCCATGGCAGCCCAAGGGTACATAACCCTCATCCTTTGCTGGTACTGGACATTAAGATTTTCAACTTCAGATTTTAAAGATGATTTCTCTTCTCTGAGCTCATTCTTCTCCTGCATCAGCTGGTTGTAATGCAAAGTTACTATTAGCATCAAGGCAAACAATGGACATTAGAACCTCAGGATACTGGATGAAGATAAAATCACCTCACGAGATTCTTCAATAAGAGCTGCACATTCAGCTTTCAATTTGTTAACTTCCGTGGTTAAATCCTTCAACACCTGGATTGTGTCCGTAAGAATGGTTGCCTTGTCATTCTTAGGTCAATCAGGATCTGTAGTTCATATAGGAAAGGCAAAGCAGTTGTTCAAAAGTCTAGCATGAACAAACGGCAGCTCTAATTACAAATATCAGAAGTGTCTCATGGTGCCTGTAGACTTAGGGAGATTGGGTTTAGGCCATTTACATCTGAAGGCTGACCCGTAGGATAGGTTTTGAAAAATCCAGACCCCTCACACACCTATACACACAGCAATCACAAATCAAAGTACGTTCTATTGCAGAGAGAAAACAAAATACTGACGAAGAAAACATCATAAAGAAAGTTTCCTCTTGACGTTGTATGTGAAAACTGAGAAAACAATGACAAGTTGGGCATCGCCGATTCAATTCACCCTAAAAATAGATACATATTCACGTGACGGGGATATGTGCTGACTGCTGGGTAGTTATGATGAGTTCGCTTGTAACTGTGGAAAAGCTTTCCTTGAGTCCTACAAGGGAAATCTCAACTCAAGACACGGGAGATGTGAGGTCTGCTAGGAATTGGTTGGACTGTGGTCGACCGGTTGACAGTACATCATAACGCATTGATAGACCTTCTCGGAAAGCATCTATCTTCCCCATGTATTTCAAACGTATGTGAAAAAATTAAGCTTAGATTTCTCAGCCAACCAAAGTATCAATTTGGCTACAATGGCTTACCAATCGAGTCCCTAAAAAAGGCCCTCCCCTTTAATAGCAGAAGTTTTAAAGATAGCCCATTGGTGACTTTTAATCTTATGCAACTCCAATGCTTCAATTATTGCAGCATCATCAAGTGCTCCAGGAAGATCCTGAGAAGACCAAAGTGAATATCAGAAGAATCCCAAGGGCAAAAGAAAGAGGAAGACGTGCAAAAAAAAAATTTCAAGCAGTGTGAAAGAGAGCAATTCATTAAGTAAACTCCAGCTCATGAGTAAGAAAAAGCTTTAGATGTTGATGACTGCTGAAATCACATGGTTGCATATCAGTACACATATTATTCACAATTGCAATTCGCTAGAAGATAGCCAAAGTAAGTACCTGCTTGTTAGCGAAAATCAGGACAACGGCCCCTTTTAACTCTTCTTCCTGCCAAAACACTTGAACTGTTAGAAGACATGCAAGAAGTTGGTAACATCCTAAAGATCAGTACTTGAGGAGTCATCCATTTCACCAATATGGACAAAAATAAAATGGCATTGGATAATTGAGATTCATTGTTCTAATGTCTAGGGTCTAAGCTACAACTTTTCAATGGCAAACTCTGCACATTTGGTAAAAAGAACTTCTGAGCCCTTGAGCCACTGCTAAGCTGTTAAAATGTAAGAGGACTAACTATAAGCTGGATTTGCCATGTTTTGAATTATCATAGGTTGCAAATACAAAAACGCTCCACGAATGATCCTTGTGACTCCTAACTGTCATAGAAAAGCAAGAATGATCCTTGTGACTCCTGTCATAGAAAAGCAAGAGATAAGTGAATACGCTTTTTAAATTTCCATCCTAGCAACTGAGACTTACTTTTTCCAAATACTGTTAATGAACCATCAAACCATAGTTTAGGGCTTGGGAAATGTCAAAACTAAAACAAAATTGACCCGTAATCACCAGATTATGTCAGTTGACAAAGCTAGATTTAGGGCTCGGGAAATAAAATTGAACCTGTCTTGCGGTCGGGAGAGAGCGCGATTTTACAAGAAAGACGTCGCGGGAGTGCGCCGAGACAATGCAGATCTGAGGATGACGCCGTCTAGTGGAGAGAGAAAGGCCGTCGTCGGGAGGGACCGACGGCCGTCTGAGGAAGCGCTAGACGGGGCGGTTCAGTGCGTTAGGGTAGAGTTCGTTGAGAGAATGCAGATCTGAGGATGACGCCAGTGCGTTGGGGTAGAGTGCGCCGAGAGAATGCAGATCTCAGATGAGGCAGTTGAGTGGAGAGAGAAAGGCCGTCGTCGGGAGGGAGCGATGGTCGTCGGAGGAATCGCTAGACCGAAAGGAGCGTCGGAGGAGCAAAGAGGAGAGAGAAGATAGAGGAGAGAGGAATCGCTAGATCGGAAGGAGCGTCGGAGGAGGAAGAGAGAGCAAAGAGGAGAGAGAAGACAGAGGAGAGAGAATGCCCTTTTCACTTTTTTAAATGCCCGCGTGTTGGTTTAATTTGGAACGAAGTGAGAGAGAAGAGGGAGCCGAGGGAGCCGACGTGGACCTGCCAGCGGACAGGTGTCGACGCGTGAATGGATCAGAGCACGGATTGCGTGGCACTGTTAGGGTACCTAATATTTTCTTATTAGTAGAAGGACGATATTCCATTTTCACACTATTCATACATTGGTTTCCTTTTTTTTTTTTTTTTTTTTGGAATCTAAGGGGATCGTGATAAAATTTCTATTTATCTATTTATCTATTTTTCTATTTTTACGTTCTAGGAATGGTTTGGCTGTAAATCCATTTAGTAATGCGATTTGATTTTTCTATTTCGGAATATATTTATATTTCGAAATAGATTTGAATAAATAAATCGGAGAAGTTTAAAATTTTTAACTTTTCAATTTTAGTAAGAAATCAATTTCTATTTTAGAAATTTTGTCATGCGGACCCTAAACACGCACTTCATTCTAAATAAAAGGGAGTTGCATTCTTTTACACAGGGGCATAATGGTCTTTACGAGAGGACCCCTCCGCACGGAGCGTATGCGCGTAAACGTGTAGGAAGGATCCTCGCTTTTCCTCCGAAGCCATCATCTTCACTTTCGAAAAAAATCCCCAAAATCACATCCAATCTCTCCCTTTCTCTCTCCTCAATCTCTCTGCGCAAACCCTAGATCGGTCCGATCCAGTCGATCCGAAGCCATGGGGAACACGGAGAAGCTGTTGAACCAGATCATGGACCTCAAGTTCACCTCCAAGTCGCTGCAGCGGCAGTCGCGCAAGTGCGAGAAGGAGGAGAAGGCGGAGAAGCTCAAGGTGAAGAAGGCGATCGAGAAGGGCAACATGGACGGCGCCCGCATCTACGCCGAGAACGCCATCCGCAAGCGCACCGAGCAGATGAACTACCTCCGCCTCGCCTCCCGCCTCGACGCCGTCGTCGCCCGCCTCGACACCCAGGCCAAGATGACCACCATCAACAAGTCCATGGCCAACATCGTCAAGTCCCTCGAGTCCACCCTCGCCACCGGTATAACCAAAATCCCCGCTTTCCATTCACTCGATCGTTCTGTCGTCGTCGCGTGTTGTTGACTTTGGCCCCGTGTTTTGCCTGCCTGCTTTTTTTTTTTTTTTTTTTTTTTTTTTTTTTTTTTTTTTTGGTTTTTTTGGGGATTGGCTCTTACATTTGATCAGTGAATTGAATTTGGCTGTTGCGATGAGGTAGTGTCATCAATTAAGCTGGAGTGAGGTTAATTCTTTTCCGTTCGTTTTAATTCTCTATCTTGTCATGTGACCATACTAGAAAGGTTTGATCTTGCTTATGTAATGTTGAGCAGCACTTGCTTCCCGTGTGAAAAATAAACCAAGATGCACATTTTGGGTTATTTGGTATTGGCAGGTTTAAAGAATTGGTGATCACGGAGCATGGTGGCCTAGTCCAATTGAAGGTGTTTCTTGTGTAATTCTAGATAAGATGGAATTGCTTGTTTGTATTGGAATTAGCTGGAGACTAAAACGTCTTGCCCTCTGAGAACCTTTAGAATGACAGCAAGTACCTATATGTTGTCTGTTAACCTTGGGATAGAATAGTAAGGAATGGTTTTATATTGGCGAAGGGAGGGTTTTTTATTTTTCCAATTTTTAGCTTGGAATGTTAATTGTGTTGCAGCTGGTGCCTAGCATCATCCCTAAATGCAGTGAAGATTCGAAGAAAAAGTTTCAGAATTTCATTAGGGTTCAACAGAGAAGGGATGTTTATTTACCCCAAAGATAAGAGTCGTGCTTGTAGGGCATTTCTAAAGAGAGATATTTGTCATCATTGACTAGAGTAATGACTGCAGCAGGAGGGGTTTCTCATTGGGAAATAAATCATTAGTGGAGATGATTATTACAATGAATATTAGGAGAATAGCAATCCTTCAAGTCTTCTTGTCACCTTTGCCAATATGCCTCTATGGTACTTTTCTCCCCTTTAGAGTCACTAACTTTCAGCTGTCCTTCTGCAGACAGAGTAGCAATTAGGTTAGTGAGTGTGAGACACAGTTTTGAAGTCCAAAACATAGATGACTTTGTGCCACCAATATTATTGTGGGTTTGAAAGTGGGAACTAAAAACAGTCTGGGATCCATTGGTGCTTTGCAAGTGATGGCTAAAAAGAATGTCTCCAATGCATATATGATGAACTTTTATCGGGATGAGCATGTTATAACCATCCTCAGTTTGTCTCCAACTTATGTGGAATGGACAAGAGTGCTGGAGGCTTTGTTTCCAATTCTCTTTTTTTTTTCTCCTGCTATTCTTGAATTGGGTGGTTATTCTGTTAGAATGAGAGATGGAAGCTGGTGAGTCTTCACAGACAGTGGAACGGATGAGATGACTGGGGTTTTAAGATGTGAAGGATGCTCATTTCATGTGTAATCCATCTTGAGAATCTTTGCCTGTTAAATTGGATGTCATGTTTTCTCATCAATGTCCGTAAAAAGTTGGCCATTTACATTTTTATGTCTGTTCGTTGCTAAGTTTTCTTTTATAAGTCCTAACACTAGGTGAGTTTTAGAAATTCCCTTGGGTAAAGAAACGGCAGTATTGACTAGCTTGAATCTGCGCTGTATAATTGAAATGCTTGTTTTGTGCAGGTAATTTGCAAAAGATGTCAGAGACAATGGATTCATTTGAAAAGCAGTTTGTGAACATGGAGGTGCAGGCAGAGTTCATGGAGAGTGCAATGGCTGGGTCAACTTCACTTTCCACTCCAGAAGGAGAAGTAAACAGCTTGATGCAGCAAGTAGCAGATGATTATGGACTGGAAGTCTCTGTTGGCTTGCCACAACCAGCTGCACATGCAGTTCCAACTAAATCATCAGAGAAGGTTGATGAAGATGATCTTTCAAGACGTCTTGCAGAGCTCAAGGCCAGAGGTTGAGATTTCTGAGTTCTATGAGAATGAGATGTCGTTTATGTGAAACATATGTTGGTATGGGGAAATCCTGTTGGATGTCTTGAGAAACTTATTATTCCTATGTAAATGTGCCTGGATTCGAACCCGGGTTCCTATGAACCTTGTGGTATCTAGTATCTACGCTTGTAATGTTAAGACCCAAGTTTTATCTACTCTTTGAGTTTCTGTGTTCGGCTCTACAGTAAGTTGGTTGCATATGCATCTGTCCTGTTTATACTTTCAAGAATTTTACTTAGGCAGATTTGAGGTTTTTCCAGCTTTGGGTTGGACTTAATACGGTTGATCCAGTATTGTTATGATTTTCATGGTATGGTTCTCCCAAGAGAACACAGATCGGTACCATATCTCTCAACTATCTTCATAGCCTGCGGGAATGTAGGTCTAGGCAGTGGATACATCTAGTATAGGAGGCAGATTTTGAGGAAACTGCCGTCTGCCAAGGACAGGGAAAACTTCGACCAAAAAAAAAAAGACAGGGAAAATGTTGTGTGAAAAATGAAAAAAAAAAGGGTTAATACCCTGAAAAACCCCAAACTGATACACTTGTGACAAATTTACCTAAAACTATTTTTTTAACCATGAAAAACCCAAAACTGGTATATCTGTGACAAATTTACCCCGATCGACTATAAAAAACTCTAAACCAGTACATTTATGACAAATTTACCCCAAACTAATTTATTTGACTGCAAAAAACCCCAAAATGATAAATTTGTGACAAATATATCATATGCTAAATTGGATTAATATTATGAAAAAATCACAAAAATTATAAACGTGACAAACGGAGCGTAAAATCCTAAATTGGTATCCGGTCAATTTGTCACGTATCATTTAACTTAATAATTTAATAATAAAATTTAACGAAAACTAAAAGAGGGTAAATTTGTCACAAGTGTATCGATTTGGGGTAAATTTGTCAAAGTTATACCAGTTTGGGGTTTTTGGTGATCAAAAAAATAATTTGAGGCAAATTTGTCACAAGTGTACCAGTTTGGGGTTTTTCATGGTATTAACCAAAAAAAAAAAAATATCATAAGAGGGAAAAGTCACTTCATATAGTTGCTGAATAGACCTGCAACTTTTGCCTCGAATCGTACCATCCCAGGAGGAATGTGTTTTTAGTTCTTCGTGCAATGTTTAAAACAGCTAATGTTCTTTCCTCCTTCAATTGGAGATCATTGAATAGATACGGATGCATATTCTTCAGGTCCTACGTGACGATCATCCGTGATCAGGATATACTAGTGCTTGTCCTCTTGCTTCATCACCATGTAACATATCACCTGTTATTTGGAGGACATGCAATTGCTTTAGGGATTAGATCGCTACCTCTCTTGTCGTCTAAAAATGATCTGTAACATTACATTTCAATTATCCCTACCAAAGGCCAAAAATTTGAGGCAAAAACTCAGAAGAACTTGGCAAATGTCCTTCCCGAAACTTTTGTCAATACCCAAATACGTCCGATGCTAAATCTGACAGAGAAACTAAAGCACTAGGGGCAAACTTCCTAGCAAAGAGGAAACAAAGTGAATAGGGCTGATCGTTGTAACTGCATGAGGAGTTTTCCAAGATTTTTTTGAAAAATTCCTTTGTGATATCGGCCTCGCCAAAAGTAGCAGGGTGGGGACCGCCTCTCGACCAGTCCACCCAAGTGAGGCTTCTATTCGCCAGGAGATCTGGAGATTGGATGGTTAGCATCGTAGGGAAGTAGTGTTCATCCACATAACATGTCGGTCTGCAAAACTTCTTGAACTTAGGGTAGTAGGTTGAATCTTCGATTATGTCTATGGCGAGTTTACGATTCACTTCAAACCACTGAGAACCTTTACGCCACTCAGTGAGGTTGATCTCTGGTGCCATCTTCTTGTTGTAGCGTCCTCTCCCATAGGAGCTGTCTTCATCAAACGATCCGATGAAGCTGTATCTGGATTGTAATAAGTAACTATAGACAGTGGTGAGGTTCTGGATTGGGATGCACGATTCAGAGACCAGGATGAACCATTCGTTGGACATATCAAGCAGGGCATTGGCCAAGAGTCTCCTTTCTGCATCACACATGCTCATCAACCCCCACTCCACCACCTGATCAGCACAAAACAGAGAACACCAAAAGTGTTTTATTGCTTGACTTACAGAAACTACTTTTAGATAGAGTAAGTAGTTGAAGGACCAGATAAGAAGATTATAAAGTATCTGGAAGAATGACATTGACTAGAACCTAAAATAAGATTCGACATGCAATTTTTAAGGCAGGTATTAAAAGAAGCATACGCAGAGCATTATCTCGAAGAATCACGTCACCCAGCAGCATGTGCTTTTTCATGTGCTTTTTCATCGTTCTCTTTGTTCTGATTACCTACTTACTCACCATTTTTCATCAGATAAATGGTGCACAGCCTTCTCAGTGAGAAGAGGCAGCAAAGTCTGTCTGAGCTGACCCCTCTCAAATTCCTATCACAGCATGCTTATGTCTAGTTTCCGTATTTGATTAGTTGACGTTGTTTTCCTCATAAGATCACTTATTCTAATAACAAAGAACTAAGCGAAATAAATCTGAATATTTCAATGAAACAAGCACTAAGTTTTCATACAACACTGCAATCTGTAGAATTTCACTCTTCTGCATGATCTATAGTGACCATACGACAAAATTGCAAAGATCACAGCATGTACCTATGTGCCGCCTCAGAGAAACTAAAAGGTGTCCTCCAGGACTTAATAGCTGGTCCCATCACTGATGACCTATGGTCATCAAGAAAGCTCAGATAAGTCGCATTGCTAAGTATAATGCCAAGTTTTATTCTACCCAGCCCATTTTTTCAATATACAATCTTCCCTTGAACAAAATGGAGTTGACCGAAACTTACCACACAGCCAAAGGGATTTTATAGCTAGGCCTATTCTACAGAGATGCTTTTTGAAATGAAAATATCAGCAATTAGATCAAGCAACCTATGCAAATGCTTTCACAAAGTGGGATAAAGCACTAATGCAAATAAAGCAGGATTCATGAAATGCCAGCAAATTAAAGAGAAACATGAGATTTAGACATTCTGGAGAAGCAAACAGAACTATCAGTGCATTTCAATAAAAGGTGATAACAGCATGAAGCATATAAATATAGATGTCAAGTTGCTTAAATTTGTAGTTTATCATCGAGCAAAGGCAGAAGACAGTAAAATTGCAATACCTGGCTTGGGATTTGTCGCTCATAGAACACTGATGAAGGTGGGAATTCAGCAACATACGAAGGTAGCGAGTGCATGTAGATAGAGTACAGCCCTTCATGCCCCTTGAAAAACCTCTCCCAAAGAGGGGCAAACGGCAATGGACCCTTCACCAAGAACATGAAGGCAATCTTGGGAACTCTCTTAAATGGAAACGTCTTCATCAGAGGAACAAAAGAGGCCCTCCAAAAGAGCTCCTCATCGCTCATGGCATGTAACAAACTTGACGGGGTGCTAAACCTGCTCTCTATACTAGATGGCTCTTCAAGGCAGAGGAAAGGGCTACTCTTACGTACAGGTTGATCTTGGACTCCGAAGTATCGTATCATATTCATGCTTAAAATCAACAATCCAAGACCCACTAGCACAAACAACAAGAAATAGTGGAGGAGCCTCCATGGACATGCCCTAGGCTGGTAATTCCTGAGTATAGATGAAGGGTCTTTTCCTTCCTCTACAGTCGCTATCCTTTGATACATTTTCGACTTGATTTCCAGTCAAAATTCAACCAAGAGATCATAAAACACCCGTGAAAATATATGTATCCCTTCTCTAAAAGCAGCAATCTCCAATCAATTAATACCTGCAAACTATCTTTAGTTTCTCTGGGTTAGTTCCATCTATTGTACCGAGACCTTTCAACGGATCATGTCTATTTGTACAAAAGGGCAATCGAGCATGAGCTCCAAACAACAAAAAACAATCTATTAGAAAGACGACTACTTTAACTCTCCCACAAGGAAAAAAGAAAAACCCAGCAACCGTTTCGGCTAAATCAGAAGCCCGCCGCGCAGAAACGTTCAAATCTGATCATCCGAGCTTCTGGGTCGATCTTGCGTAGCAAAGACGGTCAAGAAGAGGAAGCGGAAGAGGCACGGGTTGTGTTACCAAGCGGGGTGTCTATCTTCAGAGCATCAAGATTTGGAGCGGCGGCGGCCGTGGAAGAAAGCCAAGATCAGCTTCGGTTCTCGAGCAGCTGAGTTGACTGGAGGAAGGCCGTGCCCTGTGGATCCTGGCATGCGTGCCGTTCGGGTCGTGACGTCTAGCGAGGAGGTTAAGTTTGAAACTTCTAGGGACGTTGCGCTAACAGGTCAAGTCAAACGAAGCTGAAGAGAGAGAGAGAGAGAGACAGCCTGTCCTAGATCGCTTCTCGTTGCTTGTCAGATACTTCTTTACTCTTTCTCGCTGCTTGTCAGATACTTTTCTCTCTCTCTCTTCTCAGGAAAATTCCTGGGCTTCTTCCCCACCCACATTGGTTCAATCTCCAGTGGGCTGGCCGTCTGGTTTGCGGTGCTTTGCCTAGATTGGTCCGCGGTGGGGACAAGTCGAGTCATGAATGTGCAGGGAGCTTGATATTTTGTTCCTGTCCCAAAAGGTTTTTTTTTTTTTTTTTTTTTTTTTTTTTTAACCCTTTTTCCTAGAATATTCAATTTCTATTTTTATACAGAAACGATCCATTAATTTTTACCCAATAGATAATATAATCTATAAACTTTAAATTTATCTAATATGATCCCAAAAGCTTTAGTTTAATGTATAATGTCGTTATTGAATTTTTTGTTTGGTTAATGTGGTCTCTAAACTTATATTACGTGTTCAATTTAGTTTTTATACGAAAATGTTCAATGTTGTTATTTCATTAATACCAATTTAGAAACAATATTTAATATTTTTATACATTTAAAATTGAATATGTAAGTTTCTTCGTTAAGATAAGATATTGAGATTATCTTAATTAGAATTAAAAATGTTCAATGTAGAAATTTGTAAGTCTCTATAAGAAAAAGCCATGATAATCTCAATATGCATAATTTTCTTATTAGGTTTTTAGTTTTCCAAAAGAAAAATTACTCATAGCAAGTTTCTTCATTAATATAAGATATTCACGCATAACAATGCTTAATCTCTAGAAATTCTCTTTGCGTTTTTTATTCTGCTATTACTTGAGAATCTCCTATTTACACCTTCTAGGCTCCATCTAGTTCACAAAAAATAAATAGTTTTGAAAAATAATTTCCTAAAAATAATCATTTATATCGCTTATAATTAGTTAATGAAATATATATTTTTTTATTATTGATAAGAATTCATGTTTAAATATTTTTGTGAGATATTTTTCGATAGTTTATTTTTATAAGCAACCATTTAATAAATTATTTTCTAAATCGTTTATTCTTCGCGAAATAGACGCACTAGACTAACTAGAGATGCCCAATGGGCTTCGCATTTTCACCGGCCCGTACCCGAGCCCGAGCCCGAGCCCGCCCATTTAACTGGCATGCGAACTACCGAAAATGCCCTTTATCCTTCTCGTCCCTCCCTCCTCGATTCATCGTCCCTCCATAAAACGAACATTTCGCAGTCTCTCCCACCACCGCGTTCCCCACAATGCCGGCGACCGCCGCCGCCGCCGCCGCCATCCCCGGTCACTCCTTCAAACTCTTCCCGACCGCTCTCTTCCCTCGCCCCCTCCTCCGCCGCCTCCGCTTCGCCACCACCGCCGCCTCCGCCGCCGCCTCCGTCCCCTCCTTCGAAGACCCCCCTCCTCCTCCTCCTCCGCAACAGGAAGCTCGCTCCGCCTCCTACTTCCCTAAGAAGAACCAGACCCTCGAGTTGGAGTGCGAGAGCCTGGCCTACAAGGGCAAGGGCGTCTGCAAGGTCTCCGGCACCGGCTTCGTCGTCCTCTGCGACCGCGCCCTCCCCGGCGAGCGCTTCGTCGGCCGCGTCACCCGCCGGAAGGGCAACTACGCCGAGGTTTTGTTTTTCATCCCTTTCTACCTCGCTCGATTCAACTCGGAAAGTTTCGTGAAGTTTTGACTCCGCGACGCGTGTCCGGAAATGCGCAGGTGACCAAGTTGAGGACGATATCTCCGCACCGGGACGTCGTGGATGCCCCCTGCGAGTATGCTTCGTACTGCGGAGGGTGTAAGACGCAGAACTTGCTGTACGAGGCTCAGGTCAGGGCCAAGGAGCAGCAGGTCCGCGAGCTCATCATTCACGTCGGGAAATTTCCCGATAATGATCCGGAGTTTCCCGCGATGATGAAGCCCATCGTTCCCTGCGATATCCAGTTCCACTATCGGAACAAGGTCGGCGGCGGATGTTGCACCTTCTTGTCCCTTGTCATTATGCTGCGCTGGTTTTTTTTGTCTTGTTGGCATCTGAATTCTAATCAGTGTTTAACTAATTAGAAATTGTGTAAGCCCTTCCCACTAAGCAGGGTCAGCTAAATGATCAGATATTGTTTCTTGAGCTGTAACTTTCATGAAATCGGGATTCCTTGCTTGTGACTTGTCCTAATTTTCCCATCTATTGGGAGCTGTGTTCTGCTGATGCAACGTTTAATTCGACTTCAAGGATCACCATACCATGCTCTGTTGGTGTGTGTGTGTGATTTTCGAACCACAACAATGTCGTTGGACGATACGGTTATTCTTTTCTAATTACGAAGTTTATGGGGTCCAAGTTTTGGCATAAGGTTACTGCACCATGTGTGCAATATCATTATCTTGATCACATAAGACTGACAAACCTTGTTCCATCTCTGAGTGAATCTTTGTTCTTGGCATGATCTTCTGACGGTGCTATTGCTTTCACAGATGGAATTTTCATTTGGCTCTCAAAGATGGTTGCCACGTGAGTTGTTTGATGATACTGAGAACCATGCTTTGGGACTGCATGCACCAGGCTTCTTTGATAAGGTCCTGAATGTCAACAAGTGCTTACTACAAAGTGACCCTGCTAACAAGGTATGCTACGAAGATAGTTGAACCTTGAAATGGATTCTTTTTATATGATTAACCATTACTGTTGAATCAAATATAAAGTAAAAAGAAGCCACAGCCTACCATAGAAGGGGCAAATTAAATCCACTTATGAGTCTAGCCAGAAGGGAGTCGTCAGCTCTACACATAATGAGACATTTACATGCACGTAATATAACTACTCTTATAAGTTTACAGTTGCCGCATCTCTTTTGTGATTGGGCTCCTTGTAAAAAAATAATTGCTCTTCATGTGGTTATTTGCTTTGAACTGTTGAGATTTGTTTTGCTGATTAAACAGACAAAATTAAGAACTCCTTATTTAATGCTCAAAGACTTATTTCCTTTTTGCATTTCTGCTCGTAGGTTCTTGCAGCTATACAAGACTGCTGGAGAGATCCCCAACTAGGTTTGTCTCCTTATGATGTCCACTCTCATGCTGGATTTCTTAAGCATCTAATGCTTAGAACTGGGAGGTAGGGGCTGTAGTGTAAAAGTTTTTTCACTTGTAATAGTTTGTGACCAGGATCTAAGCATGGCATAGTTAGTTTTTAAAGATAAATGTTTTACAGTTGATTGACAATGAATAATGAGATTGCCAATAAGAAATTGGTAGATCTCACACTGTCCAAGCTTCACCTGCAACCTCAGTTAGATTCTGGTATGGTACCCTTTTTCGATAGTGGGAGATCAACTGCTCTCTTTCGCATCCAAGGAACAGATCGTAGAGATGTTTTTCCTTTGGGAAGACAGAGGAGTGATATGATCAGTTTGCTTGCAACCCTAATTTTACATTCCTTTTCCCAATTTTTTTTCTTATATTAATCGACACAATCAATTAATGCAATGAATTCAAATTAAGTTTCTCTTTTCTGTCTATAAGTGGGTATGAACAATAATTTTTCTTCCATTATCTAGTAATTTAGATAGCTGCATGCCATATAAAGCCACTTAAGCGCAAAAGTTGGTTCTAGTTTCCACAGAAACGCAACTGGAATTCAGTGAATTTGTCTGAATTATATGTATCATAAAATTTTTCAACAGTTTCGCTGTGTTAAAATCCTTATATGGTAATTTGTTTTGGATTCCCTATCTTTATTAGCGTTCATATATGTTCAGGGACATTGAGACTGGTCAGCCGGAGGTCATGGTTAATTTCGTGACATCATCTTACAAGCCTGAGTTGCTGAAACCCTTAGTAGAGAAAATTACATCTTTCCCTGAAGTGGTTTGTTGGCCAACTCTTCTATGCTAATTTAATGAGCATTTCGTTTTTTTATTAGTTTGAGTAGGGGAACTTTCCAACATAGGTGAATTGTGTTTAGAGTATCCAGTTTGCTAAAAACCATGGCCAACACACTGGATAAATGTCTCCATTAAAGAGTATCCGGTGGTCAGTCTTGATCAAATAAAAAATATATATCCAGTGATAATGGTTCTGCATATTTCTGTAATCAGGATTTCTTTTCTTTGAATGGTTTGGATTTTCTTTTTCACTTATGTAAGAAGTTCAAAGAGATCAAATAATTTACGTTTTTTAAAATACTTAAGTAGATGCTAAACTGAATTAGTGGCATAATAGTCTGTTGCTAGCAAGAGTCAACTATCTTCTGCATTCTTTCTTTTTCATTATAAATATTAGGCTAGAACAGCACTCAGTGGCCCTTCCTCTGGCGCCAAGTTTTTGTGATTGCAATTTTTTTATAATTTATTTAAGATAATTTATTCGAGTTAGTTTATACCTGTAAATGGCAGGTAAGTGTTGTTAATAATGTGAATACTTCGGTGGGTAATACATCTGCTGGAGAGGAGGAATACACTTTGCATGGGAAATCTACCATCACAGAGACATTGAGAGGGCTTACTTTTCAAATTTCTGCCAATTCCTTTTTTCAGACAAATACTTGGCAGGTATCAACACATGATCAGATCAGTGTACTGCTAACTCCTCATAGCTTCCATTATCTTGTAAAAAATCCTAGTGTTTTTTTCTTCTTCTCTTTGAAAATTTCTAAGACCTGGTGCACTTCAGGCTGAGGTTCTCTATAAACTTATTGAAGAGTGTGCGGGTCTTAGAGGAGATGGCTCAGAAATTGTGCTAGACCTATTCTGTGGAACAGGCACCATTGGTCTGACACTTGCCAGAAGGTACAGATATTTGTCCATTGTGGTAATTATGTAAAAGAACTTGACCAATCTGAGACTGTCTTTTTCAGGGTTAGACATGTTTATGGTTATGAGGTTGTTGCTCAAGCCATTTCTGATGCTCATCTGAATGCCAAGCTCAATGGTATCAGCAATGCAACATTTATCCAAGGAGATCTCAATAAAATCGATGCAAATTTTGGCAGCAACTTCCCTAAACCAGATATTGTCATTTCGGGTATCTCTTAAATTTTATAATTGAGTCTTTGTTGGTTGGCTTAAAGATTGTTTCACATCTGCAAATTTTTTTTTTGGTGTTTATGTTCTCTGCAAACAAGTAGTATCTTTCAGGATAATTTTTGTAGGTATATAAACTTCACTAACTAAGCAGAGCTTCTCTGTAAGTACAAATAATTTTTCCCACTGTTTTACTGGATGAATACTGCAGATCCAAATCGGCCAGGCATGCATCTGAAGTTAATTAAGTTTCTGCTGAAGCTCAAGGCTCGGCGTATTATTTATGTATCTTGTAATCCAGCTACCTGTGCACGTGACCTTGAGTACCTTTGTCATGGGGTGGTATGTATCAATTCCATCCAACCAGTTCCTCTTTTTTGTAGCTGTCTATAGCTTAATCCTGTGTCTTTGCAGAGAGAGCAAAACATAGAAGGGTGTTACAAACTAAAAAGTGTACAGCCTGTAGACATGTTCCCACACACTCCCCACATCGAGTGTGTGTGCCTACTGGAGCTCTGTTGATGGTGTTTTCTCAGCTGCAAAACTTCAAAGATCTCTCGCAGCAAGTATGTTCTTCAGGAGACGACCCTGGTTTTTTCTGTACCATCTTTTCAGAAGTATATTTCCTTCTTCAGGGAAAAAAAGATACTTGCACATGTTCAATTCTTCTGTCACTTGAAAAACTGCTTGAGAACTAAGTTAGAGGACATTGGTGGGTGCGCTTTGCAGATGTGGATGTAGGATGCTGGCCCAGAGAATTCTTCACTTTAATCGGTACCACTGATGTAATTGGTTTGGGAGGAGAGATGGTCAATGAAGAACCTGATGTCATCATATGACACCACAAATGGGGAGCCGCCGTTTTCCTTCTAAAGGCTTTATAAAAGCATCCTTTTTCCGCCATCTTAAATTCGGCACTGCCTATTATAGAGAGAGCGATGCAGGGAATCCTGTGAAGTACGTGTCAAGACTGGAATGCTATGATTTACAGATCAGCGAGCCACCTCCGTTGCATATGGATTCCATTTTTATCACGGGTGTGCTGGATTTTCTTCTACAGTATGCTTCTCCTGACCAGGATAAGGAGATATACGGACGTAACAAGTTTTCAGAGATCTACATGGAAACAACTGCGACCACCTAGTTTAGGATTGCTTGAGTTAAAGAAGATTGTTACTAATTTGGCAATTTATTAATAACTTCGCTCTAGTATTCCCCTGGAATTAAGCATCCATTTTGAACCTTCTTGGGGAACATTTCAAGCCCACTTTTGATCTGTCGATTCTCAAGAATCTTTTAATAAGAATGCTCTTTTTTATATCCTTATTCAATTTCTTATTGTGCTAAAGGTAATTTACTATCCGTTTACTAATTGATTAAAGGATGAAAAATCTGATATCCATGTGGCCTTTAGAATAAGGTGATACACTTATGGAAATCACTTTCTCCATTTCATTTCATCTACTAGAAGGAAATCAAATGAACACGGAAAGCCCTGTCTTGAACATTAATTAATTGCTTTCACGTGCAGAACGAGAATTGATGGCTGCTAGTCACATTCCAATTCCATTTATGCTTAGAGCAACATTCTCCACTGGAGTAACTAGAATCTGATTCCATCTTTACTAAGTAATATACGATGCTATATGATAGGAGAATTCGAGGCAAGGACATTCAATACATGTAAGGATTCTCATTTTCTCATCTCCGGGAAATCTGTTCTGCAATTGCAAATGCAAGCTCTGTCAGAACTTTTACAAGTTCGGTGATTAATAATCACTGTGACTATGCTGAGCAATGGGCTTGCTCTAATGATGCTCCTTGTATCAGATAGAGGGACAGATCTTGTCAAGCCTAAAGGGGCAGTAAGAACCATTGAGGTCATTCTTAGCACTGATGCCTGTTGCTACTTCATCTTTCTCTTTTTGACTTCTTTTTTTTTTGGTCTTGGATGATCTACCGGAAATAAAGGAATAAGTTCATAAGATCAAGCTGCCGAGTCTTGAAGAGAGTGAAGTGATCGATTGTATTGATATCTTCAGGCAGCCCGCCTTTAATCATCCACTTCTCAAGAATCACACAATCCAGGTTCTTTTCCTCCTCATTTTGACCCATTTCCTGCACTAGGATTAGCTGAGTTACTGTACTTCCTCGTCCCTTCTAATATTTGTTTGCAGTGAGCTGCTAACTTTTCGAAACCAGCCATGACAATATGCATATACCCTAACATTGAGGGCCACCATATAGCTTTTGTGAAAGAGCGTGGTTCTAACTTATCTGTTGTCAAGGAACCCGGAATGTTTTACCCAGGACCTATGTTACTTGTCCTTCCTCAGAATTTTTAACCAAGTTTACTGAACAAAAGCTGAAGCTTGCACTTTTTTGGCTATAGATGAAACCAAGCTTACATCTGAAAGGAAATGGAACAGAACATTTTGGAGGTGCTCTTAGTCAGGTTTGGTGGAAATATGGAGAATGCCATGAAGGAACAATTCCTATCGGAAGACAGCGAAAGTACGACAGTCATAGAATCGTACCATTTGCTCCCCAAGTGAAGAGATTCTCAGAGCCAGTATGAATTCAGTGCTCCTCCTGGGCATGAAGTACGTGCAATCCAGACGCAACTGAGGCTCCATCACATTGATTTTGAGTTTGTTTTTAAAGTTACATGTTTACACAGCCGTTAATGCACTTCCTAACGAGTGTTATATATGAGATAGTGCGCTATAGTTTCGGTGACCAATGGCAACTACTTTGAAGCACATGCATCAGTTGGTGTGTGGAATCTCGCAGTAGAAGATTCGGAACAAAGTGTCTCCCAAATTTACCTCTCATCTCGCCATGGGGATTATGCAAATACTATTAAGGCCGGATGGATGGTAAAATCATGTATTGATAATATCTTAAAAAAGCATTTCTTGGCATAACTAGCACTCTGCACGTGTGTGAAGATGAGTAACTTTCTTTTCTCTCTTTTCTTTCTTTGTTCCCGGTAGATGCAGGTTCTAGTTTTGGCATACGGACAAGGGTTTTCATATATTGGACCGTGAGTTCTTCATAATTTCAAACTTGCAAGATTCAGGACCAAAACTTGACATGTCTATGTTGGTTGGATTCTAGGCCGATGAATATCAAGACACTGGTTGTTACAATCTTGAATGTCCTGGGTTCGTGCAAGTCGATTGTAAGGTCACTCTAGGATCTCCTATTCAACCTATATCCATCTATAGTGGACAGCAACATGACATATATGTATCGATAATCAAGGTAATGAGCAGTGAGAACCATCTTTCAGGTGACATAAAACAACCTCAAGGCTGAAATGCATAGCCTATCCCAGACCGTCTCTATATTCTTCTGCTTGTCAGAACTTACATATTCAAAAGAAATGCATGCGCATACTTTCATTCTTCTATCTCTTGACCAAAAGAAGAATTTCAGAATCAAGACAGTGGGTATTGGTGGCTGCGCATTGCGAATGTCGATTTGGGATACTGCCCAGAGAAATATTCACTCTCGAGCCAAATTGGCTGCTGGCTGCTTCTTGATGGCATGCTGGGGGCACGCTGGTGGCACATTGGCTGTTCGCTGGTTGCTTGTCGGTAGTGAGGCAAAGTTCGGGTTTTCGAAGACAATTCCAAAGTTATGAAGTTGAGTTAGGGCAAAGCTGGAAGAAAAAAAAGTCTATTTGCATTTCGGAGATACAACATTCCCACATATTTTCAGACTTGTCTTGAGCTAAAGCCCTTTAGAGATTTTGGGGAAGCAATTGCATAACTCAAAACTATCTAAAAATTTTGCCAAACCGCATTTATAATTGCCGAAAGAGTTTTTGAGCCCCAAAGGGCTTTGCAAATGCTAAATCAAGGGCACTCAAAGTCCGTTTGCAATTTACATCCATATTTGCTAAAATAAGAATCATTTTCTTCCTTGTGCTAATCGGTAATCCACGTGGACCATCAATGGTGATTTATGGGATTCGGGTTTAAGGTCAACTAAGCGGATACACATTAGGTGATATGACGAATCACATTGTCTTGTCCCATTTTGAAAAAAATACTCTAATCTGTTCTTCAATGGCGATGGTAACTTCACGGATGCATCTTTTCAAATGGTTGGTTTTGGTGATAAGTATTGTTGGTACGATAAGCGATGGGCGTGCTCAATATGTTACACGGTTGACTCCAAACATGAAGCGGCTCAATCTGAGCGGGAATGACTTCAACGCATTACGGTCTAGACGTCATGAAGTATGTGCGAATACATCGAGATAAGACTTACCGTGGCGTTGATTTTGAGTTGCACTTTTGTTTATGCGTCGATTCTCAAGTTTCACTTCCTTATGAGTTTGCTATGTATTGGTCAGTATGCTCCAATAGGTTTAACCCATGCATCTTCTTGGGAGCTCGTGCAACAATTAATGTGTGGAATCCTACAGTTATATTTCGAGAATGCAATTTCTTTCAAATTTGGCTCACATGGGCGCTGAATAGAATATGAACACCGTGGAGGCCGGATGGATGGTAAGAACTTAGAATGATAGAAATCTGAAGATTTTAGAATGATTGGCATTCTAAATGTGCATAGATCATTTGGGAAATGCAGCATTTCAAAATAACTTCGGACATGTTTTGGCTAGAGGTCATTGTATCTCCCCAAAGCAACCCAAATAAAACATCAAAGGACATTTGTATTTGTTGAAGGGGCTTTTGAGGGCTCAAAGGATTTTGCAAATACTGAACCAAATGTACTCATAGAAGATAAGTAATTTGTCTTTTTATTATAGGTCCATACACCCAGCAAGCAGGCAAAGATTTTCTCATTTTCGACCATGAGTTATTAGCTCTGTTAAGCACTTACAATTCACCAAACTTTCACAGACATCAAATATTGACATGTTTTTCTTGGGTGGACTTTGGAGAGATGGCTGTCTTACTTCCTGCTACAATCTCGACTGCAATGGAATCTAACTGGAAAGTAGCAGATTTGTTCCAGGCTCTCTGCTTATACCAGTCTCCGCCTATGGTGGACAGCTATAAGACATATATAGCCATAGCGAAGGTAATGGAAAAATCTTTTAGGTAAATATTCATGGGATACAATCCGAGTTTTTTGTCTTTTAATAAAAATATTTCAGGATCAAGTTACAGGAGCTTGGTTGCTGCGCATTAAGGACGTGAATGTAGGATTCTGGCCCAAAGATCTCTTCACTTCTCCAGGTGGCCCTGCCGATGCAATTCAATGGGGGCAGAGAGATAGTCAACACAAAATCGGTTGGTCGCCGTACATCAGCACAAATGGGGAGCGGCCATTTCCCTTTTAAAGGCTTTGGAAAGGTGTCCTTTTTCCGCAATCTTAAATTCCTCGACGGATTCATTGAGAGAGACCCGGAGAATCTATAGACTTATGTAACAAGACCTGAATGCTATGACATACTTCTCAACGTGGACTGGCCAAGTGAAGTAGGAGTCAATTTCTATTATGGTTGCCCTGGATTTTCAGCTCAGTGTGCGGAATAGTGAACATTTCATGACGTGCTTTCCCTTTTCTTTTCGTACCCTAGTAAAAATGGCTTTGTCAAATGTTTAGCACTAGCAGACTAGCAGTGAGGACGCCAATGCTTTTGAAAGTAGGTACCACTAGGTGGTTTGATGTACTGAATTTTGTTAAAGTCACACATGAACTGGTAATCATTCTGAAAAGAGAGATTTGGCCATAATCACACTTAGATTACAGCTCCTTCTTTTGCCTAAACACAAGTATTGTTCGCTATGGACAAGGTGTAGTCTGTACTTAAATATTACATTTACTACAAGCGATTAATTATTAGATATAAAGGCTACCACTTGACTAAGTAGTAATTGACTTGTAACGCGATATGACATGACTTGCTAATACATTATTTCTCAAAAAATAAAAAATTCTAATATATTTGGACATGTTTATCAATTGCATATATTTATATATACGTGATAAATTATCATTTTAAAGATTATTTAAATCAAATTAATTTGATTCAAATCCACAAATAAATAATAAAAAAGAGCATAGAATGAATTTACACTAAAAACATTAATCTATTTTTTTAAAATATTATTCATTGATTCAATTTGAAACATTCAACTACATTCCATTCCAATAATCTATAATTTGGAGAAAAAAACAAACTATCCACATTTCACTTTCAAATTTGACATGTAACAATAAGTAAAAAGGAAAAATAATGATCCACATTTCACCGTCAAAAGATAGAGTTTTTTTTTTTTTTTTTTTCTTTCTATATATTTACATTTTGACTTATTTCTTGAAAATTTTTAAAATTGACCCATGCGTGTTAGAATCGCATGTCAGGATTCCAGATTTGCATATTATTGACATGTCGGGAGAGTTGACTACATGTCAAACACGTGTCGAGGACACTGACATGGAGGCTCTAAAGAGCGGCCACGCTTCCTAGCTGGTTCTCTATGCAATCATCATAGAATGACATGAATGGGGAGTGAACACTTTCCTGCAGAGGAATTTGGGAAAGCAGTTCACTTCCAGAATCATAGGGTTGGTTCTTGGACTTTCGGCACAGTGGGTGAGGATGCTAAACTTTAGCATTCGTGAACGAATAAAGAATCCAGTCCTCGAATGATAAACAGATTATAAGGTGCTGCGCCTCTTTTCTCAAAAATAAAGAATTTCGACATGTTTCGACATGTTTCGACACGTTATATATTAAATATATTTTTATATAAATACATAAATAAATAATAAAAAAGAGTCTAGAATTAATTTACACTAAAAATATTAATTCAACATTTGTTAATATTAGTCATTATTTTAATTTGACAAATTTAATTGCATTCCATTACAATAATACATAAATTTTAGAGGGGAAAAAAACATTGTTTAAAGGAAAAATGCTGAGGTAGTATTTTTAAATTTATTTATTTATCCTATGTGGCATTTTTTTTATTACTTTTTCCATAGTAAAAAACTTTTAAAAAAGCTAAAGTAATTATAATAAAAAAAATTTGAAAAGAAGAAGAAGAAGAGAGGCATGATCATTGTTGGGCACGTTGCTGCCCCCGTTAGTGAAGTGCCTAGCCACCGTTGGAGGGGGCCGGGGAGGTGGCGGAGGGGGGATGACCCTCGCTAGGCCCGAGCGAGGGCGCAGTGTCGCCTAGGTTTAGGTGAGCCTTGCTCGGGCCTTAGTCGAGGCATTGCCCAGATCTGGGCGAGCCTCGCCAACCCTTGCTTGGCCAACAATGGCCTCACCCGGGGCAGTGAGGGTTGCCTCCCACCTTTGCTGCCTAGGGCCGACGAGGTTGCTAACCCCCTTCAAAGATGGCAGCGACAGTAGCAGCGCTTGGCCACCAGCCCTATCTCTTTTTTTTTGGTTGTATATTTATATTTTGACTCCTCAAGTATTGAGAATTTTAGAATCCTGTGTGTGTTGGAATTCTGGACTCACGTGTCGGAGTGTATCGAAGAGAGTTGAGCACATGTCGGATTTTTCAACACTCGTGGATTGCGTGTCGGATACGTGTTGGAGTGTCGGACACGACACGAGAGCTTCCATAAAGTGTCGACACTACATAGATCCTCACTACTTCTCGCACGTTAATCCATGAAGTTGTTGATTCGTATCGATCCCATGTTTCAATGGAATCGTTTCATAATAGTCTTGTTCCTATAATTTACGTAGGTAGATATAATTCCCATTGATTAAGTCTGCTATTGAAGTCTGTCCCCTAGTTTCTCTTGAAGCTCCCCATGGTTAAAATTGCTATTGAGGTCTAGACGACCACTCCAAAATGAGTAATTTTTCCACTCATGAAAGTTGACCTGTTTTTTTTTCTGTTCATCTTCCCATCTTCGGAAGGGAAATGATTAGGGTTCGCATGGCAACGTTTCTATTCCGAGGAACTATTTTTTTTTTTTTCAGAAATAGTTTTTTTCTATTTCTACTCTAGGAACAATTTCTGAGTAAAATAAGGTGTTTGATAATTATACAAAATTTCTATTCTTGGAATAGAAAAAGAATAGAAATGCATTTGATAAAAATTTATAAATTTTTGTATTTATTTGTTTTTTATTCTTACTCACGGACCGCTGATCGCCGCTGCACGACCGTCGCACGACCGTTGCACAACCGCCGCACGACCGTTGCACGACCGCCGCACGACCACCGATTGTCGCTGGTGGTGGCCAGTGAGCTATGGGCGGCGGTCCTGCAGCGGTGTTCAGCAGTGACGGTTGGTGGTCATGCGATGACAGGCAGTGGTCATGCGGCAATTGGTGACAACAGGCTGCCAACGGACGGTGGTGGTCATTGGCCGGTGAGTCGTGGGCGGTGGCCAGTGGGTTACGAGTGGCGGCAACTGTCACTGGCGGTCAGCTGCCGACGGTGGTCGCGGGCGGCAGGAGGTGGTCGACGGTTGGCAAGCAGCCAGCGGTGGCTGCAACGAGGAAGAAGAACAAAAGAAAAATAGAAATGAAAAAAAAACTTATTTCTAGAAATTGTTCCTGGGAACAAGAAGCTACTTTTTTTTGTTTGTTTTGTTTCTTGTTTCTATTCCAAATCTAGTCTTCAACCACTTCTCTATTCCGGGGAATAGAAAAATAAGTTGGCGTTATCAAATAGATTTCCGTTCTTTTTTTGTTCTAGGGAACAAAAGAACAGAAATCGGGAGAAATAGAAACGTTACCATGCAGGCCCTAAGTCTCCCATGCCTATCTACATTCCATTACCAATTCTTGAACATTTCTTTTTGCTTGCAGAGCTAGTTTTGTGATTTACATCCGGATTTGCTCAAAGAAGAAATATTCTTCATCGTGGTAATGGTAATCCACGCAGACTGTATTAATGATGATTAGGTCATCCAAGGGGATATGCTTTATGCATAACATAAATAAGAGCATTGCCTCGGCTCATTTTAAAAAGTACTCGACTCTGTTCTTCAATGGCGATAGTGAGTTCACCAATGCATCTCTTCAAATTGTTTGTTTTGATCTTAAGTACCATTGCTACGGTAAGCGATAGATGTTCTCCATCTGTTACACGGTTGACTCCAGACAAGAAGTGGCTCAATCTGAGTAGGAATGGCGCATTACCGGAGGGAATTGCCGAGGTATGTGAAAATCCATCGCTTTAAGACTTACTGTGTCTTTGATTTTGAGTTTTTTTTTTCCCGGTTTATGCATTGATACTGAAGTTTTCACCTTTTTATGACTTTTGTTGGAAATAAGAGTGAAGATCTTGGAGCTGATTCTGATTATGATTGATTTCTGTAGATCATTGATTAGTGTAGTAAATAGGAAATAATGATTCATGTATATTATCTTTCCTATTTCATTCTTTCATTCTTACATTATAAGTGGCGCAATGTACTTGCATACAATACATAATACAAGAGAAACTTTTCCCAAATCTCTTTTCCCTTTCTGTCATGGTATCAAAACCTTCTCACCCTGGCCTAGCTTTCGCAACCCCAGAATTGCCATCGTTTTTCTTTTGATCTGTTGTTGTAAATTTCTTCATATTGAACAAATTAGCAAAGCGATTAGGAATTCGTTTTTTATACCATGGCAAAGGATAAGAATATTGCAAGTTCCTCGGTAGAGGATTCTCCACTCCAGAATCAAACGCCCTCACCATTTGATCAAGTCGAATCAACTGATAAAGAAAGGCAGATTGTAACACCAACGATGTTTCTGCCCTTGCTCCAGTGCAAATCCTTGGGCCAACTCATTGGCCCTCAGTCTAGTGGTATCCCGCACAGTACCAGTGGGCCACTAGGCCGGGATAGATCCCACCTCCGTATGGGACCAACCCGACTGGTGAGTCGGGCCAGACAATTGCGGGTCATAGACCCGGGTCAATACCGGGTCAGGGAACGGAGCCCTACTCGGTTCAACACACACTCATGCCTTACCCATTTCCTCTCAACGGCGGCGGCCGCCTGGAGCTTGAAGATCTGCTCTACATATCGTCGGCGGATGGACCGGAGCTACGCCTAATCAGCCAACAACTTATCGGACCGGTGAACTACCATTCTTGGGCACGGGACCATCGGTGGGCGCTTGTCACTAAGGACAAGGAAGGGTATATCGACGGAGTTGTGCCTTACCTGACAGAGGAGCGATTGTAGAGGCATTGGTGACGATGCAACCAACTGGTACGCACCTGGATCGGGAACTGCTTGGCACCCAAAGTCGCGGTTGGCCTCCCTCTGACAGAAGATTCGAAGACATTCTGCGAAAACATACGAGAAATGTACATAAAATCAGATCGGGCAAGATTATTCTCGTTGACCTAGGCCTTGTCCGAATTAAAATAGGGCAACCTTTCAGTCACCGCGTGTTTCAACTGGTTATCAGCCTTGTGGAATGAAATTGAAGCAGTAGAAGAAAAATTGGAGGGGCTGGAAGCCACTCTCCGACAGTATCGTGCGATTAAGGAGAAAGAAAAGACGACCAGATTTTTGCTTACCCTTAATGAAGCATATGCGATATTCCGATCGCAAATCCTTGCGATGGAACCCCAACCGTCACTCGGGCGAGTCTTCCAATTAGCTGTACAGGAAGAAAACCAACGGGTTGCCGCGGCTGAGCAGGCTTAGGTCGGTGAAGGAAGAAGCTTCACGGCATTCCCACCTGGTTTTGTTTCGACGGAGATGATGACTGGCGCCGGTGGAGGGTTCGAAGCTACGGGTGGACAGACAAAGATGAGAAGTTACGTGGCCTTGGCAACGAAGAAGGAGGAAGACAACCCTAGGTTTTCACAAACGGACGACTGGGATCACATATCTGGATCGGATGGACTGGATAAAATCTTTGGATTTGACGGTTGAGGAAAGCGCATTGGATCCAACGACCTGGATAAGTTTTCTGGGCTGGATGGCTGGGATCGACGTGTGCGATCGAACGGCTCTCGTTTGAGCTTCTCCTCAACTGAATCGGAGGGATGTTTTATTTTGCCACGTCAGCACCAACCTATAGGTGATCTTATGGTGCACGAAATGCCACGTTAGCAAAGAAGGTCAGTCAACAAAATTCCAAAATTAAAAATAAATATTGCAAATATTGCAAACATCCACACCACGCTGTTGATACATGTTGGAAATTACACGGGAGACCTAATGATAAAAAAGGAGAGGGAGTCTTCAGTTTATCAGGTTTATGCACAGAAGAACGGTGGGACACTTCATCAGACTATCACCCAAGAACAATATGAGAACATTATGCAAGCTTTGAGCCAACTTAAGAGTAATGACACTGGTGCAGGATTTTCAAGTACTTTTCTCTAGAATTCATTATCTGTTGATGCATGGATTATTGATTCAGGCGCTAGTGACCACATAGTTTGCAATGAATATCTGTTTTCCCATGTCCATAAGAACACACAATCTCCTGTTACGGTGCGTCTTCCAAATGGGAACATTACATATGTTACCAAAATTGGTACCGTACATCTTGGTCAGAACTTTGTCCTTAAAAATGTCTTATACATTCCAAATTTTGATTTTAATATTCTCTCTGTCTCCAAGGTATGTATGGACAATTCTTGTAAAGCCATATTCAATTCTAAAAATTGTGTTTTTCAGGACCATTCGACTGGCAAAGTGATGGGCTTGGATAATGTGGCACAAGAACTTTATTTTTGGATCAATTCCCTAGGAGATTTAGAGTTATTAAATAAGAGCATTTATTGTAATGCAATCAGTCATAATAAGAATCTCCTTTTTCATCAACGATTGGGTCACAGTGCATGGTTTCCTCACCTGAAATGTCCAATATGTCCTTTAGCTAAACAATCTCAAGCACCTTTTCTAGTTAGTACCTCTCGAGCAAAAAATCCATTTTCATTACTTTATATGGACATATGGGGTCCCTATCATACTCCTCATTGCGATGGATCTCGTTTTTTTCTTACAATCGTTGATGACCATACTCGTGCCACTTGGTTATATCTTATGCAGTCAAAGAGTCAAACATTTACTCATTTATCAAATTTCCTTTCCTTAATTATGAATCAATTTGGAAAATCTGTACATCGAATTCGTATAGATAATGAGCGTGAATTCTTTACCTCTGATTGCATAACATTATTGTCTACTCATGGGATACTCCATGAAAGTTCTTGCACTTATACTCTACAACAAAATGGAATTGTGGAACGAAAGCATAGACATCTCTTAGAAGTAGCACGTGCACTCAAATACCAAGCATCCATTCCTAACGATTTTTGGGGAGACTGTGTGGTCACAGCAGCCTATTTGATTAATCGCATGCCAACTAAGATTCTTAATAGTAAAACTCCATTTGAGATGCTTTATAAGAAACGGCCAGATAATAGTTATCTTAGAGTATTTGGTTGTTTATGTTATGCAACCAATGTGGGTCCTTAGGACAAAATGGGTCCTCATGCAACCCGATGTGTCTTTATGGGATATCCTCCTCTTTAGAAGGGATATCGGGTTATGGAGATTTCTACAGGGAATTTCTTTACAAACAGAGTTGTTATTTTTCATGAAGATGTATTTCCTTTCAAGTAAAAGCTGTCTTCATCACAAGACACTTTATCAGAGAGCAACCGGTTTTTTCTGTCTGATAAAGATTTACCATTGGCGCCTAGATTTCTTGTGGCACCGGAATACTCTATGACATCAACACCAATGGAATCTCCAAGTCTAGAGGCGGAATCACCAACTTTATCTGAGGAAATTTCTCCATCTTCTTCAACAATGGATACATCAGGAGTTGATCTTGAATTATCAATAATTCCTAAGCATACAATTGAACGACCCCGACATTCTGGAAGACAGACTCGCCCACCTACGTGGACTAAAGACTATATATGTTCAGCTGCAAGTTCTTCAGGTACACAATATCCTATTTCCTCATATGTTTCCTTTAGCCAATTATCGCCGGAACACATGTGTTGTATCAATCGAATATCAGAAGAACATGAACCATCTTCGTTCGCTGAAGCAGCAAAAGATCCTAGGTGGCGACACGCAATGGAGTCAGAACTTAATGCACTCATGGCAAGTCATACATGGGATGTTGTTCCCTTACCACCGCATTGAAAACCCATCTGATGTAAATGGGTTTACAAAATCAAGTTCAAATTAGATGGTTCTATTGAACGCTACAAAGCTCGATTGGTAGCTAAAGGCTTCACCCAAAAAAAAGGTTTTGATTATCACGAGACCTTCTCTCCAGTAGTAAAGGAAGTTACTATACGGTCCTTCTTATCTGTTGCAGCAATACGCAATTGGTCCTTACATCAAATGGATGCCCACAATGCCTTTCTTCATGGTGATCTAGATGAAGAGATCTATATGGATCTTCCCAAGGATTACGCAAACAGGGGGAGTATCGGGTATGTCGTCTTCGCAAATCCTTGTATGGACTGAAACATGCATCTAGACAATAGTATGCCATGTTTACTGCTGCATTAACCCATGTAGGTTTTCAGCATTCTAAGCATGATTATGCTTTATTTACACAGACTGTTGGAAATTCATCGATTTATTTGCTGATATATGTTGATGATATACTGGTTATGGGAAATAATGATTCTCATGTTGCAAAACTCAAGGAATATTTGCACTCCACTTTCCACATCAAGGATTTGGGGCCTCCCAAAAATACTTTCTTGGCATCGAGATTGCTAGATCTAATAAAGGAATCTCCCTTAGTCAAAGAAAATTTATCTTGGAAATCGTCTCTGAAGCAGGGTTATCAGGTTGCAAGCCAGTTGTAATTCCCATTGAACAAAATGTCAAGTTGACGACACATGAGTATGATCTCAACTCCTCTTCATCCAGCAAGGATTCATTACTTAGGGATCCATCAGGATATCAACGACTTGTTGGAAAATTGATATATCTTACCATGACAAGACCTGATATATGTTATGCAGTGCAAATACTTAGTCAATTCATGCATATGCCAAAGCAGTCACATATGAATGCTGCCTTGAAGGTTGTAAAATACTTGAAGGGGGTATTCGAGACTCGGTATATTTCTATCCCGTGAGTGTAATATGAAGATGACAACCTTTTGTGACACATATTATGCTACTTGCCCGATGACTAGGAGGTCTATCACCGGTTTCTGTATAAAGTTGGGAAAGTCGTTGATTTTGTGGAAGACAAAAAAGCAGTCTATTGTATCATTGTCATCAGCTGAGTCTAAATATTGAGCCATGACGAAAGCTACCTGCGAAATAGTTTGGATACGAGGATTAGTCTTAGACTTAGGAATACAGGTTGGTGGACCAAGTGAATTGTTCTGTGATAATGATGCTGCACTTAAATTAGCAGCAAATCCAGTTTTTCATGAAAGAACGAAACACATAGAAGTTGATTGTCACTTCACTTGGGACAAGATCAAGGAGGGAGCTCTCGTAACAAAGGGAATCAGAACAGTGGAACAACTTGCGGATATCTTCACTAAGCCGTTATGCCAAAGACAACACAAGTTCCTATTGAGCAAGCTAGGTGTCCTCGACATATATAGGCCACTAGCTTAAGGGGGAGTGTTGGAAATAAGAGTGAAGATCTTGGAGCTGATTCTGATTATGATTGATTTCTGTAGATCATTGATTAGTGTAATAAATAGGAAATAGTGATTCATGTATATTATCTTTCTTATTTCATTATTTCATTCTTACATTATAAGTGGCGCAATGTACTTGCATACAATACATAATACAAGAGAAACTTTTCCCAAATATCTTTTCCCTTCTGTCAACTTTGCTATGTTCTTGTCAGTATGCTACAGTAAACTTGACCCACGGCAGGTTCATGGGAGCTTGTGCAACAATAAATTTGTGGAATCCTGCCGTCGTTTGTCTAGAAGTCAGTTTCTCCCAAATTTGGCTCGAAGCAGGCCCCGAAGAGAGTTTGAACACAGTGGAAGCGGGATGGTTGGTAAGAACTTACACTGATCGACTCCGAAAATTTTAGCATGATTTGCTTTCTAAATGTTTGTAGATATAGAAGATGAGTAGTTTGTGTTTCTATTGTAGGTCAGATACAATTTCTTATCCCTGCAATCATGCGAAGATGTTCACATTTTATACCGTGAGTTCTTAACTCTTTTCAGTGCTTACAATTCACCAAACTTTCATAAGTACGTCAAATTTTGACATGCTTTCCTTGGGTGGACTTTAGGTAGATGGCTATCGTACTCCCTGCTACAATCTCGATTGCGATGGATTCCGACTAAAAGAGGGCAGCAGATATGCTCCAAACAATCTGCTTCTACCAGTTTCCATCTACGATGGACCGCAAGTCGAGATAACTATAGCCATATGGAAGGTAATTGAACAATCTTTTTAGTAAATACACATGGGATATCTTCTGAGTCTTCTGTCTCTTAATAAAAATATTTTATTCAGAAAAGAGTGTTGCACATGTTTCAAATAACAGGGGCATAATGGTCTTTACACGGGGATTCATCCGCGAGGAGCGTATGCATGCTAACGTGTGAGAAACCTCGCTTTTCCTCCGAAGCCTCTTCACTTTCGAGAATTCCCCGAGTCGTTTCCAATCGAGTTTTCTCTTCAGTCTCTCTCTGCAGGCCCTAGATCAATCCATCGATTGATCTCACGTAAGGTCAGCGATCACGATCCATGGGGAGCACCGAGCAGCTTCAGAAGCAAATTATGGACCTCAAGCTCACCTCCAAGTCGCTGCAGCGGCAGGCGCGGAACTGCGAGAAGTAGCGGAAGGCGGAGAAACTCAAGGTCAAGAAGGCCATCGAGAATGGCACCATGGACGGCGTCCGCATCTACGCTGAGAGCGTCCTTCCGGAAGCGCACCGAGCGGATGAGCACCTCCACCTCGACGCCGTCGTGGCGCGGCTGGGCACTCAGGCAAAGATGACCACGACCATCAAGTCCACTGAGAACCTTTAGAATGATGACAAGTACCTATATGTTGTCTGTTGACCTTGGGATAGAATCATAGAGAAGTCAGGAATGGTCAGGCAAAGAGGAGGTTTTTCGTTTTTCCTTGTTTGATTCCTGTTTCTAGCTTGGCATGTTAACTGTGTTGCAGCTGGTGTCCCTTGCATCATCCCTAAATGCAATGAAGATTTGAGGAAAAAAGCTTGGGGATGTCATTATGGTTTAACAGGCAAGGGATGTTTTTTTACTCTTAGACAAGTGTCGTGTTTTTAGGGCATTTCTAAAGAGAGATTTTTGTTAGCGGGTGCGACACACGGTTTCGAAGTCCAAAAAAAGACGAAAGTTCTGGATTCTATTGGTGTTTTACAAGTGAGGCTAAGAATAACGTCTCTGATGCATATGTAATGAAATTTTATCCTCAGGATGAGCGTGTTATGACCAGCCTCAGTTTGTCTCCAACTCGTGGCATGGACAAGAGCGCTGGTGGTTACCCTTCCAAATCTGCTATTTTTTTTTTTGGGTAGATTCATGCATTGGGTGGTTATTTTGTTATGATGGTTTTATTAATTATTGTGATGGGCCTAAGTTGGCCCGTCCGCCCATGTTGGGCCTAAAAGCCCGGCCCACAATATTAGGGCCCATGGATAGAAGGATATGATGAAGGGACACGTTTCTTTTTGGAGGGGACGTATATAAGGGGGAAATAAAGAGGGAGGAACGTACCTTTTGGCAGTGCGTACGTTCCTCCTCTCTCTCTCTCCCTCCAAAAGAAAGAACACAAAGCATAAGGCGACACCCATCTTCCCTTCAAGGCCAATTGACGTCATCGGATCGAACGGGATCGGTTTCTCTTCCTCATATCGGCATCGGTGTTTGATCTGTGGCTAATAAGGTACGTTAGATTCTGTGATGTGCTTTAGGATCGGTGATGCATGTGTTTTTCCCAAGCTCGTCTTCCGCACAAGTTTAGGGGTTCGATTTAGTGTCGAATTCGGTTTTTGGGAATTCGATATTCCCAACATTGGTACCAGAGCCCTAGTTCTTGTTTCTCGATTCTTTTTCATGTTTTTCCTGACCCCTTTCATGTTTATGGATGATTTCTTATTGATTTTTCGTGAAATTAATCGGCCGACACTGATCGGGGCGAAAAAATCCCGACACCTGAGCACTGTTCATCCATTTTTTCGAATTTTTGTAAGTCAAAATCCATTTCTGATGGCGTTAGATGGAAGGTCTCGTCGAGACGAGCGTGACGAGTGGTGGAACGCCGCCAAAGGCCGCCGGACGCGCCCCCACGCGCAGCCGGAACGAACTGGCGTTGCACGCGCCGATTCGCAGGGGCAGGCGTGTGCATCGCACGCGCGCGCACGGTCGACGCGCGCACGTGCGCGTGTGCCATCGCTGGCGCGTGCGAGGCACGCGCCAGCTGACGTCATCGTGACGTCAGCTGCACGCGTGCCGCACGTGCTTGGTCGGTTCGTTCGACCCGACAGACCTCGACCGTTGACCGTTGACCGTGACGACCGTTGACCGTTGACTTTGACCGTTGACCCAAAAAAAAAAGGGGGGGGGGAAGGGAGGAGCAAAAGAATGTGTTTCTTTGGCCAAGTAATTCTATGTGAATTATATGTAATCCCTGATTTATTCTGCATTTGTTGCAGGAACAATGTCTCCCCTTAGGTTGCGCCCACCTATTCGCCCAATTACCGATGATCAAAAGGAAATGCTTTCTAGCTTGATAGCTGAGCTGAATGATTATCGATGGGAGAGTGGTGACTTAATTGATCACGTTCTTGAAGTCAACGGGAAAATTCAAAAGGTCATATGGAATGGTCGACCCATGCCACAGTCTGAGATGGTGCGATTTTTCATGAACACTCTTCCACAAGAATGGCAAGGAGTGTTGAATCGCATATGGGATGTCAATAAAGCTGCTTCATATAGGAAAATTGTAATGGATTTTATAGATGATTATTACTGGATTGTTACAAGGGAAAATATCAAAAAATTGAACAAAAGAGGATATTTCCCAGTTCGTGTATTGACTTGGTGTTAGATGTATTGGCTGGTCTTTGTTTAGTGTACTTTGTGGACATCTTATGTAATGCTTTTCTACCTAGTTATTGTTGGTGTGGCAACTGATATGTTAGTTGTATTATGTGAAAGCATTATTATTCTATTGGATGTCAAATATTATTTGTTTTCTGTTGTTGTTGATTGCTGTGGGTAGTTCATAGAAGTTTTTGTAGCTTCATAGAATTTATTTTGCATAAGACAATTATATTAATGATAGTTTTAAGTTAGGATTTTTTGGAGGATGATTGGAAACATAGTGACATTTTGATTCTGAAACCTTACTTGAAATTGTTGATTAATATGATGGGTCTGTGAAAAAATGGATGCATAAATGATAGGCATTAATAATTCGTGCATATATGTCTGATATGTTCAGATCAATGGCTTCAGCCACAAAGAGCATAGTTGCTGAGCTGAACAAAGGTGAGAAGCTCAATGTCGATAACTATGAAATATGGCACATGAAAATCCAATATGTGCTGGAAGAGCAAGAAGCACTAGAAGCTCTTAACCTGACCATGGTAGAACCTGAAGAAGGAAACACTGCACAGCATAAGAGAGATAAGGAAGCATTTGCTGTATGGAAAAGAAAGAACTCTCTTGCTCGAATTACGTTGCTGAGTAGCATGGAAAATGACATCATGCGAGAGTTTAGGCGTTTTGAGAATGCCAAGGAAATGTGGGAAGCATTGGCAGCAAGATTTGGTCATACTTCGGTGACCAGACTGAGGCAGCTCACTATTAGGTTTGACTCTTATAAGAAGCCTCATGGTCAGACCATGAAGCAACATCTTAGAAAGATGTCAAACATGATTAATGAGCTGAAAGATACTGGCCATGTCTTGACTGATGAACAGCAAGTGCAAGCAGTGATTCGGTCCTTGCCTCAGAGTTGGGAGCATATGAAGGTGCACTTGACCCATAATGAAAATATCAAAACCTTTGAGGATGCAGTGCGTCATCTTGAGCTGGAAGAGGACCGTCTCTTGGCGGCTAAGCCGGAAGCTGAAATCTATCATGCTGGTTCTAGCTCACATGGAGCTTTGAGCTCCAAGCGCAAACGTCCTAACTGGTTCGATAAAGGGAAAGGCAAGGAAGCAGGTCCTTCAGGGAAGAAACCTAAGCTTAACCAACATGAAAGAGGAAAACGTCCTCGAATGAAGAAGTTTACAAGGGTGAAGTGTTACAATTGTGACAAGAAGGGTCACTATGCTCGCGACTGTCGTGAGCCAAAGAAGGTATACACCCCTTGTACTTTTAAGAACTTTGCTTATGTGTCAAGTTCTGTATTTTTAACTGAGTCTAATCCTTTGTGGACTGTAGATTCAGGAGCGACAGACCATGTAGCGAAGGATAGAGGATCCTTCATGGAATTCCGACGAGTACCAACTGGAACTAAGTGGATCTATGTGGGAAACAACTCCAGAGCTGAAGTAAAAGGAATTGGCACCTGCCAACTGAACATGCGTGGTGGACGCACTTTGTTCCTATATGATGTATTGTATGCTCCGGAGATTCGTTGGAATTTAGTGTCTGTTTTAGTGTTGGTCAAGTTAGGTTTTAATATGAATTTCTATAATAGAGGTGTGGATTTGTATTTGGATACAAATTACTATGGTTGTGGTTATTTTCTGGATGGTTTCATTGTATTAGATATTGACTATGTTAATGCAAATGTTTGTTATTCCCTTCTCACGTCTCCTAATTCAAATGATAATGATGTGAATGTGTGGCATGCTAGACTTGGTCATATTGGCCAACAACGTATGAATAGACTAGCCAAAGAAGGCTTGTTAGGCAATATTGAAAAAGTCGATTTGCCCATATGTGAGCATTGCCTAGTAGGAAAAACGATAAGAAAACCATTTGGAAAAGGTAAAAGAGCTGAATTTCCTTTGCATTTAATCCATTCTGACGTCTGTGGTCCAATGAATGTGAGAGGAAGGCATGGGGCTGTTTATTTCATCACTTTTATAGATGATTATACTCGATTCGGATATGTCTATTTGATTTCTCATAAATCTGAAGCATTAAGTTGTTTCAAAAGGTTTATGAACTTGGTAGAAAATCAATTAGACAAAAAAATAAAAGCATTGAGATCCGATCGAGGTCGAGAATATTTATTTGATGAGTTCTGAAAATTATGTGATGAAAAAGGAATAGAAAGACAGTTGTCTATTCCATATACTCCTCAACAAAATGGTGTTGCGGAGAGAAGGAACAGAACCCTACTGGAAATGGTTAGGTCCATGATGGCACATGCTAACTTACCTATCACTTTTTGGAGTGATGCGTTGTTAACTGCTGCCCATATACTTAACCGGGTGCCTTCCAAATCAGTTACTTCCACTCCATATGAGTTATGGACAGGTAGAAAATCGGACTTAAGTTTTCTTAAGCCGTGGGGTTGTGCTGCCTATACTCATGAGTCCTCTCACAAGTTTGGGAAATTGGGTCCCAGAGGAAAGAAGAGTATTTTCATAAGATATTCCGAACACTCGAAAGGATATGTGTTCATAGGTGAGCAGGAAAGTGGGAGTATAACTGAATTTGAATTACGGGATGTCACATTCTTAGAGAATGAATTTCCTAAGAAGGGCGAAATAAGTGAAGATTACTCCCTATTTGAAACCTTGGGTCAAGATAATGATATTAGTGGAGTTTGTCCAAGTGGGAGTAACATGAGAAGTGATGAATTAAATTCAACTCATTCTCAATTACAACCACATGATGAGATGACATCATCATTATCTAATTCTAGTGGGAGCATAATGGGGAATGATGTGCACAGTGTACAATCTCCTATACGGCGAACAAGTCGCCAAAGTATTCCCCGTCGACGTTTTGACATTGAAGGGGAAACTTTTATGATTGCCCCATAAGATGAGGATGAGCCAAGAAATATACATGAGGCTCTAAGTTGCCATAGTAAGGAAAAATGGATGCATGCAATGGAAGAGGAAATGGAGTCAATAAAGTCGAACCGAGTTTGGGAATTGGTTGATCTTCCGAAGGGACGCAAAGCCATTGGGAACAAGTGGGTTCTCAAAAGAAAGCGTAAAGCTGATGGCTCGATAGAAAGGCATAAGGCTCTCCTTGTGGCGAATGGGTATAATCAACATGAAGTAATTGATTATGAAGAAACATTTTCTCCTGTAGTGAGATTTACCTCGATTCGCATTATTCTGGCAATAGTGGCTAGTATGGATCTTGAGTTACATCAAATGGATGTAAAGACTGCTTTCCTCAATGAAGAATTAGAGGAAGAAATATATATGGAACAACCTGTTGGTTTCATTACAAAAGGCCAAGAAGAAAATGTATGTCGACTTTTGAGATCGATATATGGCCTTAAGCAGTCGTCAAGACAATGGTATATACGTTTTCATAATGCCATAATGGCATATGATTTTACGATGATTGATGATGATCATTGTGTATATATCAAAAGATCCAAAGATCAATTTGTGATCATATCATTATATGTTGATGATATACTAATAGCCGGAAGCAATAAGGAGTTTGTCCATACTGTCAAGAGTTGGTTATCCTCCAACTTTGAGATGAAAGATATTGGTGAGGCTGCATACATTCTTGGAGTTAAGATTTCAAGAGATCGTTCGAAGAGATCATTATCTCTTTCGCAAGAAACATATATTAATAAGGTTTTTGAACGATTTTGTATGCAAGATTGTAAACCCATAGACACTCCTATTGCAAAAGGTGAAGGGTTGAGCCATAGACTGTGTCCAAGGACTCCACAAGAGAAGGAACAAATGAAACATGTTCCTTATGCTAGTGCTGTTGGTAGCTTGATGTACGCTATGATGTGTACAAGACCTGACATATGTTTTGCAGTTGGAATGGTGAGTAGATACCAATCCAATCCAGGGCAAGCACATTGGAAAGCCATTAAGAGAATACTGAGGTATCTGAAGGGAACTGCTGATTACAAGCTAAATTACCAAGGGAAGGATCTGCGACTTGAAGGCTATTCAGATGCTGATTGGGGAGGAGATTTAGATGAAAGGAAATCTACCTCTGGATTTGCTTTCTTACTGAACAATGGCGCCATATTATGGAGCAGTAAGAAGCAAACGTGTATAGCCTTGTCCACGATGGAAGCTGAGTTCGTGGCATTATCAGTAGCGGTATAAGAAGGAGTTTGGCTTAAGAGATTTTTGGATCATTTAGGTGTTATTGAGAAAGCTGACAATCCATTATTGGTTAACTGTGATAGCCAAGCAGCTATAGCATACACCAAAGATCCAAAATATCATGGCAAGACCAAACATATAGATACCAAGTATAACTTTGTCAAAGATATGGTTGCACGAAAGGATGTGAACCTACAGTACATATCTATGCATAGAATGGTAGCGGATCCTATGACAAAGCCAATACCTAGAGATGTGTTTTGTGGTCATGTAAAATCTCTAGGATTGCGTAGAGTCTGATGTACTGGATATTATAATTTTCCCTGAGTTGTTCACATTTATGAACTTGTGTTTTTTCATTATTAATGCCTATGAATTTTTATTTGATCTTTATGCATCTTAATGCTCAGTGCATTACTTTAAATTGAGAAAGTATGTTGGACAGATATAAGATTAGTCCACTCACACGGGTAATCGCATCTATTTACTATGTGATAAATAGAGATGAGACGATTTTTAAGCTTATTATCTAGGTGATAATCGAGAGCTCAAGCTTAAAATATATATGTTGCCTTAACTGAGTGTTAAGATGAAGACATGATATTGACTATGTCCGAAAGTAAAATAACCCACATATTTTACTTTATCTGTCTATGATGCCAGATGTGAGTTTTGATGAATTTTGTGAATGAGTAGATACGTGAACTCAAGTTAGACATTGGGTATGTCTGAACTATCATCTGTACGGTATTGAAGGTGTAGACATACGTTCCATGGGAAATGAGTTAATATCGTAATACGTATTTCATACTACGTATGCATGAGACGACCAATAAGAGTGGCATAAGTTTGATCTCAACTTTTATGCCATGTGAGACTCTTGAGGAAAAGAGTTCCTCAATTTTAGTGCCCTCATGACTTTTACTTATTCTCAAGATTTCTATTTAGTGTTTGCTATCTTAGGATGTTACCAATGGTCATGAGTTGATTCGATCTAATGGGACATTTCTAGAAAAGCAAACTAAACTGAGATTGAGAGTTTGAAGGAAAAAGGAAGATCGAATTTGAAGAATCACATTATAGTTTTGTGTTCACTGGTCGACCAATTATGACTGTCTTTGGGATAATCATAATTGTGAATACAATATATATATCATTGTTTAAAAGAGATCAAGAGAGATATAAATGTGATCGATCGATCTAGGGTACTGCATACTAAATCTACTCAGAGTGTGATGCCCATTATGAGCTGCTATATATTCCTAACAGATGTATGGCAACGAGCTCTCAAAGTATGCTGGTCACATGGATTATTCATCGGTATGAATGTTGAAAAGAGGTAAAGAGGATCCTGTTCGGCCCACCATGTGCGAGTGGGAGATGATGGTTTTATTAATTATTGTGATGGGCCTAAGTTGGCCCGTCCGCTCATGTTGGGCCTAAAAGCCCGGCCCACAATATTAGGGCCCATGGATAGAAGGATATGATGAAGGGACACGTTTCTTTTTGGAGGGGACGTATATAATGGGGAAATAAAGAGGGAGGAACGTACCTTTTGGCAATACATACGTTCCTCCTCTCTCTCTCTCTCTCTCCCTCCAAAAGAAAGAACACGAAGCATAAGGCGACACCCATCTTCCCTTCAAGGCCAATTGACGTCATCGGATCGAACGGGATCGGTTTCTCTTCCTCATATCGGCGTCGGTGTTTAATCTGTGGCTAATAAGGTATGTTCGATTTTGTGATGTGCTTTAGGATCGGTGATGCATGTGTTTTTCCCGGGCTCGTCTTCCGCACAAGTTTAGGGGTTCGATTTAGTGTCGAATCCGGTTTTTGGGAATCCGATATTTCCAACATGTTAGAATGAGAGATAAAACCTGGAGATTTTTCGCAGACAGTGAAACAGACAAGATGACTAGGGGTCTTAGGATGTGAGGGATTCTCAATTGTTGTGAAATCCATTTTGAGATTCTTTGCCCGTCAAATTGGATATCGCATTTTCTCATCAATCTGACTAAAAAATTAGCCATTTACATTTCACATCTCTGTTCATGGCTAAATTCCTTTATAAATCCTAACACTATTGTGAGTCGTAGAAATTTCCCTGGGTAACTGCATTATTTACTTGCTTGAATGTGCCCTGTACAATTGGTATGCTTTCTTATTGCAGGTAATTTGCAAAAGACGTCACAGACAATGGACTCATTTGAAAAGCAGTTTGTGAACATGTAGGTGCAGGCAGAGTTCACGGAGAGTGCAATGGCCGGGTCAACGTCACTTTCCACTCCAGAGGGAGAAGTAAACAGCTTGATGTGGCAAGTAGCGGATGATTATGGACTGGAAGTCTCTGTCGGTTTGCCACAACCAGCTGCGCATGCAGTTCCAACTAAATCATCGGGGAAGCTTGATGAAGATGATCTTTCGAGACAGCTTGCAGAGCTCAAGGCCAGAGGTTGAGGTTCCTCAGTTATGTGAGAATGGGATGTCATTTAATGTAAAACATACGTTGGTGTGGGAATCCTGTTAGATGTCTCAAGAAACTTATTATTCCTGCGTAAATGTGACTGGATATGAACCGGTGTTCCTACGAACCTTGTGGTATCTAATGTCTACGCTTGTAATGTTAAAACCCGAGTTTTATCTACCGTGTGAGTTTCTGTGTTCGGATCTACAGTAAGTTGGTTGCATATGCATTGTCTTGTTTATACTTTCAAGAATTTTACTTAGGCATGTTTGATCTTTTCGCAACTTTCGGTCGGACATAATACATAGTGCTTGTGCTCATGCTTCATCACCATGCAACATATCACCTGTTATTTAAAGGACATGCAACTGTTTTAGGAATTAGATCGCTACTTCTCTTCTCGTGTAAAAATGATTAGTGACATTACACATATAAGCCCTACCAAAGGCGAAAGATTCAAATCAAAACCTCATGAGAACTTTGGCAAATGTCCTTCCCGAAACTTTCATCAATACCCAAAAATGCCCAATGCTAAAGCTGATGGAGAATTTAAGGCGCTAGGAGCAAACTTCCTGGCAAATAGGAAACAATGTGAATGCGTTTGATCGTTGTAACTGCATGAGGAGTTTTCCTGGATTCTCTTGAAAAATTCCTTTGTGATATCGGCCTCGTCAAATGTAGGAGGGTGGGGACCGCCTCTAGACCAGTCCATCGCCCAAGCGAGGCTTCTATTTGCCAGCAGATACGGATTTGATGGTTAGCATCACAGTGAAGTAGTGTTCATCCACAACATGTAGGTCTGCAAAACTTCTTGAACTTAGAGTAGTAGGTCGAATCTTCTGTTTTGTCTATGTCAAATTTACGATTCACTTCAAACCAATGAGAACCTTTACGTCACTCAGTATGGTTGATCTCTGGTGCCTTCTTGTTGTAGTCCTCTTCCGTATAGGGGCTGTCCTCATCGGAAGATCCAATGAAGCTGTACTTGGATCGTGATATGTAAGTATAGACAGTGGTGAGGTTCTGGATTAGGATGGACGATTTAGAGACAAGGACGAACCATTCGTTGGACATATTAAGCAGGGCGTTTGCCAAGATTCTCCTTTCCGCATCACACATGCTCATCAACCCCCACTTCACCACCTTATCAGCACAAAACAGAGAGAACACCAAAAGTGCTTTATTGCTTGACTCACAGAAAATTACTTTTAGATAGAATAAGTACTTGTTGAAGAACCAGACATGGAGATTATAAAGTTTCTTGAAGATTGACATGGACTAGAACCTAACAAAAGATTCAAGATGCAATTTTTGAGACAGGTATTAAGAGAAGCATATGCAGAGCATTGAGTCGAAGAATTACATCACACAGCACCGTGTGCCTTTTCATCCTTCTCTTTGTTCTTATTACCCACTTACTCACCATTTTTCATCAGATCACTGGTTCGTAGCCTTCTCAGTGAGAAGAGGCAGCAAAGTCTATCCTAGCTGACCACTCTCAAATTCCTATACAACATGCTTATGTATAGTTTCTGTGTTCAATTAGGTCATGTTGTTTCGGAAGAGAATACACCTTTAATTTTATCAGGTGCATAAATTAATCAATGGCCAATAAGAATTTGGACTAGCGAGCGCTCCTCATCTTCCATACTCGAACTTCCAATTGTTATATCTCCTTTTGAGCCCTGCCCTTGATCATTTTTCTCACTAGATCCTATCGGTTCTGTCGAGGACACTAAAATGGAGGCTTTGGAGAGCGGCTATGCTTCCTAGCTGGTTCTCTGCGCAGTCATCATGGAAAGACATGAATGGGGAGCAACCACTTTCCTGTGGAGGAATTTGAGAAAGCAGCTCACTTCCAGTCTTTGCAACTCTCGACGGCAGCCACACTTGGAGAGATGTGGCGGGCTTAACACCGTACATGACCAAACTATTGTGCTATGACATATATGCCGGCATGGACCCTACGAGCCCCAGACATATTTCTTTCATAGGGGAGGTTCCTGGACTTTCGGCACAGTAGGCGCGGATGCTAAACTTTAGCATTCCTGAACGAATAAAGAATCCAGTCCTCAAATGATTAGCAGATTATACGGTCTTGCGCCTCTTGATGGGAATCACTCTACAAACGAGATTGATAGAGTCTTGAAAGACATTTGATAATCTCAGTGTGATCCTCTCTTCAAAGCTTGGTTCAAAGATTTCATGTCATCATCCGAATTACTAGGCTTTGAAGAACTCTGGCCTGGTGGCGTGGTCAAGTGGGATCCTCTCTCTAGTGGTGATGGCGATATGCTTTTAGATGACCTAAAAAATGTTACTCTGTATCAAACAATGTGTCAAGAATTGTGAAGGCAATTGATTTCAATCCAATTATCAACAGCATGTCGTCAAAAGATTTTCGAGTTAAGGATTTGACATATGGAAAGAAGGCAACTGAACTTTCATCAGATGAGAGTAAAATTTTACATTGCACTTCTCAGATAGTGAGCTCATTTGCCAAGAATAATGAAAATTTAGAGCCTGGAAAGCTTGACGAAATGATTATACTTTCTAAACAGAATCGGAGTCCATCGTTTGGTACATCCACATTGCATCAGATGCCCAACAGTGAAGTTTTCTAAAAAACCAATTCCGCTGAGTGAAGCTGTTGACATTGCAGAAGACAGAGAGGAGACTAATTTTACAAAAGGCGAAAATTCAGATACAAATGCATTAGAGGGGCACGTTAAGTCAAACCAATTTGATTTAGTTAGGTTGGAATCAACAAAACCTGCCTCACCTGATCAATCTGATGTAGCCTTATGGTGTGAAAATGCTGTATCTGAGGTGCCACTAAAGGATGTTGGTTTACAGGCTCCTTTGTTGTGATGATAGTAACTAGTAAGTTTGCTATTTCCACTCCATCTATATTGGATCCCATAGTTCTTGCCTCTTTGAATAGAGGGGTGCCTAAGGACTTTGAAAGCCGAGCAGTGTGGAATGGTGATCCTTTCGAAAAAGATCTAGAGTCTTAGGATTTAATAAGTGCTGAGGCATATTTTGATTTGTATTGTGCTACAGATGAAAAGACCATGGAGAATCTGGATTCAAGTCCTTAAGAAGAGTTATTTTTGGTCTCTGATAATATATTTTATTAAGAAGATTTTTTGGAGTTTAGCCAAGTAGGGGAACATGTAGGAGTAATGAATTCTTCAAGATGTGATGATTCTATGGAATTAGATGATGAACAAGAAAATAATGAGTCCCGGAAGAGGTTGCCATGGAACCTCAGACACTTGTACAGGGAAATGCACTAATTTCTCAGCCCAATTTGAATTTAATGTAATCAGTTACCAGCTATGCATCCTTTACTACAATTTCAGATTTAGATTAATTTCTGTGAAATGGCTGCACCATACAGCTTTTGCCAGACAATTTTTACACTAGTTTATTGGGCTTTTATTTTTTGGGTGGAAATGGAAATATATTAGATAGCTCGAAAGTCTAAATACAAAAGACTTGAATCTGAACAAATAAAGCCCACCAGGGTTTCGGAGGGACAAGCTTTTGCAAAGCCAATTCGCGACCCGATTGGATTCCCTGCTACGATGGGCTAGGTTTAGGTCTTTGAAGCCCAACAGCAGATTTCTGGCCACGCTGATTCTCTCCTATTGCCACGAGCAGGTGGTCTCTCATTCAAGTGTTTGGACCAAAAGTGAAACTGTAGACTCCGACTGAAGCTTCTGTTCCGAACGTGGTCGAAAGTAGTTCAGGGTTTCGATCATCGCAATAGTCTCCATCTGCTCAGCCATCTCGCAAAACCGTCCACCAATTTCTCCATCTTTGTTCCGGAACACGCACCTGATTGTCCTACCGGCGAATCCGAGGAGTAAGACCTGTCAATATTGACTTTGAGGGCATTAGCAGTCGGGTTTTTCCAGACTCTGAGGTAATGAGCCTTCGACGTCATGCGCTTTCTTCTTTGAATTCGCCTGATTTGTGAAACAGAGGCTTTCCGCCTTGGCTAAGCTGATGATTTTCTTTGGGTTGGGTTTCTGATGGCGAAAAATGGTGTCGTTCCTTTAATTTTATTAGGTGCATAAATTAATCAATGGCTAACAAGAATTTGGACTAGCGAGTGCTCCTCATCTTCCATGCTCGAATTTCAAATTATTATCTCTCCTATTGAGCCCTGCCCTTGACCATTTTTCTCGCTGGATCCTGTAAGTTCTGCCAAAGGCATGGTTAGTTTTCTCACTCCATTTTTCAACAAATGCCAATGAGGCCAGAACAAGGCTGAAGTTACGCCATCGATCTGTTGCTTTTCCGCTCGAGCGTTCGTTGAGTCCTATTCTTTTCAAGAAGAAAGCTCGAAAGCACCAGAGAAAGTTCTTAAACATTAGCAGAGTCGCATGGTGTAGATAAGCTTGGTTCTGGATGGCTATTGGCAGAAAGAGATGTCACATATTAAAGATGGCATATTATATCTAGAACGTAAAGCATGTCATTTTTATTTTCTTCCATGCTTCAGTATATGAGCGGGGTAGATTATCAGCCGAGGCTTTGCAGCTTTGCCTATTTTTTGCTGCATCTTTGTTTTTGGCAATTTTATGTATTGTTAACATACAATTTTTGGATACTCGAGTTTCGTTCGTCACCATTTCTGAAGAAAGAAGGAATGGAGAGTTCTTTTCCCTTTGCCATCCTATCTTATATGAGTAAGTTAGGATCATGTGAGAGAATGAAACTCGGGTTAGATGACTAATCAAATCTTGACACGTAGTTTTTTTTTAATTTTTTTTTATTCAATACATATAATTCTAAACATGAATTAAGCCACCATAGCAATTTCACTCTATAACACACACATACACATATACGTATATATAGTTTTTCTTTCTCGCCATCAAATGCCACTCCAAAATGAGTATTTTTCACTTGTATAAAAATTGTCCTGTTTTTTCCGTTTATATTTCCGTCTTTGAAAGGTAACGGATAAATCGTTGATGCGTATCTCCTTTCGATTACCAAATCTTGAACATTTCCTTCCATGAGCAAAATCGGTTTGTGATTTACATCCATATTTGCTAACAAGAAGAATCCTTTTCTAGAATTAGCGATTGGGTACTTTGATTATAATCACTGCGAGTAATGGACTTCCTCTAGAGTCCATAGTTGCTCTAGAGAAAGGAAATGACATAAACAAGGAAAATAATTGGACACGAGGGTTGTCCTTGATTGCTCCCTTGATTCTTTCTCGAGAATTCATGGTAATTTTCCTGTAAATTGGGCATAAATCTAGCCCATTAATAACTCTTTGCATTCCTTAAACATTGTTTGATTACGAGGAAGGAATTCAAGGGACTGATATGTTAAGAAATCTCAGATAAAAGATTGGTGATAGAAGTCATAATTATGTCAACATGACATACTGGTTATAAGTTGATCTATTTCAATCCAGAAGATTTCCATTCCTAATTGGATTGAAATTCGACACGTCCTCCAGTGGCCTCCACAGTATTGCCTGACCCAATGAAGATTGGTGATGATGGAGTCAGGGTATGATTGTTGAATGCAGCACTATTCAAATGGAGGTCGAATAATTTCATTTATCTTAATTTCATTAGTACTGCTTTGCAATGGCAAGTTCTAATCATGTTAAGACTTTAATATGCTTAGCTATTTCTGTTGGAAGTCATGACGGATACGCCGAGAAACGGGCTTGCGCAGGAAAAGGAGACAGGTTTAGCCAAGCCTAAAGGCACGGTGAAAACCATAGAGGTCATTCTTAAACCTGTCTGTTGTTGTTTCGGTTATTTCTCTGAGATTCTACCACCTTATTTTGCATGATACTCTACCCGATGTGAATCTTGAAATTGAATTGCAATGTTATACAACATTGTCCCGATATAGGTGAAACGATCCATTGGGTCGACATCCTCACGCAACCCGCCTTTGATCATCCACTTATGAAGAATCACATCATACAGGAATTGCTGAATTCGGTTTAATTTGGGACAAACGATATCGAATTGTTATGGAGACCGGACCAGATAAGCAACGTAAATGCGGTTTAACCATTCAACCATACGAGACAACATCCCATTGAATGCCAGCATGTAGCCAGTGCGAGAGAAGTCAAATTTTTCAGGGATACAAACCAATTTTGACGGTTTTCGGTGATTTTCCTGTCTACGATTCTGTCCTTTAGCATTTGGTTGGGCTAACAGAAGCCGAATCTATCATCACCATCGTGGCTCTTAGAATAAACCAAGACCGGGACAAGATTAACTCAATTTAAGCATACATATAAGGACGACAGCATGAGATACTTTAGGAGGGCCAGCCCAACATATGGCAATCCTAAGCAAAAGTAGTTAGGAAGATGAGCCAATTTTTTTTTGGTCAGAAATATGACTATTTCATTAAGTACGCAAATATGAGAGGCCCGGTAAAGGGGCATCAGTACATAATAGGTCTAACAAAGTTTGGGGAGGGGATGAGACCCAATTCCAAGGTAAGTGATTTTGTTTATGGGCTTTAGCAACCCAATCTGCAACCATGTTGGCCTCTCTATAGCAGTGGGCTATATGAAAATTTGTGAAGGCCCGTAGCTTTTCCTTGCATTTACTGATAATAGGTTGAATTTCCCAACTCAACAGATCTGATCTGTTCGTGGCTTGGACAAGTTGTGAACTGTCTGACTCAAAGATAAGAGCTTCGTGTCTTTTAGGGTAGAAAAAGTCAATGGCTTCCCATAAAGCTAGGGTTTCAGCCATAAGTGGAGAGGAAGCTTTGATCTCTTTAGCCACGCCTTCCACGAGCCTCCCTCCCGAGTCTCTGCACACACAAGCAATGGAGTTCCCCAACATCCCAGGTTCGTACGTTCCATCTAGATTGATCTTCAAGGCTCCTTTGTGTGGTGGAATCCATGACTGAGATGGTTCGATTTCGTGGGTTTCAGATCTGGTATTTTCATGGGTCCTCCAACCAGCACCGCAGCGATTGTTCCGTTCATTGCGCCGGGATCTCAGTTCCACGCTTCCTTCTTCACCGGCGTCCCTCTCGTGGAGCTCCTGTCCCAGCTCGCCGCTCGTTCGAAGGCGCGACTCGGCTGATCTGTTCTCCGATCTGTCATCCTCGCTTGCGCCCTCCTCTCGGGTTGAAGGTCTCAGCACAGCAGTTGGTCTCCAGGGTACAGATCTCCCTATTCGGCCCTCAGCTCCCCCATTATACCGCGCATTTGAGGTTCTCAACGAAGAAGGCCCTGCACCGGTTCCTGTTCTGCTGCAACATCCAGCAGCCTCCTCTGCATCAGGCTGTCTATTTCGCCCACTCCGTGCGCCGCTGAGTTCAAATCGCAGGTCTGCTCTCGATTCATCATCTCTGATCGCCTGTTCATCAACTATTCTGAGTCCCCGCTCGTTATTGACAGCTCGTTGCTCTCTACCGGACTCTCTATGCCTCTGTTGCAGCTCATTAATTAGCTCGTTTTTCTCTGTTTGGGCTGCTCTGTTCTGATCTTCACCACCTACTCCTTCTTGATAACCACCCGTCCGTGGATTCCATCTTTGATAACTTTTCAATGTCGCTTTTGCAGATTCTATAATGGCCAATCCTTCGGGTTCTCTACCCCGAAAAATAGCCTGATTTCGAGCCTTCCATATAGACCACAACATAACAGCTACCAAGTGCAGGTTTGGAGGGTGAGTCGCCTTTTCGTTGAGTCTGCAAAACCAGTCTTCAATTCTTGTCAAGCCCTGACTTGAGATTTTAATATTTATAACAGGATCGCTCCATATCTGTCTTGTCCACGGACACAATAAGAAGAGATGTTCCACCGTCTCTCTTTCGTGATTACATAGAGGACATATTGGATCAGGTAATATGTTCCTTCTAAACAAATTGTCCTTTGTCGGTAAAGCGTTTTGACATAAGCACCACATAAAGTTTTTAACCTTAGATGGAGTGTGTAGCTTCCAAATGTCTTTCCAGAGTGCGGGGGAAGGCTAAAATGACGTTGTGGCATGATTTGTTTGACATTGCTCTGTATCCTCCTTGATGTGATTATACCCACTTTTGACTGTATACTTGCCTGCCTAAGTTCCAATCCATACCATCTTATCTGTTTCTGTTTGAGGCTTGATTGGAATGGTTAGAATTTCTTCAACTAGGCTGTCCTCAAAGTGTGCTGCTATTGTCGTTTCATTCCATATGCCTTGTTCTTTATCAATGAGTTTTGAAACCAAGGATGGTTCATTTGCATTTACTGGGCCCTCAATAATTCCTCGTTGCTGATAGGGCTAGTATAAGCACCTAGAGGGGGGTGAATAGGTGTAAAAACAATATTTTCGAGATAAGTGTGCAGCATTCAATAATAGATAAAGAGATGAGAGTTTTTCTCTTAACAAGATACGATCAAAGTAAAAGAGAGTAGGGAAGAGAATATGAACATAGAGATTATAGTGGTTTGGCTTATTCCAAGCCTACGTCCACTCTTCCGCACTGACAGCCCACTGGCTGGATTTCACTATGAACAAAAGAGATGTTACAGTAGCTCTTCCTTGATTCCACAAAGTAGAGACTCTACTACCCTTCCTCAAGGTCTCTCAAAGATATAGACTCTCTTTTGTGTACAAGATTTTGCTCAACAGTTTTATTGACTAAGAACAAGGAGCTTCAGACTTTGGAATTCTTCTATCGCGCACACCTTCAAACGACTAGAACGTCTTCCTTATATACTCCTTTATGCCATCATACCCGTTGGCACTTACCAAAGGAATTCTTCCAATCTACCCGTTGGACAGAATCAATTAGGAAGATCTTCGAGCTATTTAAGGAACATGACGATAGCCCATCAATCCTCGCTCGCCCATACAATCGGGATCTTGGTTTCCATAAGCGTAACCTTCCAAGAATACTTCGTCAATCATCGGATCCAATCATCCTGAATCAATCTTGATTTGAGTAAAGGATTCCGACATGCTATATCCAGCCAAGAGATTTAATCCCGTCGATAAGGTCAAATCTTTAACGAAACATCCAGTTCGGATAAGCCTTCTTCGACGGTCTAGAGACTGTCAATGGGATAGACTTTGAGTCTTGAGTCTGGTGGTCCGGAGGTCTTTAGACTTTGATGGAAGAGTCTACAAGTCTTCAGACTAGACTGATGGAAACATTTTGTCAGCTTCAAAATATTTCAAGGACGATTTCTCCAACAATCTCCCCCTTTTTGATGGTGACAAAACTTTCCTGCAGATTTGGATATCTTTGACCTGCAAAACAATACTTAGGCAAATATGGATATCTCATAAAGATAAGAGGCTTAAAAATAACACTAAAGTCTGCATCCACAGAAGATAGGTTAGTCTTGTAAATGAATAAAGCCATGAGATAACAATATTACTTAAGACAATCAATTGTTCAAGCAGTCAAAGTCAAATCCAAAAACAGTCCAGAACCAAACAACCAAACACAAAGACAAGTCAAACAATAAAAGTAAAGTTCAAAACAAATCTGCACCACATCTCTCCCCCTTTTTGTCACTATTAAAAAGGTAGAGATGAAAAAAGAATAAAAGCTTAAGATTGCTTGGGGACACGAACAAGCTGGAAATCTCCCATCGATCGAACAATCCCTTCCCGGCTTTTTCAAGTCCTCCTTCGGTTGCTCAACATCTTCACCCTTAGCAGTTGATTGAACTTGACGAGCAAGGGCCTGAATTTGATCATACAACGAGACTGAAGAGGTTTGCCCTGCATTCTGCAAGTTCTGTACTTCGCATCCCAGAGCATAAATTTGACCTCGCATTTCCAAAAGAACATCAAGAATTCTGCGAAAGTCTGCTGAATTATCAATCTGAGTACTGGCTTCTACACGATCAGATGGAGTATGTGCAGATGATGGCAGATCGGCACGCAGATTGGGCGATGAAATTTCATGTTCCTCCTCAGGAAATTGAGAAGCATAGATGTCCTATGGATCGGCTGGAGAACGACTTATTCCCTCACTGGTGACAGGGAATGAGGACGTTCCTATTTTCTCAGGATCTCCCCCTATTTCCAAGCCTTCAGGTGGAGAAAAGTATTCCTCCTGCTCTGCTTCCTCTCTCACTTTCTCTTTTTCTTCTTGAATTCTCATCTCCTCTGCATCTCTCTCCTCTTCTTCTTTCTCCTCTCGCTTCTCTCTCTTCTGCTTCTTTCTCCTCTCGCTTCTCTTTCTTCTCGCTTCTCTGTTCTGTCTCAACAGTCTCTTTTTCTTGTTGCTCAGTGAAACTTCGCACAGAACGACTCAAATTCTTCAAAGCCAAAGCAGAAATAGTGATATCATCCTCATCCTCTTCATCCTCAATGATGAGGGCTCTTCTTTTCTTTGGAGGAGCAACCATGGGCTCCTTCCCTTTTCTCTTTGCAGCCGAAGATAAGAGATGGGATTTGATAGGCGTTTTCTCATTGAATTTCTCCAACGCCTTGTTGAGTTCCTTCAGACGCATCTTAGTGACCATTCTCAGTCCCACCACCATGTGATCGCACGTTCTAACACAGAAAATCCTAGGAGGCTGAACATTCAAATGTCTGAATAATTTGGTCACAAGAGCTGCATACGGAAGTTGACCCTTGTCTTTCACCACTGCTCTGTACATGTGGAACATGATAGTGTGTGGAAGAGAGAATTTTTTACCAGCATTGATGGCATACATCAATTTTGCCTCCGAGTTTGAAGCATCTGTCTTTGAAGTTGACTTTGGTCTAAGACAGTTGATCACAATCTTGTGAAGCAAAATGTTGAACGCATTCATTCTCGAATAAGAGATTTTTTCTTCCGTCTTTCTATCCTTGACAAGCTCCAACGTTGCACGAGCAATAGACACATTGATGGGTTGATATCTTCCTCTTTCCACTCCAATCACATTAGCCAGTGCATTCATGTCAACCACATAATCCTGGTCTCGAACACTAAAAGAAAATCTATTCGCAGTCAAAAAATTGAGATTCGAATAGAAATAAGCAGTAAGTTCAGCATGACCCTCTGTGGTGTCAGAACAGAACTGTTCGAGTTGAAGAAGATAGAATTTTTCCCGCAGATTGATATTTACAGAGTCAAGAAAATCGAAGTCCACACTTCTAGGGTTTATCACCCCACGCTTCAGCAACTTAGAGTATAGTTGCTTGTGTTCATCTGATCGAAACAAGTCCGTCCTTTTCGCTCGGATTTTTGCTGCAATGCCCATTCTCGGTTTAAACTCACTGTACATCCTGTCATCATCATTTCCATCTGGCTGACTCAGCCCTCCAACACGTGGATTAATTGGAATATTTGCCAATGCCTCATCTGCCGAACCAGCAGGGGCAATTCCCAATCGTTCCATTGTGTGTAAAAAGAATGTTTCATTTCTAAACCCTCTTTCCTTCAGAAACTCATCAATATAATTCAACGGAGTACCACTCCTCTTTAAAGCATGATAAAGTTTATAGGTGAAAGCGGACTTGAGAGTTCTTACAGGATCTGCGTCTTCGATAATTTCTTCCTCCTCTTGATGTACAACATTCTGAGGACTAGAAGGAGGAGATTGACGCTGCTGAGAATGTTGTGGGCTCTGCTGCTGTCTTGGAGATTCTTCTTCCTCGGTGAGATCAAAATGCGTAGGCCCCTCTTGCATTTGCTGTGGTCCCCTGTTCGTGATTCTTGAGGACTTTCTTTGGGACGACATATTTTATTGTCTTTGAGAGATTCCAAGCTTGTTTTTTTTTTTTTTCAGAAAGATGACAACTTTTCGGAAAAAAAACAAGGGAAGAAGACAGAAATGGAAGATCGATGCTTTCTTAGGGTTTTTGTGAGAGTAACGAAAAGAAACCACCAGTATATAAAGCAATCGAAACGAAGCATACGAAACGCCGTAAAAAGAAAATGTAAAGATGCCTTTTTTTTAAAAATAACTACCTTTTCAAAATATTAGATAACGTAGAACGAAAACCCCTTTTTCAAAAAGGAAAAAAAAATGAAATAATCGCGGAATTAGAACCAATCAAATTTGGATAGAAGATTTTACCTTTTCAAGATTTGATATGAGAAATAGTAACAAAACTTACAGACATGAATCTTGATCATCTGAGTCTGAGCGCTTTTAGACTTTTAGACCGTGGTCGAACCTCTTCAGAGACTTTAAGATATTGAGTCCGGAACGAATAGCTTCAAATTGATTTTTCTCCAAAGGCTTTGTAAAGATATCCGCCAGTTGATTCTTTGAGTCAATAAACTGAATATATACTTCTCCACTTTGAACATGATCTCTAATGAAATGATGCCGAATCTCTATATGTTTTGCTCTTGAGTGAAGAATCGGATTTTTGGTGAGATTTATTGCGCCGGTGTTGTCACATTTGATTTCGGTGCAACAATCTTCAATTCCAAAGTCTCTTAGCTGTTGTTTTATCCACAGAATTTGTGAGCAACAACTTCCAAGAGCTACATACTCGCTTTCGCTGTAGAAAGAGCTACTGTACTTTGCTTCCTTGAAAACCAAGACTCTGTCCTGTTTCCAAGTAGTTGACAAGTGCCCGAGGTACTCTTTCTATCAACTTTGCATTCGGCTAGGTCTGCGTCAGAGTATCCCAGAAGAGTAAAGTCTCCTCCTTTAGGATACCAGAGACCTATTTTTGAAGTTGAAGCAATGTATTTGATAATATGCTTTGTGGCACTAAGATGAGATTCTTTAGGGTCTGATTGAAATCTGGCACAAATGCAAACACTAAACAAAATGTCAGGTCTAGAAGCAGTAAGATAAAGAAGTGATCCAATTATACTCCTGTATAGCTTCTGATCAACTTTCTTCCCTTCTTCATCTTTGTCTATCTTCAAGGAACTTGACATTGGTGTGTCAGTCTTTTTGCAATTCTCCTGTCCAAACTTTTTGACAAGTTCATTGGCATATTTTTCTTGATGAACAAAAGTTCATTCCTTCAGTTGTTTCACTTGAAGTCCAAGAAAGAAGGTTAGTTCACCCATCATGCTCATTTCAAATTCATCCTGCATAGACTTAGAGAATTTCTTGCATAGACTTTCATTAGAAGATCCAAAAATAATATCATCAACATAAATTTGAACAAGTAAGAAGTTTTTGCTTTCTCTTTTGATAAACGAGTAGTATCTACTTTACCTTTGACAAACCCATTTTGAATTAAAAACTTACTTAGTCTGTTGTACCAAGCTCGAGGAGCTTGTTTTAAACCATATAAAGCATTTTTCAGTCTGAATACAGAATCTGGTTTTCTTGGGTTCCCAAAACCAGGTGGTTGTTCCACATAGACTTCCTCTTGGATGAATCCATTCAGGAAGGCACTTTTGACGTCCATTTGGAATAACCTGAAATTCTTATAACAAGCAAAAGCAAGTAATAATCTAATTGCTTCTAACCTTGCTATTGGAGCGTAAGTCTCATCATAGTCTATCCCTTCTTCTTGCGTATATCCCTTGGCTACGAGTCTTGCTTTGTTTCTTACGACTTTTCCTTCTTCATTCATCTTGTTCCTGAAAACCCATTTAGCCCTAATGATAGTCTTACCTTTTGGTTTAGGAGTCAATTCCCAGACATCATTGATGTTGAATTGTCTGAGTTCTTCTTGCATAGCTTCAATCCAGCTTTCATCTGTTAAAGCTTCTTCTATGCTTTTGGGTTCTATTTCAGAAATAAGAGCCACGGCACTAGACTCTTCGCGCCTTTTGGATCTTGTGCGAATTCCTTCATTAATATCGCCAATAATGAGATCTTTGGGATGACTGGATTTATGCTTCCAGTTGCTGTTAGATCTGTCAGATTGTTGATCTTTTTCTTCATTTGAATTTTCTTCGATCAATTGTTGCTAGTCTTTTGAAGTCTGAGCTGCTTCTGGAGATTTAGACTTTGTAGAGTCTAGAGCAGGATCAGAATCTTCAAGATGAGTCTGAATTGATTGAATTTGCGTAGAGTCTTGAAATTTGACATTCATAGATTCCTCCATAGATTGAGTCTTCTTGTTATATACTCTGTAAGCTTTGCTTGTAATAGAATATCCAAGGAAAATACCTTCATCTGATTTTTCTTCAAACTTACCAACTCGATCATTTGCATTTTTCAATATGAAACATTTACATCCAAACACATGAAAATATGAAACAATGGGCTTTTTTTCTTTGAATAACTCATAGGGAGTCTTCTCCAGAATAGGCCTTAAAAAGACTCTATTAATAATATAACAAGCTGTAGAAACAGATTTAGCCCAAAAGTGTGAAGATATGTTACTTTCAATTAAAAGGGTTCTAGCCATTTCTTGAAGCGACCTATTCTTTCTTTCCACGACTCCATTTTGCTCTGGAGTGTATGGAGAAGAAAAAACATGCTGAAAACCAGATTCATTCATAGAATTTTGTAAAGTCTTGATTTTCAAATTCACCTCCATGATCTGTCCGAATATTCGAAATAACATATCCTTTCTCATTTTGAACCTTTTTGGCAAACTTTACGAAATGAGAAAAGGTTTCAGACTTACTTGCTAGGAAATAAACCCAAGTGAATCGTGAATAATCATCCACAATTACTAAACAATACTTCTTACCTCCAATGCTCTGAGTTCTGGTAGGTCCAAAGAGATCCATATGCAAAAGCTGCAGAACACGATTAGTGGAAACTTGATTTATTGGTTTGAATGAGTTTCTTACCTGTTTTCCCAACACACATGGTGTGCATAGATCGGACTTTTTATATGACAGTTTGGGTAGTCCTCGAACAAGCTTCTTTGCTGAAATTTTGGCTATTTGCTTCATGTTAATGTGCCCAAGCTTTTCGTGTGCCACAGATTTGCTTCTTCTTGAATCGAGATTAGACATTGGGTTTCATCTGGTTTGACATCCAGAAGATAGATATTTCCATGTCTTCGACCCACAAAAGACTGAGAGGAATCCTTACTGGTTCCTGAACAAATTCCTTCTTGAAAATTGATTTTGAAACCAGTGTCGCATAGCTGACTGATACTTATCAAATTATAGTTGAGTCCTTCCACTAAGGAAACATTGCTAATCATGAGGCTTCCAAACTTTACAGTACCGAATCCTACAATTTTTCCTTTGCTGTTTCCTCCAAATGAAACTTTTCCACCATTAACTTGAACAAGCTTTAAGAAGCAGCTTGAATCTCCTGTCATATGCCTCAAGCAACCACTATCCAAGTACCATTTAATCTTTTTCTTGATAGTGACCTGCATTTAGAAGAGAGACTCAAACTTTCTTTGGTACCCATACTTTCTTGGGTCCATTGTTGTTAGTACTATATATAGTCTTTGCCAAAACCTTCTTAACAGGTTTCCAAACCATTTGACATTCTTTCTCAAGATGATCTGAACTGTAACACTTAGAACATTTAAGAGCACTGCGACCTACTGATTTTACAAAAACTTTTTGGAAATGATTTTTGTAAGCATCTCTTGTAGGTCTTTGCTTGATTCTTTCATTTACTTTAGGAAAATCAATTAGAGGAATAGTTTCAGTAGACATTCCTAAACCAGATTTGTTGAAATAAGGTCTTTGAACCGAAAGAATTTTTTCAAGTTTCTCGAGACCCTATTGAAAATTTTTTAGAAATATTTGAGATGTCATTTTTCAAGAAAGCATTTTCTTTTGAGAGGTTATCTTCATTTTCTTTCAAAGTAGTAACATTTTCATCTAAACTTTTGACCTTTTCTTTCCAAACATTTTCCTGTTGTCTTAGAGCAGAATTTTCTCTCTTAAGTTCAGAAATTCTTTTAAGAGAGGTTTTGAGACTAAGACACAGTTCATCAATGTATCTAGAAACTTTAGTAGGGATTTTTAAGTTTCTTACCTTGATTTCACTATCTGAATCTGAGTCTGTTTCAGAGTCTGAGTCAGAGTCTGATTGTGCCATGAGACAAATGTTGGCATAATTATCATCACTTTCTTCACATTCTGTTTCACTCCAAGTTTCTGCTTTGAATGCCTTTCGAGATTTCTCAGCTTTTCCTTTCTTCTTCTTCAGAAGGGGACAGTTGGGTCTGATATGTCCCTTTTTCTTACATTCAAAACAGACTACATCTCTATTGGATTCTTCATCCTCAACAAACTTACTCTGTTGCTTTTGGAAGCTGTTTCTTTGGATTGAATCTTCTTCTTTTTTCGTTTAGCTTTCGAATCTTCTTATCATGAGAGCAAGCTCTTCATCATCCATGTCGTTTTCAGAATCTGTGACATCAGAATCATCATTAGACTTTAATGCAATGAATTTCTTACCTTTAGGATCTTCATCTTCATTGATTCGCTCCACTTCATAAGACTGAAGAGTCCCAACTAATTCATCGACGGAAAGTGGCATAATTCTTTGTGTCTCTCTTATTGAGGTTTTTATGTGATTCCAATCCTTAGAGAGTCCACGCAGTAGCTTGTTTACTTTCATGGGATCTGAAATTGGTTGACCTTGATTTTCAAGACCATTCACGATATCTGTAAAACGACTAAACATGTCAGTGATAGATTCTCCTGATTTCATTTTGAATGCTTCGTATTGACCGAGCAGAATGTTGATTCTGGTTTCTTTCACTCGATCAGTTCCTTCATAAGTGATGTGTAATCTATCCCAGACTTCTTTAGCTGTAACACAAGAAGATATTCTGTTATATTCAGTAGGTGATAATGCACAATATAAAGAATATATAGCTTTTGCATCAAGAGCTTGTCTTTTGGTCATCTCTTCTTGAGTCATTTCACTAGACTCAACAGCTTCTTTTCCTCTTTCTAAGACGGGTGCAGCTTTAGGAACAATTCCTTTGTCTACTACATCCCATTCCAGAGGATCCTTTGATCTTAAGAAAGCCTTCATCTTGTTTTTCCATATGTTGTAATCCTTCCCATCAAAATAAGGTGGTCTGGTATTGCTTTGCCCTTCAACCAATCCTGGAGCCAACATACTAGCCATGGATCTTTAACTCTAAAGTAAAACACTTCAATTTAAATGAGTACACAGGCTCTGATACCAATTGATAGGGCTAGTATAAGCACCTAGAGGGGGGTGAATAGGTGTAAAAACAATATTTTCGAGATAAGTGTGCAGCATTCAATAATAGATAAAGAGATGAGAGTTTTTCTCTTAACAAGATACGATCAAAGTAAAAGAGAGTAGGGAAGAGAATATGAACATAGAGATTATAGTGGTTTGGCTTATTCCAAGCCTACGTCCACTCTTCCGCACCGACAGCCCATCGGGCTGGATTTCACTATGAACAAAAGAGATGTTACGTAGCTCTTCCTTGATTCCACAAAGTAGAGACTCTACTACCCTTCCTCAAGGTCTCTCAAAGATATAGACTCTCTTTTGTGTACAAGATTTTGCTCAACAGTTTTATTGACTAAGAACAAGGAGCTTCAGACTTTGGAATTCTTCTATCGCGCACACCTTCAAACGACTAGAACGTCTTCCTTATATACTCCTTTATGCCATCATACCCGTTGGCACTTACCAAAGGAATTCTTCCAATCTACCCGTTGGACAGAATCAATTAGGAAGATCTTCGAGCTATTTAAGGAACATGACGATAACCCATCAATCCTACTCGCTCATACAATCAGGATCTTGGTTTCCATAAGCAGAACCTTCCAAGAATACTTCGTCAATCATCGGATCCAATCATCCCTGAATCAATCTTGATTTGAGTAAAGGATTCTGACACGCTATATCCAGCCAAGAGATTTAATCCTGTCGATAAGGTCAAATCTTTAACGAAACATCCAGTTCTGGATAAGCCTTCTTCGACGGTCTAGAGACTGTCAATGGGATAGACTTTGAGTCTTGAGTCTGGTGGTCCGGAGGTCTTCAGACTTTGATGGAAGAGTCTACAAGTCTTCAGACTAGACTGATGGAAACGTTTTGTCAGCTTCAAAATATTTCAAGGACGATTTCTCCAACAGTTGCAACCATTTATCTTCTCGGATTTTAATCCTAGATCCATCTCTAACCTGCCACATTACTTGAGGTGCAATTGAATCCCTTCCTAAAAGCAAGCTTCGCCATCCCCATGAAGGTCGAAGACCCTTCGCTGCATGCCAAAAATCTGTATGAGGATAATATAGCCCCTTAAACAATGAACTCCAGAGAGAAGAGGGCTGCTGTCCCAACCGCCAAGCCTGCTTCCCTAACATTGCCTTATTAAAGGAGAGAAGGTCTCTAAACCCCATTCCACCTCTATCTTTTCTAGTTTTCAATAGCTCCCATCTCTTCCAGTGAATACCTTCTTTCTTTTCATTAGTCTTCCACCAAAAGGCAGCAATTTTCTGTTCAATAGCCTTACATATAGAGACTAGGATTTTAAATACCGACATTGCATACTGTGGTAGAGCTTGAACCACCGTTTTCAGCAGGACTTCTTTTCCAGCCTTGGATAGCAGTTTTTCCTTCCAGCTTTCTAGTTTGGCACTAATTCTCCCAAGAACCCATGCAAACATCTGTTTTTTGGATGCTCCCCAATCAGAAGGAATACCCAAATACTTTCCTGTTTTATCAATAATAGGGACTCTCAATGTTCTTGCCATATTATCCTTTAATGTTTGAGGACAGCCCTTGCTGAAAAAGATCCCCGACTTATTTAAATTAATCTCCTGTCCAGCTGCTAAACAATATTGATTGAGGATCATGGCAAGATTTTGACATTCTAGAATAGTGCCATTTAAGAAGAAAATCGAATCATCGGCAAATAATAAGTGAGACAGAGTAGGGCAACTTCGATTTAGCCTAATTTCGTTAATACTCCCATTTTCCACAGCTTGCTTCATCAATAAGGATAAGACATTAGCCACAATAATAAAGAGATAAGGAGATAAAGGATCCCCTTGCCTGAGTCCTCTTGAGGGTTGAAAAAATTGCAGGGGTTCTCCATTGAATTTAACACTAAATGTGACCGTAGAAACACACTTCATTATCCATCCCACCCATTTTTCATCAAAGCCAGTCTTCAAAAGGCATGCCTCTAAAAAATCCCATTCCACACGATCATAAGCCTTCTTCATATCTAATTTGAGAACAGCCTGGAATTTCTTTTTCCTGCTCCTGATTCGAAGCTGATGAAGTACTTCCTGAACAATAAATATGTTATCCTGGATTTGCCGCCCGCCAACAAATGCGCTTTGTTCTGGTGCTATTATTTATGATATTATGGGTTTGAGTCTATTTACCAGGACTTTGGAGATAATTTTGTAGCCAAAATTGCATAAACTAATGGGACGATATTGATCCAATCTTTCTGGGTTCGGAATCTTCGGAATGAGGGAGATATGTGTTTGATTGAGTGCTGTTGAGAGTGAACCAGTGGTCAAAAAGTTCTTGACCTCCTTGAATATGTCCCCTTTAATGTCTTCCCAGTGATGCTGATAGAACAATCCATTAAGACCATCTGGCCCTGGAGCTTTAGTTGCTCCTAGCTGAAATGCTGCTTCAGTAACTTCTTCTACAGTAACTTCAGCAAGTAACCTTCTATTTATATCTTTTGTCACTGCTGCAGATATTTGCTCTACCACCGGTGCAAAGTTCTGGGGACCCTGGGACTGGTATAACTTCCTGAAAAATTGCACGGTATGTTCTTTTAACTGATTTTGCTCAACCAGCCATGTATTTTCTTCATTTTGCAGCATAGAAATCTTGTTTCTCTATCTTCTTTGGATAGTTGTCGCATGGAAGTATTTTGTATTCCGATCTCCCCATCTCAACCACTCAATTCTAGATCGTAACCCCCAATACATTTCTTCTTGCCTCCCAAGTTCATCAATTTCACCCTGTATCTTTTGAAATTGTGCCTTGTTGAAAGAACCTGAAATATGATTTGTTAGGCACTCAAGCTCCCTCTTCAGCATTCTAATTCTCTTTTTCCCATTCACAAATGTCTCTTTGCTCCATTTAGATAGAGCATTCTGAACAGCAGAAAGTTTTCCAGCAAGATTTGTTTGGCTCTGATTCATCATTTGCCATGATTCCAACACCACTTCCCTACATTTAGCATTCTCAAGCGAAAATGCCTCAAATTTGAAGTTTTGTTTTCTTCTAACTTGAGTTGTTTGAAGAGACAATTTAATAGGACTATGATCTGAACCTACTGCAGGAAGGGCAAAAGCCTCAGCTTCAGGGTACATTAGTCTCCATTCAATCGTGCACAAGACCCTATCTAGTCGTTCTTTCACATATTCTTCCCCGTCTCTATTATTAGCCTAGGTAAAAGCACATCCCTTACTATCTATATCCATGAAAGAGCATGCATCCAAGCAATCCCGAAAAGCAGTCATTCTGAAATTTTCAGCTAGCCTCTTCCCCACTTTTTCCCAATGAAACCGCACTTCATTAAAATCTCCCAAGCACACCCAAGGCAAAGTATTTGAGGAGCTGATTTGTTTCAATTGCTCCCAAATTTGCAGCCTTCTTGAGTAGGTATATGGAGCATGGACAAAGGTGATACGCATTTTTTTACCCGAAAACCCTTCTTCACACTTTAAATTCACAAAGTTTTCAGTCATTGTGTCAATATCCACTGAAATCCGATCATCCCACATAAGGGCCAAGCCTCTCGCCGTACCCACTGGATCCACTACTACACACCTCTGGAATTGAAGTCTTCTTTTGATTCTTTGCACAAACTCATCCTTATTTTTTGTTTCCATTATAAAAACCAAACAGGGCCTATATTGAGCCGTTAAGGCTCTCAACTCTCGGACTGTCAAGGGTGTGCCCAACCCTTGACAGTTCCAACTTAGTATATTCATGGGTCATTTGGTGGCTTATTAGGGCTAGCCACCACAGCCCGTGCTTCAACTTCTTTAGTCATTTGTATGGGTGTTTCGAGGAGCTGAGTCTCATCCAACCAACCCTGTGCTAGGGTTAGTGTTGCTGGCACATTGCTTTTTCTTTGTTCCTTGAAAGAGGGGGTTTTTGGTGGCATAGTGGTTTTCTTTCTGAGGCTGTTTGAAGTAGATATCTGGAGATTAGGATTGCTGGTATGCTCCGGACCAGTGAGTAGAAGCGTTCTTTTCCCTGAGTTTTGCATCATTATCTCATTTGTAGTGTGAGAGTAATAATCCATTAGTATCTGGTCTAGACTTCCCTGTTGAAAATTTTGATTGTTAAGAAGTGGAAGATGCTGGTGTTCTTCCCTAATTTCAGTTTGTCCTGGTTGTACAGGGGTTTTAGGAACAACCTCTTCTTCATTTTGTGTTGGTGCAGCTTCATGGTAGAACACTTTCCAGAATGGACTATGGTCAGAGGTCTTTGCTTTCAACCAGCCTCCAAAGCACCCTCCCAGTTCAGTTGTGAATTTCTCCTCCTCATAAGGTATGTCTTTACAATAAGTCACATAATGGCCTATCTTGCCACAAGAGAAACAGAAAAATGGTAGTCTCTCATATTTAAAGTCCAGCCACACTTTTTTGTTCCCATGTCGCATCAATTGTCCTACTCGCAATTCAGCCTCCACATCTAGCTCCACTCTTGCTTTCCCTATTTTCTGAAAAGCAGGGCCTCTAGCATCTGTTTTCACCTCCAGAACTCTCCCCATTGAACTTGCGATCTTCTTTATCATGCTTTCAGAATTCCATTCCAAAGGGAGCCCATAAATTCTGACCCAAAATGCACATGTTTTAAATTCATAACAGTGTAGAGGAGTGTCCGGCTCCCATGCTTTTAGCATCAGTAAATGGTTTGAAAACGACCAAGGACCTCCCTCTAATACTCGGTTTTTTTCCCCTACATTCCTGAAAGCAAAGCTAATTTTCCCATTTTCTAGTGGTTTCACCTCTACATTCTCATTCTTCCACACCTTTTTCATAGCTGTTGTAAGTGCTTGAAAGTTGATATTAGGGTTATTATAGAGTTGCCCAACTAGAGAAAATCGGCACTCTTGAAGTTTTTCAGCCGATAAATCCTCATCAAGTATAGTCATATCGTTCTCATACATCATCTTACCTAATTTATTGCAGAGATGGGCGAGACGGCCCGCAGCTTCTCCTTCCCCTTCCATCACTGCTAGGGATTAGTCGCGGGATGAAGGATTTGAGATTTCCCCCAATCTGGTAGATCGGCTCCTCAGATATCAAAAAAAGCCACACCTGAATCCCTACATCCAGAAGTCAGGTTCTCCCTTCTTCGTTGAGTGGATATGGGTACAAATAGCGAAGACTTCGCTGGAGTCGAAGAACGTTGTCCTGGGTTCATGGGTTTGGATGAAACAGTAATATAAAGCAATAGTATGATGGGTGATTAGGTTTTTTGAGGGTGGGGGCTCGTGGAAATGGATGAGACAGCGATGGGAAGCATGATTATGGTGGGTGATTAGGTTTTGTGAGAGTGGGGGTTGCCATTGCTACACCTTCGGTAGAGAGAGAGCTCCGAGCGTGGAGACAAAAGCTGAAAACCGATACAAGTGCAGAAATTGGCCGATGTCCTCTTTGGAAGATGAGCCAGTTAGCCATGGTTCTTTTCTCTAATTAATCTAACGAAAGCTGAAACTTTCATCTTCGATACTTTACAGCTGAAACCGAACTCAAGACATAAGTCAAATGAGGCAGAATTATCCGAAGGCGGGTTCAGTCAGGTTTGGTGGAAATATGGGGAGTGCCCCGTAGGAACGGTCCCACTGTAGCCAACAAAAGTGCGATTACGTCAAAGAAATCGAGTCCATACACTCATTTCAAGAAAAGAAGAGAGTCAGTCGAAGCTAAGTTGACCCAATCCAAGCAGCTAGTAATGAAGTATGCGTAGTCTGAAGAAAAGAAATGTTCTTAAGATCGTCACCTTTGAGTTCATTTTTCATCACAGAGATGCTCTGATTGAATGAAGCAGAAATCCAAATGAATATGATGTAAAAATATATGGAAGAGTACGCCCAAGTGTCTTACCGCGAAGGACATGCATACGTCAATGTGTGGAAGCCCACATTATCGGACAACGATGTTAGTTTTATCAAATGTGGGTTGTGGTGGAGCAAAACGAGAATCTGAATACTATGGAGGTTGGGTGGACGGTTATGCGACCTTCCAACGCGACCCTTCTATGTGTATGAGGTTAGAAGTATTGCTCGAAAAGCAGTCTGAATGGTTCATCAAAAAGATGGTTCTAAAGACCCATCTAATGACAATCCAAGGGGTTCATCCATTAAGAATGCGGGCAAATCAATTTTGAGATTCCAAGTTGAAGGCAAATTTGCTCAATTTCAAGTGCCAATAAGGGGTAAGATCGATTCTTCACGAGTGATGCCAATTAACCTAATTTGAGTCCAATTAAGTCCAAGAAACTCAATTTTAGTATCAATTTTGACAAAACTATAACAATTCAGCTTAGCTTAATTTACCCAAAATAGATAATTGGTGATCTATAAGACCAAAAGGGATCAACCTAATTAACCCAATTTGTTTTAGGCTAAGGTCCAATTTAACCAATTGAACCTCAGTTATATATCTTGACATAACTCATAGTGCAATCTAAAGGAAATTAGGAAAATTTGAGGCGCCACAAGTCGATGCTGGTAAATTGAGTTAACTTGATTCAAACAGGTTCGTTCCAATTAGATTTAGTTTGACCCAAGTCATTATCAGGTTAATCCTTAATTTAGCCCAATTGAGCAAAATGGTGAGAGCAATTAGGAAAATTAAGGCGAAATTAAGCAATTCGAGAATCCTAAGCCAACTTGGTCAACCAAAGTGGGTCTAGCCACATTCGGCCGACCCAATTGGACCGGCTGAATAATCCAGCTCACCAGCCACTATGGCCAGGCCCCTTTCTCTCACACTCGAGGAAATTACAAAAATGTTGCTGGTGAAATTACAAAAATATCCTTATGCCTAGTCACTTATTCTTGTGAACACCACTCTCTACCAATCATTCAACTATTGATCTCGACCATTCATTGTGAAAGTCACCAATTCTTGTGACTTAATTTCAGCCAGTGGGTGCATACTTAGCCATTAAGGAACAACATTCATTTGAGAGTATTCAAAAGGAATTCAAATTTGCCTCCAAAAAGAGAGCATAAATAGCATTTTTTCTCCCCTTCCAGAAGCTTAAGCTCATTATATACTCGAAATTCCCTCTAAAATAGAAAATCAATCAATCAACCATTCTCTCTCTCTCTCTCTACGCATGCAGGTCTTTGGTCCTGTTGGTTTTGTCGCTGATCCTAGTTCTGTTCCAGCGATATTTGTTGGAGAAAACTCATTTATTGTTTTGAAGTTGACAAAACTTTTCTACAGTCTAGTCTGAAGACTCAAAGACTTTAAAGTCAAAGTCTGAAGACTGACAGACTTTAGGATCAAAGTCTGCTCACGCTGACAGATTCCAAACTGAACGACACTGAAGATTAAAGACTTATTCAGATGCGAGATTATCTTTATTTCTTCAAGGATTCGATTCGTACAGCTTATGGAAGGCTTTCTGGTTGGATACAATACCTACTTGATTGATTTTTTTTTTTTATTGAAATCAATTCTGATAATCAAATCTTTTGAAAGGCGAGTAAGCTTGGAAAGTTCTACTTATGAAAACCAAGATCCTAATTGTATGGATGAACAGGATTGATGGGCTTTCATCACAACCTTAAAATGACTCGAGATCTCCTTGATTGATTCTGTCCAACGGGTAGATTGGAAGAACTCCTTTGGAAAATGCCAACGATCGTGAAGGCATGAACGAGTATTTACGGCAGACTCTCTAGTTGTTTGGAGATGTGCGTGAAAGAAAAATTTCAAAATCTGAAACTTTCTAGTTCTTTGCTATTTCATTTCCTGAGCTTAATTTGTACTCAAGAGAGAGCAAATATTTGTGAGACTATGAAAGAGTGTAGTAGAGTTTCTGCATTGTGAAGTCGAGATCATGTGACTGTAGAATCTCTCTTGATTCATAGTGGAATTCAGCCAATAGGTTGTCAACGCTGAAGAGTGGATCTCTCTTCTCTAAAATCCTTTACTTATTCGCAATTTTATTTAATTGTTACAGATTCAAAACTCACTCAAGTTCGTTGGCTTTCAAACTCTGTTTCAAAAGAAAAGTATATTACAAACATTTTCGCAAAAATTTTTCTTAACACCTATTCACCCCCTCTAGGTGTTCGTACTAGTCCTTTCAATACTTTGGTGACCAGGAGTTGCAATCACCATCCTTGACTCCTCCATAGTGTTGTGGTGGTGGGCACCAATCTCAAAGCTCATCGAAAGCTCATGAATTGGCCGATCTTATTGAATGGAAGCCATCCTTAATTGAATAAATGATCTGTGTGGATCACTAGTTGATTGTTTACTTCTCAAGGCTAAATGGCCTAATCGTATACTTAATTAGGACTTGCATGTGCTTTTTAGATGCATGATTAGGCTTGCGATGCATGTTGACTGGCAGGTAGATTAGCAGGGATGATTAGAATCAATTAGGAATTAAACGACTTAGCCTACCTCTTGTTCATGCAGGTGGAGGCCAATATCACTAATCTTTATAAATGAACCCTTAGTTGATAAGGAGGTGTCTTGAGACAATCGAAATCCATGAACAATTTTCAAAAGCCCAAGGCAATTGATTAACGTTTGAATGAATGTCACTAACTGTTCGCTTTGCTTGAGTGCATGCTATGAATGATAAGTGGATGAATAAATGAATGATGAAAACCGACACCCATGGAGATCGTGGCCGAAGGCGGTGCTCAACGAAGGTGATGGCCGAATGAAGCTGACGATGGTGATAGACCAATGTTTATGCCGGGTTTTTACACTTTTTAATGGCTTTAGTCTAGTTTAGTTTAAATTAGCTAATTAGTGAATTTATGTTCTACTTAGTTTAGGTCTTTCAAACCAATTAGACTTAGCCTCACTGCCAATGGAATGGTTAGAATATCTTAGTATAGCTAGTCATCATAAAATGATTAGATTTAGACTCACCATAGATAGGATTAGTTCTAAATAACAAGTTATGAGGGATCATGTCTCAAGAATCAATAAAAATTCTATATATATCCTTTGCCTGACTCACATTGAGTTTTTCTTTTCCAGCATTTACTAAAATTCTTTTCAGTTACTTTGGTGTTTGCTTACCGCATCACCTTTCAATAGATTGTTTGTTAATTTCCTTTCTATATCAATTAGAACTAGTTTAGGAACATAATGAACCCTACAAAAACATTTGCACACTCATTTAGCGGATTGATACCTTTAGAATCATAGTTGATAAAATTAAGATTATATGACCACTTAGATAACACACTTTTTAGCTAGAGGTATCGAAATGGCATTAATAGATATATTAACGTAAACAAGTCTCTAAACTTATAAACTCTAGTTGCATGGGAATTGAAACGACACTCCTGCGTCTCGTTTGGTGTCTAGCTAACCCCAAATGGTTAGTGGCAACTCCTAGAATATACTTAGGGCATTAAGGAACCAAAAAATGAAAATCCAACATTACATGAAGTATGGCTTGGGAGAGCCTAGGCTATTAATTGATGGACTGTTTGGATCCTTGGAACCATCTTTTCAATGAACCATTTGGATTGTCTTTCGAGCGATACCTCTAAACCATTCCAAAAACTTGAGAGCCTTTGTGAGGGTCACGATAAAGTTTTGGACAGGCTGGCATAATTAAAATGTTTATGACTGAATTGATAAATTGTCTAAAGATTTAAGATTGATTCAATACAATTGAAAGATTTAGGTAATTTGCTATCGTATAATAGGTTTACGACTTCTTGGACAATTTTCCCACCTTTGATTACGCATTAATTTAATTTAAACAGAAAGCCTTGATCCCTAATAAAATGTGCTTCATAATGTTTTTAATAGATTTCTCTTGTAATATCATTTTCATTGAAAGCAACCTACGACTTCCCATTTCTTGGGTTAACCATCATGCATAACCAAATAAATTTTCTTGGCAGAAGTTTTTCCTTTTCTTTTGTCAAGGATATTGACTAGCCCAGATAAGACCGCGATGACTAATGGAAGCGAACGTGGTCGGTCCGAAACATGGTCAGGTTCGTTAGTACCGGTTCGGTGGTCCTTGCAGATGAGGTAGAGGTGAAAACGAGATTTCAGAGCTAGAAATTCTCGTGAAGCACGAAAACGACGTTGTCGATCAATTATTTCTGGCCATGCCAAATGCTCAAACTATGAGCCATAACTCATCATCCTGTTAATTATTTCCTTCTCATAATTTACTGCATTGGTTCTCATGGCGATGCCTCTATTGGGAAAAAATAGTTAATTTCATGGTGTATTGTAATTATGATACATGCAATAAAAAAGAAAAAAAAACCAGCGCGTAACATGATATATTATTTCGAATTTACCAATGGTCAATGCGTCATCAATTAAAAGCTGTTGAAGCCTATTTTGGTACAATAGACTTTGATACATTTGCAGACGAAGACCTAGCTGCAATTTTGGTCCTCTCGTATTGTAGTTATTGGAAGTTTGTTTGTAAAACAAACTAAGTATATGTTTTCTTGTCCCACATAGAAAATGTGGGAGGAAGTGGGCAAATTAATAAGTATGGGGTTTTTTTTTTTTGTGTACCTAAAGGAATGATTGAGTGTGGGCTAGATCCCGGCAGGTGCGCGATTATTTGGTGCACTTAGCACTTTGCGCGCCAGCGGTTTAATTAGCATTAATCCCTTTGTTATTTTTTTTTTTCTTTAAATACGGTTATCTTATTAACTTTAATTAATTCAAAGGTTGTTTTGTTTATTGAGAATTTTCGAAAATTTAAAAAAAAATTCAAAATTTTATTTATTAAATAATAATAATAATAATAATAATAATAATAATAATAATAATAATAATAATAATAATAATTATTATTATTTTTTTTTTTTTGAATTTTTTGTTTGTGTTTTCAAGACAACCTTTGGAAAGATACTCGTTTAGTTTACAACTTTTTTCGAAGGGTTGCATTTGTTCATTTTTTCAACTTTTTCTGAATGGACGTCTTTGTTCATTTGGGCAATTTTCGAAATGATATATTTGTTCATTTTCGCAATTTTCACGAAGAGTTGCCTATGTTTTTAGACTGTTATATATATATATATATATATATATATATACATGTCAGTTTTCAGAAGAACCGCTCGTGATCAATTTTATCTTTTTTTTTGATGACCTGGGAACCCCTGTACAGCCGGCAGCCGGTGAGGTAAACACGGGGGGACGCTAGTGGAGGACCCACCACCCCGACATCCCACTTAAGACACCAAATGCCTCCACTGGGTTTTGAACCCCTCACATTCGGGGAAGGATCAATGGAGCTCTTATCCAGCGGAGCCACCACGGCCGGTGGTATCATTTTTATCTTTTCGAGCCTTCTTTCTGAAAAAAAAAACTACATCAATCTTTTCAATTGTTTTCTAGAGAGACCCTAGAGAAATACGAGAATTGCTATCTAGTATTCTCATTTGAGATTTTGTTGTATCTTGGAGGAAATTTGCCGGTGACCATTAGCAACTTTGTGGGGCAAATAGATCCTTAAAGAAAGTGATATCACGACTCAAAGTTCGACATCATTACTCTAAAGATCTGACTTCATTGTTCTACCCAATTCGAAGCCATATTTTACCAACAGTAGCCATGACTCAGTCAACTGTAAACTGAAGAAAATTCAAGATGAGAGTGATGCGTAGGCGAACAAGCGCCACACGGGGTATGTGTTCCTTCCTATCCTCTTAGTATTTTTGATAAATAAATAAAAACTAATTTTCAACAACTTATCATTTGAATATGAGTTGGTCTCTAATATTTTATGGGATAGCAGTCAACAATTCTAAAAGTTTAAGCTATTAGTTTAAGGCATGATTTAGTATTTAGATATTTTCATACTCATTCTCAAGTGTAGGTTGAACTTTGGTTTAAAATTAAGTGCGGAAATATGTAATAAGGAAAGCAAATAAAAAGCCTGAAAAGATATGAATTCAACATTTGATACCATCTAAAACTTTTATGAAATTACAATTAACTGTTTTGAAAGTTGAAGCTACTGTATGGAAGCGTGATTTAATATTTAATTATTTTAACACAAACTTTATAACAATAAAAAGTAGGCAAATAAAAAATTAATATACAAAATTGCTAATACTAATGAAAAATACTAGGCTCATAGCCATCAAGATGGTGTCAAATCATTGTATTAGGGGTGAACACGATTCTCGGTTCTGGGAAGATAGGTTCCGGTTCTCAATTCTATTTTTTTCGGAACCGGCGGTTCCTGATTCTAGTAGGAATTTGGAATCGGAATTGGGACCCTAAGCAATAAGCATAGAAAGAAACCCTAATTTTTTCTTCCATCTTTAGTCTTCTTCACTTTCCCTTTTCTTTAAATTTCCTCTTTGCAACTCTCCATGCCCCCGACGACCCCACGCTACTCGCCACCCTCTATGTCCTCCCTGCTCACCGCCCTCGAAGCTGCCGTCACGACCCATGATGTCGTCGTTGACACTGCCGCCGCTTCGTTTGATAACATTGAAGACTCTCGCCATCGCGTGTGCCGCCTCCCAACGATGATCTGCTATTGGGCTACCACTGCGATGCTTTTGTTGTTCCACCGTCGCCATTTTTCTGTCGATGACGCGGCTGCTGTGCAGACTTCAACGATGAACAGCCCGCATGTCGACGAGCCGCCGCATCTCAGCCTCTCGAGTTGAGCTCGCTCAACTCAACCACTGATTCGAACCAAGTTCAGTTCATCTGAATCACTCACTCACTCACTCTCACACACACACACACACACACACACACACACACACACACTCTCTCTCTCTCTCTCTCTCTCTCTCTCTCGCCATCTCCGATTTTGTAGAAAGTCGCCGCCGGAGAAGCTTACTGGAGAATGGTCTCTCTCTAAGAGCAGAAGGTGTCATCCGTCCTAAACCTAGTTTCGTTTGCTCTGTCATCTTCGCTCCTCTCTGTGATTGTATCTCTTCAATTGATTGAAGCTAGGATTCAAAGCAGGGTTTCGAATCACATCCTCTATTGTACTTTCGTTCTAGGACGATTCAATCGCTATAATGTTTGCTTGATTCCGTTCAGTAGGTGCTTTATCCGATGAGTTTAATAGATCTTCCCACGATAATCTTTATCTTTCTCAGATCTCTTTGTGGAGTGGTTGTTGTGCTTGAAAAGGATTCATGAAATTTTGATTTATAAGCGTAGTTCAGTTCTTATGTTGAGTATTGAGAATCGAACAAATTTTTGGGGTCGCCCTCATTTTTTTTTAGTTCAAAGTCACTATTTTAGTGCCTTTGGCTTGTATGAAAGCTTTTCACTCGGTGAGTGACTTTGAAAATGTGAGCAGATCGAAGGCACTTTGATCTGCTCACGTTTTAAGGGGGTAAATTTACTCTCTCTCTCGGAAAGCTAAGATTCCAAAGTCTATTTAGTCATTTTGATTTTGTGCTATAACCGTTCAAGGGATGTTAGGAGATATTTCTTTTAGTGTTTTGTATGTGTCTATGTGTGTGCCTTTTGGTATGAATAGAAGGCTAAGTTTAGTTGCTGCTCATTAGGTGATGCCCTTGTGGTGTTGGCCATGGCGGATGAGGAGGAGCCGAGGTTGTCTACCATGGATGAGGCCCTACGACGAGCCAAAAAAGTCGAGAAGGGGGAACCTGTGGGGGCAAAAGAGGGGGGCGGGGGAGGGATGTCGGCTTACAACAATAACGGCCACAAGTACTAGTAATGGTTCAACAATGGTGCCAAGCGAGTGATGACGTGGCTTCTGGTGCCGGAGGCTAACTCGGGTAGGTGGCACGTGAAGTTTTTAGAGGGAGGAGAAAGATTATGAGGTTTTAAGCTTAAAGTTGGGTTTTTTTTTCTTGTTGTGACAAATTATATCATGTGATGGGGTATGCATGTCCTCACTCAAAAGCACCAATTAATGGATGTCACTTAGCGGGCAGCTACTAATTCAAGCTCTAAATAGAAATTTTTTGCAATGGATGTGAGCTTTGACACACAGCATGTATTATATACTAACGGTTACATAATTTATCAATGTAGGTTTTTTTGCGTGTTAATTGTGAGTTGGTATGGATAGGCTATTGGAGTTTGGAAGGAAGGCTCTATTTTATGTGAGGGTTCTCTCTGGATATGAAGAGCGGAGGATAAGATCTTTCAGACTGTAGCTCGAGAAGTGCCTTCAACAGGTTCTTTGCCTCTTGATTACTATTGATTATCTGCTTGCTCCTAGTTCAACATAAGAAGTTATTTGATTTTGGTTTCCTGAAAATAAACTTTGAAAAATATCTCTTTTAGATTTTATTACTAGTATTGGAGAAAGACGTTGGTTGTTCCAATCATTAATGAAGACCAATATTTGCATATAATATCAATGGATATTTGATTCATTTGTAGAATGGAACTATCCTTCACTATTGGAAAAAAGAAAAAAAGAAGAACCTGTAAGAACCCGGAACCGACCTAAAACTTGCAACAGGGTAGGTTTCAGGTTTCAAATTTTTACAGGTAGGTTTTAGGTTCCAAAAATAAGGAACCTGTACTCGAGGGCAGGTTCCGGATTTCCACTGGGAACCTATAAGGAACTTGAAACCACCCAACCCTATATTATATCGAGAGCTCTTGATATCAATATATTGCGTGCATGCATATCTTCCTCACACTTCTCTCTAGGACAATCTCTAGTCTTATTGTTATTCACGATAAAATTTATCTCAGCTAGCCACCACCTTTTGTGTTTACTCGAAATACTTCTTTTAGAGGCTCTATCCACTTAGAACATTCTAAGGTTGTGTTTGGAAATGGCCTTGGGAAGGGACTTTGGACAACCAAGGCCCTTTGGACCAAATATCAAGTGTTTGGGAAAAATTTTGCAATCCTCATTAGAGAAAAGTTGGCTTTTTGAAGGCTGAAGCCCAATGTAGTTCTTAAAGTGCCTTGGGCTTTCAACTTTCTTGGCATGCAAGAAGGCTAGGGTTACTAAAAGATTTTTGGCCATCTTCTTCACCATTGAGGTCAGTTGGCGTGTTATGTGAGGCTACGAGAGGCTGACAACAAGCTAGATAGAGGCCGGCGTGGTCGTTGTAGCCTAGGTGACCATTGTCGAGGGGTTGCGCGATCTTCACGCCATCTAGGTCATAGTGACCTTAGCGAGGGGCTGTGGATCTAAGTCGTTGCAACCTCGATCGGGGTTGAGCAACCTAGCCATAAGGTCACGCGACTCTTGCCGGCGATCGCCTGACCCCAACGAACTTTGTCGAGGTTGTGCAATCTCAGGCGAGGGTCTCATGACCTCTGCGTGTCGTGGTGACCTTAGTGAGGGGTCGTGGATTTGGGTTGCCACGACCTTAATTGAAGTCAAGCAACTCAGGCATAGGGTCATGTGACCCTTGTCGGCTGTCGCCCAACCCCAGTGGCCTTCGCCGAGGTCGCGTGACCTTAGGCAAGGGTCTTGCTTGGGTCACGGGATCCTTGTCGAGGGTCACTCGACCCCAAGCAACCCTCATTGATGGTTATCGGGGGTCGCCTGAGTTCTTGCAACCTCAAACAATGGCCATCGACGATAGATTTGGATCGTCGGCGGCCACCTGCCTTTGTCGACCAACTATTTTTTTTTTTTTTTAATAACAAAGGTCCTTCATAAATATAATTCTTCCAAACATTATTTTGTTTAAAGGTAACTTACAATGGACTTTTATGTTATAATTTACTAAACACGATTTATATTTTGGAAAATTTCTTTAATTTAGGCTTCGTTCGTTTCGCAGAAAATAATTTCTAGGAAAATGTTTTCCGGATTTTCCGGCATTTGTTTCACGAAAAATGAATTCCTTGGGAAAAATGTTTTCCATGAAAGGAAAAAAGTCCTATATATTAAGGGAAAATGTTTTCCACTTTTGAAAAGTGGAAAACATTTTCTTTACTTAATCACTCTTATCTCACACTTCTACAAATTCTCACTTCCTCCTCCTCTTTCTTTTTTTCTTCTTCTTTTTTTTTTTCAAATTATTTTTTAATTTTCTTTTTCCTTTTTAATTCGAATTATTTTCAATTTCCTTTTTCTTTTCTATTTCTTTTATTTTTTATTTTTTTTGTTTTCTTTTTGTTTTCTTTGTTTCTCATCTTCTTCTTTCTTAGCTAGTCGTCGGCCGTTCTTAGGCAAATCTCGAGCTCGTCGATCTCAAGCTCACGCTTTGCACTATTCCTTATCATTTTCTTTATTTATTTTACCATGCAACTGTACATTGCTCAAGCAAATGGCTCTACATGTTTTGCTTTTTTTTTTATTAGAACACAAAAGACGCAGGGAGAGAACATGCCACTCAATTGGAAGATTCTCATGAGGGCTGTATATGCTTTGCTTCTTTTCTCTTTTATTTCTTTTTAAAATCCATACGAACATTTTTTAGAGTAGATGAGTGTTTGGCGACAATAAGGGAACAAAGATATGAAATAAGTTTGCCTGGTAAATGCAAGTTCATATTTGATGGATTTATAGATCGGTAAATGATGCATGCCTAAGTTGTGAAGTCTTAAAAAATATTTTTCTTATCAAACACTGGAAAATATTTTTCGAAACATTTTCAGGTTTTAGCCAAACACCAGAAAATATTGTCATTTTTAGGAAAATATTTTTCGGAAATGGCCAATTTTCCGCGAAACGAATGGACCTTTAAAGTGCTTTGCATTTTCCCAAAAACTTTCTTCAAAGGTTCAATCAAACGCACCTGAAAGGGATACAAAAGCCTAGATTTATTTATTTTTTCCTTTTTTTTTTGAGTAACGTGTGGGGTGACCGACCTTTCGGAAGCATAGCTATTTCCTCTGTGCAAGCTGAAAAAAGTAATATTATCAAAAGGCAGCAACCCACGTAACGAAAATAAATAAATTTAGTAATTTAGACAGCTTATATAACAAGATAATATATATATATATATATATATATATATATATATATATATATATATATATATATATGTGTGTGTGTGTGTGTGTGTGTGTGTGTGTGTGACTAATATCACCTTTCCACAAAACATTAACTATATATAAATGGACAGGCCTATTCACATTAAATTATTAAGGTGGGGTAAATTTGCCCACAAGTCCATGATAAAATGTCCTTTTTAATGTTTCTAATAGATTTCTGTGGAAATATCATTTTCATTTAGAAGCAACGTATTGACTTATAAATTCCCTGGTTAGCCATGCTTAACCAAATAAATTTTCTTATGAGAAGTACCTCTTTTTAAAAGAATTATATGAAGTAGCACGGATAGCAAAATTAGCCTTTGGAGTGGACATGTGGCAAGCGAAGGTGGTCGGTCTAAACCATGGCGAGCTTTGTAGATATTGACGGCTTGCTCAGAGATGTTGCAAATGATATAGAGGCAGAAATAAAAGTTCGAAGTAAGTTCTTGTCAACCATGAAAACATCGTCCTCCTACAAATTATTCTTCCTTCTTATAATTTACCATATGATTTTTCATGGCTAATGTATTGTTATGCCCCGATCCTTGGGCATGCACCCATCCCTCACCTTGGTCGATTAAAAATTTTGTGATATCCCAGGACGTATCACCGACCCTTTCATTTTCATATGCACATGCGGAAGCAATTAAAAATCCCTAGACAATAAAATATTGGGATAGAACAGTAGGACTAAATTTCAAACTCTTAAAAACCTTCACTCTTATATACAAGGTGAACTATTAAGTCCAATTCACATTAAGCTAGTTTAAAAACAAGGTCTACAAGCAGAAGTGGGGTTCCACAAGCTACGGGTCCCCGTCCTCCTCTTCATCATTCTCTACACTCCAATTGGAGCCTTCAGCAGACTGCACCGGACTTTCGAGATCTTCAAAATCCAAGTCTACTGCATCTAGGGACCTGAAATGGTTAGTCAATAACCAATGAGACAGCGTTTCAGCAAGTTCTACCCCTTAAGACCCGATTAGTAAACCAATACACCTTAGGGCTGCCTATGCACAACATGAGTCAGAAGACTTACCTTGGCCTCAGATTTCGCCCTGCATATTAGCATAGTTCAAATAGGCACCCAATCATATCATCACGGATCGATAATTCGATCAATCGACCTAGTCGATTACATGTCAAACAGACCATTTATTGGTCGGCCCCTTCCATACTATCTGTAAGTCTGATCCACATCCAAGACTACTTACCCTAGGTGATATATAGATAGTATATTATCCTATCTCCAGATGACATATAGAGTAATCGAGCTGTCAAATCATACCGTACTGTCTCAAGATGATTTGTAGAATTATCGAGCCGGTATATCATACCGTACTGTCTCAAGATAATCTGTAGAGTCACCGAGCCGGTAGATCATACTGTCTTGTCTCAAGATGACATATAAAGTCACCGAGCCGGTATACACACAATTTATCATACCGTATTGTCTCAAGATGCTCCGTAGAGTCATCGAGCCGGTAGATCATACAATTTATCATGCCGTACTGTCTCAAGATGCTCCGTAGAGTCATCGAGCTAGTAGATCATACAATTTATCATGTCGTATTGTCTCAAGATGCTTCGTAGAGTCATCGAGCCGGTAGATCATACCGTCCGGTCTCAAGATGACATATAAAGTCACCGAGCCGGTATACACACAATTTATCATACCGTACTGTCTCAAGGTGCTCCATAAAGTCATCGAGCCGGTATATAACATGATACTTCGAACGCACAATTAATTTGTCCTTTTATTCATTTCTGATAAAAGTACACGTGCGTGGGCACACGATTGGCCTTAGCCAAAATATTATAGTTTCATTTCCATAAATCCCACCATTTTCTGTGGTCCACCAAAATATTTTTGGCACTGTCAACCGATGCCCGGTTATTCTTCAATTGATTTTCCAAAATTATTCAATTTAGGAATAAATCCTAAAATCACCCATAAATCAATTTAGCACAAAATAAAGCTCAATTAAATAAACGGACTGCACCATGATCATCAACATAAAATCTCGGTCACCGACTATCTCGGTTGAATTTCCCGAAAAATAAATAATTAAATAAATAATTTCGAAAATTAAATAAATAAATATTAAAATTCAATTTAGACCCATAATGCCTAATTGGAACTCGAAATGGGTCGGGAAAATCACGAGATGCATTCAATAAATAATAGAAGCTCTCTACTTGCTAATGACTAAGTCTAACCACCTAACATGCATCATTAAGTCATTAATTTAATTGTTCTAAACTAATCTAACCACATAATTGCACTTAATTAAATCTAATTAGCCCTTAAGTATCATTAGCAAACTAAGAAGGTATTAGTGAGTAAAACTAACTTGGCAAAGTGAAGACCAGAACACCGCGATGATGACGCAACGGCGGTCGAATTCCAAAAGTTTCGGCGGCGGCGATAGACACTCAGGCCAGGTCAAGAAACTTTGCAAGCCCGTAGAAAATTCTGGGCTTGAACTAAACTGAACTGGGCTTCAAGTTGTGGGCTTGAAGATGGACCGAAAACTGGGCTTGAAACAAACTGAACTGGGCCGAACTTCAAGGAGCTGGACCAAAACTCACATGGGCTGAGGACACGGGCTGAGCTTGATCCATGTGGGCTGCTGAACTCAAGATGGGCTGTTGTATGAATTCTGTGGGCTTCGTGGGCGCGGAATAAAAGATGCGTGGACTGTGCTGGGCTTGTTGATCCGTGGAGATGCCAATTGGGCTTTGCTGAATTTGCCGAGCCAAGGGCTGAAGCGTGAGGAATGGGGCTGCTTCGGGTGTGGCAGACGGTGTGAGCGGCTGGGAGAGCTGCTCGTGTCTTCAAGCGGTGCTGGCGCGGCAGAGAGAGAGAAGCAACTCCTTCACGTGGGCAGCTGGCGGTCAACACGGGGACTCCAGTGAAAGAAGATTGACTCGGTAGAATCATGGATTGAAGAAGCTGAAGACGGGCAGGTCGTGCGGCTGTTTCGGTGGGGAACAAGATTTGGTGGAGGAGCAGAATCGCTGGTGGAAGAGAACGACGTGGGGGTTTCTTCGGTTGAATCGGTGGCAGCGAGCTGGGTCAAAGACGTCGCTGGAGTTGACCAAGGAGCTGAAGGTGCGGACGTGAGCTGGCGGCAAGCTTCGGCAGCAGCTGCACGATGGAGAGAGCGAACGTGGCAGCTGCAGATTTGCTTCGGTTGCTGCTCGGTCAACAAGATGGAAGAGCTGATGGTTTCGTTGACTACGAAGACGCGTGGAGATGGGGCGGCCTGCTGGCGTTCGGTGGAGAGCAGATGGATGGGATGATGATGATGGAGATGGATGTGGGATGGTGGATGAAGAGGGAGGAGAAGCAAACGGTCTTCTGTGGAAATTGTCGCCTGAAAAAGATAAGAACGGTCAAGAAAATGGAGGGCAGCTGGTGTGTTGGAGAAGTCACGGAGATGAGGGCCCCAAAACTCAAGCAAATATCTTCCTCCCTTTAATGCTTGGTCCCTAGATCTTTTTTTGAAGATAAATTCACCCTTAAACCCAATTTTTGATACAAATGTTGCACCCCTAGGCCTAGCTCCGAATTTTGTAAATATTGGCTTCAATTTCTTCATGAAATTTCTCAAATCAACGTCTAATTTAGTTGTGGAAAAAGCCTACAAGATTTCCACACTTTCTTGTCGTCAAGTAGCTCGGTCTGGAAGTCAAAATTTCATTCAAATGAGCTAACCCGAATTTCCGCTAATTTTCTGCGACGTCCGAATCCATTTTTGTAAAAATCTCGGAATCTTCAAAAAATTTTCGAAGGCTGAGTAGACATTCCAAGAATTTATGGTGACATGACAGAATCTTCAATTTCTGAAATCGGACTTGAATTCACAGTTAATTTCACTTGGCGCGTTTTTAGCGTGACCTAGGCTACTGGGTAACTTTCAGGCATTTTTAGTACAAATGACCCGTGGTCGATTTTCTTCGAGTTACTATGAACCCACTCGACTCATTGGCGACTCTTGGTTGTCGTGAAAATCTCGAAGATCCAAATACGGACACAGGGTACCAAAACAATAAGAAAATCAGTCTAGTGTCGGTCGACGAGAATTTTCCAATTTAGTGGTGTCATCCATGATTGGCAACACATCTCTATCGAACTAGCCTATCTATGATTTCAAATCGATTTTATACTGTGCCGCAATGGCCTCTAAAAATAGACACGGTCGAGAAGCCGATTCCTAGTCGAATTCTTAAGTCTATTTGCTTAAAAATCCTTATTAGTCTTCCTAGATAGTCTAGTTATCTCGAGAGTAATCAGCTCTGAGAACAGTCCTATAGGCGCGTCAATGAAATGTTCGATTTATTCAGTAGAAAACAGAGTTAAAAATTTGGGATGTGACATGTATATAGCAGGAAAAAAGAAGAATAAGTTAATTTCATGGTGTATTGTAGCAATCACACATGTAAACTAATTAGCACGAAAGACGATATATTGTATCGAGTTTATCAATGGTCAATATTCATCAGTCAAAAGCCGTCTACTGACAATTATTTTGGTACTTGGACTTTGATACAATTGCGGACGAAGACCTAGCTGCAAGTCTTGGCCTTCTTGTATTGTAGCCATGACTCGGTCATATAACTTTTGGGTCTGACCTTTCTAACATGAGATGCTTCATTATGAGCTCTCTTGCTCCTTGTGGCTGATGTAATTCTGTGATAGAGAATGTTCATCTTGGACACGACTGGATCGTACAAGTTAAGCTGTGACCGAACAATTCACGATTACACCAGAGACACTCGAAGGATTGAGCCGGTCGTACTGCCATAACTTTATAGTATGTATTGCACTGCTAAAGTGAAGATATTAATGGCCTTCTTGCATGACTTGATAGGAGTGTCGACACCTAAATTTTTGCCAAAAAAATCATTTCCGAAAAAATGAAAAAAAACTGTTTTTCCACAAAAATATTTCATGTCAAATTCTCGCATATAGAATATCTAGATGTTTAGTGTGTATACATATATATATACATATTCTAATGGAAGATGTTTTTCCTTTAAAAAAAAATTAAATTAATAAAAGAAGAAGAAAAAATAAAAAGAAGAAGCAAGATGGGGCCAATGATCTAAATGTGACTAGCCAAGCCTAGGAGGTCAAATTGTAATTAAAACGGCAAGTTGGGGCCAAAATGCGGTTTTCAAAAGTTGAGGGACCAATTCGAAAATTTTGTAAAATTTGGCCCGAGGCCTTAAATCATCATCTTGGTCCCCATTTAAGTTGAATTTGAGCTTGGGCTAGGTCGAATCAATCGAATTGGGCCAAAAGGACCAAATTTGCATTGAATTGAGTATTTTCGGATAAGAAAATTGCCAACTTTGAGGGATTTTTTTGCAAAATTAGGTGGGCAAAATTGCAAAATCCGGTTGAGATCTTAAACTACTATACATGAGCTTGCTAATTGATCAAAAATCGCAGCTAAATTCATGGATTAAAGCACCCAAACCAGCTGACAAATCCCAGTACACAAGTTGGTCTGATTTCGGAGTTGCTGAGTAAGCAACTTGGTGGCCCCACCATATCCTCCTCAGCTGCCCAATCAGCCCGATCTTTGCACGTGATGGAAGACCGTATATAGTAGTGTAAGTGGACGAAAATTTTTCAGGGATAAGCTGTTAAAAGCACGGGAAAATCGTAGCAAAATCCGGACACTCAACGACTGCAGAAGTTGAAAATTTTGGCTAAGTCAGAAAGTTGTTGAAGCAGCCCTGTTGGCAGGCTTAGTAGGTGGACTAAAGACTGACCAAAAATCCCCTAATTCGAGGGATAGGATCATGGAAGAAAGCTCTTTGAAAGGATAAAAACGAGGAGACAAGAAAGAGAAAGCTCTCTCGCGATCGTGCCCAAAAAAACCCCTCAGAAGCAACTCCAGAAAAGCAAGAACCCAGAAATTCCAGATCAACCTTCAGAGAGAAAAGTGAATTTTTCACCAGCTTGCAGCCAAAATTATCCAAAACCTTCAACTAGAGAGCGAAAATTAACTCAAAGATCTTTCCATCCATAGGTCGCACGTCCCAAATGGAGTTCGGGAAGGTCTCCTAAAGCCCCCCGAAAACCACCCTCCTGGTGGGCCAAGGGAGTCCTAAGATTTTTCTAAGTGTTGAATCCAGTTGGTCACGAGTAAGGAAAAGCGAATGTTTTTGAGAAAAGTGAGAGACAAATGAGGAAAGACAAGATTTAAAAACCAAACTATAATACATATAGTTTTGGTTGATTTTAACTTTGCCAACAAAGGAGGCTTGGAAGTCTTATTTTGGAAGTCAACGAAAACCTTCGTTGTCTCTTTTTCTTCTGCAGATCTCACTTTCAGTTTGAAGGAACCAACTTCCACGTGCTTCCAGAGAAAATTTCTTGGTTTCCTGGGCCAAAAGTCACGTGAAAAAGAAACTACGAAGCAAGGTAAGCATCCTAGATGTATTTTTGTTTGAGTTTGAACATGTTTTGGTCATGAAAATCAAGAAGAAACTAGTCCGGAGAACTGATTTCCAAGGTTGATTTTTTTTCCAAGTGTTTAAAGCCTCTTCAATGCCCCTACATGTTTGACTTGTTACCCCCTTTTGCATGCATTTTTTGTCGTTGTGACTTTGATGAATGTTATATGGGAGTATAAACGATGCATAGGACAACCCAGTTTAGTCTTTAAATCTCTTTATGAACCATGAAGCCGTCTATAACATGAGCCAAAAACCAAGCCAATCCACATTGAGACATGGTTGGCCAGCATAGATCATGCATGAATGCTTCTTGGAGAGTTCATTTTGATGCGTCCGGTTCATCATTTTCGGTGATGTTTATTGCATTTGAAAGTAAGTGTTACCTACTTTTATCTGGTTGGAGTAATATTTCATATAGATGTTGCATGTGATGGTTTTCGGGGCTTCAATCTGGGCATTTGACATGGCTGTTTGACCTGGGTTTGTCACCAGATTTGCAAAACGGCTCCAACCCGCATATTGGAGGCTATTTTCAGTTCGGTTTTTGCATGTTCTAGGCTGTGATTTCTAGCTAAACTTGTTCCTTGCATGTGGTAGTATAATCTTGATACTTTAGTTCCGCATGAGTTTGCTTAGGGGTCGAGATTGAAGGCCACGAGCATGGCCTGAGGAAGCCGTTTTGAGGTGATTTGATGCAAGCTAAGTATTCGATAAAATGTTGGAACCAAGCTTCGATTTTGAAAGGGTTGATTTAAGTTCAATTACTGTGATATTCATATACTGTGTTGTTCAATGTTAGCATATTTCGGTCTGGGGGTTTATTATTATTATAAAAAAAAATATCTGAAAAAAAATATCCAAAATCTCAAAAAAAAAAAAAAATATATATATATATATATATATTTATATAAAAGTGATAGATGGTATCAAATTAAGGCAAAAAATGACATATATGAAATTTCATTAATTTTATAAGGTCATTTTTCCTAATTTAATGCTATTTTGATATTTTATAATCATTTTTGTAAATAATCCATTTTCCATAGATCAAAATTAATTAGAGTAATTTCATGCATCTAGAGTAATTTCATACATATTTAAATTCCCATTTTGCTCACGGGGGTCCTGTCCCGGGCGTGATAACAAGGCCATGTAATATTATTTGCCCGACTTGTATCGGGTCTTTATTTCCGCATTTATTTTCAAGTCATTTCAATTTCTTGGATGTTTATTTATCGCGCCGCTTTTCATTAATTTGAGTGTAAATTTCTCTTTTAAATTATGTTAGGATTAGTCTAGATATTAAGGAAAACAAATCTACAAAAACATTTGCATGGACGCTTAGCGGTTTTATAAGGATTATAATTGATAATTAAGATTGTGTGGCCATTTAAATGAACAACCTTTCAAGTTAGTGGTACCGCAAGGGCGCTAATAGAAACATTAGCGTAAACAAGTCCCCGTTCCTAGAAATCTCTGGTTGCGTAGGAATCGAGACAACACTCCCGTGTCTCGATTGGTTTCTAGCCGACCCTAATAGGCTAGTGGCGACTCCTAGAAATATTTAGGTTATTAAGAACTTAAAAAAAAAAAAAGCACAAAATCCAACGTCGCGTGAGGTATGGGCTTGGGAGAGCCCACGCCTAATTTAGGGCCATTGGTCGGCCTCTTTAGACAAATACCCCTAAACCTTCTTCCTTTTCCCCCGAACAGAAAAGAGAGGTCGTGACAAGGAGAATGAAGGGGTTGGTGAGACACAGAGAGACTGGTTAATTTGTAAACCTATCTCCTCATAGTACTGTAAATTGTTGAATTACAAATACAATGAGGAGTCAGTACGATTTAATTCCCATATTGCTGAAGCCTGACAATTACATTACATCTTCACAATGCTGAGGAATTCCTGTCGTTAAAACTACCTTTGTCGAGCATTCGAACTGAATTATTCCTGTAGCGTTCGTTATCAAATCCATTAACAATCTAATGACGATTGGCTGCAATGATTATCTCTCAGATATAAACAAATAGAAGGATCCCATTTGTAAAAGAACAAAAAGAGAGAGAGAGAGCTGATTGCAGAGACACTCCTTAACTAAAGTGTCAGTTGCAATATCACCCCACTGTCCTCTTGATTTCGCATTTAAGCCTCGACCTTTTGATGATAGCTTATTGTCCCATAAATTCGCTTTATCCCTCTTTAACCGGAAAAGTATAAAAAAAATCATAAACCTATTATATTTGTATCAATATAGTCTTAAATTTTTTAATTAGATAACATTAATCTTAAACCTTTTCATATTGGTAATAATTCAGTCCATATGGCCAATTTAGGCCGGAAATTACTGAAGTAGATATCGATAGTCCTACGTGATACGATCGGTCTTGATGTAGACAAATTTTTTAGTTTTGAAATATTTTTCAGAATTTTTTAATTATTTTTTTTCATTTTTCTCTTCTCTTCTCTTTCTTTTTTTTTTTCTTTTTTCTGTACATTGTGGCTAGTAAGGTCATCGGCCGACCATCGTTGGCCATAGATGAGGATCGGTGACCCTCACTTGGTCTGGGCGAAGGCTTCTTTGCCCTCGCTAACCATAGGCAAGGGCCTCTGTTACCTCATTGGCCAAGGCACTCACCTAGATCCAAGCGAGGGTTGAAACCCTCACGTGTTGGTCGGTGAGGGCCTTCATGCCCTCGTCGGCCACAGGCAAGGATGCAAAGGCCCTTGCTTGGATTTAGGCAAGGGCTTCGTGCCCTCCTGCACCATGAGCGAGGGCATCGGGCCCTTGCCTAGATTTAGGCGAGGGTTGTGTTGCCCTCGCATGAGGTGCCACATCCCTTGCTAGCCAAAGGGCGAGGATTTCGTCCCTTGCTTGGCCCAGACCAACCTATGGTTGGCAATGGTTGGCTGGCGGCCTCACTAGGCAAAGGGTGAAGAAAAAAAAAAAAAAAAAAGAGGAAAAAATAAGAAAAAAGATTAAAAAATTCTGAAAAATATTAAAAATTTCACATTAGCGTTGCTCATGGCACGTAAAACTATCAAAGTCCATGTAAGTAATTTCTGGCCTAAATTGGTCAGATTGACTAAATTTGTCCAAATGTGAACAAGTTGAGAACTAAATTGATTCAATTGAAAGGTTTATGACTGAATTGATATCAATGCAATAGGTTTAGGACTTTTTTGGTACTTTTTCCCTCTTTAACCCAAAATCACTTTTATTCACAACCATGCTTTCCTCTATTTTTTTGTTTTGTTGAATGAGCATTTTTGAGCCTTTTTCCATTAGTGTGAACATGAAACAAATTATATGTGTAAGGTAATAAACCCATGGCAAGCAAAGGTGATCGGTTCAAACCATGGAAATGTTCATTGATACCATTAGTTTGTGCAGTGGTTGTTGCAACTATTATATAGGTAGCAAAGAAATTTTGAAGCTAGAAATTCTTGGGGAAAAATGTCAAAAATGTCCTAAACCTATTATATTTATGCTAATTTAGTTCTAAACCTTTCATTTGTGCCAATTTGGTTCTAAATATATTCACTTGGTGCCAATTTAGTCTTAAACCTCTTCACTTAGTGCCATTTTAGTGCTTTCCGGTTAATTTTAGCTAGATTTTGCTGACTGAGTGTTGGTTGGCTAACGTGGCACGATTAGTGCTTGATGTTGATAATTTTTAATAATATTTTAATAGTTTATATATATATTTTATGTTATTTTATTTTATTTTTTCGTTTTTCGTTTTCTTTTTCTTTTCTTTTTTTCTTTTTCAGCAACTGACCGGAGGAAGGAGGAGGACGAAGGAAAAAAAGAAAAAAGAAAAAGAAAAAGAAAAAATTCAAAAAAAAATTAAAATATTATTAAAAGTTATTAATGTCAATACCGGCCGTGCCACGTCAGCAGATTGGCGCCTAGTCAGCAAAATCCGACCAAAATTAGCAGGAAATACTGAATTAACACAAAATCAAAAGATTTAGGACTAAATTGGCACCAATAAAAGGTTTAGAACTAAATTGGTATAATTACAAAATGTTTATAACTTTTTTGACACTTTTCTCGAAATTCTTGCCAACCATGAAAATATTATTCCCAATCCATTGTTTCTAGCCAGGCCAAATGCGGAAAATATGAGCCAAAACTCAAGCCTTATGCTAGATTTTCATGGCGGATGCCTCTAGCAGGAAAAAAAAATTATTTGTGTAAACGATGTCGTTTTCGAATTTACCCACGATCCATGTGTCATCAATTAAATGCTGTTTATTGACATTGATGGTAGTACATAGACTTGGATGCATATGCGGACGAAGAAAATTCAAGGTGAGACCAATGTGCCGTGTTGACTTGGATACATATGTGGACGAAGAAAATTCCAGGTGAGACCAATGTGCGGTATAGGTGAGACCAATGTGCGGTGTTGACTTGGATACATATGTGGTGTAAAATTCACCGTGAGTCTACTGTGGGGGCGACCAAGCACCACATGGAATCGTGTGTCATTTTTCCTCTTAGAATTTTCAATAAAAGAAGAAACTAATTTTTGACAATTGTCATTTGTTAAACAAAATTATATGATATGAGAGGTAAATAAGATGTCTTGAAAAATTGAATTTGGGATCTCTTATTTTAAAATCATCTAAAATTTTGTGAAATTACGGTTAACTGCTCTAAAAATTTAAGTAGTTATGTGAATATATATTAATATTTAAATATTTTAACACAATCTTATAACAGTGCACGAAAGGAATAACAGGATGCAAAATAACTTTACCAATGAAATATACTCGACCACAGCTATTAAGACGAAGTAAAATCTTCGTATGAGAGCTAATGCGATAAATATGAGGTGTGCATATGTAGGATCTGCTGGTAGGTCCAAAAAGAATTAAAAAAGAAGAAGAGAGAAGTGTTGAAAAGTCAAAAGAAAAAGAGGATAAAGGGAGGGCTTCAGCTTTATGAAAGAGAGAGAAAGAGAGATCTCGGGAGAAACAGAAAGGGGAAATAAGGAAGAAAAAGAGAGAAGAGAGGAAAGAAGGGAAGGCTTCAGCTTTTGCGCGCTGCGATCCGGATGCCTCGCCAGGCCAGCTCAACTCTGTTTTGCAGTGTCAGTAAGTGTTGGTGCCCTTCGTTCATTCAATCAACCTAATTTCGAACTTAGGGCTTAAAATTCGAAATTATTGGAGATTTGCGCGGCGAAGTCTGATTTTTGAGTTGTTGAGCTGTGTATTTTTGTGGAAATGATATTTTAGGATGTTTTGAAGATATAGCATTTTACGGATCGTGATTTGAGTTTACAGTTTGTCCGGAACGGAATTTTCAAGTTTGGAGCACGGTAGCTTTGGCCCTGAATTTTAGCTGTTTTCAGTGCGATTTTTGGGGCGGCTAAGTTGGAGTTGTTGTAGTACATCAAGAGATCTTTCTAAGGACTATAAGACGGCTCAAAATGGAATTTTGTGAAGGAAGTTATGGCGCAATGAAGTTTAGTGTGTGAGCTGCGCTTAGCAGACAACAATAGGTTTTCGCTAGAAGCGAGTTTTTCATTGGTGTGTAGGTGTCTTTTTGTCGATAAATAGGCGTAATATAGTCGAGTCATTATTAGAATATCATTTACTTGGTCTTTTAATATTGTTTTTTGGTTAATTATTCGAGTGCGTCGACTTGAGTAGGCGCTGTAGTTGGTTTTTGGTTTTCCCAGGTGAGTGACATTATTATTTTTTTTTAAACTCATGTTTTGAAAAACATTATAGTTTATATACACTATGAATTGATAAATAATATTTTTTATTGTATAAAACAAGATTGAGCTTTTACTACCATTTTGCTGTTTGAAAGATGGAGTTATTCTTTGACTTCAATTTGAATGATTGCTTGGAAATGGTTTGTAAAGCTCTTTATGAAAGAATTTTGAAATGTTTGTGGTTCCTAAAGAATGCTTTGATATTTATATATCAAATGCCTAAGTTGTGAGATAATTCTCATTCTAATGGTGGATTATTGGATATTCGTGATTGATGGTTAATGCTCAGTATCTCTGTGAACCCTGAGGGGTGTATGTGTATGCGCATACTAGTCAAGGATATTATTGCGGGTTGAGCTACCGGCTAATAATAGGTGGAGACCTAACTAAATGGGAATCTTAGTTGTCTTGTCACGAGCATTATGTGTGACTATGAATAGACATTTGAGCATGAATTGCTCAATGGAGTAGACCATTGGCATATGATTCGAGTTTGTGAATGAAATGGATCATTGACGTATGGTTTGATGAGATTAATCAATGGAATAGACAATTGACGCATGCTTTTATGAGATTGATCAATGAATTGGACCATTGGTGTTTTAAGTAGTTGTTTTATGAATATATTATGTTAAAGTGAGTTATGGTTATGTTTTAAATGTACATAGTGATTTCTCGATCCACTTAGAAGAAATTTGTTACTCACTAAGTTGTGGTAGGTCGCTCTTCTTATCTACTTGTTTTTCAGGTTCTTTAGTTAATATCAAACCAATTCTTGATGGTTTCGCATTGTGACAGCATACATATATCTTCCTCACACTTCTCTCTTCAAAAATCTCAACTACTCGATGACAATGGCAAGATCGATTACAACTTTCGCGTTTGCGTTGCTTGTTTCTTTAGCTTCAGCACTAGTTCTTCTGGTTCAAGCCCAACAAAATCCAGGTCTCTCTCTCTCTCTCTCTCTCTCTCTCTCTCTCTCGGACGCGTGCACTTCATACAATGTTATTGCTTGTAACAATCCATGACTTTTGACCTTTTAATGAAACAAAATGATCTCTTCTTTACATTTGTTCTCACTTGATCCGGCGTCAAATCTCTGGTATGCTAGATAGTGTAGTATGGAATTGTGTGAATGATCGAGATTCATCGAACTTGTTCCAATGATTTGACAAAAAAAAAAAACCGCGGTTCCATTTGATTTACTTTTTCTTTTCCCTAAATTTACAAGGTTTTATCAGCATCGATTGTGGGGCAACTCTTGCATACACAGATGAGAGAACTCGTATAACATACGAATCGGATGAAGGACTGATAGACTCTGGGGAGATCATGCAGACATCTAGGGTGCTCACATCTCAAAATGATCGACAGTTATTGAAGAATATAAGGATTTTCCCTAATGGAACAAGGAATTGTTACACTTTAAGACCAGATCAAGGCAAGAATAGAACCTACTTGATTAGGGCAACATTTTGGTATGGGAACTATGATGGGAAGAATCAGGATCCTTCATTTGATTTATACATTGATATTAATTATTGGGCCACGGTGGACTACTCCTATTATCGTTTCGAGGAAATCATGTACGTGCCCAAGGCAGATGATATACAAGTGTGTCTTGTGAACACCGGCAAAGGAGTGCCCTTCATTTCGGCATTGGAGTTAAGAGCTTTGGATGATGGCATCTATCGATTAGAATCTGGATTCTTGCAACTCCATTGGCGGCACGACATCGGACGAAGCTTGGAGTATGATGATGTCAGGTGATTGATCAATTTTTGAAATACAAATGTATAGTAATCATAGTAAAGTGAAAGCTTCAACTTTTTTCTTATCGAATTTTGGCATTTTGCAAACTATTGAAGGCACAGGTAAGCAAAGACCAAAATGATAGGCCTTGGAAAATCAACAAAACTACAGAAGAAAGCATTTAAAGATAATCAGTTAAGATAGTTGAAGAAAATGATAACAGATGTCAAAGATTAAAAGAAAAATCATTACATGACTAAACAAATTTGATTAGAGAAACGGAAAAGTCATTATGTCCAAACAAAGAATAATATAAATCTACATGAAATCTTCCAATTATATGCAAATCAAACTTTGAATTTCACGCATGTATCAAAAACGTTTAGGTTACTCAATCATAACAAGATAACTCTTTGATAATTTTTTTGAAAAAAATCAACGCCTTTGCAACAATATTAGTATAGAATCATAATTAGTTTAGCCTTGCTAATAAACATTTATTAAAGTAATAATAGTAAAATACTACATTAAAATTTGCAATGAGTTTTTTTTTATAAAAAAATTAGACATTCCTAGACAAATGTTGTATTGGCTACTGTATGGAGACTTCTTATCCCAATATTTTTTAAATTATTAGCTCTATTTGTAATGCTGGGGATGCCCCAAGTTGTTGTTCTTCATCTGCTCTATAATACCTATATTTCCAACCAAAATTTATTTTTGCGAAGTATTTGCTATGTAACATTAGTTTTATAATACAAAGTTTATTTGTATATTGAAGTTATTCGTATTGAATATATATAAGATCATGTAATGATTTTAAGTTGGACATAGTTTTTTAATAGAATTCGTCGTCATGACGTGGTTGAGGAATAATTTTTAAAGGAAATACATAAATTTCAATCCAAAACTTTACTAATGTAGTGTAATTATAATTTTGGATTAATACCCTTAAAAACCCTGAACCGATACACATGTGACAAATTTACCATAAACTAATTTTTTTACCATAAAAAACCCTAAACTGGTACACCTTTGACAAATTTACCCCAAATTGGTATGCTTGTGACAAATTTACCCTTTGTTAGTTCCTGTTAAATTTTACTGTCAAATTATTAAATTAAATGACATGTGACAGTTGACTGGTTTACTAATTTGGGATTTTACTCTTCGTTTGTCACAGTTTTCAATTTTTTTATAATTTCTTTTGTGGTATTAATCCAATTTAATATGGGGTATATTTGTTATAAATGTACCGGTTTGGGATTTTTAGTAGTCGGATAAATTAGTTTGTGGTAAATTTGTCATAAATATATCAGTTTAGGGTTTTTTATGATTAGTCATGGTAAATTTGTCACATGTGTACCAGTTTGGGATTTTTCATGGTCAAAAAAATAGTTTTGGGTAAATTTGTCACACTTGTATCAGTTTGGGGTTTTTCATGGTCTAAAAAATGGTTTGGGGGTTAATTTGTCACACGTATACCAATTTTGGGTTTTTCAGGGTATTAACCCACATAATTTTTTTTTATATGAGGAAATTACTCATTATTGGTAGATTGTCATGCCAGCAAATGTAATTGCGTTCCCTACCTATGTACTGCCAGGCATGCATGATTTTAAATTTTTCTTACTTGCTCACATACTAATATAATGGAGCAATATTTGCTTAATAATTTTTTTTTTTGGCTTTAGGGTAATCGTATTACATGTATTATCTATTAAATTCAAAAGATCTTTTTTTTTTCCGGTGAAGAATATGCATACCAGGTTTGCCGACTACTAGTTTTCGTACTGTTTTGCTTCCTCAATCAGCGAACATATGATTAATTTATTCTATAAGTTCATATAATCTTTGTCTATACTATTGTATAAACTAAAGAATACTTGCTCCTTCCAAGAGATCACGGTCTTTTTTTTCTGTTCAAGATTTTGTAAAAATTCTTTAAATAGACGAATCTGTAAATAAATAATTTTATTTTATCTCCCACGTATTTCAAATATGAAATCTAAATCATTTCCATCTTATAAACAATCTTATACATTTCTCTTTCCTTATGTTTGTGATCAATTCCTTTAAATGGTGTCAATAATTTCTTTCTACTAATAATTAATAATTCTAACATTTCATATGGATGATTTTGCAAAATCTTACAAATGACATTTTTTCGGATGCACGCGACGTATGTGTACTTTTGCTAGTAAATTTATGATAACAGTGTCTTCCCTAAAAGGTTGACATGTAAGATTTAAATGGAAGGGGATTGATCATGCTTGGAGTACTTTTCTAGCATTCTCCGCTGATTCTGCTGCCTGCCTATGTTATTACTTTTCTTGTCCCTCCCTCTTCCTCTCTCTTCTTTATTTCGTTATTCTAATTGTGCCTCTTAGTCGAAGAAGTTTCCTCTTTTAATCTTCACATGCTATTCAATATTAGTACACAAGTATTTTTACTAAATAAAGTTGTTTAATTTACGTGTATTTGAGACATAGTAAGAACAAATGCAATATAATAGGTCAAAATATCAAGTTGACTATTTCGTTAAATAAGTTTCTCAAAATGATTAAAGCTATGTTAACATTGGAATCTCTTATCAGTAATATGTTAATGCGATATTTTTTTTATGCTTAAATGTTTATATATACGTTGTTATTATTATTTATAAATATGTACAACAATCCGCACAAAGTGCATACTATGTCTAGTATATAATAAAACTCAATGACTACTCATGAAGTGCTCCGTGGACACCTGTCAATAATAACGCAACACATGCATGGGTTTTTTTCGCTAGTAATATGTTGAATATAGTAGCTTCAATATCTCTGTTGCATATCCATATGAATTGGCATTTGCTAGTCATTTAGTTAATTGCTTAATTGTTTGCTATTAAATTGTTTGTGGAAATTCCTCATACAGGCACCCTATTGATGTTTACGATCGGATTTGGACACCTCAAAACTATAATTTCGGGATCATAATAAACACTACATCTGCCATTGATGTATCTGACAATAATGATGTAAATAAGTATAAGGTTCCCGGAGAAGTTCTTCGGACTGCTCAAAGAACAATGAGTGCCAGTTCTCGCTTGGATATACAGTGGACACCTTCAGGACCTAGAAAGAAATGGATTGTGTACTTTTATTTCGTTGAGATTGAGAGACTAACGAGTGGCCTGAAAAGGGTGGTCACAATTTCCATGAATGATAATAATTTCACAAAGACGGTGAGCCTTGAATACTTAAAGCCAATGGTTGTAGTTTCCCCTCAAGTTGATGGGTCGCCCATCGCCTTCTCCATTGATTCGACAAATAACTCTGGAAATCCACCGATCCTCAATGCTGTGGAGTTCTATACCGTTGGTGATCTTCCACATGTACCCACAGCACAAGATGATGGTACGCTTTTATTCTTCAAATTGTTGTTATTGTCTACATAAAAGTTGCATAGTTCGACTCCAACTGACATCGGCAATAATTAGACAGATATTCCAATGTTATTAAGTAAGATTTCGGCAATCCTATGCAATATTTATTAGTCTCCACTGTTGGTTGCATTTTATTCGTGAAGACTGAGGGGATCAACAGATGTGGCTAAGTATTACTCTGCTATGTGCTTTATTCCCTGCTTTGGCTACTTTTTGCTTGGTAATTGCTGGGAAGTCTCTTCAAATTGAAGCCCTGAAATGTTACAAGTCTTTGAAAAACTGAAAGTCTGTATAACTTATATGTGATTGCAACCACTTTTCACATCTCCATCCTTCTCTCTAAATTGATCTTTTTTGTGATTTAAACCACAGTGAAAGCAATTAATGACATCAAAGCAGCATATCACATCAAGAGAGAAAGCTGGCAGGGTGATCCATGTGTACCAAGCAGTTACACATGGGATGGTCTAAATTGTAGTTATGGAAATGCTCCGAGGATTATATCACTGTGAGTCCCCTGGCACTTTCTCAGATAATACTGGTTTTCTCGGTGAAACTTAAGAAAAATTCTCATTCGTTATGAAAAGTGAAAGTTTATTGTATCCGCAAGAAAGAACATTTAGGATAAATGCAAACCTTCCGGGGGAATCTCAAATAGACTGAGAACCTTGTCATGCTTTTGTCAAGTTCGAGGGGGCATAATGGGAACTTCAATGCATTTAAAGAGGGAGCTTTTGACACCCTAAGCCTCACATGATGTTAGAGAGAGTTGATAAACTAATCCCTAAGTTGACACCCACTCTCAAAAAGTCACCATCTTGTTAATATTTTAGGGGTTGCTCCAACTGTATCGGGTGGGTAATGACAATTTATATACTCTCATCGATCGTCAATACATGCTCCCTCCTTCTCCGATGTGTAGTTAAGTTGTTTGCGCAACTTCTTTCACCAATAGCCTACTTTTCCAATTTCAGACATAGTGTTCCGAATGGCATCGTTCATGAGCAAGTATTAGGTCCTCCCAAAATAATTCTTTAGGTACTCTAGGACCAATAATAACGATGAAATATTGAACAAGGAGGTAGGGAGACCCATGCAAGGAATGAGATGGACGATTGTGAATGTTCTTCTAGTACTTCAACATTTACACCAGGAGAACCTATAATATTTTCGTTCTGAATCATTGATTGCACAAACTTTTCTTTGTTGTACTAAAAAATTCTGCCTTTATAAAGATATCAATAACAGGATCCTCTACTTTGATCTATTATGGTCAGGAAATTGAGCTCAAGCAATTTGACGGGTGGGATGGCCCCAGCACTTTCACATCTATCAAGATTGGAATACTTGTAAGTATCACCGTGATTGAATTAGTTGTGTCTGCACGTCACGCTTGATTAAGCACCCTTGGGAGTCAACTCATGATTGAATGACTAAGGTTGTGCTTTAGGAAAAATAGGCTGTTAATGTGTGGAAACATCCTGCTTTTGGCTGTGAAGCTGGTAAACTTGATATTAGGTGTTCTAAACTTGGTCTTTGTGTCAGAGATTTGTCCAACAATCAGCTTACAGGAACAATACCAGAAACTCTGGCAGGATTACAAAATCTTACATTTCTGTAAGTTAATGTGTTTAAGTGAAGCAGCAAAGGATTTCAAGCGGACAAACTGCTAATTATGGCTATATTTGCAGAAATTTAAGTGGAAACAATCTGACTAAATCAGTTCCTGAAGCTCTCAAGAAAAGGATTTTGGACAAAACTTTAAACATGAGGTTCTCTCTCTCTCTCTCTCTCAGGATATTTATAGGTGGAAAGATTATCAGCACGTTTTACTTATTGTGATTAAAAGCAAATAAGAAAGCCATCTTGTGACAGAATTTGGCCAATCAATCTAGACTTTCGTATATAGGAATTTGAGTTCAGCTCCTTCATTCTTTGTGGCAGTTTAGAAAATGCGAATCTGTGCCTAGCTGATCATTGCCAGCAGAAGAAGAAACAAAAAACCATCATCGTTGTAGTTGTAACATCAGTTTCTGGCTTCTTTGTGGTTCTCTTTGGTGCTTTGTCTATTATTTGGTTGATTAAACCGAAACACATAGCAGGTAAGTTTTCTTACTTGTCATGTTCACACAATTTACACTACATTCGATGACTATCTTGACTTTGATATTCCTTTGGTACAGTTCTATCTGCAACAATGTCTTTTCTATGATAATTTAGTTGAGAATACACAACTCAGCAACTTTCTTCTCCTCACCCACCCTAGGAGTGTCACTTTACAATCTCATCAACATTGCAATCAGGAATGAATGAACGTTGCTTTAATCAATTTTTTCTAATGCAATCAGTAATAAGAGTTCATAGTGATCACAAGAAAATGAGGAGAAGAGAGACACAGGGATCTTTACAGCATGGTCGTATCAGCATCGCAAACAGAAAGTGTGTTATTCAGCTTAACTTATTGACAATAAAATCTCTGATTTTTTCCTTCAAAAGTAATCGTGCTATGCATGAGGGCTTATAACAACTTGAGAGTTCCACTTTGTTCTTAATATTCTGATGGTCCCCGAAAGAAAGTTTGATTGTGCAATCTCAAACTTATCTATATGTAACTGAGCAAAGAAAAATTGTCTACTTGTAAGCATATCAGAAGCAGGTGACAGAGAATGCTTGCCCAGATCTTTTAATTTTTGTCCTCTTCTCCACCAATTTAGCTCATAAAATGAGATTAGAAAAACCTTTCCTATGCCTTTTGATTTTTGAAACGCAATTGGAGTTATTTGCATTGAAAGTCTATTATCCAAAGTGGTAGTCACAATACTCATAGGAACCTTTTTGGTACAGAAACTAGTCAAAGGACACTGAGGTCAAAGAATCGACCTTTTAAGTATGGAGAGGTTTCAAGAATCACTGGGAACTTTGGACGAGTGATTGGTGAAGGTGGATTTGGAAAGGTATATCTTGGTACACTAGATAACAACACCATAGTTGCTGTGAAGATGCTCTCTGAATCATCAAGGCAAGGGTACAAGGAATTTCAAGCCGAGGTTAGATATGATGATGCAATCATCTTTCCTATTAAAATCGACTTTGCTGACACTTACACAGATGTTTGTTCAGAAACTCCCTCTGAGACTCTTCTCCATATTGGCTATAATAATGTGCACTCTTCATGCTGCAGGCAAAGCTCTTAATGATTCTTCACCACAAAAACTTGGTTTCTCTATTTGGATATTGCAATGAGTCCAAGCACATGGCATTAATATATGAATACATGGCTAATGGAAATTTAAGGGAACATTTATCAGGTGCTTTTTATGTTCTGTTGTACTGTTTCTTCTCTAAAATGATCTTGTAAAACTCTATTTCTTGCTCACAGGTGAAGTTAAAATCCATCCAACAGAGGACCATCCGCAGGTCTTGACATGGAGTAACAGACTACAAATAGCTGTGGATGTAGCACAAGGTACATGAATGAGATATCCTCAATTGTAGGCTTTTTCCATTATTGCTTTGGCATTGTTTACACGTTTTTTTTTTTTGCAATGATTTCAGGTTTGGATTATTTGCATAATGGTTGCAAGCCATCCATCATCCACAGAGACATGAAGACTACTAACATCTTGTTGAACGAAGATTTCCAAGCCAAAGTAGCTGATTTTGGCCTATCTAGAGCTTTTGCGACTGAAAAGGACTCTCATGTGTCAACTTGTCCTGCGGGCACTCCTGGCTATTTTGACCCTGAGTAATTGCTAAAACTCAATATTAATGTTCTGGTTCAGTTCAAGATCTCAATTTGCATATACATAATGGCATAGCCTAGGGATTCATCTTTGATATAAAGATCCGTATTTTTTTTTCATTGCAGGGTTCATTCTTCTGGAAATTTTAACAAGAAGAGTGATGTCTATAGTTTTGGAATTGTACTGTTTGAGTTGATCACGGGTCAACCTGCAATAACGAGAAGTCGGGATGGCAGTGCTAGCATACACATACTTCAATGGTTGATTCCTATTGTTGAAAGTGGTGATATACAGAGGATTATGGATCCAAGGTTAAAAGGAAAATTCGACGTCAACTCGGCTTGGAAAATAGTGGAGATTGCCATGTCTTGTACACGACCAACGGCAATTCAAAGGCCAGATATCCATCAAGTATTGGCAGAGTTGGAGTCTTTGGTGAGCAAATCTAGTGGTTCCGTTGAAATGACCTCCGTGGTGCTCCCATCTGACAATACCCCTGTCGCAAGGTAGCAGAACTTTTCCAATCTAGAAAGGCTAATTTTTTTTACAGTTAGAGATTAATTTTCGCACTTCAATTGCATCGCCCATTTCCCTTTTCTTTAGGTCATTGAATCTTCCAAACTCGCTGTGTAGCAATGATATCCTTTCGTTCGTCGTGGCTCCTTTCTCCATTTATTATGTCAGTTCATGGCATTCCTAATACTGTAAAATAAGGAACTCCACGTAGAGTTTTTGGGGGAGGTGGTTGGGAAGTTGGGGCTATCCATGAGTGGGCTAATCGGCATTAGCAGGCCCTCACGGCACGTTCTTGGAGTTCAGCTGAGATTTCAGTTTAAGTCAACACCATTGGGTGATAAAAAATTTCGCAATTTTGAGGGGGGACTATCTTTCTTGGGGTAAGCTCAAAATATATATGGATTATTGGTGGTCCTTCTGCACTAATTTTCGCAAGCAACGTGGGATCTACACACGCATCTTTAAGAAATTGTGGACACAAGGCTCGAATTTGATTACACCTGTAACATGCTTATGTGCAGACAAAAGGCAATCCCAATCTCAATTATTCTTAGAATGCAGAGTAGGCTTTCTGTCTTGGGGTTTCAATGCAACAACCAGTATCATTAACTAGACAAGACCTAAGTGTCGGAGAAGATATGCACTACTAGTATAACATTGCCCGATTCGTTAAAAAAGGACCCACCGACGTGCCCTAGAATGGCTCTGTCTACGGCAATCAATGGCGGTGATTTAGAAAAGGTGAGGGCTCATCCTAGCAAGCAAACCTGACGAAAGAACCCCTAATGACTTAGACCAATGGGAATTTTCGCAAACCGTGACAGTGTTCTAAAAATTTAAGCTAATAGATGAAAACGTGATTTAATATTATCTATTAAAACTCCCTCTCATGCTTAGGCTAGACTTTGACCTAAACCTAAAGCACGTAGATATATAATTGGAGAGCCAAATGGAGGCCTAGAAGGTTTAAATTTAGGATTTCGTACTCTGATGTCATGTAAAATTTTGCAAGATCAACATTAACCATTTTAAAAATATAAGCTAGTAGATGAAATTGTGATTTAATATTAAATATTCTAATAGACATAAGTATGCGATCCCTTCTGGCTTTCATGAAACACCAAATGTATCAACAGAATTACAAAGTCAAACACTTGTAAAATTCATCATATATGAATAACAATAAACAGTGACCCCTTCTTCTCCAATTGGCGTCCAGAAAAACAAGAAAGCCTTTTTATCTTAATATTGGAGCAAAAGTCCCATTTGTTTGGAGTACATCATGTAATTGGTTGGTCCAATGCTTTTCTTGCTCAAACCATCAATAGAAGCACTTGGGAATTTTTTTGGCCCCACAAGAATTTTGAAAAATGTACGTGAATCGTGTGGCCAACTTTTTGCTTCCATAAGTAAGCTGCCAAAAGTGTTATGAACTCTTGGCATTGTCTTATTTTTTATTTCTTATTTTTACTGAAATTATACAGAACAAATTATCATGGCACCGACGAAGTGGGAGAGAGACTAGAGAGCCTGTATTTTGTAAAAACAAATATAAGGTCTGGTTTAATTTTTTTACCCAAAAAAGTTTCTGACCAATATCCAAAGAATGATCTGTCACAAAGAGCATGCATGTTAACCATTATATTTTTGTTCCAGAATCATTTTTTTGTCCCGGACTTGTTTTTGGTCAAAAATTTGTTTGATAAGACAAATTCATTTTTGTATTTCTGCAACAAATTTTTATTCCAGAATCTCTTTCTATGTCTGTTCAAAAAAATAATTTCTGATCATAATGCTTATTATTCGCACCCAAAAAGTCATACACTGTCATCACGAGAAGTCTTCTCCACAATGAAGTACACTATCTATGGGGTACCGTGTGTGCATACATTATATAGGCTTTCTGACCAATATCCAAAGAATGATCGGTCACAAAAAGTCGTGCATTGTGATCGTGAGAAGTCTTCTCCACGATGAAGTACACTATCTGTGAGTACCGTGTGTGTTACCGGTACTTCATACATAGGAAAATTGACCATTATTGGTGATGCTCATAGATAGGAAATTTGTAGGATGCGTGGGAAGAAATACGTATAATTGTGCATCAATGACAGAGAATTTAAATTTTCTCTTCTCTTTACATTTTGTTAGAATCCCATAGGATATAAATTACGCATACTTGGTGCACATGGATACTGAATGAATCACTCTCATCGAGGACCATTTATTAATAATCCTACGAGCGTACCAAGTTTCAAATGCACTCCAAAATATGTCATTCCTTAATTTTCAAGGTAAGTACTCGTTTCACTCGGTTAATTAGACTTAATTTCACTCAGGGACTTGAGTTAATGATATGTTGGGTAAATGAGTATACATCGACCAACAACTTAGTTTTGATTCTAATAATGTGGGGATACTGCATATAAAAAGTTTTGCGGAATCAATGCTAGTCATTGCAAATCCTTCGACTATTGCGTGAAGACAGTGTTTAATAGTCGAATGTTGCAACAGGAATCATGGTATATGTGGAGCTAGTGCAACAACAAGAGACAGCCCAGGTCAAAAGCTATCATTCGTACTTAGCCAGAGCAAATTTAACTGAATGGCTAACTTTAATTAATTAGCGTACATCCAATGTGGATTTCTCCTTTTCCCACCGCCTCATTGCTGGGTACTAGTATAGAGTTCATATTAACACGGGCTGCACCTAATATCTTCATTTATACATATATATTGGCAAGAGACTTTCTCTCTTTTTTGGACCCCGAGAAACGGGAATGCTCATAACAGTTACCTGAACTTTAATGTATTTCACTGGTAAATTATTAATTTATTTTACTGGTCGCTGCAATCGCTGGTCAATATTGTGGGGTTTATTAACGTTAAATAAGTAGAAAGTCGTGATTTTTTATTTTAAGATATCAATAATCTCTGTGTAACTTTTAAGGTTACATTAAATGCTCTTGAGGAAGGGCAAATCGGAGGAAAAGATAAAAGAAAAAGAAAATAAAATAATGGGGAAGAAGAAATATGGGAAAAAAAAATAGATATGTGCCAATTAAATACATATGTGATGAGGTGCCGACATTCTGAGGGACTTTTTATTTACTTTTGTTAGGATATACATATGAGTTGTGTTAAAAAAAAATCTCACATTGGAAAATTGGTACAGTGTGGTATAGTTAATATTTCTAATTGGCTCATAACTCATTAATTTAAGTTTTTGAGTGAATGTGAGTCCAACTAAACAAGTTTGGACTTAGGCTTCCTCTTGCAACCTCCTCAGGCAAAAAGTATCTGCACTTCCACTACGTGCTTCCAATAATTTCAGGGAAATCCTGCATTGGAAAATGAGAGATTGTTAATATGCATAAGTAAGTTATGTTAAATAAATTCCAAATTGGAAAATTACTCTGATTAGGGTGGTTAATATATACCTTGCTCCATGTGTAGGGGTGGAGCCCTTTCTGGTACCAATGGTTGGAGGGGCAAGTTGCATGTGACTTTGAAGTCCGAACAGAAGTGGTTGTAGTAAATGGTCCAATACTGTTGGACAAGTAGCTGGTCCATGTATGATAAGAGTGTTAATTATAGTCACGCTTGCGAAACTCAATAACAACAATGATGTTTTCCTCATTTTTGTTAATGTGTTTAAGTCCCAAGAAGAACACGAGAGAGAGAGAGAGAGAGAGAGAGAGAGAGAGAGAGAAGCACGTGGTAAAAGTGTTCTCTTTGTATAATTGCTTGAAGTGAAAAATCAGGATTCCATTGACTAACGCAATACATGTGCACTTTTGCAAGTAAATATATGATGTCAGTATCTTCTCTAGAATCGCTTCTGAGGTTGACACATATGATTTCAATTTGTAGGGGATTGATCATTCTTCTTGGACGGGATTGATCTTTTTTTCTTGGAATGAGTATTTTTTTAGCACTCTCCACTCATTTTGCAGCCTACTTATAAGCCTTGTCCCTCTCCCTTCCTCTTTTTCGTTATTCCTTGATTCTAATCGTTCCTCTTTCGGTATCAAATGAGTTTTTAATGTTAACATAATATATTATATTAACATACAAGTATGTTTATTAAATAAGAATACATAGTTACGTGTATTTGAGACATTGTAAGAATTCCAATTTGTAAGGTTGATCATTCTTCTTCTTTTTTAGTTGAAGATCATTCTTGTTGAAAGGTGTAATTTCCTTGCACTTTCCACTCATTTTGCTACTTCTTTACTACTCTTATCCCGCTTTTTTCCTGTCTCTACGATCTTTCTTTATTCTGGCTGTACCTCTTTTGCATCAAGGAAGTTTCCTACCTTAATTTTAGCATAATATTTATATTAGTATATAAGTACATATGCAAAATAAATAAATAAATAAATTACGTGTACTTGAGACATAGTAAGAACAAACGAAATGTAATAGGTCAAAACATCATTTGACTGTTTCCTTATATAAATTCATCAATAGCTATGTTGACATTAGAATCTCATATTACTAATATATTAATACGATTTTTTTATGCTTAAATGTCTATATGTGTGCTTATTATAAATATGTACAAAAATCTGTGGAAAGCATGGATTACATCTGGTACATATTAGAATTCAATGTCTACTATATATATATAAATATATATGTATGTATGTATGTATGTATGTATGTATGTATGTATGTAAATTTTAAAAAGTGCTTGCAAGGCACTTGTTAAGGGTTATTAATTGTACTTTGAAAATATGAATATTTCTATTCAAAATATTCTACTTTGTTGAAATATGTTGATTTCCAATTTGCAAAACATATAGGTATACGTTTTTACTAATTATAGCGGGCTTAACTAGGGCTCATGGGATACTTGTTGACATTATATATCTCTCTGAAGTTTTTTGATGATACTCGTTTTACGTAAAATACATTACTAAAAATAAATGCTATTCTGAAGCTTTTAATTTCCATCAGGAAACATTCTAATAATTAATAAGGTAGGTCCCGACTCCGTCCAAACTCCTTTTTGGCTTGCAAAAGGAAAAAACAAAACAAAACAAAACATTTCGTCTATTAAAATTCTTCAAACAAATAAAATTTTAGTTTAATTACGTAGATCAAATTATATGAAACTGATGTATGGTATATACATTGACTTTTGTCGAATATAGTAGCTAGAATGTGTTGAAAATAGTAGCTTCAATATTCCTGTTGCACATCATATGAATAGGCATTTGCTAGTCACTCAGACAATTGCTTGATTGTTTGCTCTTAACTGTTTATCAAAATGCCTCACACGGGTACCTTGATGTTTACGATCGGCTCTGGACACCTCGAAACTATAGTAGCTGGTTCCCACTGAACACCACATCTACCATCGATTTATCTGACAAAAATGATGCATACAAGTATAAGGTTCCTAAGGGAGTACTTCAGACTGCTGAAAGATCAATGAATGCCAGTTCTCCCTTGTCCTTTTGGTGGGCAACTTCGAGCTCTGCACTGAAATGGATTGTGTATTTTCATTTCGTGGAGATTGAGAGACTAACGAGTGGCCTGAAGAGGGAGTTCACAATTGCTATGAATGGTAATCAATTCACGGAAACAGTGAGCCTTGAATATTTAAAGCCAGTGGTTGTAGTTTCCACTCCAGTTAGCGGGTCGTTTATTACCTTCTCAATTGATTCAAAGAATAAGTCTGGAAATCCATCGGTCCTCAATGCCATGGAATCCTATATGGTTGTTGATCTTTTAAATGTACCCATACTACAAGATGATGGTATGATTTTTGTCATGCCCCGATCCTCGAGCACGTGCCCATCCCTCTCTGGTCAATAATATTTTGCGACTTTCCAAGACGAGTCACCGACCCCTTTCATTTTATTGCACATATGGAAGCGAAAATAAATCCCCTGACAGTAACCATCTCGGGATAGAAAAGCAGGACAACACATTCACAAACAAACATGCTTTTATAAATAACGGGTTTAGAAACAAAAAAAGTCTGGTCAAAAGTCTACAAGAAGGTCGGCTCTAAAAAACAAAGATATTGTCCTACAACATACTAGTTGGACCCAAAGGCCAATCCTTCTAACTCCACCTTCACAGACTTCGAGGCTTTGGTCATTCACGACCACATTCTAAGGATCTGAAAATGGTTATACAATAATCAGTGAGACAATGTCTCAGCAAGTCCACGCTTTAAACCCCGATTAGGAGGGTAATACGCCCCAAAGGCTACCTAAGCACAAACACGAGTTAGCGGATTTACCTTTACCTCAGATCCTTCCTACAAGTCAGTACAATTCATATAATCATCATTTCAACAAATCAATTCATCACAACAGATCGAATCATCGATCAATCGACTTAGTCGATTTCATGTCATCAAGACCATCACACGATCAATCCAATCAACCATCAATCAGTCGATTCATTCAACTTCATACCAATCGATGCCATCTATAAACTTTATCGATTCGAACGCTGCTCACCTAAGCTGAATTAGATATATTCATATATCATTGCCCCCCAAAACTGATGTCTAAATTCGCTCACCGAAGCTGCTAGATAACATGTGCTCGCCAAAGCTGCTAAATAACATTTGCTCGCCGAAGCTGATATCTATAGTGCTCATCGAAGTTGCTAAAGTATTATTGCTCACCAAAACTACTAGATAACATGTGCTCGCCGAAGCTGATACCTATAGTGTTCACCGAAGCTGCTAAAGTATTATATTGGTGTTAATGCTCTCCGAAGCTGTTAAAGTATTATTGCTCACCGAAGCTGATTTGGTACTCAAAGACCACTTTCAGTGTCAACACCCGACACCCGATATTTTTCAATTAAAATACCAATATTTCACAACCATCACTCAATTTCACAAACATAACAATCAATTGAACAAACTAACCGTGCCGCTGTGATCAGTGCGAAATTCTAACAAACGGCTCTCCCAAAGTATAATTTCAGAAAATATTAATTAATTAATAATTAAATAAATTCCGAAAATTAATTTAATTTAAATATAAATAATATAATTAAAGAATATTTAATTCAATTAAATAATTAATTAAATGCAATAATTAATCAAAAGTCTAATTAAGATTACACTAATCTAATTACATAATTAAACTAATTAATCATCAACTAATCTAATCATGCACATAATCTAATCAACAATTAATTAAACTAACCTAACCACCTAAACATACTTAGCATAATCTAAACACCCTATAAACATCATTAGCCTACTAAGAAGAGTTTAGTGCATAAACTCACCGGTTTATCGCGGAAACCAGTTCATTGCGACGGCCACACAACGGAGGCCGAAACCCGAACTTTCGGCGGTGTCAACGGGCACTTGGGCCAGGCCAAAAAGGCCTTGCAAGGCCGCAGCAAATGCTGGGCTTGGTTTGGGCTGAACTGCGGTTGGGCTTGGCTGCGTGGGCTTCAAGATGGGCTGAACCGCAGCTTCAAAATTGGGCTGAATTGCAACCGGAGATGGGCTTCAATGGGCTGACTTCGAGTGGGCCGCAAAGAAGATTGCTTGGGCTGAACTGGCGTGGCCTAGAGTTGTTGGATGAAGGGCCGCTGGACTGATTTAGTGGGCTTTTGGCGAAGAGATGAAGTTGGGCGGTGGTGAGCTGCAAAGATGCTGGAGCAGCGAAGATGAATGGGTGATGGTGGGATTACGGTGGAGTTGCTGTGGTGGAAGATGTGCTGGAGGTGTCAACGTTAGGGTGAGGGCATGCAGCAGCGAAATGGAAGGAAGTGGATGAGAGAAAAATGAAAAAGAAATGGAAATGGAGAAGGGATGAGTTCGCTGGTGGAGATGGGATCAAGGGGCTGACTTCGGTGGCTTTGACCTCGGTGGAGAAGGAGGTGGCCGCGTGTGAGAGGAGAGGAAGTTTCGGTGGGCTTTGGGCTGCACGATGGGATGAGCAGGGCTGGTCTTTGGACGCGCGGCAGAAAGAAAGAGAGAGAGAAATGAAAGGATGAAGTTGCAAAGAAGAGGAAGACTGAGGCTGAAGACGTCGATGCAGGGGTCGTCCGCGCGAGGAGATGGAAGCCAGCTGCTGGGACGTGCTCAACAAGCCAAGAAAAAGGAGGAAAAATCAACACAAATATCCCATCCATTAATTGCTTGGTCCCCCTTTGATCCTCATGCATATCACCATGTTTCCCTAATTCTTTCTTGCTTTGAATATCCATATTTGCTCAAATTGATGCCAAAATTCAGCCCTCAAACTATAGCTCCGAATTTAACTAATTTTAGACTTCAATTTCATCCCTAATTTCTCAAATTCGAAGTCCAATTTTGTCGAAGAAAAATCCCATACATTTTCACAAATTCCTATCACCCAATAGCTTGGCTTAGAAGTCAAAATTCCCTTCAAATAAGTCCATCCGAATTTCTATTCGTTTTCCAAATCGTCCAAATTGATTTTCCGTAAAAATCTCGGAATCTTCAAATTTTTTTGGGAAGATGAGTCGACGTTCCTAAAATAAATCGTGACACGACAGAATTTTCAATTTCTGAAATCGAGTTCAATTTCGCGGTTAATTTCAATCTGACGTGATTTTAGCACGTCCTAATCTACCGGGTAGCTTTTAGGAATTTTTAATTCAATTGACTCGTGGTCGATTATTTTCGAGTCACAACGTACATCTTCGACGCATTGATGACTCTCGGTTGTCATGAAAATCTCGTGGTTTCAAATACGAACATCGGGTACAAAAATGATAGAAAAATCAGTCTAGTGCCGTTCGACGAGAATTTTGCAATTAGGTGGAATCACTCAAGCACTAATCACATATCTCCATCGAATCGACCTATCTCCGGTCTCTGATCGATTTTGACGGTGCCGTAATAATCCTCGTAGATTAGCACGGTTGAACAGTCGATTCCTAGTCGAATTCTCATATCTATTGCGTTTAGATTCCTTAATGGCTTCACCTGATAGGTTAGTTAACTCGTGAGTGGCCAACTCAGAGAAAAATGCTATAAACACGTCGATGAAAAGTCAATTTCATCTCATCGAAACCAGACTCGAAAATCAGGATGTCACAATTTTATTCTTCCACATGTTTTTATTGTCTACATACACTTATTGTATTTGTGCTACCATTGACATCAATATTAGAACGAACGGATGTGGCTAACTATTATTCTGCTGTCTCCTTAATTCCCTGCTTGGGCCACTTTGTGCTTGGTAATTGCAGGAAACTCTCTTCAAGTTGAAGCCCTGAAATGTTAATAGTCTTTTGAAAGCTGAAAGTCTATACAACTCATATCTGTTCGCAACCACGTTTTCCATCTCTATTCTTCCTTTTAAAAATATATCTCTTATTTGATTTCAACCACAGTAAAAGCTATCAATGACATCAAAACAAGGTATCACATTGAGAGAGAAAGTTGGCAAGGTGATTCGTGCGTGCCAAGCAAATACACATGGGATGATCTAACTTGTAGTAATGGAAATCCTCCGAGCATTATATTACTGTGAGTCCCCTGGCAATGTTACTTAGATGGTATTGGTTTTGAAGGTGAGATTTAAGAAGAATTCTCATTCGTCATGAAAATCGAAAGTTTTATTTATCAGGGCCAAAAGACATTTGAGATATATGCAATCTTTCAATGTGAATTATCAGATCGATCAAGAAACTTTGTCATGCTTTTGTCAAGTCTCGCATGAAGTGGGACTAAGCAAGTGAAGTGACTCAAAATTTGACACTTGCGCCCCCCCCCCCCCCCCCCCCCCCCCAAAAAAAAATCACTATCCTGAGTAGTCATTTTGGGCTTCGTCCAGATAGATTTGACTAGGATATTACAAAACATTATTAGAGTATGACACCCACCGATGCTCATTTTTGGGCTATTAAATGGTAATAGAGTACTCGTCTTGAGCACTCGTTCTCAAATATAACAGTTGCAACTTGGCTCGAGGAGAGCGCAGAGTAATTACTAGGGCAGTCGAAGGGCTACGAAGATTGCCAAGAGAGTAACACTAGACCAACTAACACGTCGAAAGGTGTGAGAGTGCTGCCAGACTATGGGGGCATGACTGGAACTTCAGTGTTTTAAAAGAGGAAGTTTTTGACACCCAAGCCTCACATGGTATATGAGAGAGCTCATAAAAGTTTGACACCCACCTAAAAAAGTCACCATCTTGAGTACTTTTTTGTTGGATTTGCTCAATATGGATGGGCTGGGTCATGACAATTTATGTACTCATCGATTGGCAATAAACGCTCTCTTCTTCTATGACATATCTTATATTGTTTATGCAACTTTTTGCACCAATAGCCTATCTTTCCAATTTTTGACATTAAGTGTTCCAAATTGCATTGTGTATGAGCCAATACTATCTCCTCCTAAAATAATATTTAGGTACTCTATGTCCAATAGTAACCATAAGAAATAGAACAAGGAGTTAGGAAACCCATGCAAAGAATGAGATTGACGAGCATGAATGGTCTTTTAATACCTAGAACTTTTACACCTAGAGGACCTAAAATATTTTCATTCTCGATAATTGATTGCACAAAATTTTCTTTATTGTAGCAAAAATGCAGCCCCTATGGAGATGGCAATGACATGATCCTCTATTTTGATCTATTGTGGCCAGGGAATTGAACTCAAGCAATTTGATGGGCGACATAGTTCCATCACTTTCAGATCTATTGACAATGATATATTTGTAAGTTTGACCATGGTTGACTTGGTTGTGACTGCATGTCAGTCATGATTATGCACTCCGAGGGAGTCAACTCGTGATAAAATGATTAAGGTTGAGCATTAGCAGACATAGACTATTGAAATATTACCCTACTGTGCTGAAACATCCTGCTTTTGGCTATGGAGATGGTCAACTTGATACTAGGTGTTTCAAACTTGCTCTTTTATAGAGATTTGTCCACCAATCAGCTTACAGGAGCAATCCCAGAAACTCTGGCAAAATTACAAAATCTTAGATTTCTGTATGTTATGTTTCTAAGTGAAGCAACAAAGGATTTAAAGTGGACAAATCTCTAATCATGGCTATATTTGCAGAAATTTAAGTGGAAATAACTTCTCTCTCTCTCTCTCTCTCATTCATTTATTGTGATTAAAAAGCAAACAAGAAGGCCAACTCATGATTTGGCAAATCAATCTGGACATATTTGGATAGGAATTTAAGATCAGCTCCTTCATTTTTTGTGGCAGTTTGACAGGAAACCCAAATCGTTGCCATGATGATCCTTGCCCGCAGAAGAAGAGACAAAATACCATCCTCGTTCCTGCTGTTACATCAGTTTCAAGCTTCTTTGTAGTTTTCTTTGGTACTTTGGCAATTATTTGGTTAATTAAACAGAAACGAACAGCGCGTAAGTTTTCTTAATTGTCCTGTTCACGCAATCACATGACATTTAACGACAATCTTGACTTTGCTTTTCCTTTGGTACAATTCTATCTCTACAACAATGTCTTTTCCTGGATTTGAGGAAAAAAAAAAAAAAACTAGCAATTACTATCTATTCTCACCCATTCTAAGGGTATCATATTGCATTCTCAACGACATTGCAATCAGGAATAAAGGAAAGTTGGCTTTAATCAAAATTTCACAATGCTAGTAGTCTGAGTTACATACTGATCACAATAAAATGGAGACTAGAGAGAGACGGATCACCATAACATGCTCACATTAAAATCACTAAGAGCGTGTCCATTCGTCAGCTTAACTTATCGAAAATAAAATTGCTGAGTTTTTATTTTTTGAAAGTGACAGTGCTATGCATTAAGCTAAGAAAGATTATCTATTTTTTAGCATATGTGAAGGCAGGTGACAGAGAATTCCTGCCTAGATTTTTTTATTGTTGTCCTCTTCTTCGTTAATATAGCTCCTCTTTAATTGTTAAGATTCAACTGGAGTCATTTGCCTCAAATGTCAACTATCCAAAGGGGTAGTTGTACTACTCATAAGAATCTTTTTGCTTCAGAATCTATTGAAAGGACGCTGAGATTAAAGAATCGACCTTTTAAGTATGGAGAGGTTTCAAGAATCACTGGAAACTTTGGACAAGTGATTGGTGAAGGTGGATTTGGAAAGGTATATCTTGGTACACTAGATAACGGCACTGTAGTTGCGGTGAAGATGCTCTATGAATCATCAAAGCAAGGATACAATAAATTTCAAGTTGAGATTAGATAGGATGATGGAATTACTCTTTTTAAAATCAGCTTATGCTCATTACACAAATGTGCATTCAGAAACTTCCTCTAAGACTATTGTTTGTATCTGCAATTCCGATGCAAACTTGTGATATTGCAGGCTCAACTCTTAATGATTGTTCACCATGGAAACTTGGTTTCTCTATTGGGATATTGCGATGATTCGAAACACATGGCATTAATATATGAATACATGGCCAATGGAAATTTAAGGCAACACTTATCAGGTGCGTGTTTATGTTATGTTCTAATGTTTTTTCTACAAAATAATCCCGATTCACTATATTTCTTACTCATATGTAAAGTTAAGATGCAATCAACAGAGGACCATCCGAAGGTCTTGACATGGAGTAAGAGACTACGAATAGCTATGGATGCAGCACAAGGTACATGAATAATATATCCACAGTTACAGGTTTTTTCTCATCACTGCTTTGGCATTGTTGACACAATTTTTGCAAGGATATCAGGTTTAGATTACTTGCATAATGGTTGCAAGCCACCCATCTTCCATAGAGACTTGAAGACTACAAATATCTTGTTAAATGAAGACAAGGAGAACAGAGTTTGAATAGCGTCATCTAGTTCATGCACATAGAATATTCGCTAAGTTATCTACTTCTGCCGCTAGCTATATAAAGAGAACTAAATCAAAGCTGACATTATTCTAATAATCAGAATAATAACATGAGTGTATAAACTTTCAATACATTCCAAAGTATGTCATTTCATAATTTCAAAGTGAGTACTAATTTCACCTAATTAATCAGATTTAATTTCATTCAAAGACTAAGTTAACGATGTCTTGAATAAATGAGAATATCAACAAACGATTTAATTTTAATTCTATTAATGTGGGACTATCGTGTATACAAAGTTCGGAATCAATGTTCATTATTTTAAAAACATTAACTATCTTATGAAGACATTGATTAATATTAAAATGTCATTTTAAAATATCTCACACCGCTTGTTTATGGGGAATTCATATGCTCTTTATGTACATATGGTCTCCTCCCTCTATCTAAAAGTTTGGTTTTTTTGGAGTGGACACTCTACATGGTATTAAAGGCAAGTTCTACCCCAATTCTTTTACCATATGCAACTTGTTTGTGGAATTTCATGTGATCTCCCTCCATGTTATAATATAAATAACGGCACAAAGTAGATGGAATAACAAGAGGGAGCCCAATCTCTAAATCTTTAATTTATACTTGACCAGACCAAAGTTAACTGAATAGTCAAATTGAATATTTTATTATATCCAATGTGAACTTCTCCTATTCCTACCACCTCAGATTCTGGGTACTAGTATAATGCTAATTTAGTATGGGTTGCATGTAATATCTTCAATTATGTATATTGGCAAGAGACCTTTCTCTGTCTTCTGGAAAGGGAAGAGCAACGCTGCTTATCATAAACATAAAACCAAACTTATAGTTCAATTCTAGCAAGTTTGTATGGTCGAGATGGATGAGAGAGGATTAATTTTTTTTTTTAAATTACATTAATCACACCTAATTGATCCTAATAGTCAAGGCTTGATAAAATATTACTGTCGCAACCTACCATTTCCGTTTGAAGGGGAAAGGACAGTATAGATATAGGGGTATAGCCTAAACGATGAGTCTAAGGCACTTAATTAGGTGCGGGCTCTCCCAAGCCCTTAGTCCACGTGACGTTGGGATATTTGATATTAAATAAAATTGATATGAGAATTTCAAATGTAGAGTCGCCACCAGTCTATTGCGTTTGGCTAAAAGCTAAGTGAGGCATGGAAGTATACAATATGTCCGACACAACTAGAGCACCTATGGTCGATGACTTGGTTATATTGATTAATCAACTAGTGCCATTTCGGTACTTAATTTAGTTCAAATACAAGAAGGATGCTTGTCAAGCAGTTTGGATTGATTTTTAAACTTGTCCACTAACAACGATAGATGATTATACAAGTGTGCAATCATTAAAATAATAATCATCAATGGAGCATTAAATAAATTGTGAGAAGAAGGAAGAATCTAACACTAAGAAATAAGGGGAAAAAATGACATTTTTAATTAAGCTAAAGGTAAACAACAATATCATATTTGAAGTGAACAGCAACCTAACCTCTGTTTTTAAGGACATTCAAACCCTATTGCAAAGCTCTAAGAACATTTTCAATTTTGAGCACATCTTTCTTTCAATTATAGACTTTTTTTACACATTTGAAGAGAATACTTCTTGAAAACTAATTTTAACGCTTTTCCTAATTTTTAGAAGAAAATAGAATTTTTTTAGAATTTTTTATATGTAAATACAATAATTTCTTTTACAGGATTTTAAACTTTTCTTTTGTAAAAAATTCAGAATATTCTTTTTAATCCAAAAATAGGGACACCGGGCTGGGCCCAGGGGCCTTGTCCCAATATAGGCTGCGCTGGCTCGGGCTAAGGACACAAAAATTGGGCCTGATTCCAGTACATCAGGTCCTTCTCAAATGAAACAAACCCGCTAGCCCAACCCGAAACTACCTAAGCCGAGCGAAGCCCAAGCTTTATAAAACTAAATCAACCCCAACCTCAACGCTCAAGCCCACGTACGCTGAACCCAATTTATTGAAAGACCTAATGGAACCCTAAGTTCCCTAAACCTGCCCAAGCCTACCGTCCACAAACGAGAGCCACTTCCCCGCCCGCTCCTCACCAGGCCATCACTGTTGTCCATCATCAACCATTCAAGATCTTGCAAAATATACGGCCACAACGTAGCTGGAGAAAACAGGGCATTAGGAACTCAATAGACAAAATGATAAGGGCTCATTCAGGAACCGTCACAAGGCCTTTGCTTCACCGACACACCTCACCGTATGCGGTTCACCAAAAAAGAACAGAAGAGAATGTGGGCAGAAATTCAGGGTAGCACGAATCATACTAAACTTCAACACACCGGCTCACCAGACGAGCACTAGTATGCAGAACAGAACAGAAAGGCACGTCTGGAGTTGAACAGAAATAGCAAATATTTCTCAATCACTTATCAGAAGCATTTCATCGAGCGAGTCTTGCGTGTCCGACTAAAAGCGGTGAGGCACACCCAAGAACTGACGTTTGTGGTGTCGAGTTCATCCTTACATCAACATCTCTAGTCGACGAAAATACTTCATATGAACCCAAAGCGCGCTTTGACAGAAACAGACGAAGTTTCGGTCTCATTTTAGATTTAACACTAACTGAGGCATTATATCAAACATTTGGGGAGCGTCAAATGAAAGGCAGCCACGGACAAGAAACAGGACTCAAAACCGGGTCAATGCTCCACACGTATCGGCAGGGAATGCTCAACATCAACGAAGGACGGCATAAGCGAACCCGAAACGCACGCCCCGGCTCAGTAGGTCGTGCAAAAACATGAGAGAACAAAACAAAAGCAGGGCGCAAAATGGGGAAAATAGGGGGCGGTCGATGGAGGTCCCTACCCAGGTCGGCAGCGGCGAATGAGGGCGAGCTCCATAGATCGCATTACGTCCGGTCGCCTCGCGCGCCTCCGAGCCGGGATCCTCGAGAAATCGACACAACGAGAAGGAAATCGGAAAAAAAAAAAAAATCGCACCGAGACCTTCCACTCTCGGCCTCGCTCTTCCTCTCCGTCTCTCAATCTCTCTCTCTCGGAATCGCTCCATCTCCGAACGAACCCCACCTCGACTCACACGCCTCTCTCCCTTTTAAGTTCCCCGGGGCGCATGGCTTCCTGCCTTGCCAGCTGCCAGCTGCCAGCTGCCACTGCCGGCCTGCCCTCGACCAGACATCATCGCGCGACGTTCCCTGCGGCTGTCCTGTTCACCGTCATGCCAGTGTCCTCGTCGTGCTGCAGAGGGCGCGAGGGAAAGAGAGGGGAAGAAGAGGAAAGGGCCGGGCCGGTGAAAAGAAAAACAAAAAAAAAAAAAGGAAAGAAGAGGGCCGGGCCCGAGCGGGGGAAGGAAAAAGGAAAGAAAGGGCCGCGTCAGAAGAGAAGTGACATTTGGTGGGCAAAGATTATGGTGACGAAAAGGTTATAAGCTAAGTTTTCCAAAATCTACGGTGGAAATTGAGCTTCGAGAAGCTCGTTGTGAAAAATCTAAGAGAAATATAATAATATTTTTCTCCAATGAGGTCTAGAAGATCCAATTTTATTGGTTAATAGGCTACTCTTCACTTGGTTTTGTCCCCAAAAAGTATAAGGCTACACATTGCTTACTTCATTACTGGAAATCATTTCAAGTTGAATATATAAATTGTTTTGTCTATTTTCACAACATTACAATTCTTGGAAATAAAACTGATATTATTGTGGTATAAATTAAGTGAAATCTATCAATGATACCAAGGCAATATTGCCTTAGTAGAGAAAGTCAACAAGGTGATCCATGTGTCCCAAGCAACTATACATGAGGTGGTCTGAATTGTAGCTATGTGAAGACAAGCCACATGCTAGTTGCAATGACTTAGTTTGACGAGAGCAGGGAGTGGTTACTAGGGCAAAAAAACTTAGATAAGGTACAAATCTGGTAGGCTTTTAGGATGGAGAAGGGAGCATGATTCCAACTTACATATTGAATAGGAAGAGAAAATGCTTAAGATATATATGTGAAAAATAAAATTAATTCATAGTGGCGCTTTTTGATGTGATAAAAGCTTTGCTTTGGAATTCTAATGTTTTTTTTTTGGTAAAGTTTTCAATTTTTTTTTTTTTTTTGGTAAAGTTGGAATTCTAATGTTAAGCCCTAATTCATGCTAGAAAATTACCAGGATGGATAACCTCACGGGAAAGGTTCGGTATAGGATGGGTTAAAGTAAACAATACCTATCGAGAACTTTAGAGTGAAGTTATCCATTTTTGGGTTGTCTAGAGATTGGTCGTGGAAGACAGGTTGCACTTGATGTACGGATAAATAGATTAATTTCTCATCTATGTATCTTAAACATAAAATTCATATTGCATAAGCATTGACTATAGAGGGAAAAAAAGCTAAAAGAAAAAAGAAGAAAAAATCTTAAATCTATTGTATTGGTATTTTTGTTCGGTTAAGCATTGTAATTGAATTAATTTAATTATAAATATTTTGTATTTATGTCAATTTAGTCCATTCGGCCAATTTTAGTTAGAAATTGTTAACATGAACATCGGTTGTCCTACGTTGGCATTGATGTAAACAAATTTTATAAATTTTAATATTTTTTATAGGTTTTTTATTATATTACTTTTTTTAATCGTGGTTGCACAAGGGTCAACCATCCACTGAACTTGTAAGCCCTCTCTAGTTGCTGGCGAGTGTCGCAACCTCACTTGGCCAATAGTCGACCACAAAGTTCAAGCCCTTGATAGAGGCTGCAAGGACAGCCCTTGGTTGAGCCCTCGTCAGATCGAGCGAGGGCAACCTTCCCCTAGGCAAGGGTGGCCTTCGCCCAAGTCGCGAGAGCGACCCAACCCTTGTAGCAAGGGCTTGGCAGCCCTCGCTTGTGCCGGCGATGGCCTGGGTGAGGGCTACAACCCTCGTCAATCATAATGAAAAAAATAAATAGAAAAATCATTAAATGATTGTAAAAATTTTTCAAATCAACATTAGTTGTGCTACATAAAATAGCCAGCGTTCGTGTTGTTGATTTCCGGCTAAAATTGGCTAAATGGACTCAATTGGTATAAATACAAAATGTTTTAGACTAAATTAAACCAATTGAAAAGTTTAGAACACTAATACAATACATTTATGACTTTTTACGATAGTTTCCCCATCATAGTGCCACCAACATCTATCTTGATCATGACATGAAAGACGACATGAGGTCGAAGGAAGATGCAAGTGTCCAGTTTGTGAGCATTTGTTTAGTGGAAATGAAATATATTTTTAAAAATCGTCGCTTCTATTCTTAAAATAATTAGTTAATAAGACATATGTGGACGATGCAATTCGTTAATTTCAGAAGGAAGATAGATGCAAGTGTCCAGAGAGAACTTTGGCATGAAATACGACATGAGGTCGAAGAATTTGAGGAGTTTCCAGAACGGAACGAGGAACTGCACCAAGGCAAGGGCAATAAGAAGTTGATTAGGGCCTTCTTTTGTATGGAAATTATAATAACACAACTAAGCCTGAATATTCGACCTGCACAATGGGGTCAATTTCTGTGCCCAAGTCTGTCCCGTGAACGTGGGTTCTGGAGTTCCTTTCATCTCACTCGGCAACGCCATCTACCCGATTGATTTCGGATCACATTTTCCTCCTCGAAAAGAAATGTGGGGTAGGTAGCACAATGTAGTGCCCCCGTGAAGTTGCAATTTTGGTCTCATCATAATGTTAAGACAAACCCAATCATGCCCTGTCCTATCCCCAAAAAATTAATATTTCACATGGTGTAATCTATCTATCAATATATCTCAATTTTTAGATCACGGGACGAAATGCATCCTTTTTTCTCCTTTTTATCTCTCGAGAGTCAAAACTCATGCCACACGTGTCATGAATGAGATCTATGATCAAATTTAGTGAACATTGTCTCATGCATCCATCTGGTACGAAAAGGATGTCTATGATTGAATTTGGACAGGTGGAGTAGCCAATCTCAGGGATACAGGAAATTTCACTCGTAGGTCATATGTGAAGATCCCATCTCATATAATAATTTGCTCTAGTCTTGTATTGTTATTGACGAAGAAAATTCATCTCAGATGGCCACCTCCTTTTGTGTTTACTTGAACTACTTCTTTTGGAGGCTCTGTCCACTTAAACATCCTAAGAGGGACAAAAAAGCCTAAATTTATGCGCCACCCCTCCCCCCTCCCCCCCTCTTTTTTTTGAATAACGCATGGGGTGACCGACCCTTCGGAAGCATAGAGCGTGCATGTTTTTATTTCTCAAATCTGTTTAAGAACAGATTTTTTGTTTTTTTGTTCCCGGGAACAAAAAAAGAACAGAAACGCGTTTGTTTGCGTTTCTGTTCAAAAACAGTTTTTTTGTTCCCGGAACAAAAAAGAAACAAAAAAAACTTACTTCTGGAATCCAGAAACACTTCTTGCAGGCCTAAAAAGAACAAAAATGAAAAGAACAAAACTGAAACACTTCTGGCTTCGTTCGTGCCCGAAGCTTTCGTTCGTGCTCTCCCTTCTCTCCTGCGCCTCCCACTCGGCTGACTCTCCGGCGCCGACAGCTGGTGCTCCTTCACCGGCTGAAGCTTCCGAATCCAAGTAAGTTTCCGCTGCTCCTCCTTCTCCGTTCGACGAGGGCTTCGGGGAGAGCCACCCCTCGCAAATCTCGCAAATCTGAGCCACCTTCGCCGTTGGCGGATCTGGGCGAGCGACGCTCGCTCGAGCGTCGAGCGAGCTGTCGCTCGAGCTGCTCTGCCGAGCTCGAGCTGCTGTGGTCGCTCGGCAGAGCAGCTCTGGTCGCTCGAGTGGCAGAGCAGCCTCTCTGCCAGCTCGAGTGAGCAGAACGAGGCCCAAGCGAGCGTCGGAGCTGCTCTGCCGAGCTCGAGCTGCTCTGCTCGCTCGAGTTGCTCGCGAGCGACCGAGCTACTCGCTCGCTCGCGGAAAGCGCGACTCTCGCTCAAGCAATCTAGTCCTAAAAGATCTCCTTTCTAGATCAAATCCCTGAGACTTCTGAGTAGGTTGATCTAATGGTATTTCTGTTTTGAGTGATTGGAAGGAGAGAGGAATTAAATGGACAACTTTTGGGGTTAGCTTGATCTCAAGGCCGGTTTCAAGCAGGAGTAGAATAATTTTGTTTATGCAGGATTCTGGTTTAGATTTCATTTTCACCAAGGTGCCATACTCTATTGGCTTGCCATAGTCTTCACAACTCAGCCAGAAAAAAAGTAGTACCATGTTCATTCGTCTCGTGTGTTCTTCTCACTCACTAAATTTTGGCATATAATGATCTTACAAGACAATTGCATGCTGTTTTCCCCAGTCTCCCTACAATAATGTATTTAAAATTCCTTCCTGTCCATAACAGTGTCATTTGACCAGATAAATTGCGTTTGATAGCACGATACTTTTCTTTCTGGTTGGAGAACATGTTCCTTCTTTTCATCAGCACTTGAAACCTATCTTATTCTATGGATACTGCAAATATGACTTATTGGCTTGTCAATGCTTAAGACTGGCTTAGAGCATTATCTAACTCTCCTTGAAGAATTCTATGCAAATGCTCTGGGGAAGTTTCTTTATTGTTATTGGTACTTGAGTTAGTCTAAACTGACAAGATGGTATACAACAAAAATTTTTTTTTTGTTCAATTCGATTGTTGTTTTGTTCCTCATGGTGCTGTGGAATGGACAGGCTGGTGAAGCTTGTGGCGAGGGCGTTCTACGATGATTTCACCACCAAGGGGGAGAACCAGCCGAAGTCGGGGCGCAGCGACAACCGCGGCATCGTAAGAAGGTAAGAACCAAGGGTATTGATGCCTTGTGTTGGCTGAATTTCATGGTTGCATATTATATGTAGCATTACAATGAAATGCTCAGGCTGATCATTTGGATTTCACAGCTCAAAAATAGGTTGGAGAGAGTAGTTGTTTAGGTTCACTTGGAGCAAGATTGAACTTTTCACATTTCCTTTTATGGTAGTGTTCGAAATATGACCTATATTTTGACATGGTAGCTCAAAAACAGGTTGGAGAGAGTACTTGTTTAGGTTTTCTCACAATGCTGTTTATTTTATGTTGAGCATTCTGTTTGATTGATCATTGCTAGTCATAGTATTATGTAGTTCTTGTATCTCAAAATGCAACTTATGATCTGTTTTACACAAGTTAGTTCAAGAATTATCATTGTTGTCATTATAGTCTTCTTGGCTTGCATCTCTTGAGAATGATTTTGTGTATGGCATATATAGTATTATGTTATTGATTTAACTCATAACTCATATGCTGCTCAACCGATCAAAGATTAAATGGCATATGAGACACAGAAGTTCAGTGCAAAGTGGACCGAGTCTGTAACCAACATATTTATCGGTTTGTTGGTGGATGAGGTCAAAAAGGGAAATCGGACCTCTTCTACTTTCAACAAAGCAGGGTGGAGGAATATCCAGACTGAATTCGTTAGACAAACAGGATGCCAATATAGCATGGTCCAGTGAGAAACAAGGTGAACAAAGCGAGAAAGCAAGTATGGTAGTTTTCAGAAACTTATGTCTCAGTCTGGATTTGGTTGGGATAATGTCAATAAAAGAGTTGTTGTCGACGATCCAAGCATCTGGGAATCTCACATCAAGGTATCTTTTTTAACTTTTTGGTCATTTTGATGTCATTATATATGTATATTTTAAAATGTATGATTATATTGCTGAAATGTCATTACTGTGAAAATTGTAGGAGAATGTAGAGTGGGCCAAATTCAGGAATGATGGATTTCCCCAGTATCCCGAGCTATGTATTGTATTTGGCGGTACATATGCTACTGGGGAATATGGCATTGGAAATGCTCAAGATGTGACGGTGTCGGAGGAAGATGACAACGGTGATGGCAATGGAGGTGGTGCCAATAGTGGTTACAATGCATATGGTGACAACAAGTGGTGGCAATGCCTATGATGATGCTGGTGGTGGCCATACGGATGACTTCGGTGATCACCACATTGATGAGCGAGTCTTTACATCGACGATGCTGCAACTTCAACTCGTGGAAAGCACAGATTGGATAGGACTCCAAACACTAAGAGGAGAAGGAAGAGTACCCAAAACAGTATTGATGACACTTGCAAAGCCATACAAGACTTTTTGAAAGTTAAGTCAAGTCAATCGGTAGTGGCTCTGCGACCTGCGGAGTTATGCCATCACCTGTGGACCCTTTCTCTGTAGCTGAGGTGATGGATATTCTACTTAGTATGCCCGAGATAGACCAAGATGTTTACAACAAAGCAGTTGATCGAGCATGCGATAGTGCCTCATGGAGGGTGGCTTTCATTAAATCCACACCTGAAAGGAGAAATGGACTTCTTTATCATCTTTAGTAGATGTTTGGAAATATATTATGGATTGAATGGGCTTTCATTAGATTGTATAACTTTATGTTATCTATTAATATTTAGTTTTTAAAGATATTAGTGTTGGGACTCTTGGTACTTATATATAATGGCATATTCTATTGAGACTATGACTTATGTTATTGATTGTTATTGGATATATTTTCAAAATCTATATTGATGTTTGTATATTTTTGTGATGGTATAGGTACTATGGAAGAGGGATCAGATATTATATGTAGTGAACAGGTAGAACAAGTTCAACAATTCTTGGATGATGATGATCTTCGCATATTCTTAACGTGGTTGTGCACGGTTGCGATTGACACGTCCGTGCATACAAGAGAACCCATTAGGGACAGCAAATTATTAGGATCTGAATGGATAAGGGAGATTGTTTACGGACATTCGAGATAGGATATATGAAGCCTTCGGGATGGAGAGGCATGTTTTTATGAATTTATGTGATTTGATGAGAGTAAGAGGTTGGTTAAAAGATAGTCGATATATTCGAATAGATGAACAAATTGGGATATTCTTATCTTTGGTTTGTCACGGGAGCTCAAACAGAGATTTATGTGAGAGATTTCAACATTTTGGAGAAACAATCAGCAAGTATTTCAACAAAGTGTTGAAAGCAATTATCAAACTTTCAAAAGAGATAATCAAACCACCGTCTTTTGATGTCATCCCACAAGAAATTCTTATGGATCTTAGTCATAAGCGCTACTTCAAGGTATGATTTCTATATCGACTTTATACCGTCAAATACATGTTGTTCATAATCTTATATAATCTTAGATTGGCAATAAATTGACAGGACTGCGTAGGTGCTATGGATGGCACCCATATAAATGCTATTATCCCGGTGTCTGAGCAGGTTCGATTTAGAGGCAGGAGAGGGACTACCACCCAGAACGTGTTGTGTGTTTGCTCATTTGATATGAAATTTACTTTCGTGTATGCTGGATGGGAAGGATCTGCCAATGATTGTCGAGTGCTTTCGGCAGCACTCGAAACTCATCAATTGCAATTTCCCCGACCACCACCTGGTATTTATTTTGTTTATATAGACATTTATGATTATATTATGGTTGAATATCACAACAAATTTATATATATATATCATGTTGTAGGGAAATACTACGTGGTAGATTCCGGTTATGCAGCACTTCCGGGGTTTTTAACTCCATTTAGAAAGGAACGGTATCATCTCAGCGAATATAGAGGGAGTGGGAGACGGCCAAGAACATCAAAAGAGTTATTCAACTATAAGCACTCTTCATTAAGAAATGTAATTGAGAGGTCATTTGGGGCATTAAAGAATCGCTTCACCATTTTGAGACATATGCCTCCATTTACAATTCGGAAGTAAGCACTTGTTGTAATTGCATGTTGTGCTCTTCATAATTACATTCGTGATCAAGATAGGATGGACAAAAATTTTTCCATTTATGGAGATTTGGAGTATCCATTTGGACCTACAGAAGTGGAGGTTGCAGATACATCGGATGAGCAGGAATCTGGGATAAACATGCTTAGGATAAGTATTGCAAATAAAATGGCAAGGGATCACAATATGCATGAGATTTGTTGACTTTTGTAATATTGTTTTTAAGTATTCGCTGTGATGAAGTTGAACAATGAACTATATTGCTTAATTATTGTGATGTCATGTATGGAAGTGTTCATGTTGAGATGTATAAGATACTCTTCTTTTTGCTAGTTCTTATTGTACGAACTTTACTTATAAAATTTTCTTTTAAGTATGCACATATGACCATGTTGGAAATATTTTTCTTCACTCACCATTATCAAAATTAAATTGATGAGCATTTCATGAGAATGAGAATTCAATATCAAGTTTATATGTTATAAAAATAAAAAATAAAAAAAGTACTTGAAAAAAATTTGATACAAACTTTACTTATAAAATTTTCTACCAAGTACGCCATATGATCATGTTCAAAATATTTGTCTTCACTTACCATGAACAAAATAAAATTAATGAGCATTTTCATGAGAATGACAATTCAATATCAAGTTTAAACTTTATTTCAAAAAAGCATTTTTTTTTTAAATTTAAAAACAGAAATTTTGTACAGTTTACCAAACGTGTTTCTGTTCTTTTTCTATTCTACGAACAGAAATTGACTGCAGTTACCAAACGTGTTTCTGTTCTTTTTTTATTTCATGAACAGTTTTTTTTTACACTTACCAAACGCGTTCTTTTGTTCAAAAACTGTTCCCCGGAACAGAAACACTCTTTTTTATTTCTGTTCCCTGGAACAATTTTTGAACAGAAACGTTACCAAACGTGCCCATAGCTATTTCCTCTGCGCAAGCTGAAAAAAAAAATAACATTATTAAAAGGCAACAACCAACAACCCACGTAACGAGAATAAATAAATTTAGTAATTTAGACAAATTATATAACAAGATAGAGATGTGACTAATATCACCTTTCCACAACACATCAACTATATATAAATGGACAGGCTTATTCACATTAAGTTACAATGGTGGAGGTAAATTTGCCCACAAGTCCATGACAAAAGGTCCTTTTTAATGTTTCTAATAGATTTCTTTGGAAATATCATTTTCATTTAAAAGCAACGTACTGACATTAGGGATGAGTGGTTCCAAGTTCCTTATAGGTTTCGCCTAGAACCTAGAACTTACCCTCGGGTACAGGTTCCTAATTTTTTGGAACCTGGAACCTATCTGTTGAAACTTGGAACTTGAAACTTACCCTATCACAGATTCTAGGGTCGGTTCCAGGGTTCAATAGGTTTTTTTTTTTTTTAAATGAACGCAATAATAATAAATAAGTTTGTGATTCATCAAAAATAATACAAAATAAACAAAACTATCAACTAAAGAAAAGAAATTCTTGGCAAGGAATTCAACTAGATAAAAGTAAATGTGGGCGGTTAGGTTCCATTTGGAACTTGGAACCTACCCGTTGAAACAAATCCTCATTTTTTGGAATTTGAAATCTACCTTGCATACCCTAAAACTTAGAACATATCCTGTCATAGGTTTCAAGGTCTACTCAGGTCCCACTTATATTATTATTTGAAAGATTATAATTCACTAATCATAACTTATATTTAAATATATGAAAAATATGAACATTAATAAAGTACAAATCTTAGCTATAAAATGGAAACTCGGACTACCGTTTCCAGATTATACATTCATTATCGAACAACATGGAATATCGGAAGATCGCACGGAGACATGGATCAAGAAAAATATTAAAACTTGTTTTAGGTTCTATGTTACGGATTCCAAGTTCCGGGTTCCAGATTCCAAATTCCAGATTCCTTCAACTAAGAACCTGTAATCTTCCCGTTGAAACGGGTTCCTCATTTTTTAGAACCTGGAATCTATCATGCATACCTTGGAACCTATAACCCACAAGTTCCTACCGATCCGGTTCTCAGGTTCCAGGTTCTACCCTGGAACCATGTTCATCCCTAACTGACATACTGATTCCTTGGTTAGTCATGCTTAACCAAATATTTTTCTTATGCAAAGGACCTTTTTTTCAAAGAATTATATTGAGTAGCACAGATAGCAAAATTAGCCTTTGAGTCAAAGAAGGTAGTCGGTTTGAACCATGGTAAGCTTTGTTGATACTGATGGTTCATTCGGAGATGTTGCAAATGATATGAAGGTAGCAATGAAAGTTTGAGGTGAGTTCTTGTCAACCATGAAAACATCGTCCTCCTAAAAATTACTCTTCCTTCTCATAATTTACCATATGGATTTTCATGGCAGATGCTTGTAGTGGGGGGAAAAAGGTCAATTTCGCGGTGTACTGTAACAATGATGCATGTAAACTAATTAGCGCAAAACACAATTTATTGTCTCGAATTTATCAGTTGTCGATATGTCATCAGTCAAAAGATGTGTACTGACGTTTATTTTAGTACTTGGACTTTGAGACATTTGAGGACGAAGACCAAGACTTAGCTGCAAGTCTTGGTCTTCTTGTATTGTAGCCACGACTCGGTCAGTATGAACTGAAGTAAATTCAGTGGGTGAGTCCGGTCATCAAAAGAGGAGACTTGGCGAGGCAAAGGTGGAAAGTGGTGAGATGGGATCAAGCGGCTTCATTAATATGGCCCCTCTGGGGCTTAGCTGGGACAGGCTCCCCTTGCAAGGCAAATGTGGAACACCTCAAGTTCCACATCTGACAGGTGAGATCCCGTGATGTCATTAGATCCGCCCAATTACTCATCTCCTCATGGTATATGCTAAGAGGGACATATAAGGCTATCTTTCTTTTTAATTTTTCCGCAGAACAGTCTGTGGGGTGACCGGACCTTCCCTAAGCCAAGCTTTCTATCTTTGTAGTTTCCCTTTCATACTTCCGTGTCCTCCAAACTTTGTGGCTGGAGATATAAATCTAATCTTTAGCCGAAGTCGTAACTGTGTCATCTGCCAATAAGGGCGCATTTGGTAATACTTTTGTTCCCGGGAATAATTTTTAAATATTTTAAGCCGTTTGGTAACTGTCCAAATTTCAATTCCTGGAATAGAATTGTGTTTGATACCGTCCTCAAAATTTCTACTTCAAATCATTAAATGATTTTATTACTTTTTTCATTTTTTTCTTTTTTCTTCTTTTCTTCTTTTCTTTTTTTCCTTAATTTCTCTTCTTCTTGTTCTTCTTCTTCAAGGTTGTCAATCACCGGCCTTGGGATGACCAACGACTGGCCATACGAGGGCCAGCGACCTCAACAGAGCGTTGCTAGCCCTCAGTGAGGTCATGCCTCGTCAATTGAGCCTCGCCGGCAGCTGGGCGAGGCTCAACCAAGCTCGCCCAGCCACTAGCAGAACTTGACCTCATGGTGGCCCGACGAGATCAAGCCTTGCCTGGCTAGGCGAGCCTCGCCGGTGGCCAAGAGAGGCTCAAGCGACCAGCCTTCGACGAGCTCACCGAATCTCGCCCAACTAGTTGTTGGCGACCAACGGCGGCGGGTGGCGGACGGCGGTGGCAGTGGACGGCAACGGCGACAGTGGCGACAGTTGAAGAAGAAGAAAGAGAGAAGAAAAACAAGAAAAAAAATTAGAAAAAATAGGTTGGTTGATTCTAGAATTGTTCCTGAGAACAAAGAATCAAATTTTTTTTTTTTTACTTCGTGATTTTGTTTCAAATTTACTTCTGAGAACAAAAAATAGAAATTTGTTCCCATGAACAAAAATTTTACCAAACAGATTTCTGTTTAAAATCTACTCCTGAAAATAAAAGAATAGAAAATATCACTGTTTGGCAAGTTGTCAAATAAATCCTAAGTGAACCGCCGCCTTGCTAAATAAGTAGCGTCAGAGATGAACTCCCAATCACGATGATCCAATCCAACTTGTGATTTCCTCATCATATGTTTGATAGCAGCATTCCCAGCAAGCTTAAGAAGATATATAATTTCGTGTTTGATCGTGTGATGACTGTCCCTTCATTGCTCCCTGTTCTACCTTAATCTCTTGCTTGTTGATCTATGGTAGAGACCTTTTAGGCAAGATGTTCCAATCGTCATATAACTTTTGGATCTAAACTTTCCTATGTGAGATGCTTCAATAAGAGCTCTCTTGCTCCTTGTGACTGATGTTATTCTATGATAGAAAATGTCAGATCTAGAACCACGGCTGGATTGTACAAAAGTTCAGCAGTGACTAAACAATCCCCAATTACATCACAGACACATGAAGGATTGAACCGGTCGTACCGCCATAACTTTTGCATAATACCACTCTAATAGGAGCATGAAGGGGTTCGTGGAACAAAGAGAGAACGGTTAATTCGTAAAGCTAAGTCCTGACATTTATCGTATATTGTTGAATTACAAATACAACCTGGAGTCAGTAAGATTTACTACCATATTGCTTGAGCCTGACAATTACACTATATTAAATTATATCTTCACGATTCTAGGAAACTCCTGTCGTTTAAACTACATTTGTGGAGCTTTCGAACTAAATCATTCCGGTTAAAAGTGTAGCGTTACTTTACCAAGTCCATTAACAGTCTAATAAAAGTTGGCTGGAATGATTATCTCTCCCATATGAAGAAACAGAAGGATTCCTATTGTAAAAGAACAAAAAGAGAAGGAGCTGATTGCAAATACACTCCTTAACTAAAGTGTTAGTTGCAATGTCACCTCCATTGTCCTCTTAATTTCCCATTTAAGGCTAATCTTTCGATGGTAGCCTATTGTCCCTTTGAGATTTGTGGTTTAAGTTGTTAGACCATGGCATATTTTATCATTCCCCCTTATGCGTAGGCTGGAGTTTCGCCTTAGTTTAAGGCGTGGAAATATGCGATTGAAAAGGCTAATAAGGGCCTTGAAGATTCAAACTCAAGATTATCTAACTTTGATATCATATAAGATTTTGTTTGATCACTCTAACTATTCCAAAAATTTAAGTTATTAGATGATAACATGATTTAATATTTAAATATTTTATTAGTATCATAGGATTGCTTTATCACTCTCTAACCTAAAATCACTTTTATTGCATAACTATGCCTCACCTCTTTGTTAAATGAGCATTTTTGGAGCTATTTCCAATAGTGTAAACATGAACCATTGTATGTGTAAGGTGATGGGTGCATGGCAAACGAAGGTGATCGGTCCAAATCATGGTAATGTCCGATGATACCGATAATCTGTGTGGTGGTCGTTGCAAATGGTATAAAGGTAGCAACGAAATTTCAAAGCAATAAATTCTTGCCAACCATGAAAATGTCATCGTCGATCAATGGCTTCTGGGCATGCCAGATGCTGAAAATATGAGCCAAAACTCATCGTTCTGATAATTTACCGGATTGACTTTCATGGCGGATGCCTCCAGCCGATAAAAGGAAGAAGATAGTTTCACGAAGTATTGTAATAATGATATGGGTCAAAGAAATCAGCGCATGACATGATATATTGTTTGAATTTTCCAATGATCAATATATCATCAATCAAAAGCTGTCTATTGACGTAGATTGTGGTCACCGACCCAAAAAAAAAACAAAAAAGGACATTGATTGCGGTCCTTAGACTTGGACACATACGCGTACGCACGATGACCCAGCTGCAAGTCTCGGTCTTCTTGGATCAAAGAAATTAGTGCGTGACATTATACATCGTTTTGAATTTTCCAATGGTCAATATAACATCAATCAAAAGCTGTATATTGGCACTGATTGTGGTCACCGACCAAAAAAAATAGAAAAAAGACTTTGATTGTGGTCCTTAGACTTGGACAAGTACGCGGACGATGACCCAGCTGCAGGTCTCGGTCTTCTTGTATTGTAGCCATGACTCAGTCAACTATGAACTGAAGATGGAATCGGGTATCCTCTAGAAGAAGAGACCAATTTCTAATAATTATCGTCAGTATACGAGTCAATCCGGCATATGCTTTCCAAAATCAATATAATCACGTTAGGATTTATGTTGAGTTAGATTCAAATTTATGAAAGTTGTGATCATGTTGCCTAAATATATCAAACTCTTAATTATCGTCATTGGTGGAAACTGTTTTTCCTATATAAATATAAAGGGCACGCAAGGAAAATGAGGATTCAAAATACTTGGTAGTGTTGAGGAGAACCGGGCAACAATTCAACGAGAACTAAACCTAATTCAGGATTAATTTCTCCTCCGGTACAACGGAAATCGATTTAATCCCAGCAATAACCAATCAATACAACATTATAATAAGCAACATAACACCAAATTGATAAGGAAACAAAACTAACAACTCCAAGAATTTAATGTGGAAACCCAATATGGAAAAAATCACGAATTGCCCAAAAAATTTCACTATATGTTGATTAATATAAACAGAGCAAGAAAATTCTAACTGCGATAAGAGAATTCGGAGAAGATTCTCAACGAACGAAACTACTCAACTTATAACCCTTAATCTCATGAACAAGATACTTAAATTTGAACTAATTCTGTTAACATTTGGCCTTTGAATCGGTCCACAAAATCTCAGCCCTCTCTTATCCTTTCTCCCCTGTTTGGTGAGCTCTCTCTTCGGTGGAACACTCTCTGTTCTCTCTCTCTCTCCTCTTTTCAGGCACATGGGCACATGCACGAAGGCTTCTTTCTTTCTTTTCGACTTATTGACATTTTCCTCTCTGTTTTTTTCTTTTTTTTTTAAGTTTTATGCTAGCTGGGCCCCACAGGTGGACCCAGCCAACAAGTTGTAATTGAAAATACTGGCCATAGCCACTAGGACGTTGTATGGAGAGCTCGTGATATAAATATACTTCGAGCAGGCATGTCTTCCTCACACGTCTCTCTTCGACCATCTCCACTGTTCTCTATCATAATGGGAAGATTAACTCCAACTTTCTCGTTTTCTTTGCTTGCTTCTTTAGCTTTAGGATTTGTCCTTGTGGTTCAAGCCCAACAAAATCCAGGTATCTTTCTCTTTCTCTCTCTCGTCCATGTTGAGCAAAGTTTCCGAGTAACTGTCTTTTGCGTGTGATAACAACGTTGCAAGATTGAGTGCTGGCAAAATATCGACTCAGCTTGACATACCAGATATCAGACTCGAGATTTGCAGTCTGAAAAATGGTTGACAAGTTCAGAAAAGCATGCATACATTAAGGACCTTTGGCATGAGTATTTACTAGATCTGCAAACGGTCTGCTATGTCAGCACGCAGTGCTTGGAAATAAAGGAGAGAATATGGAGGGGCAAGAAAATTTACTGTCTCGACCCCAATTTTCTTCTGTCCTTTCTCCCAAACACAGCGCGATAAATTCCTGTCTCGTGGTTTAAGCTTCGTACAATGTTATTGTCCCCATCCATGACGTCAAGAAATCTTGGCAATTCTATTGTCTATAGCCATCCATTAGTCATGAGCTTTTAATGAAACCAAATGGTGTATTCCTTATATTCATTCTTATTTGATCATACATCAAATCATCAGTACCTTAGCGAACTTGTTCCGATGGTCCAATAAAAAAAACTGCGGTTCCATTTCATTGAGTTTTTCTTTTCTCTAAACTCACAAGGTTTTATCAGCATTGATTGTGGGGCAACTAATGCATATATTGAAGAGGAAAACAACATAGCATACCAAACAGATGAAGGTTTCATAGACTCTGGAAAGAACATGCAGATATCCACAGAGGTCATATATCAAAGAAGTCTACAGTTGGCAAAAAATTTAAGGAGTTTTCCCGACGGAACGAGGAACTGTTACACTTTAAGACCAGATCGAGGCAAGAACAACACCTATTTGATTAGGGCATCATTTTGGTATGGGAACTATGATGGGAAGAATCAGACTCCATCATTCGACCTATACATTGATGCTAATTATTGGTTCACAGTGGGGTCTTCGATTTATGTCTATCAAGAAATGATGTACGTGTCCCAGGCAGATGATATACAAGTGTGCCTTGTGAACACTGGTAATGGAGTGCCCTTCATTTCGGCGTTGGAACTAAGAACTCTTGATGATGACATCTATCGATTGGGATCTGGATTCTTACAAGCCCATTGGCGGTACGACATTGGACTAAGCTCGAAGACTTACATCAGGTAATCAATTGATTTTTGAAATACAAATTGCATAGTGATCATAGTAAATAGAAAGGTTCAATTCTTTTTAGAGATTTTACCATTTTGCAAACTATTGAAGGCGCGAGTATCCAATTTAATTAATAAAATAAGGCTAACCAAATTGGTAACAAGTAAAGTGTGAAGAAGACTAAAAGGGCCACTAAATTAGGATCAATGACATGTGCACAAGACAAAATTGAAAAAAGACAAAAGCGGCCATGAAAATTCAACGAATCACAAAACAAAAGGATGTTAAAATAATCAAGAGATATAAATTAAAACAATGATATTAGATGTCAAAGATTACAAATAAAATCATTAAAAGATTAAACAAAATGAAAGGAGAAACAGAAAATCCATTAGATCCAAGCAAAATAAATAAATAAGCAAATAAACTCATTTGAAATCACGCAACAATAATTTAAATAACACTTAGAATTTCACATATGTATCAACAACACCTAAATTACTCTCTCATAAGGAGCGTATTAAGTCATGAATTTTTGACAAAAAAATCAACGCCATTGCAAAAATATTAGTATATAATCACAATTATTTGTAGCCTCACTAATAAAAATTCATTAAACTAATTATTTTTAGCTAACGTAGCTCGCCCTTTACAATTTTGGATTTTTGATGACTCAAAATTAGTTTAGAGTAAATGTTTCACAAGTGTAGTTTTTTGAGATTTTTTGTGTGGTATTAGCCCAAAATTTTTAATTCAAAACTTTACTAATATAATAAAATTGAAATTTTAGTAACATGAGGAATTTCACTTATTACTGGTAGATTGTTAAACAAATGTAATTACATTCCCTACCTACTTACCACCAGGCATGCATGATTTTATTTTATTTTTCTTTCTTAGTTAGATACTAAGTGATAATTTGATAATACTAATATATTTTAGGGTAATGGTTGTACATGTATTATATACTATATTCAAATGAATTCTGTTCTCGTTGGAACTCGCATAGCTCGAGGTTAGTCAGCTCCAAATTTTTGTGTTGTTTAGCTTCTTTTAATCGGCGAACGTATGATAAATATATTTGTATAAGTTCATTAAGCATAATCTATATTTATACTATTAAATAAAATGAGGAAGTCTTACTACTTTTAAGGGATCAAAGTCCTTTTTTTCTTCTCCAAGATTTTGTAAGTATTTGATAAATAGACAAATCTGTAAATTAATAATTTTATTTTACTTCTCATGTACTTTGAACTTAAAATATTTAAACTTTTATTCATATGGATATGCAAGAGGAATATTGAAGCTACCATATTCAACCCATTACTGGCTACTACTATGTTCAACGGAAGCCAGTGCTTAATTGTTTTGTCTTATACTGTTGTCGAAACCGCACACAGGTACCCTATCGATGTTTACGATCGAATCTGGACAGCTCAAAACTATAATTTCTGGTTCATACTTAACACCACGTCTGCCATTGATTTATCTGAGGATAATGATGCGTATAAGTACAAGGTTCCTGGGGAAGTTCTTCGGACTGCTCAGAGATCAATGAATGCCAGTCTTCCCATGGATTTACATTGGACACCTTCGATCTCGTTATCTACAAAGAAATGGATTGTGTACTTTTATTTCGTGGAAATTGAGAGACTGACGAGTGGCGTGCAGAGGGAGTTCGTGATTTCTATAAATGATCATCAATTCACGAAGACGGTGAACCTTGAATACTTGAAGCCAGTGGTTGTGGTTTCCACTCCAGTTAGCGGGTCGTTCATCACCTTCTCAATTGAATCGACGAATAAGTCTGGATATCCACCGATCCTCAATGCTGTAGAGTTCTATACTGTTGGTGATCTTCCATATGTGCCCACAGCACAAGATGATGGTACGCTTTTATTCTTCTACATGCTTTTATTGTCTACATACCCTTTCTACAGTTGTGCTACAATTGATGTCAATAATAGTACGACAAATATTCCACTGTCAATAAGTAAGATATAGGGAATCCTATGAAGTCTGTAAAACTCATATGTGATCGCAAACACTTTTTGCATCTTTATCCTTCTCTTTGGATAATTGATCTTTTGTGTGATTCAAATCACAGTAAAAGCTATCAATGACATCAAGGCAACATATCTCATTAAGAGAGAAAGCTGGCAAGGTGATCCGTGCGTTCCGAGCAATTACACATGGGAAGGTCTTAATTGTAGCTATGGAAATCCTCCAAGGATTATATCGCTGTGAGTCCCCTAACACCTTTTCATTGATAATGCTGGTTTTCTTGGTGAAACTTAAGAAGAATTCCCATTCATCATGAAAACCGAAAGTTTTTCGTATCTATGAGAAAGAACATTTAGGATTTCTATAACTTTTAAGGGTGAATTCTCAAATTGACTGAGAACTTTGTCAAGTTTTTGTCAAGTTCTAGGGGGCATAAGGGGAACTTCAGTGCTTTAAAGAAGGAGCTTTTGACACCCTTAGCCTCACATGGTATTGGACAGAGCTCATAAACTAATCCCTAATTGGACATCCACTCCAAAAAGTCATCATCTTGAATATTTTTTTGGGGGGTTGCTCCATATGGTTGGGGTGGGTTATGACAGATTATATACTCTCGTGGATTGGCAATAAATGCTCCCTCCTTCCCTGATGTATAGTTATGTTGTTTGTGCAACTTCTTTCACCAATAGCCTACTTTTCCAATTTTAGGCAAGTGTTCCAAATTGCATCGTTTATGAGCAAATATTAGGTCCTATGTAAATAATCTTTTAGGTACTCTAAGCCAATAATAACCATAACATATAGAACAAGGAGGTAGGAAAACCCATGCCAGGAATGAGAAAGACGATTATGAGTGGTCTTCTTAAAACATCTATACCAGGAGAACCTGAAGTATTTTCGTTCTGAAGAATTGATTGTACAAACTTTTCTTTGTTGTACCAAACAATGCTGCCTTTATAAAGATGGCAATGACAGGATCCTCTATTTTGATCTATTGTGGTCAGGAGATTGAGCTCAAGCAATTTGATGGGCGACATAGTCTCATCACTTTCACATCTATCAAGATTGGAATATTTGTAAGTATCACCGTGGTTGAATTAGTAGTGTCTGCACGTCACTCGTGATTAAGCACCCCATGGGAGTCAACTCATGATTGCATGATTAAGGTTGTGTTTTAGAAGACATAGGCTATTGAAATATTACCCTACTGTGTGGAAACATCCTGCTTTTGGTTATGGAGCTTGTTAACTTGACATTAGGCATTCTAAACTTGGTCTTTTTCCAGAGATTTGTCTAACAATCAGCTTACGGGAGCAATACCAGAAACTCTGGCAGAATTATCACATCTTAGATTTCTGTAAGTTAATGTGTCTAAGTGAAGCAGTCAAGGATTTGAAGTACACAAATATCTAACCATGGCTACATTTGCAGAAATTTAAGTGGAAACGACCTAACTGGGTCAGTTCCTGAGGCTCTTAAGAAAAGGGTAGTGGACAAGACTTTAAACATGAGGTGCTCTCTCTCTCTCTCTCTCTCTCTCTCTCTCTCTCTCTATCGTTAAGTCGTATGTCACTCTCTCTCTCTCTCTCTCTCCCTCTCTCTCTCTCTCCCTCTCTCCCCCCCTTCTCTCTCTCTCTCTCTCTCCCCCTCTCTCCCCCTCTCCCCCCCTCTCTCTCTCTCTCTCTCTCCCTCCCTCCCTCCCTCTCTCTCGCTCCCCCTCTCTCCCTCTCTCTCCCTCCCTCCCTCCCTCCCTCCCTCCCTCCCTCCCTCTCTCTCTCTCTCTCTCTCTCTCTCTCTCTCTCTCATTTGAAAGCAAATAAGAAGGCCAACTTGTGATCGGCATTTGGCAATGTTGATAGGACTTTGAGTTTAGCTCCTTCATTCTTTGTGGCAGTTTGACAGGAACTGCAGCTCTTTGCCTAGCTGATCCTTGCCCGCAGAAGAAGAAAAAACGCGACATCCTCATTCCAGTTGTTGCATCAGTTTCAGGCTTCGTAGTAATTCTCTTTGGTGCTTTCGCTCTAGTTTGGTTAAGTAAACGTAAGCAAATAGCAGGTAAATTTTCTTACTTGTCCAGTTCACACAATCTACACAACATTTGACAATAATCATCAATTTTCTTTTCCTTAAATACAATTCTATCTGTAATAGTGTCTATTCTAGGATAATGTAGTTGATAATATACAACTTAGTAACTTGCTATTTCCTTACCCGCCCTAAATTTTACAATCTCGTCGACATTGTAATTGGGAAAAAAGAGAATGGTCACATCAGCATCACAAAGAGAATGTGCATTATTCAGCTTCACTTATTGACAATAAAATTTCTGTTTCTTTTTTTTCCAAAAGTAACTTGCTACGCATGGGAAGGATTTACAACAACTTGAGAGTACCGCTTTGTCCTTAATATTCCAATGCTCCCTAAAAGAAAGTTTAATTATGCAATCTCAAACTTATATGTATGTATGGAGCAAAGAATCTGTATATTAGCATATTGGTGGTAGCTGACAGAGAATCCCTGGCCAGATCTTTTGATTTTTGGTCCTCTTCTTCATCAATATAACTCTTGAAATAGGATTCCAAAAGCCTTCCCTATATGTTTTAATTGTTGACGATGTAGTTGGAGTTATTTCCTCGAAAGTCTACTATCCTGGGTGGTAATCGCAATACTCATAGGAACCTTTTTGGTACAGAATCTAGTAAAAGGACGCTGAGATTAAAGAATCGACCTTTTAAGTATAGAGAGGTTTCAAGGATCACTGGGAACTTTGGACGAGTGATTGGTGAAGGTGGATTTGGAAAGGTATATCTTGGTACTCAAGATATCGGCACTATAGTTGCGGTGAAGATGCTCTCTGAATCATCAAAGCAAGGGTACAAGGAATTTCAAGCAGAGGTTAGATAGCATAATGCAATCACTTTTCCTTTTAAATTCAACTTATGCTCGCTTACACAGATGTGCGTTTAGGAACTTCCCCTTAGACTGTTGTCTATATACATCATGATAATGCAAACTCATGATACTACAGGCACAGCTCTTAATGATTGTTCACCATGGAAACTTGGTTTCTCTGTTGGGATATTGCAATGATCCCAAACACATGGCATTAATATATGAATACATGGCTAATGGAAATTTAAGGCAACATTTATCAGGTGCGTGTTTATGTTCTGTTGTATTGTTTTTCTGTAAATAATACTGAAAAACTCTATTTCTTGCTCATATTTAAAGTAAAGATGCAACCAATAGAGGACCATCTGAAGGTCTTGACATGGAGTAAGAGGCTACAAATAGCTATGGATGTAGCACAAGGTACATGAATGAGATATTCACAATTGTAGGTTTTCTTCTTGTCATTGCTTTGGCATTGTTGACACGGTTTTTGCAAGGATTTTAGGTTTGGATTATTTGCATAACGGTTGCAAGCCGCCTATCATCCATAGAGACTTGAAGACTACTAACATCTTGTTGAACGAAGATTTCCAAGCTAAAATATCTGATTTTGGCCTGTCAAGAGTTTTCGCTACTGAAAACGACATTTATGTGTCCACTTGTCCTGCGGGCACTCCTGGCTACCTAGACCCCGAGTAATGGCTAAAACTCAATATTATCATTTTGGTTCAATTCAAGATCTCTATTTGGATAGAAATGTTGACATTCCCTAAGATTTCATCTTTGATTAAAAGATCCATTATTTGTTTTTGTTTTTTTCCTCCTAGGTTTCAATCTTCTGGAAACTTAAACAAGAAGAGTGATGTTTATAGTTTCGGAATCGTACTCTTTGAGTTGATCACGGGCCGACCTCCATTAATGAGAAGCTGGGATGGCAGCACCAGCATGCACATACTTCAATGGCTTATTCCTATCGTTGAAAGAGGTGATATACAAAGCATTATGGATCCAAGATTGCAAGGAGAATTCGACATCAACTCGGCTTGGAAAGTAGTGGAGATTGCTATGTCTTGTACGCGACCAACATCGATCCAAAGGCCGGACATAAATCATGTATTGGCAGAGCTAAAGGAGTCTCTGGTGAGCAAATCAAGTGGTTCTTTTGAAATGACCTCCTTCGAGCTCCATTCTGACAATGCCCCTGGGGCAAGGTAGCAGAGGGTAGTTTTTTCTTAAGTAAAAGATTAACTTTTGTTGGCAAATTTTTACTATATTTTTTGGATTGCGTCATCCATTTCCCTTTTCTTTTCTGTGATCGAATCTTCGAATCTCATTTTATAACAATGATGTCCTTTCGTTCTTTCTCGCTTATTTCTCCATTAATAATGTCATTTCATTGCATTCCTAATACTGCGAAATTAGGAATTCCACGTCGAGTTTGGAAGGAGGTGATCAAGAGGTTGGGATTATCCATAGATGGGGTAATTGGCATTACCACGCCCTCCCAGCACGTTCTTGGGATTCAGCTGACATTTCAATTGGAATCAACACCATTAATTAAATAGTAACAGTGAGCGGGTAGACTAAGAAAATTTAAAAATGAGGGACTAAAGTACTTGATAAGCTCAAATTATATGTACCATCGATGGCCCTAATGTAGTGCTTCTCACAAGCAAGCAAGGATATACCCATAAGCATCTTTTAACAAATTACGGACACTAGACTTGAGCTTGTCTTTTGATAATGTACACATTCGTAAAATGTTTATGTACAAATAAAAGGCAATCCCCATCTCGTCTAATTCTTAGAATTCAGGATAGGCCCGTTTGTATTGGGGTTCCAATGCAACAACCAGTTTATTAACTAGACACAAGCTACTTGGCCAAAGAAGATGCGCACCACCAGCATATAATTGCCATTGCCTGATTCGTCAAAAGAGGATTCACCAACGTGCCATAGAATAGTCCTATCTATAGTAATCAATGGTGAGATTCAAAAAACAAGAGGGCTCATCCATATCGAGCAATCTCGACAAATGAACTTGTTAATGATCTTAGACCAGCAGGTATTTTCGCTGACACACGTATGTGATGTCCCTTTGAGTTCGGGAACTTTGATCAAGCACAAGATGCAACAACAGAACCGCAAAGTCAAAACACTTGTGATGTAGAAAGTGTCTCTTGAACTTGAGTACCTCATCGTCAATTCTCGTGACTTTGTTGGTCTACCATGAGAATTGATAGAAGCGTTCCTGATCTAGTTGAAAGACAAGGGGAGAGTGAAGTCTCTTTTGATGACTATGGATTCATCACTCGTGACAGAATAATTGAGACCGTAAAGAAGAGAGAAGACAAGGAGATCAAAGTCTGAATTGTCACGCCCCGATCCTTGGGCACGCGCACATCCTTCTACTTGGTCGATTTTAGAATGTGATATCCCAGGACTAAGTATCGCCGACCCTTTTATTTATTAAGCACATGCAGAAACAGTTATAAATCCCCAGACAATAAAACAATGGGATAGAAAAGTAAGGCCATATTTTTCATATTGAAACTCATAACCAAACTTTTATACGTAACACAATCCAGAGTACTTCACTACTATTCACAACTTTTAAGCTTCACTCTATCTACACATATATAGGGTTCACAAAAAGAGGATAGGCTCTCAATCCTCATCTGGGTCGTACTCAGGATCATCCTTTGGGTTCTCCTCCAGATACTCCTCTTCAGGTTCTTTCTTCTTAGGCTCCTCATCAAGGTCCTGAAATGTTGTTCCACAACCGGGATGAGAGTACGTCTCAGCAAGTAAAATGTTGTCCCACAACCGAGATGAGACTACATCTCAGCAAGTCCTACTCCCTAAGAATTAGTAAACTAATACATCGACCGGGTTGCCTATGCACTCATGGGTCAGAGGACTTACCTTGGCCTCAGATTCCACCTGCATATTAGCACAGTTCAAATAGACACCCAAGCAAGCACATCACAGATCGATATCTCAATCAATCAACCTAGTCGATTTCATGTCAATCGGACCATTCATCGGTCATTTCAATTCAATCAATCAATTCATGACATCAGATCATAGCAATGATCAATCGACCTGGTCGATTACATGTCAGTTGGACCATTTCTAGGTTAGTTCACTCATCACTATACAACCTCCAATATTACACTTAATCACAGAGCTACATTAATGCTCTCGGGCGTCGTTTTCGCCAAGATAACATAAGTAACAGACAGTCTACGTGTGTTCTTTAAGGTGCCGTTTTCACCAGTAATATCCTTATATATCATTGCTCCCCAAAGCTGATGTCTAAATTTGCTCACCAAAGCTGCTAATAACCTTTGCTCACCGAAGCTGCTAGATGACATGTGCTTGCCGAAGCTGATATCTAAAATGCTCACCGAAGCTGCTAAAGCATTATTGCCTACCATTGCTCATCGAAGCTGCTAAAGCATTATTGCTTGCCATTACTCACCGAAGCTGTTAAAGCATTATTGCTTGCCATTGCTCACCGAAGCTGCTAGAGATCTATAATGGTATTAATGCTCCCCGAAGCTGTTATAGATCTATATTGCTCACCTAAGCTGGTCAATGCTCACCTAAGCTGGTCAATGCTCACCTAAGCTGAAATGGTACTTAAAGCCCACTCTTGGTGTCAACACCCGACACAGGGTATTTTCTAATTAAAATACCTATATATCACAATCATCACTCAATTCAACAATATAGCATTCAATTGCAGAAACTAAACACATCATTACAATCAGCATGAAATTTCGATCGTCGGCTATCCTAGCCTAATTTTCGGAAAATAATTAATTAATTAATTAATTTCGAAAATTAATAAATAAATACTAAAAATCCAATTTAGGCATGTAATGCCTAATTGAAGCCCGATAAGGGTCGAGAAAAATCCCGAGATGTATTCAATAAATAATAGCATGTCTCTAATTGCTAATTACACGAATCAAACACCTAACATGCATCATTAAGTCACTAATTAAATAATTTTAAATTAATCTAACCACCTAATTGCAATTAATTAAATCTAATAAACCCTTAAGCATAATTAGCAAACTAAGAAAGTATTAGTGAGCAAAACTCACTTGAGCAAAGCGAAGACCAGATCACCGCAACGGCAGTGTCGGCGGACACTTGGGCCGGGCCTACAAGCTTTGCAGGCCCACAGAAAAAGCTGGGCTTGGGCCGAACTTGGGCCGACTTGCTTCGCGGGCTTGGGCTCGGAACTGGGCTTGCTGAACCTGTGGGCTGAACCTTGGAGATGGGCTGAAACTTGAGCTTCGAATGGGCCCGATCCAAAACTGAAGTTGGGCTGAACAAATGCGAGTTGGGCTTGCCTGAAGATGGGCTTGGGCTGCTTCGCGGGCCTCAAGACTGGGCTGACTTTGGCTGAATTCTTGGGCCGAAGTTGGGCCGAATCCCAATGGCTTGAACCGCGGGCTTGGCTTGCGGGCTGCAGAGAGGAAACCAGCAGCTTCAACGGCGAAAACGGGCCGATCGGAGCTCCGGCGAGTGAGTAGTCAGCAACCAATGGCTCCCGGGGGTCAAGGGGGTCTTGTAGGTGGGTGGAATGGCCAAAGGAATGGTCAGAACGGAAGAAAAACGAAGAAAATCGCGAAACAAAGCAAGCGAGCAAGGGACCGACGGACAAGCGACCGGCAGCTCTGTTCCGGACGAGGTCGAGCTTGATGGAATGGTTTGGATGTCTTCTTTACGGCGATAGGTGGCTCGTTCGCTAATTCATCCGGGAAGTCGACTTTTTACTCGGATCTTTGGCAAGAGGTCAGCTGGAGCAGAAATCGGCGGTGGCGCGGGTGGAGGTGTGCGACAACTGTAGCTCCTTTTGCTAGTCTTCTTGCTGGCTTGAGGGTTTCGAAAATGAAGAGGAGAGGGTCTTGGACGGTGGAGAGGTGAGAGAGATGGAGAGGATAGAGATGAGGGAAGAGATAAGAGAGAGGGTGAGCCATTGGCTTGATATTTTCCAAACTTGATCTTCAAGCTGTCATTCTTGGCCAAGCATATATCCTTGGCTCACATTGAACCACACTTGCACTTCTCACAACCTCTTGAAATGGTCCAAAGACCATAAGGAATGGGGGCACACGAATTTCATAATAATTGGCTTCAATTGGACTTAAATTCTCTCTTGGATTAATCCCAAATGACCTCAATAAATTCAATTGATCACCCATTGATCATCTTTGCATTTTTCCTCACTCAAGAATCCATCATGCATCTCAATTTTGCCATCAAAAACCATATTTGGCATTTTCCACACAAAAACGATCTGGCGATGACTTTTTTCCAAAAAATGTCGAGTGTCAGAAAAATCTTCTGAGACTAAGTCGATACTCCTAGAATTCATTGTGACGTGACAGAATCTTCAATTTCTGAAATCGGACTTAAATTAGCAGTCAATTTCCATTCGACACGTTTTTAGCGTGACCTAGGCTACCGGGTAGTTTTCAGAACTTTTTAAGGCAAATGACCCCTGGTCGATTTTCTTCGAGCCACAATGAACCCACTCGACACATTGGCGACTCTTGATTATTGTGAAAATCTCGAGAATTCAATTATAAATACAGGGTACCAAAACGACAGAGAAATCAAACTAGTGCCGGTCGACGAGAATTTTCCAATTTAGTGGTGTCACCCACGATTAGCCACACATCTCAGTCGAACAGACCTATCTCTGATCTCAATTCGATTTTTAACTGTGCCATAATGACCTCTAAAGATAAGCACGGTTGATAAGCCAATTTCTAATCGAGTTCTCAAGTCTATTTGTCTTAAAGTCCTTAATAGCTTCCCCAGATAGTCTAATTATCTCGAGAGTGATCAGCTCTGAGAACAGCCCTATAGGCGCGTCAATGAAATGCCCAATTTATTCAATAGAAAGCAGGATAAAAAATTCGGGATGTCACATGAATAGCGTCATCTATTTCTCGTAAATAGAATGTCTGCTAAGTTATTGACTTCTACTGCTTGCAATATAAAGAGAATATAAATCAAAGTTGACATTATTCTAATAATTAGAATAATAATATGAGCTTTCAAACTTTCAAATACATTCCAAAGTATGTCCTTTCATAATTTCATACTACTAATTTCACCTGCTTAATAAGATTTAAGTTCACGACCTAAGTTAACGATGTCTCGATCATATATATATACATATATGTATGTATATATCTATATATACATATATATATTATATATATATATATCTATATATACATACATATATGTATATATATATATATATATATATATATATATATATATATATATATGTATATATATATATATATATATCGATAGGCGATTTAATTTTGATTCTATTAATGTTGGACTATTGTGTATAGAAAGTTTGGAAGCAATGCTCGTTCTAAAAACATTGACTATTGTATGAAGAAATTGATTAATATTAAAATGTCTTGTTAAAATATCTCACATCACTTGTTTACGGGAGATTTATGTGCTCTTTATGTACATATGGTCCCCCCTCTATCTAAAAGTTTGATTTTTTGGGTTGGACATTCTAACACAGTATTAAAGTCCGGTTCTACCTCAATCTATTTCCCCTATACCCGTTTGTCAAATTTCATGTGGTCTCCCTCCATGTTTTAATACAAACAACATCACAAAGCAAGAGGAAAAACAAGAGAGCCCAAATCGAAATCTATATTTATACTTGACTAGACAAAAGTTAATTGAATAGTCAAATTGAATGAATTATTATATCCAAGGCGAACTTTTCTATTCCTACCACCTCAGATTCTAGGTACTAGTATAATGCTAATTTAATATGGGTTGCACGTAATATCATCAATTATGTATATTGGCAAGAGACCTTTCTCTGTTTTCTGGAAAGGGAAGAGGAACGCTGCTTATGATAAACATGAAACCAAACTTATACTTCAGTCCTAGCAAGTTTATATGGTTGAGATTGAAGACAAAATATTAATTATTTCTTTAAATTACATTAATCACACCTAATTGATCCTAACGGTCAAGGCCCAATAAGAGATTACTGTTGCGACCTACCTTTCTGTCCTTGATAGTATAGGTTTAGAGGTATTGCTTAAACAATGAGCCTAAGGCACTTGATTAGGTATAGGCTCTTCCAAGCCCTTACTCCATACGATGTTGGGATATTTGACGCTATGAGAATTTCAAATGAGGAGTCGCCACTAATCTATTGAAGTCGATTAAAAACCAAGTGAAGCATAAAAGTATTTATCAATTCATGAGGAACTATACTACTTATGATCGAGAACTTGATTATACTAATAAATCAATTAATGCCATTTCAGTACATAATCTTATTGAAATACCAAAATGATGTTTATCAAGTAGTTTGGATTGATTTTAAGCTTATTCACTAACATGTGATGGGACTATGTGATGCAATTATTAAAATAACAATCTACAACCAAAACAATATTAAATAAATTGCAAGGAGAAATAAGAATCTATTGCTAAGAAATTTAAAAAAAAATTACATTCTTAAATAAGCTAAAGGTAAACAACAATAAACATATTTAAAGTGTGCGATCTAGTGATAAATGAAGTAGAAATGCATAAACAACGACTTAGCCTTTGTCTTTAAGGACATTTAAACCCTATGACAAAACCTTAAAAGCTTTTTTCAATTTTGAGTATATATTTCTTTAATCAAGGATTTTCAAACATTTTAAGAGAACTCTACTTGAAAAACTAATTTAAATTGTTTTTTTTTTCTAATTTTTAGAAGAAAATAGATTTTTAGGAATTTTTAGGAATTTTTTAATATTCTTAAAAAACAAAATAAAGTTTTTTTTGCGGGATTTTTAAAATTTATTTTTAAATTTTCAGAAAATTCCTTTTCAAAATTTTATTTCAATTTTTTTTTTTTAAAAGATCCGAAAATAGGACACCGGGCTGGGCCATTAAGCTGACGCTGGCTCGGGCTAAGGACATGAAAATTGGGCCAGTACATCAGGCCCTCCTCAAATGAAACAAACCCAAACCCAATAAAGAATAGCCCAATCCAAAACTACCTTAAGCTAAGCCAAGCCCAAGCTTTATAAAAACTAAATCAACCCCACGGTCAATCCCGCACCTTCGGCGAACGAGAGCCGCTTCTATGCTCGTTCGTCACCAAGCCGTCACTGTTGTTCATCAACCATTCAAGATGTTGCCAAAATACGGTCGCAATGTAGCTGTAGCAAACAGGGCATTAGGAACTCAATAGACAAACCGATGAGGGCTCATTCAGGAACCGTCACAAGGCCTTTGCTTCACCGACACACCTCACCGTTTTAGGCTCTAGCATGCATCCGGTTCACCAAAAAAGAACAGAAGAGATTGTGGGCAGAAGTTCAGGGTAGCAAGAATCATACTAAACTTCGACACACCAGTTCACCAAACGAGCACTACTATGCAGAACAGAACAGGAAGGCACGTCTGGAGTTGAACAGAAAAAGCAAATATTTCTCCACCACTTCTCTGTAGCATTTCATCGAGCGAGTCTCGGTGTCCGACTAAATGCGGTGAGGCACACGAATGAACTGACGTTGTGGTGTCGAGTTCATCCTACATCAATCAGAGGACATCTCTAGTCGACAAAATACTTCAAACGAATCCAAGGCGCGCTTTCACAGAAACAAACTAAGCCTCGGTATCATTTTAGGTTAACAACAACTGAGGCATTATATCAAACACTTGGGGAGCATCAAATGAAAGGCAGCCACGGACAAGAAACAAGACTCCAAACCGGATCAAAGCTCAAAACGCATCGGCAGGGAATGCTCAACATCAATGAAGGACAGCATAAGCGAACTCGAAACGCACGCCCCGGCTCAGTAGCTAGTGCAAAAACATGAGAGAACAAGGCAAAAGCAGGGCACAAAATGGGGAAAATAGGGGGCCGTCGATGGAGGTCCCTACCCGGCTCGGCAGAGGCGAATGAGGCCGTGCTCGATAGATCGGATTACGTCCGGTCGCCTCACCCGCCTCCGAGCCGAGATCTAGGCGCAGTGGCTACCGGAGGAGGCCTTCCACTTTGGGCCTCGCTCTCTCTCTCTCTCTCTCTCTCTCTCTCGGAATCGCTCTCTGGGTCCGAACGAACGCCCCCTCGACTCACACCCCGCTCTCCCTTTTAAGCTCCGCGGCTCGCATGGCTTCCTGCCTTGCCAGCTGCCAGCTGCGACTGCCGGCCTGCCCTCGACCAGATATCATCGCGCGACGTTCCCCGCGGCTGTCCTGTTCCCCGTCGTAACAGTGTCCCCGTCGCGCTGCAGAGGGCGCGAGCCGTGGGGAAAGAGAGGGGAAGAAGAGGAAAGGGCCGGGCCGGTGAAAAGATAACAAAAAGGGGAATGAAGAGGGCCGGGCGAAGGGAAAAAGAAAGAAAGGGCCGGGTCGGCCCGCCCCGCAAATTTTTTTTTTTTAAATAATTTATTTTTTTCTTTTCTTCTTTTTTCTTTTTTTTAATGATTTAATACATTCTATCACTATTTTTGTTTAGGGGTTAAAAATTAATCCATGATTTTCTATGCAATTAAAACCTAAATGAATAGACAACACTTAGGTGTCAATAGTGTTGTTCTTATCCCTAGCTTATTCTATCTCATTCAATCACATCCTTCCATCAATCGTTTGTGCAGTGTGATTGCTCTATCTCTATCTATGGGAGATTTAATCTTATCGTCTAATGAGGATACATAATTTCCATTTGGTAAAAACGAAATTAATTTAACAATCTGATTTTGAAATCATGGGCATTGCACTTTTCAGGTTCTCACAAGAAGAGAAAACAGAAATATGACTTAAAGCATTGACCTTCTAAATGCTCTCAGACTCTAGAGAGAGAGATTCATGTCTTTTAAACTTTGGTATTTGTTATGTTAATCATGATTAACATATACCTATATGAAAAGAAATATGCAATTGAGAGATGACATAAATTTATTAAGGTCAACTAGAAAGCATTTATTGCAAAAGGGAGATTATATGAGTGGTTTAAGTAAATTGTATTATTTAATTTTCAAAGTTGGCGTCAACATACATAAAATTCAAATAAGTAACCCACTCGTAAACCACATAACCAAAAGCATATCCGTAAGATTTGAGAAGAAGCCAACAGGCATGCGGCTCTGTTGGTAAGGATGGGGGGTGAGCCAGAGAATACTAGGTCCCAGGTTCAATTCTTGTGAGTCACTCACACATGTACACAGCAAATTACCCTCTTGATAATGACCTATTTATCTTCGGGAATAGTTCGAGCAATACCAATCACTGTCTATTCAAAGCACAAGGGAAGGAATAATTCCTCTCCCGCTCTCAACTTTGTTGGTCTACCATGAAATTAACAAAAGCACTACCAATCACTGTCTATTGAAAACACAAGGGGAGAGTCATGTAATCAAAGCATCACACTGATAATTATATAACCATCGTCGCTCCAGCTAAGACATTGTCAAGAGCAATTGTAGTAATCAAATACTGCAATAGAGGTATGGTTTGACATAAACATGGAAAAGAAGAAGATATATGAGCACTAGATGAAAGTTATACATCTCATCAATTTGAAGCAAATCTTAGCAATGTTAATATTGTTGTCTCATAATAAATGATGGGCCAAATCTTAGCAATGCTAATATTGTCGTCTCATAATAAATGATGGGCCAAAGATCCGGTCCATTCCATTGCCACTTTACTTTCTTTTTCAATAAGAAAACATCTTGTGTTAGCCCACAAAGAATATATCAGATATGACTAACTATTTACAGCGACCCTTCTTCTCTCGATGACCTTCAGAAAAAGAATAAAATTTTTATTAGTTATAGAAAAAAGCATTCGACCAAAATAAATTATAAAAAAAAAAAAGGCACAAGAATTTTAATAATCTCAATCCGTTTAATGATAGTTCAAAAATGGTTGCTTGTTCAAAATGAATACAAAGATCAAATCATTATAACAAAGGAACTAACTTTTGATGACTGCCCTATCATTTTTCTTACTTTTCTTTTCCTCTTTTTTGAGACAAAACCCTTTTCCACAAGAATCTCTTTTCGAAAAGCAAGCTCATTCGACTACTTTGTATGCCAGCAACCATGATTCTTTTTCTGGAGCAATGAAATGGTTTTTGGCATCTTTTCAATTTAGAAAGGCGAAAGCAAAACTCACTTTTACTGCTCCAGCAAAAAGTCGTTTCCGTTTAATTTCTTTAATGTGCATTATTGAAGCAAAAATCATTTTTTATTGTACAAAGATGTCTTAAATCGTATGACCTGGTCTACATGATAATTGACTGAGGACAGTCGCTGCCTCTTCCAAAATGATGCAATTCGAATATCGCTGCGGAAGTCGCCCATCTTTTGGTGACTGAGTTTTCTCTCTTTCTTTTCCTTTTTCAATATTATGTAAAAGACTCTTATACGTTGCACCGGGAGTGTAATAAAATAATTACACGAGCAGTGTTTACGCGCCCACACGTATACCGTTTTTAAATTTATGACTGCGCTTGTGTATACAATGTTTTAGATCGGTGGTCTACATTACACAAATACAAACCAAAGATGAGATAATACAGTCATGAAATGAAAAGGCCATGTGCTTTAATCAACTGTACTCAAATGACTATCAGCGTTATCTGGATGATTCTATTGTTCCGCTCCCCAAATAAATGTGATGCATGATCACGCATCAAAATGGAGCTCCTTTTTTTTTTTTTTTTTTTTTTTTTTTTTTTTTTTTTTGGAGTTGGTAAATTTAAGAAAAAGTTAACAAACATTAAAAAAAAAAAAACTGTTAGATAAAAAATAATTATTAATCTCCTAATGTCTCGATAACTTGTTGTAACTTACCAACATTATTATGCAATCACCAGCTTTGCTCATCTTTTATCAATTTATATTTTTTTTTCCTGCTAATCTTCTTAGATTTATCAACTCTTACAGGAATTTACAATTTTTTTTACTGACATAGAGTAAGTTTTTACCGATTAATTAGCAACTAGTTTTGTATTAACCCTTCTTATTCGAGTCACTTACCAACGTTGATTTCCTGTATTTATTTGTCAAATTTTGTTATCATTTATCAACTGTTATTCTTCCGTTTTACAAACACCCAAAATATATCAACTCTTTTATGGATGTTTCAACTTTTATGTGACTTAACTGTTTTTCTCTTATTGGGTTACTAATTAATTTGGTTCACCAATACTTATTTAAGTTGCTTAGTAATGTTTAATTGTAATCTTATTTGCCAACTTTTCTCTAAGATCTTTTTTTTTTTTTGAGAGCCCATTAAGTTTTCAAACAATTTTAGAAATTACCAACCTTAGTTTGAGTGATTGCCGACTTTACTCTAATTTAGTTACCAATTAGTTTTACATTACCAACTCTTATTTGAGTTACGATCAACATTTATTTTGTTTCTATGTTTGAATTATCAAGTTATCTAAGTGCAAAGTGACGAAAAGTCGTTGATTTTATACTCAAGAAAATTCTCAAATTGAGATATCACCACTTTATTGTTCAAATCCAATTTGTTTTCTACATAAAATTTAGTTTAGTATGTATCCAAATAGGAATTGTGGGTTATGCAACAATTAATAAAATATGAGAGTGAAACAAAACATGAAGTTCATTGAAAAAACACAAAAAAAAAAACCATTAATTAACAAAAAATATAAGCTCGACATGATATTGCAAAATTTGCATTTTATTGTTCACACATAATTCATCTTAATATACAAAATACAATGACAAAATACAACTATTTAAAACATATAGAAACTGTGACAAGGAACCAAGTCAACGAATGAAATGACAGTAAGACATTACATATGTTGATATATTAAATTACAATTGCTTCTTTTTTATCATTGAAAAAATATTGTCACAAGTAATCTAGTGATAAAGAGGATTAGCACGTTGATGAATGACACTTGCATCCTTTATTAACAACTTATATCCATTAAAATCCGCCCATTTCTCTAGAATAGGATTAAAAAAATGGAAGATCACCAGGAATCTGCCATCAATTTATGTGTTGTTGCAATGGAAGTCTCTAGTCGGCCAAAGAGGCTTTGCAAAAATATTCACGAGTGATTCATCCCCAAAGGTTTGTTACCTTATGTAGTCATATTTGAGTGCTCTTTTCAAGTGGTTGGCCTTAGTGGATCGGATCAGATCAAATTGTTACAAATGATATCAAAACAATACCTCTTTAACCAAATTTGGTGTTTCAAGGTCGGATCGGGATCTAGTCTAACAAGATGATAGAATGATAGAGTGGAAGAAATAGACCAAATCACACACCCAATTGTGGAAGTAGTGCCGCTCGATATGAGCCAACAATAACAAGAACATCTCAAGTCCCACATCTTATGTGAGAGGCATTCTGAATTAATTCGTAAGAATCACCCCATATGCTTACTACTTTACATGGTCACGTATGAACACTTCATTTATAGACTTAAGTGATTCAGATAGGGGCATAACTTGTACCATGTTTGATACATGAGTTAATTGTGTTATAGAAACCAGTGGGATTCAACAAAGAAGGAAGATCTTTATGCTATGTCTGATTTTAAGCATAATCACAAAAACACTGATCAATCTGAGCTTGCTTCCTTCTTTTTCCTCTCACATCAATGGGTTCAATCCTGCAAAAAACAACAACAAGCTTCTTACCTCAATATTATTTACATTTATGGCATAAAATTCTTCAATCCAATAATGGAAAGGTGGTGGCTTTGGTGGGCTCTTCTCGTCTCTTAACTAGTGGCAAAAGAGCTTTGGCACTCTTTTTTAATCTTCAACATTATTTTCGCAAAAACTGGTAATCCTTGAAGGGAACTTTCCAAGTCTACGCTTATTTTATTGTTTTTCTTTCGCTTCTGGACAAACAAGTTACGAGCCCCATTTTACTTTTCCCGAGAACCCCACAGGATTTTCTTAGATAGATGAACCTATTAACTCATAGAGATGATTTTCTTTCCATGAGGCCATCGTGACTCGTAAGCGTTCCATGATTATAGATATTGTCCATGGGTTTAAGAGATTCTTGTCTATTATCCATTTATCTATTATAAATATATGTAATTAACTCCATTGTTGTGATATTGAAAGGAAATAATAAAAAGACTTCAAGGAAATATTTAACAGAAAGAGTAACATAGAGTTTCAAAATTTTTGATCATATCAATCCAGCTAAAACATCATAAAGAGCAACTGGAGTAATTAAATACTGAAACAGAGATTTAGTTTTGACATAGACATCAGAAATAAAATATATATATATAGTCACTAAATACATCAGACTGATAATATCTTGGTCACTGATTTATATGTATATGTACTACTCTGCAAAATGTAATTTGTGAAATGAATTTTAAAATGATTTGGGAAATACTCTATGAAAAGTATTTTTGGCAAATGAATTGAATTGCGAAAGATTATTTGTTTTGGCTTGTGAAACTAATTCATGATATAGATTCTGGATTGGCTTTGTAGATTTCTTAGGATATTGTTGTGTTTTGTGTTAATGCTTAGTATCTCTACGAGTCTATTGAAGGGTTTGTTGATAAACATACTAGTTTTAGGATTATCATTGTGGGTTGGCCACCAACAATATAGATAAAGACCTAGCCAATGAGTAATCTTGATCGCCTTGCTCGCGAGGCATTAAGCGTGATCATAGTTAGATATTTGAGCACGAGATTGGTCAATAGCATGGCCATTTATGTGTGATTTGATAAGATTGATCAGTAGACATGATTATTGATACTGTTTTAATACTATTGATGAAATAGGTAATTCTGCTATGAATATAGTTATGTTGAAGTATTATATGAGTCATTTTGATTTTGTAACTTCGTTATATTATGGATTTGGTGTAAATGAGTTACGTTTTTTTTTTTTTTTTTTTTTGTATTAAACGTGTACAATGGGTGCTCGATCTGCTTAGAAGAGACACTGAATATCAACACAAATCACAAGGGCATCCACATGATTCTCCCTTGGCTAGGTCTCCACTTATATTGCTAGTGGCTAGCCCACAAAGATATTTAACGTACTCATAAATTCTTCAATAGGTTCATAGAGTTACTGAACATCAACACAAACCACATGGGCATTTTCCAAAATCGACAAGTTTGGGGTTTTTTGTGCCAAAAAAAATGTTTTAAATAAATGTGTCACAATAGACATAATTTAGGGTTTTGACCGCTTTTTCCCTTTAGCTTATTAGAAAGCCCATTTTTCACCATGTCAAAAAGAAAAGCCAAATATTACATGAAGAATACATTGTATCAAATATGACTAAAAATTAATAATGACATTTCTTATTCGGATGAAACCCAAGATAGAGAATAAAATTTTTGTTTGATCATATAAAGAAGCACCAGAATTTTGAGAATTTTAATTCGTTTAATGATAGTTTAATAATCATTACTCTGTCAATATGAACACAAAAATGAAAACATTTCATTATCAGAAATGAACTAACTGTGGATGACCCCGGTTTCACGACAAGAATCTTTTTTGAATGGAAATGTCATCCGACAAATTTATAATACGACGACTAAGATTGTTTTTCTTGATGTATGAAATGGTTTTGGTATCCTTTCAATAAGGAAATGTGAAAGCAGAACTCACTTTTACTAAAGCAAAACTTTTTGCTCATTATTGTCCTTAATCGGAGTGCGATGTGCATTATTGAAGCTGGAATCATTTTTTTATTGTTCTCCATCCGGGAATCCATCCACTGCCTTTTCTTGATCAAGCCAAAGCACCTTTCTTTTGGCCCCAAAAAGAGAAGTGAAAATTGTCCGCGAATCCTATAGCAAGTTCTTGGCTTTCATAGTGGAAAAGATTGCATCCCATCCACTTGGATTGAAGAAAACTAAAGTGATTTTCGCTTTAAAATGGTCTAATTAATTTGACTATGCTCTAGATCTTGATGTGAATGCGTTGTGATTAGGAGTACTCTTCCCCACAAGGAACGACATTTTCAATGGGGCATCGTGTGTGCATATCTAATCAGATTTATTATTTGGGATTTTTTTTTCTGCTGGTTTAATTTCATACACAGAAGAATTTGACCATTATTGGTTGTGCTTGTAAAGAGGACATATGAAAAAAAAAAATGCAGAGAAAGAAATATGTGTATTTGTGAGTAAATGAAATAGAATGTAAATTCTCTCTTATACATATATACATCGGTACCCTATGACAAATTTACCACAAATTAATTTTTTTGATTATCAAAAACTCCAAACTGGTATATTTATGATAAATTTATTCTCCGTTAATTTCCATTAAATTTTACCATCAAATTACTGAGTTGGATAACACGTAGAATTGATGAGTGCACCAATTTGAGGTTTTACCTTCATTTATCATAGGCATACCATTTTGTGGTTTTTTGTTGTAATAATCCAATTTAATGAAAATTAATATGGGGTAAATTTGTCACAAATATACAAGTTTTAAGTTTTTGGTAATCAAAAAATTAGTTTTTAGTAAATTTATTACAGGTATATAGGTTTGGGATTTTTTATTATCAATAAATTATATCGAAGTAAATTTGTTACAGATATACAAGTTTGGGATTTTTCTTAAAATTAACCCATCAATATATAAACTTGTATTCGTGTAACTTATTAGACTTTTTTCATTAAGGTACTAGCTAGTTTTCTTTTACTAAGTTGCTTACCAACAATGGTTATTTTTCTTTCTAATTTACCAATATATCTATTGAGTTACCAACTTTTATATGCATTACTTCCAATCCATTAAATTTATATACTTTTTCTTAGATATTACCAACCTTAATTATAGTGATATCAATTTTCTCTGATAAAGTTACCAACTAGTTTTGTATTACTAACTCTTATTTGATTTAGTTATTGACATTGTTTAATTTTTTTTTTCAAATTAACAATTTTTTCAATCTCTTACGAAAAAACCTCTCTTATATATTACATACCTTTATTGACCACTTTTGTGAACGCCTTAAATTTATAAATAATAGATGAAATTACACATTTTTATATGGTGACTCACTATTGTTTTCATGATTAAGTTATCAATTAATTTCGAATCACCAACTCTCATTTGAGTTGCTTTACCAACATTAATTTATTTATTTTTTACTTACCAACTTGTTTATAGAGTTGCCACTTTCATTTGTGTTAGTCACCGACTTTTTAAATATATCAACTCTTTTAAGATATTACCAACTTTTCTTTTTCTAAGTTCGTTACCAATGTTTATTTTGTCTTTTCTTAAATTACAAATTTCTATCTCTAACAAAAAAATTCCTTTTATTGTTTGGTAACTTTTATTTATCTTTATTATCAATAGCTTAAATTTTCCAACTAATTTAACGGAAGTAACTCACTTTGATAACCAATTATAACATGTAATGTAATGGAACAAATTTAGTCACGGTAATTTGAGTTGGTATTAAACATTAGAAAATAACTCGTATGAAAGTTGGTACCTAAAAATTTGTTGGTGATTTAGGTTAATAATTTTGCATAAAAGTTAATAAACTCGAAACATTCGTGAGTGATGTAAATAAAAGTTGGTCGGTTAGTATAGAAATTCTTAATTTGCAAACTACATAAAACAATCGTTTTTCATCAAAGTGTTGGTAAATTACCAACAAGTTATTTCAAAAAAAAAAGTTAAAGATAATTTTTTATAACCAACCTTTTTTGATTCTTACCAATACCATTGAAATTTATTGTCACGGAAAAAAAGTCCGTATTTATTGGACTTGAAAAAAACAGTATTGGAAAACTCTCTTAGTGTAAAAAGAAGCACTAGAAATTATGGACACTTGATTAGCAGCATAAAAGTAGATGTCACCTCACGATGAATCCATATTCAATTGTCGTACGTAAAATCCATGATGTAGGGTTGGTGTGAAACGTGAACAATTGACATGGAAATCATAATCACAAATGGACAAGTCGTTGATGACTTTAACACCCTCTTGTTAAATTCTTACTTTCTTCTCACCATCTAAGTAACTTCACACTAGATACGAGGACGACGACCCCAGTTTCTGTTCTTGGGCAGCTTTCACTTTAGAAAGTCGAAAGGGATAAGCATCGAGGCAAGAGCAGTGGGCGAAACTTCTTTCATTATTCCAAGTAAAGTAGATAAATGAAGAATTTCTAACTTACCTTTTAGCTTAGGAAAAATCTATTCTTGTGAATTCACATCATGTTGGACTTAGTGCGAAGATTATTCAAAACACGTGTTCCACACAAAATCATCTTTTGGTTGGAAAATATATCCCAAACAACTTTAATAATGTGATTTGGACAATGTAGGATTCTCTTCTCATCAATAAGGTAAATAGTAAGTATTATTGACCATGGGGTCTACATTGTGTTCTTCCATCAATTCCATCGATTCAAGTGCAAGTCAAGTCTTTTCCATTATTTAAGCTAAAATAAAGTCTTAGCAAATAGATTGCTTTCTATGTGTGTGGGATTGTACGTTTTGTGGGTAAATGTAGATTCCATCTCCATTGCAGATATTTTTTAAACCTAGGATAACATTCTCATTAATTCCTATTAATTGTCAAATGTCAGATTTTGTCGGTTTGAAAACTAAGTCGAGAAATCATAATTATTTGTGTTGACACAAAAAAAAAAATGATCAGCTTTTTTTTTTATCATCAATAAGTGGCAAGTTCAGTCGATCTCGTCAATGAAGATTAGTATTGTCGGAAATAGATTCCTGAAAAGCAAACCGATACTCGAACAATCGAATACAGAAAAACAAATGTGGGGATGTGCCTAGGAAACATGTAACATTGATCGAAAGATATATCAAGGAAACGAGCATACCTTGTTTGCCACAGATTAAGTACTCGTTGCAGTCTCAGAGGAATCAATTGAAACCCTGGAGTTCCATTCTTCAATAGGGAGTAAACTATTTTCAAGGGATGAAAAGAACGTACTTTCTCTTTGAAAAAACTTCTGTCAACGTTCCTTCATTTTTCTTTTTATATTTATACAGCATTTATTTCTACTTAAAAAATAACTACCACATTCCTTTTATGGGCTCTTCATTTATAGGCCAAGTTTGGCCCAACATGAGTGGACGGATTTAACTTAACCCATCAAATAAAAAATCCATCATCTCCCACTCGCACAAGGTGGGCCAAATAGAACTCTTTCTTCACCTCTCTGTAACATTTATACCAGTAAATAATTCATGCGACCAACATACTTCTAGAGGTCGTCACCATACATCTGTTAGAAATATATAGCAGCTCATAATGAGCATCACATTTTTTTGAGTAGATATAGTATGCAATACCTTAGATTGATGGATCACATTTATATCTCTCTTGATCTCTTTTTAATAATTATATATTGTATTCACAATTTTTTTTAAACCCAATGTGAGGATGTCAATTTAATAGGGGCCAAGCCAAATGTCTTGACTTGGGATAGGAGACTACGATTTGTTGTAGACATAACACAAGGTATACAAATGAGATGTGCATAATTGTGAATTTTTCCCTTCTTCGCATTTGCCATGCTTAAAGGAAATTTTGAAAGAATTGCAGGTTTGTATTATCTCCATAACATTTGTGTCCCACCCATCATCCATAGAGACATCAAGGCTTGAAATATCTTGTTGAACGAAAACGTGCAAGCCAAACTATCCGACTTCGCTCTTTCAAGAGTTTTGGCAGCTCAAAATGGCACTTACAAGTCAACCAGTCCTTTGGAAACTCCTGCTTAACACCCCCCCCCCCAAGAAAAAAAAACCCAAAAAGTAACGGCTTGAACTTGATATTGTTGAGATGGTTCTCAATTTCTGTATGCATAGAAAATCCGATAGTCCGTGTTCTTATTGTATGTTGTGCAGGTATGGACCATCCGCTTATGAATTAAACAATAGAAGTGATGGCTACAATTTAGAGATCATGCTCCTTGAGCTAATTTTAGAACACCTAGCAATCAATAAAAGTGGAGATGCAAATAGTGTGCCCATATGTGAATGGCCGATTCCGAAGTTCAAAAGTGGATATATACGCGGACTTGACGATCAAAAGGTGGAAGAAAAATTTGACATCAACTCGGCTGAGATAGTAGCAAAGGTTGCAGAGTCTTGTGCTCAAACAGAACCAGGTGCAAGGCTGGACATAAATCATGTTTTGACAGAATTGAAGGGGGCGATTGAACTGGCATCCAAGCCTAGTAGTATGCAGACAGAGGAGAATATAGGAGCGACCTCCTTGGAAGTTGAATTGGATAGTGCACCCGCGGCAGGGTAGTGCATTTTACCCATTAGTATGGGTCAACGTCGGTTGTCAAACTTTGGCAACTCCCAATACTAAAATCAAGTCTTCCTATATTTCAAATTTGTGTCTGTATATAAGTTTGTGATGCCTAAAGGATATTCCTGTATGTTTCATTATAAGTGTTGCGGGAGCACTATCTTTTAATTTCGTCAACTTAATTGATGGTCATAAATCGTTCACATCATTTCTAAATTATAGCTAATAACTTGATCAGCTAGTTACTAGTTACACGAATTTACAACCGTGATTCATAATCTTACGACCAACATCACATGTTTACCACGAACGAAATATAAGTCCATTTTCCAAGACCGGTTTTAGAAATGCCCCTAAGAAAAGCAACTGTTGAATGAGAAATTCTGTGTAATACGGGATATCGTCTATACTATCTTAAGCCATGAAGCTAAATCATGATGGTTGTGCAAATTTTGTTTCTTCAACTCCTTTGCGAATCTAATATATATGTATACACAGGAAAAAAAAACACTAATAGTGGTAAGCGAGATAAAATAACTTTTAGAAAAATAATGAATGTCTTTGACAAAGTATTTTTCTAAGCATGTGAAATGGGTGGGTATGAAGACTAATAAACAGTTGGTTAAAAAAGAGCTAATAAAAAATATATACAAGCGCACAACAACTTCTATAATACTCTTGCTTGCCGTACCATATTACCATTGACTTATTTACGTGAGAGCCATTTAATAATGAAAATTATAATTTCATTATAATTTGTTTGGCCCCTAAATTTTCATTTATCATTATAAGTCAAGATATTATGAATTAAAAATGCGTTCGAAGAATTAATATCATCAAGATAATTAATTGGTCTTCCTACTATTTTGCAAATCTAATATATATGTATGCAGAAAATAATTTTACAAGTAACTAACAAAATGGGAAAAAAAAGTCTTAAAATATTTTATTATTCTATGATAAAACATTTTTATGAAACATGTGAATTGCTTGGGCAAGGCTAATAAATGGTATGAGCCCACAAAAACTTCTATCATACATTTGTTCTGCCATATGATAAGACAACTAGTCGTAGTAACTAAAAACGAATATATGTAAAATTGATAGATAACATCACAAAATATATTGTTGTGTTATGAAGTACATCAATAGTGTAACATAAAAAACTATGTGGTGATACCTTCAGAATTTTTTTCACCTACTTACTGTTTTCTTTTGGAAAGAAGCTTTATGCATCCAAAGGAAAAAAAAAAAAAAAGAGTTAAATCTCTTTAAAGAATAGCCAAAATGACCATACTGTTCTCGCCAAACGTTAATTGGAATGACTCATGTTCCACATTTATTACCCACTTTACTTTTGAAAAAATAATAATTCTAGGTTAGGCAACAAGTAATAAAATATGAGAGTGAAGCAAAACATAAAGTTCATTGAAAGGAAGAAAAAACCGCAAGATGAAATTACACTTACATTGTTTGTTGACGGCTTGTATCCGTGATAATCCACCAATTTGTATAAACTAGAATATGTCTAAAGAGTGAAGTTTGAAGATACATAAAATAGAAAAAGTGATTAAAAACTTCTTGATTCGTCTATTCAAACAAAATTTCTTGGCATAAAATCATACAGCGTTTTTATCCGATTAAGCATTTTGAATTATTTGAGAACTCAATTGTGTAGGAGTTGGTGGAATATGAAAGGCAAAAATCAGATCATCATCACATTGCCAACATGAAATGACTCTTGGTGACCTATGTTTTCATATTCCACATAAAAAAATCTATTTTTCCATGGAGAAAGTATTCTCCGACACACTTTATTTTATCGTACAACAACCTAATAAGTGGGGAAAAAGCGGCTTTAAAAAAAGTGAGCCGGTTTGTATCCACTGAGTTGGTCGTTGTTTTGCCTTTTGTTTCATTTATCCAAGTGCAAGTCAAGTCCCCTCCATTATTTACGAGTGAAACATCTTGGCAACTCTCCATGCATACATTTCTCTTCTTGGTTGTCGTACGCCGTACATTGCTCAAGTCCCATTGCCATCAGTAGAGAAGGGGAAAATTTACCAAATTAATTCTAAACATACTGTACAGATATCAATTCAGTTATAAATTTTACAATTTTATCAATCGAGTCATAAAACTCTATGCGAATTCCAATGTAAGTCTTTCCGAATAATTTGTGCAGATTTTCCAATGTAGCATACATGTCATTTGGGATTTCATGTTAGTTCCTCAATAGATGCTAAATTAGAATTCACATAGTCATAGCATTTAAGTTTAATTATGTTCATGTTAAACAAGAAAAATGCAAAGAGTAAATTGGCATATGTTGTTCATATCTAGAAATCATGTCTAAGTCATGCATACATCAAATGGTTCCTTGGTCTTCAATTAATATTTCGTAAAACATTCGTTGGAAGCTTTGCTTAGCACATCAAAGTTTTTCCATCTCGTAGAGTAATTTAATAATTGTTCAAATTATTGAGTGTTAATTCTTGTTTGTGGGCTCACATGATCATCTCTCACATGTTAGTGGTTAGGCTTAAAATTGACTCAAATTACTTGCAAAATATTTTTGAATAAAGAGAAAAGGTACCGAAATGGCGTTATATTTACTTAGCGTAACCAAGTCCCGTATACATGAATATCCGGTTCATGAATTGCTTGAGTTTCTAATTTACCCATAATGGATTAGTGACTACTCAAAATTGAATTGATTTGCATGGTTAGATGATTAGATTAACCCCCCAAGTTGCAATTGGTATGGTTTGAGAGAGTCCACGCTAAGTGTAAGCTTACTAATCCATTAGCTTTCCCTAAAGGTTTACCCCTAGGAATATTGCACAGGGAAAAATAAAAAGAAGAAAGAAAGAAAAATGCTCCAATGCCCCAACCGTGGCTTGGAAAATAGTATGTGAGATGCACATGCTTGTTGCTTGGCGAGGATTTAGCCACAGTTAGTGCCTTTATTTGAGATTGAATTAGTCATTTCACGCTCGGGATAACATTCATTATGAGTTTTCTTTTAAGAAAACAACCTTGCTTCATGCTTTTATTTAAACATTTTTTAACTTTGGATGACTCCACTCTCATGTTCTTTTTTCTTTTTTTTGAAAAGAAAAATTTTCCATGACAAAAATCTCTTTTTGAATGGAAAAGGCATACATATTACGACAATCAACGCTTTTTTTTCTCAACGAATGAATTGGGTTTTGGCTTCTTTTCAATCTATAAATGTGAAAGCAGAACTCACTTTTCCTAAAGCAAAAGTCATCACTTTTTAATTTCTTTAATCTGCATTATTGAAGCAAAAGTCATTTTTTATTGTACTTGATGGTGCATCCTGTAATTAGTCCAACGCTTTTCTTGCTCAACCTATAAATAAAAGCACTAAGGTATTATTTTTGGGCCCCCCAAAAAGAAAAGTAAAATAATACGTGAATCATGTTATAAGTTTTGCGCTTCCACAATGAAAGAGATTGTGTCCCATGCCCATGAATTCGAGAAAACAAAAAAAAAAAAAAGATTTTCGCTGTAAAATAGTCTAATCAATTCGCTAATGCTCTAATCATGGTATGAAAAGTTGTGCATTGTCATCATGATTCGTGATATAGATCTTGATGATATAGATTCTGGATTGGCTTTGTAGATTTTTTAGGATGCTGTTGTGTTTTGTGTTAATGCATGTTATCTCAATGAGCCTATTAAAGGGTTTGTTGATAAGCATACTAGTTTTAGGATTATTCTTGTGGGTTGGCCACTAGCAATATAGATGGGGACCCAGCCAATGAGTAATCTTGGTCGCCTTGCTCACGAGACATTAAGCATGATCATGATTAGATATTTAAGCACAACATTGGTTCATGGAACAACTATTTACGTGTGATTTGATGAGATTGATCGGTAGACTGGATTATTGATACTTATTATAATACTATTGATGAAATGGGTAATTCTACTATGAATATACTTATGTTGAAGTATTATATAACTCATTTTGATCTTCAAGTTCGTTATATTCTGGATTTAGTGTAAATGAGTTACGTTTTTGTGTATTAAATGTATATAGTGGATGCTTGATTTGTTTAGAAGAGACACGGAATATCAACACAAACCACAAGGGCATCCCATGGTAAAGAACTATGATTCTCCCTTGGCTAGGTCTCCACTTATATTGTTAGTGGCCGGCCCACAAAGATATTTGACATACCCATAAATTCTTCAATAAGCTCATAAAGACACCGAATGTCAACACAAACCTTAAGTTTGGGGTTTGTTTGTGAAAAAAAAGAATTTGGAGTAAATGTGTCACAATAGACATAATTTAAGGCTTTGACGGCTTATTCCCTTTAGTTTATTAGAAAGCCCATTTTTGACCACGTCAACAAGAAAAGCCAAGTATTACACGAAGAATACATCATATCATATATGACTAAAAATTAATAATGATCTTTCTTTTTTAGATGACTCCCACATAGAGAATAAAACCTTTGTTTAATCATAAAAAGAAGCACCAGAATTTTGATATTTTGAACTCATTTAATGATAGTTTGATAATTTTTACTCTGTCAATATGAACACAAAAATTAAAACATTTCATTATCACAAATGAACTAACTGTGGATAACCCCGGTTTCACGACAAGAATTTCTTTTTGAATGAAAGTGTCATCCGACAAATTTATATTATGACGACCAAGATTGTTTTTCTTGCCGCATGAAATGGTTTTGGCATCTTTTCAATTAGGAAATGTGAAAGCAAAACTCACTTTTACCGAAGCAAAACTTTTTGCTCAATGATGTCTTAATCGGAATGCGATGTGCATTATTGAAGCAGCAATCATTTTTTTGTTGTTCTCCATGAGGGAATCCGTCCACTGCCTTTTCTTGCTCAAGCCAAAGCACTTTTCTTTTAGCCCCCAAAAGAAAACTAAAAATTATCTGCGAATCCTATGGCAAGTTCTTGGCTTCCATAATGGAAAACATTGCATTCCATGTACTTGGACCGAAGAAAACTAAAAGTGATTTTCACTTTCAAATGGTCTAATGAATTTGACAATGCTTTGGATCTTGCTGTGAATGCGTTGTGATCAGGATTACTCTTCCCCACGAGGAACGGCATTATCTATGGGGTATCGTGTGTGCATATCTAATCAGACTTATTATTTGAAATGTTTTTTTCCGCTGGTTTAACATAGAAGAATTTGACCATTATTGGTTGTTCACGTAAAGAGGAAATATGAAAAAAATGCGTAGAAAGGAACATGTGTAATTGTGTGTAAATGAAATAGAATGTAAATTTTCTCTTACGAGCATATAAATCAGTACCCTATGATAAATTTACTGCAAATTAATTTATTTTTTTTTACCATCAAAAACTCCAAAGTGGTATATCTATGACAAATTTATCATGCGTTAGTTTTTATTAAATTTTACCATCAAATTGCAGAGTTATATAACATATAACAATTTATGGGTATACCAGTTTAAGGTTTTACCTTCGTTTGTCATAGGCATACTAGTTTGTGGTTTTTCATGGTATTAATCCAATTTAATGGAAACTAACAGAAAGTAAATTTGTCACAAATGTACAAGTTTTTGATTTTTGGTAGTCAAAAAATTAGTTTTTAGTAAATTTATCATAGGTATATAGGTTTGGGATTTTTGGTTATCAAAAGATTATATTTGAATAAATTTGTTACATGTATACAAGTTTGGGGTTTTTCGTGAAATTTAGTGAGTCATGGTAATTTGAGTTAGTAATAGTTAGTAAATGTAAGGGGCTGCTAAGCAAAAGCTATTAAACACCAGAAAATAACTCGTATGAAAGTTGGTGTCTCAAAATTAGTTGGTGATTTAGGTTGATAATTTTGCATAAAAGTTAAAAAACTTGAAACATTCGTGAGTGATGTAATGAGTGATGTAAATAAAAGTTGGTCAGTTAGTATAGAAATTCTTAATTTGCAAACTACATAAAACAATCGTTATTTCATCAAAGTGTTGGTAAATTACCAACAAGTTATTTAGAAAAAAAAAAGTTACCGATAATTTTTATAAGCAACATTTTTTTTTTTCGATACTTACCAATACCTATTGAAATTTATTGTCATGGAAAAAAAATCCGTATTTCCTGTACATGAAAATATTATTTATTTGAAAACTCTCTTAGTGTAAAAAGAAGCATGAGAAATTACGGATACTTGATTAGCGACATAGAAGTACATGTCACATCTTGATCAATCCATATTCCATTGCCATAAATAAAATCCATGGTGCAGGGTTGGTGTGAAACGTGAAAAATTGACATAGAAATCATAATCACAAATGGACAAGTTGTTGATGACCTTAACACCCTCATGTTACATTCCTACTTTCTTCTCACCACCTAAGTAACGTCATATTAGAAACGAGGACGACGACTTCGGTTTCTGTTCTTAGGCAGCCTTCACTTTAGAAAGTCGAAAGGGATAAACACCGAGGTAAGAGCAGAGGACGAAACTTCTTTCATTATTCCAAGTAAAGCAGACAAATGAAGAATTTCTAACTTACTTTTTAGCTCAGAAAAAAAACTGTTCTTGTGAATTCACATCATGCTGGACTTAGTGCGAAGATTATTCAAAACACGTGTTCCACACAAAATCATCTTTTTAGTTGGAAAATATATCCCAAACAACTTTAATAATGTGATAGGATAATGCAGGATTCTCTTCTCATCAATAACGTGAATAGTAAGTATTATTGACCATGGGGCTACATTGTGTTCTTCCATCGATTCCATCGATTTAAGTGTAAGTCAAGTCTCCTCCATTATTTAAGCTAAAAAAAATCTTAGCAAATAGATTGCTTTCTTTGTGTGGGATTTTACGTTTTGTGGATAAATTTAAATTCCATCTCCATTGCAGAGATTTTTTATATGTAGGAAAATATTCTCATCAATTCCTATTAATTGTCAAATGTCAGATTTTGTTCGTTTGAAAAAAAAAAGTCGAGAAATCATAGTTATTTTTGTTGATACAAAAAAATGATCAACTTTTTTATTATCATCAATAAGTGGCAAGTTCAATCGATCTCGTCAATGAAGATTAGTATATACCTGGCACCTCCTTTCAACTACACCCGAGAAAGCCCCAACATATCTGAATGGATGTAGCTCATTGTACGTTGGTCATGTGAACTATCGTGCTGAACTGCACTCTATGCTACTTGCCATGAAGGTGCTTTTTGAATAATTGTGGCAAGGGTGCAAGCATTTTCAAGTAAGGGTGAGATATAATGCTGCAACCATTTGCTTATTTAGGAGTTTGTCCTTACACATCATAAAGCCATTCACGATATTGCAGGCACACTCTTAACAATTGTTTACCATGGAAACTTGGTTTCTCTAATCGGGTATTGTGATGACGCCAAAATGATGGCGTTAATATATGAGCTTATGTTTAATGGAAACCTACAACAACACTTACCAGGTACTTCATCGTATTCTTAAATGTTTTAATTTCCTCTAAAATAATTTCACAAATATATGTTTTTTTCTCATGTATGATGCGAAGATATGCTTGATCTATAACAGGGGCCATGCCAAATGTCTTGGTGTGGAGTAAGAGACTGCAAATTGCTATAGATGTAGCACAAGGTTTATAAATAACATATCCATTATTACCTCAGATTGGCATTATTAAAGAAGATTTTGCAAGAATTGCAGGTTTTGATTATCTGCATAATTATTGTTTATACTCCACTTCTATAAGGACTTGACGGAAGAAAGGTTAACTATGACGTTGATAAAGGAGCTCAAGAACTCGAGGAGATTCCTTATCTATGACCTGGAAATCGTCTTCTCATCCACATTCTGATGTTTCTATTGCAGGAATCAATCATTTGGGTTGAATGAGAAAAGTTATGTTTGTTGTTTAGTAATCGTCCTCTTTGAGCTAACTATAGGCCATCCGGCAATAATGATAAAGCAAGAAGGAAGCGTGAACATACTTCACTGGTTGATACCTAAAATTGGGAGTGGAGATATACATAGGATCATGGATCCACGGCTACGAGGGAAATTCAACACTAACTCGGCTTGGAAAGCGGTAGAGATTGCCAAGTCTTGTACACTACCAACTGGCGTTCAAGGGATGGACATAAATCATGTATTGGCAGTATTGAAGCAATCATTGGCAATTGAATTGGCATCTGCAAAAAGCCTAAAGGATGGTGACCAAAAAGACCCGATCGAGTAAGTCTTTCAAAAGCAACTGCATTCTCACAATGCACCTATGGCAAGGTAGTTTGATCCACCAGTAAACTTTTACTTTTGTTGCAGAATTTCTCAGCAGCTAGTACTGAACTCCAGCCAACTTATACTTCGAATTTATCCCTGAATGCAGATTTGGATACCGATAAGTTGTTCTTGTCTATGTGATTGAATGTGTCGATGGAGAACCATTTTCGATTTCTTCCAGCAACGTTTTTATGTGTAAGGAAGCCTTAAAAGTTATTTTATTTTGTTCAATCACATCCTTCCATCATTTATTGGTACTTCCTCCATTTCATAACGAACGTGGCATATAACTTATTTTATTTAATCTCACTGTCCTACAAGAATACATAATTTCCATTTGATAAAAAACGAAATCAAAAAAATTAAACAAAAACAATGCGAACCCTTTTTTTTTTTGGCACTGTGCATTATCTAGTATAACGATCTAATTTAGAATCTTGCGCGTTGCACTTTTAGGTTCCAACAAAAGAGAACGAAAATATGACTTAAACCATCTACCTTTTAAAGGATCTTAGATGCCAGAGAGAGAGACTTGTGTCTTTCGAACTTTGTTATTTGTTATGTTAATCATGATTAACATATACCTACATGAAAAAGAAATATGTAGTTGAGAGATGAACTAAATTTTTTAAGGTCAATTTTTTAAGAGAACATTTAGCGTAAAAGAGGGAAATATGAGAGGTTAAAGTAAATTGTCTTATTTTGTTTTCAAAGATGGATGAAACAGAGACATAAATTCAAATAAATATCCAACTCATGAATAGGCCACTTAACCAAAAGCATACTGTCACGTCTTAAAAGAAAAAAAAAATGATGTATTATTCAAGATGGCCTCTACTGTTTAAAACATACTGTTTGATATACGATTATTTCCTTGAATTTTTCTTTAAATACAAACTTTTCGCTGGTATAAGCAAGAACATAATTAAGCAAGTATGAGAATAAAATTAAAAAAATTAAAAATAAACTAAATTTGAAAATCACGCGCTGCATCGAAATACCTCTTTTTCTTTGCAAAAATAACGTCAATTTACTATTCAAATCCACTATGTATTATATACAATATTTTTTTCTATTAATGTATACATATAGTGATTCTATGTTAGTTAGTCTGAAAAAAGTGTAAGCACAAGAAAAAAAAAATTGAAAATCCTCAATTTGAGACATTACCACTTTATTGTTCAATTCCAAATTGTCTCTTATATAAACTCTAGTTTAGGACATATCCAGATAGGAATTTGATACTAGATGTGAGATTTTGGTAGGACCACTTAATTGTTCAATTCCAAATTGTCTTCTACATCAAAAGGGACTTAAAATAACAATGACCCTTCTCCTCCGGACGACCTCCACAAAAATTATAAAACCTTTGTTTAAGCATATAAAGAAGCACACGAATTTTGATAGACTTATTCCATTAAATGATTAGATCAGGTTTAATGAGAGGTCTTTATCTCACATCGCTTGTCTAGATGGTTTATAAGTTCTTGTGTTAGACTTTCTAACACACGCAAAAATCAAATCATTGACACAAATCAACCAACTTTTGATGACCCCTCTCATTTTCCTGGTATTTTCTTCTCCTTTTTGAAAAAGAAAACCATTTTCCAGGACAAGAATCTCTTTTTGAATGGAAAAATCTTCTGACTAATGTATACGACAACAACCAAGATTTTTTTTTTTTTTTTTTTTTTTCTGTTTCACGAATGAAGTGGGTTTTGGCATCTTCTCAACCTAGAAATGCGAAACCAAAACTCACTTTTCAATGAAGCGAAGTCTTTTCTTTTTAATTTCATTAATTGTAATGCGATGTGCATTATTGAAGCTAAAATCATTTTTTATTGTTCTCGATGTGGTACATCATGTTAGTAGCCCAATGCTTAACGATTGAACTGCCATCCAAGCCCAAGTATGTGGACGGAAATCAAGAGGAGCATATAGGAGCAACCTCCTTGGAGGTTGAATCGGATAGTGTACCCATGGCAGGGTATTTCATTTGATCCATTAGTATACGTGGACGGCGGGGTTGTGAAACTTTGGCAACTCCCAATGCTAAAATCAAGTCTTCCTTTATTTCAAATTTGCATCCATAAATAAGTTATTAATGCCCGGAGACTATTCTTATTTGTGTTAATATAAGTATTGAATGAACACTATCTTTCAATTTCGTCAACTTCATTAATGGTCATAATTTGTTCACGTCATTCCTATGATTGCATCTAGTAACTTCATCAATAGGTTACCAGTTTTACAACTATATAAACATGATTTAGAATTTTGTGACCAATATTGTATGTTTACCATGAATGATATATAATTCCATTTTTCAAGACAGAGTTTTAGAAATTTCCTTAAGATAGGCTAATATGGAATGAAAAATTCAGTGTAATATGGGAATATCGTCTATACTACCTTAAGCCAGGAAGCTAAATCATGGAACCAATCAAGTGCACTCCATAACGTGAATCAATAGGTAGAAGTTGACGTGTGAAGTCACAATTAGTCTAAGAATTTTCTCATTGACTATAATTATAACGAGCAATTTGAGTTTTTACTATTATTAGAATGACGAACGGGTTTAGCACTTGGATGAATGAAAGGAAAAACAAAGCATTCTGTGGTTGCAACACATGAAAGGAAAAACAAAGCATTTTGTGGTTGCAACACACACAGTCAACTTCCTCCTTTCCAATAGAACAAATAAATTGAACTATACGAAGAAAAACATAAATTAAACAATGAACCCCTCTTTTCCTTGGGATAAAATGATCATCAATTTCCATTTTTCACCTCTGGAAAAGGAATGATTCTACTATTGCATTTAAAAAACTGGATGTTTTTCGTGTTGATAGATTTTTGAAAGAATTTGTAAGTGATAAGAAATCATTAATAAAAAAATAAATAAAAACTTGTCATGTGATTTTCCTATTTATTGGTATCTTATCAATATTTTTATGAAATTATCAACTCTCTTTGACAATTTATAGATTACCAATTTTTATTTTCTTTCCTTATCAATGCTTTTAAGTTGTTAGAATTCGACGCACAATCACAAAAAAAATCGAATAAAAATGAGAAAAGAAATTGAAACACAAGGTTTTTATCATCATTTAATCTTAAACTAAGGCTACGTGCAGTAGAGGATTCCACTATAATTAACACCTCACACATTTCTATAACATCACTCTCAATTACACTTGAAAGAGATCATATATAAGTAACACAATAGCAATTCAGGGCTCAAGCCCAAACTATCGATCAAATATGGACTTGAACTATAAAATCATATTGGCATCGCAAGGGCACTGCACCTCAACCCTAGTCGAGGCAGCCCCCTAGCCCACCACTTGTTCACCAAGGAGTAGGGGTGATCATGTCCAAGGTGGGTAGGTTCCAGACTTGGACCCTATACCTAATCCTATTATAATAGGTTCTCCTTTTTTGGACCATATACCCGACACTATTTGTACTAGACCCTGTTTTGGAACCACCTCATTTTTCAGGTCCGGTTCCAATATCAACCATGTTTCCACTGAAACCTATTTTACAACCGCCACAAATTTTACATTAATAAGTGACAAAATAATGTAATTTTCCTAATTTGTATCAAAACATTAAGCGCATGTAATTAATAAGTACATGAACTTTTTGACTAAACAAAAAACAAAAGATCCATAAGACTAATTATCATAAACAAACATCATAAGGCAAAGCGAAAATCCTATGTGATGTACGGTGCAACCGTGAGCCGGTGAGGGAGGGAAGCGAGCGAGGAAGAGGAATGATGAAGGAGGAGCACCGTGCAAGAGGAAAAACACAATTCTAAGATTAGAAATTAGGGAAATAATATAGGGTTTTGGACTTTTGTGCTTACAAAACCGGTTCCCAAATCAATCTAGTCAATCTGAACTTGGAAACCAGGAACTAGATCAGTTCAAACTGATTCTGAATTTTAGGAATCAGCTCCTAGACTGATTTCAATGAGAACAACTTCCCAGACCTATTTTCTGGGTGGGCCAGTCCGTTTCCTAGGGAGACCCGGTCCAGTTGCACACCCCTATCGGGGAGGGGGATCCCTATGCCTTCATGTTGATGGGAAATATAAATGACCATCCAACACAACTCTTCTTCTTCTTCTTCTTCTTTTTTCCAGATTAAGTTATCAATTAATTTTGATTTATCAACTCTCATTCGAATTGCTTTACCAACATTTGGTTTTTATTTATTCACCAATTTGTTTATAGAGTTCTCACTTTCGTTTGTCTTACTTACCAACTTTTTAGATATATCAACTCTTTTAAGATGCTACCAATCTCAATTAAAGTGATTGCCAACTTTTCTTTTTCTAAGTTATTTGCTAATTTTATTTTATCTTTTCTTAAATTACAATTTTTTGTCTCTAAAAAAATTCCTTATATTGTTTACTAACTTTTATTTATCTTTATTATCGATTGCTTAAATTTTCCAACTAGTATATGGTAACTCATTTTGAAAACCCAATATTAAGTTGTAATTTAATGGAACAAAATTTAATGAGTCGCAGTAATTAAGTTGGTTTGAGAGATAGTAAATGTAAAGGGCCTCTAACCAAGGCATATAAAAGTTGATAATTCAATATTGGTAAATTTAAACGGAAACAATTAAATATTGGAAAATAACTCAAAGAAGAGTTGGTAGCCCAAAATTAGTTAATAAACTTGAAACATTCGTGAGTTATGAAGATAAAAGTAGGCTAGTTCGTATAGAAATTCCTATTTTGCAAATTATATAAATAATCATTATTTCATCAAAGTGATGGTAAATTACCAACAAGTTACCTAGGAAAAAGTTACTGATAATTTTTTAAGCAACATTTTTCGACACTCACCAAAACCTATTGAAATTTATTGTGATGAAAAAAAATCCATACATGGAAAAAAAAACAATATTGGAAAACTCTTTTAGCATAAAAAGAAGGGCAAAAGCCACTAAAAACCCTAAATCATATTTACTTTGACACATTTACCTTATATTTTTTTTATGACACTTAAAATCTAAAACTTGCACATATGCGACACATTAAAATTTGTCTACATTGATGCCAAAAAGTAAATATTGTTAACATAGCATTCATATGGCTTAAATGAAATAAAAATAACGTTGTTTTGATAAAAAAAAAATCATTTTATGAAACATTGATGAATGATAAATATATCACATAGGTACAAATTTGAGACAAGAAAAGCTAAGGTAAATGTATCATAACGGATATAGTTTAAGACTTTTGAAGTAAAGAAGAATTAGAAAAGCTAAGGTAAATGTATCATAACGTGACAATGAAACTAATTTGAGATTTTTTGTGACTTTTTTTCCTATACATGAGAAATTATGGGCACTTGATTTGTGGTATGGCAGCAGAAGTCAGTCCTTTCTCTAGTCACCTCAAGATCAATACAGACCCTATTGAGACAAGAAAAGCTAAGGTAAATGTATCATAATGTGACAATGGAACTAATTTGAGATTTTTTGTGACCTTTTTTCCTATACATGAGAAATTATGGGCACTTGATTTGTGGTATGGCAGCAGAAGTCAGTCCTTTCTCTAGTCACCTCAAGATCAATACAGACCCTATTGTCATGTGTAAATCCATCTATGAGGGTTGGCACGAAACACCAACAATTTGAAAAGAAATCATTATCACAAATAGATAAGTCATCGATGACTTGACCGCCCTCATATTATATTCCTACTTTCGTCTTATCACTACTTTGCACCAGTTACGAGGACGACGACCCAGGGTTTCTGTTCTTGAGAGTCTTTCACTTTTAAAAAGTTGAAAGCCACAAGCACCACCAAGCTAAGAGAAGCAAACGAAAATTCTTTCATTATTCCAAATAAAGTAGAGAAATCCTTTTGGCTTAGGAAAGTAAATCTATTGTTGTGAATTCATATCATGCTCGTGTTCCTCACCGAAATCATCTTTTTAGTTCAAAAAAACATGTCCAAACAACTTTATAATGTGATGGGACAACGTAAGCTTCTGTCCTCATTAATAAGGTGATTTACCATGGGGTCTGCATTCCGTGTCCTTCCATCGATTCGACTCCAAGTCAAGTCTCCTCTATTATTTAAAGTAAAAAATATCTTGACAATTAGATTGCTTTCTACGTGTGGATCACACATTTTGTCAGTAAATGTAGATTCCATCTCCATTGTAGATATTTTTCATATCTAGGAGAATAGGATAACATTATCATCCATTCCCGTTTATTTGTCATATGTCAATTTTTGTCAATTTGAAAACATAAGTCTAGAAATTCATATTTCTTTGTGTCAACACAAATCATTGGCCAATTTTTTATTTATTTTATTAATATAATCAATAAGTGGCAAATTCAACCTCATCAATGGAGGTTAGTATATACTCCGGCACCTCCTTTAAGTTGCACCTAAGAAGGACCTACAAATTTGAATGGATGTAATTGACACAAAGACACCTAGAGAGTCAAAACTTGGAACGAATGGATACTTAAATGCCAAAAGTTATGAAAGTAACTCTTAAGTGTCAAAATCGGAGCAAAATAGGTTAATTAAATGTCAACAGTGAGAAAATCTGACGAAAACGCTGACGTGACAATTTTCTGGCAAGCCTATTGCAAAACGACGTCGTTTTACTCGCTAATGTAGCTAGATAATGCCAAAACAACGTTATTTTGGTGTTGACGTGGTAAATAATTAATATAAAAATTAATTAAATTAAATTTAAAACAAAATTAAGAGAGAGAGGGGGAAAGAAGGCAGTCGTCAGTTGAGGGCTCAGCTCTCGCCGCCACTGCCTTCCTGCCGTCACTAGAAAGTTGGGGGAGGGTCGGCCGGGGGCCGACGACCCTAGCCTTCCGGCGAGCCATGTAAACGAGAAAATTAATAAAATAAATTACCATGTAAGATTTCGGCAGGATTCGCCAAATGTGGCACTCAAGTACCAATTTTTTTTGTTTTATAAAAAGTGGTACTTAAATGTCACTTTCGCAACTTTTGGCACTTAAGTGTCTTATTGTGCCAAGTTTTAGCTCTTGGAGTGTTCTTTTACCATATGCAATGTATTGTATCTTGGTCCTGTGAACTGTTGTGCCGAGCTGCACTTTGTGCTGCTTGTCGAGCACGCAGTCTTTTAGATTTTGCCTTTGACCAGCAAGCCCTCAGTGCCACTTCTGTGTTCGTTCCCCTCCAATTTTTTTCTATCATTCTTTTGGAAAAACAGTGCAGAATCACGAAAGTACTCATAAGAACTGGACAAAGAATAAAGCAATATCACAGTCTGCCATTTAATCAGCTACCTTCTCGTCCACATCGTTCAGATTATTAATGACTTCATCAAACTCGTTTAGGTGATCCTGGATTGACATTCCTCTATCATCTTGGAGTGAAGAACTGTTGAATCAAGAAAACCTTCTTCAAGAGAAATTTCGATACGTACAACACTTCGAGTTTCGCCCAAATTGCATCTACACTCATCTCATTTATTTCTTCAACCTAAACATTATCCTCCAGATTCAGCAGTATTATACACCTAGCCTTTTTCAAAATATCAACTCGATAGACTCGCGTTCACACAAATCTCAGTGAGGTCTCACCTTTCTTCATCTCTAGAGCTCTCGGCTTCTCTCAACCAAAACGTTATCGCCCAACGTTTTCTAAAGTTGATTCCAAGGATGGTAATTTTGTAATTATCCAATTTATTAGTGGATTATTTGCTAGCTCTCCCCATAGGCGTAGGTTCTGACATTCGATTGAATCACGTAAATTTTTTGTGTCATTTTTTTTTATTATTATTTCTCGTTTTATTCCTTTGTCAATTCCTACAATTTCCGATGCAAAGTTACAACTCACTTCTGCCCGTGCCACCAATTACATCATTCCCAACATGAAACGACTCTTGATGACCCTCTCACTCTCATATTCCACGTCAAAAAAAAAAAAAAATCTGTTTTTCCAAGGCGAAGATATTGTACTACACACTTCATTTTATCGTGTGACAACTTAATAAGGGGGAAAAAGCGGCTTTAGAAAAAGTGAGTGCATTTTTGTGTACGCTAAGGAGGTCCATGTTCTGCCTTTTGTTTCGTCCATCCAAGCGCAAGTCAAAGTCTCCACCATTTTGTATAAGCGAAACATCTTGGCAAGTCTTCATGCATTGGTTTTTGTACGTCGTGCGTTGTGCAAAGTCCCATTGCTAGACGCAGAGACGAGGAAAATTACCCAATCATTTCTGAATATATTTGTAAACGTCAATTTAGTTATAAATTTTTCAATTTTACAAAATCGAGTCATAAACTTTTGCGTGAAATTTCAATATAGTCATTTCAAATAATTTGTGTGAATTTTCCAATATAGCATACATGTCATTTAGGATTCCATGTTAGTTCGTCAATGCATGCTATATTAGAATTCGTTTAGCCGTAGTATTTAAACTAAATCATGTTCATGTTAAACAAGAAAAATCCAATTGACATTGTATAATCATATTTAGATTAGAGGTGAGTCTAAATTGAATTGTTTTGCATGTTTAGATGATTAAATTAAAAACCCCAAATTTGCGATTGGTGTAGGCTTTGGAGAGTCCGCTCTAAGTATAAGCTTAGTAATCCATTAGCTTTCCCTTGATGGTTCACCTCTGGAAAGTCTGTGACAGGAAGAAATAAAGAAGAAGGAAAAAAAATGCTCCAATGCCCCGAAAATGGCTTGGAAAGTGGCATGTGAGATGCACGTGCTTGAGTCTCATATTCTTTTTGTTTTTCTCTTTTTTTTTAGAAAATCATTTTCCACGGCAAGAATCCCTTTTTGAACTGAAAAGTATTTATGCAAAGACAAACAATTTTTTCTCAACGAATGAAATAGGTTTTGGCATCTTTTCAATCTAGAAATGTGAAAGCAAAACTCACTTTTGAAAAGTCTTTTCTATTTAATTTCTTTAAAGTACATTATTGAAGCAAAAATCATTTAATATTGTTCTCGAAGGTGCATCGTGTAATTAATCCAATGCTTTTCTTGCTCAAGCCATCAATAAAAGCACGTGGGATTTTTTTTGGCACCCCCAAAAGAAAAGTAAAAATTGTCCATGAATCATGTGGCGAGTTCTTTGCTTCCATAATGAAAGAGATTGTGTCTCGTGCACTTGGATTGAAGAAAACTAAAGTGATTTTTGCTTTAAAATAGTCAAACAAATTCGCCAATGCTCTAGATCTTGCTGTGAAAGGTTGTGCATTGCGATCAGGAGAAGTCTTCCCCACAAGGAAGGACATTATCAATGGGGTGATCGCGCGTGCATATCTAATCAAGCTATCATTTGGGATGTTTTGCCTCTGGTTTAACTTCATACATAGGAGAATTTGAACATTATTTGTTGTGCTCATGAATAGAAAATATGAAAAATGCGTAGAAAGAAATACGTGCAATTGTGTAAATGAAATAGAAAGTAAATTCTCGGTTTACATTCTATTAGAATCCAATACAATATAAGTTGCACTTATCTGGTGCAAGGAATAAATCCTTAATAAATCAATCTTATACATGGATCATCTGGAAATAATAATATCAGCGTGCGAACTTTCAAATGCACTCCAAAGTAGGTCATCCTTTCTAGGATTGTCACAAGTTGTGATCTATAAGAACTTCAAAATAGGGATTAAAACACGTTTGAATTGAGAACGCATTGTTGGGTCGGGTGTCCAAGGAAAATAGGCCCGGACAACCTGACACTGTGCTGGAAACTGCCTTTAGGCTTTTGAGATCTGTTTGAGGGGCCAGCCAGTCTTGACCGGCTGCTCGACCATGGGCGCCACCCTGGCCACTTAGGCTACGCATGACAACGTTTCTTGGCTAGGGAAGATATATATATTTTTTTTTCAGAAATAGTTCTTTTCTATTTCTATTCCGGGGAACAATTTCTGAGTAAAATAAGGTGTTTGGTAACTACATAAAATTTCTACTCCAGAAATAGAAGAATAGAAATGCGTTTGATACGAAACAGTTTCTTTTTTGTATTTATTCGTTTTTTATTCTTGTTCACGGTTGGTGGCTGACGCTCTTGCGGCGGCGGTGGCGGGCGGCAACGGGCGACGGTGGTGAGCGGTCGGCGATGGACAGCGGCGGCCGGCGGTCAGCAGCGGCGACGGTCGGCGACGGCTGGCCGTGGCGGCGGCAATGGCGGTCGGCAGTGGCTCCGAGCGGTTAGAGGTGGCCACGGCAAAAGAGAAGAAAAAAAAATAAAAAATAAAATTGGCTTATTTCTACAAATTGTTCCCGGGAACAAGAAGTTACTTTTTTTTTGTTTCTCGTTTCTATTCCAAAACTGTTCTCGGGAATAAAAAAATTAGAGAAATTGTTCCCGAGAACAAAATTTTTACCAAACAGATTTTTGTTCTTTTTTTGTTCGGGGGAGTGTCATGTAAGACGGTCGGCATCCACGTCAGTGATTTTTAACTAAAATTGACATAATAGACTCAATTAGAAAAATATAAAGATATTTATGACTCAATTAACAAAATTAAAAAGGTTTACAATTGAATTGATTAAAGTGTAATAAATTTATGATTTTTTTTATAATTCTTCTCAATGAAATTTAGTTCAATGTAAATTCACCGAAAGGTATTTATCAGAATTGTTCCGCTTGTAATGCGTTCAAGAGACTTACCGAGAGAGAAGTGCAAGTAACTTAAGTCGAGGAAAGGGCAGTGTTAAAGAGGATGGCCAGATTCCAAAAGTTAACTCGTTACTCTTTTTTCTTCTTTTTTTCCCTTGAATGCGTTAGAGCAGCGCACTCCATCTTTGGGATCGTCATGCATGATGGGCCTCGTGATTGAATATGTCAGACATGATGATTACCAAGTGCACAACAATAATAATAACAACAACATAATGATATGACAAGGACGACTATATACAGTAAAAAGGTTCGTGACATGATTACTCTCCTCCAACTTTGATTCGAAAGAAGCTATCCACGTGCAAAAAGATTAAAGTTAAAATGTGAATAATAATATAGTATAATGACAACAGCCACGACGACTGTGAAGTGACATCGATCGCATAAACAGTAGGAATGTTTGTGATATGATTAGCCTCCCCTATCTTTAATTGGAAAGCACTCTCCATGCAAACAAATAAAAGGTAAAATTCTCTTATTGAAACTCAGGTTCATGCTTAGCTAGTTTCCATACACACACCCCTTCGACGACTCAAAATCTCGAGTTCTGGAAAATGTAGGGCATACGTCATTATCCAAACTAAGTTAATAGGTTGAGACATCTTGAACACAACTCACATTTAAATTATATATACATATATAGATATTTCCGTGTATGTAAATTTCATTTTTTTTCCCGAGTGTGATGAAGAAAGTAAAATTTTTATCACTAATGACAAAGGCGTAACTGTGGGAGTCTTCGTCTCCTTTCATGACTAAAACCAAAATCATTTTTAAAATAAAGAATATCTAACTTACACACTTCAATGAGCATTCCGATACATATTTAATAATTTACATACTGAAGTTTGAGACTATTCATCAACCCAATTCTGAAGTCTTCTACTGCACCAATAATCTCAATCAGAAATTCCAACCTATAGATGTGGATTTACGACACCTGAATTGTATGGAAAATTTAAGCATAAATACAGCACTATCTTACCGTATCATTACTTGTGAAAGATACAGATTAAAAGGCATATCTTTAACATAAATGAGTTATAATAATTGAGGGTTTCAATTAAATCTAATTATCGATGATGGACGGTTTCCTTTTTTCTGTTCACACCTGACTTCCTGAGTTCCTAGTACCAGTAAAACTAGTATAAATGTTGCCGCATGCATCATCTTCTAAACCACAACGCCATCATTGCGATCTCTCTCTCTCTCTCTCTCTCTCTCTCTCTCTCTCGAAAATGGAGATTGTGCTACTGACTTTCTGTGCGTGGTTTGCTTCTCTAGTTCCGGGAATAATGCTGCAGGTTCAAGCCCAACCAGGTCTCTCTCTCTCTCTCTCTCTCTCTCTCTCTCTCTCTCTCTCTCTCTCTCTCTCTATATATATATATAAGCTAGCGGAGACAGCAATCAGTATACCAGAATTTGAAGTTTCTCCCGTCTTATCTCCTGGAAATAATCATGATAATAATTATGTCTTTGTTCGTGCTGATTCGGGTAAGCTATATAGCAACATTATATGTTTCGAGCAAGTTTACAGCAAGTTCACGTTGAGAGAAGACAGACTTGAAAAGAAGCAAAAATGATAGATAGACACCAAATTCATGAACCCTTGTAACGGGTTCAATGCCTTCATACGGTTGAGCTGTTCAGAGATCTAGAATATATTGTCTGACGTTCAACTACAACAAACAAAATATGTGACTCTGTCTGTGCATCAATATCTACCATAAAGGGGCCAAGCCATAACAAATTCAAGAAATAACAGATTTACGGGAAAATTTATCCAAAAAGTTCTAAACCTATCATATTTTTGTCTGTTTAGTCTTAAACCTTTCAATTTTGCTAATTCTATCATTTTTAGTTTCACATTTTGTCAATTAAGTTCATGCGGCTAATTTTGGCCAAAATTCATTAAGGTGGACGTTGGTGGTGCCACATAAAATAACCGGTGTTGTCATTGACAATCTTTAATAACATTTTAATGTTTTTTTCAAATTTTTTTTTTTTCTTTCTTCTTCCTTTTGACGGGTGATCGGGCGCGCTAGCCATGCCCACCATAAGAGAGACTTGGCTAAGCAAGGGCGAGCCCAGTGAGGGTAGTCCATGCCTAAGCAAGGGTCACGCTTGCCTAGGCTAGATCTAGCGAGGCCACCCTAACCTAGGCGTGGGTCGGCCTTACCAGATTTGTTCTCGGTGAGATTGAGCCTCGCCTAGGTAAGGGCAAGCCTTGCAAGGTTCACCCTCGCTTGAATGCATCTCACTTGTGGCAAATGAGTTCAGCCCGCCCAGCCACCGGCAAAAGAAACAAAAAAGCCCAAAAAAAATAGGAATAATATTAAAAATTTTAAAAATATTATTAAAAGTTATTCATGTTAGCACTTACCATCTTACATAGCACCACCAACATCCATGACAAAGATTTCTGGCCAAAATTAGCGGAGTGGACTCAATTGGCAAAAAGTGAAAAGGTTTATAACTAAATTGACAAAATTGCAATAAGTTTAGGACTTTTGAACAATTTTCCCATAAGTTTACATGTAGGAAAAGTGGAGAAATAATAAGTTTCACGCAAAATTGCATGTGAAAAAAAACAAATCGCTTTTGTAACGTGATTCATTTTGTCGATGGTATTTCTAATTGAGATAGCCCATCGACTTAGTCCTTTTTATATTGGGATAGTGTCTTTCAGATCATTTTTAAGAGCTCGAAAGACAGTAATTTGTTGTGTTCGGTACAGAATATCAATTTAAAAGGAATAACAACGAGAGGCACTGCACCTGCATATCATTGGTTTTGAATCATGATAAGTTTTTAAAGTAATTTCTTATGTTGATAATCAAGAATAACATGAATGGATGTCACCTGTCTCTCGTTTGCGGGGCAGCAGCAAAACCTTTTTTTTTTTTTGGTTCCCATTTTGCTCGAAATGATGATTAGAGAGGAATCATATAGCCTCAATTCTGCTGGAACCATCTATCCAAGTGCCATGGCAGGAATGTTCAAACTTCATTCATTCCTTTTTCAAGCTCACAAATCAAGAGAAAATACAGGCATTTTTCCCATGTATCATGACATTATACTCTAATGATTTATAATAATAGATGTTAACAAAATAATTAAAGTTACTTATAGTTATTGTGATGTAAATTAATTAATTCTAACTTTAGAATGATGTCTGTTAGCTTTTATAATTATTAAATCATAATTATGTTCCGGATTATAGAACTGTACTTTTAAACATAGACAAATATATACAGAGAGATTCTAGATTAAATCGATTGTAGTTCTCGTTTCATTTTATATTAACAATATTTTTCTTATAACCCAAATAATTTAATAATCTATGATTCCATGTCCACATTTCTTTCATTAGACGCAACTAATGAGATTAGGGTCCCACTTCCCATCTATTCTATCCATATCTCCGGTTCTTCCGTTCATTATATCAATCACAACACGATCCATTACTTGTGATGTGAACCTTCATTTGAAAGAAATGCTGGATTTCTCTTTTTATATCGCAGAATGAAGAGAGCCCTAAATTTTGACTACTAAAAAAATATGGTCTTTTATCCGTTTCTAAATATAAATGAGTAGTTTATGAGATTCAGAAACTATTTCTTGGAAAATGGAACATTTCACACTTCTTCTTGAAAAATTCGTAATCCTAGCAACTATTTTTGGTTTGAATTTCAAGGTTTCATAAGTATCGACTGTGGAGCACCAAATGCATACACCCACGACAAGTTCAACATATCTTTTGAGACAGACGAAGGATACATTGACTCTGGAGAGAACAGGCAGATATCTGCAAAGCTCATTGACGAGCAAAACTACTATCATCTGTATAAGAATTTAAGGAGCTTTCCTAATGGAAAGAGAAACTGCTACACCCTAAGACCGGACAAAGACAAGAGCAACACATACTTGATTAGGGCATCATTTTGGTATGGGAACTATGATGAGAATAACCAAATTCCTATATTCGACTTGTACATTGATGTTAATTATTGGGCGACGATCAAAACTTCCAAAAATGTGTTCCATGAAATTGTCTATGTGCCCCAAAGGGATTATATACAAGTGTGCCTCATAAATATTGACAAAGGAGTGCCCTTCATTTCGGCATTGGAACTTAGAACTTTGGACAGTTCTCTGTATCAAATTAAATCAGGATTTTTGGGGCTTGCTTTCAGATACGACATCACACGAAACTCTAATTTTGACTTCAGGTGAGTTCTCTTTTTAACTTTCTTTTTTGTTACAGAAATAAACAAATGTAAGCATATGTTATCTTTCTTGCATAATCTAAATATGTCGAGAACGATTTGCATTTAACTTTAAAAAGTATTAACAGATTTAAAAAATACATTATTGTGGTTACACATATTAGTTCTGAAAAATTATTTTGTACACAGAATTTTTGTGTAAAAACTAGAGATCAAAAATATTTTTGAATTTACGTACTTTAGATGCATATGGAGATCAACGAAAAGCCATTCTCGTTTGTCAAATTCTTAAGAATGCACTAGGATTGTCAAACACCTGTGTTCGAGTAATATACATACCATCTTATCGCTTGATAACTCTAAAGGTGTCAAAAATGTCTGAATCAGATCAAAATTTTCGGGTTATAATCCTGTAGCCTCTACGAGGAAGACAAAGTAGAGAGAATGAATGTATTCCATCTCCGAGGGCTGATAATCAAGCTTGATGAATACTGTGGTTGGCTGCATTGATATTCTTGCAATCAAAATCCCTTTATCTTCATCTGGTTCTCGAAGTCTCCAATTTCTTGTAAAGCAGAGAGAAAAAAAAGATGTTGCAGAGATTGGTAGAGGAAGGGAGCGGATAGAAACGGGGATGGTTAGAGAGACGGTTACAGTGAGAAGAGAGAAAAGAAACAGGGGCCAATAAACCGAGTTGTCGGCTCGGGTTGCAGTTCAGGTCGGAGAAAACATGTTTCAGATATAAACGGGTCGGGCCGGGTATCATAGAAACCCGAACAGTTGACACATCTTATATACTATTGACAAAAGGATTATTTTATATTAGGGGTGCCCTAACTTAAACTGTATACTTAGTATTAAAAGACTTCCTCTATAGAGAGAGGCTGATGACTCAGAATAACGGGTGTTTTTAAGGATCCTTGGGAGCTTATCCCAACCCTTTAATGACCATCGGATTTAAAAATGAGTAAGTCTCACCCATCGTAAAGCTTTTATGTTTTTGTGTGTTATGATTTACGAAAAACAGTTAAGAAATTACGACAAGTTACAATCAGAGGATTCGTCCCTAAATACTAGGGACTTCCCTTTTGATCAGTAGAAGTTATAGGGAGTGATAATTAAGCGAATAATCACCCGTTCGGGGGGGCAATTTAGAGACAATGGCTTCAAAATCGGATTGGTGGCAAGTGCATTTGAAAACTTCATTTGATAATTGGTATATGGAACATGCTACGCGGGACATTGCTTTGGCATCACAGGAATTTTGTGGAAATGTCCTACTCAGGTACCCGGACGATGTCTATGATCGCATCTGGCAAAGGAGGACGATCAACTCGTTCATGCTCAACCCCGGGAACGGGACGTCTGCCTCTGAATTGTCCAAAAACAACGACGCGTATAAGGTTCCAGGAGAAGTCCTCCTCACTGCTGAAACGGCGAATAACGCCCCTCTCTTTTTCCCATCAAACAACTCGATGAATAGATGGATTGGGTACTTCCATTTTGCTGAAACCCAAAGCTTGCTGAGAGGCCAGCAAAGGGAGTTCACGATTTCTACAAGCGATGGCCAATTCAAGGAGACAGTCAGGCTCGAGTACTTGAAGCCGGTGACCGTAATTTCCACTCCGGTCACAGGGTCCATGATCAACTTCTCATTCCAAGCACAGTCTGGACATCCATCACCGATCATCAACGCCTTGGAGATCTTTCTTATCCGGGAAATTCCGAATGTACCAACAGCCCTAGATGATGGTAATATTTCGTGCTTCTACATGCTCTTGTGCTAGTGCTACAATAAATAATGTGAAGTACAGCCTTGGAATAAAAATCATACAAATAGTCTTAGCTAGCTTGGCTTTGGCATTAGATTGTTAGATTGAAAGGAAAATTGAAAGTAATCATTTATTAATAAGAAGTATATATTCAAGTCAACAACCTAGAGATTAGAAGAGTACACTCGCACTACTCTAGGACACTCTTTAAAAATTCAGACCTCCTAGGACACCTTACGTGCAAACTCTAGGAAGATAATTTCTTATACTCACTTGCCTGGGTTGCTCCAATGAAAGGGGGCTTGCGAATTCACAGGAGATGGATGATGGTTGTTAGACATGATGTTATAGAACTGCGGTTTCGTGGTAAGGATTAGCTAAGTTTTTTGTAGCCATTCAAAGTGCACGGTAGAAATCTGCTGTGAAAATTTAGTTTATAGATTGTTGTGGACCTAAAAAATCTGGAGGAGATAGTGAAAGAGTTTTCTTCGAGTGAGCTTTGAATTATTAAAGTTGCCGATTGACAAGCTATTCCTTGCTCAGCATAGATTTTTTCTGTAAAATCACTTCAAATTGCACATATAAGTTTTTTTCACCAATTCCATATAAGGATACCATTCTTTATATAGGGAAAGATGAAATTCAATGCATGACTTCGATCTGCTCGAACTCCCCATCTTTCCATCATCCTTCTCTTGAAGCAAACTGATCTTGTTGCGTTCTAAACCAGTCAAAGCTCTCACCAACACCAAGGCAGATTATGATGTGAAAAAAGATAGCTGGCAAGGTGATCCATGTATACCAAGCAAATTTATGTGGGAGGATCTGAATTGTAGCCATGGAGATCCCCCAAGGGTTATTTCACTGTAAGTCTCCTTGCCCTATTTTTGGTAGGATGATGCAGCTATGGCCAGCAAAACTTTAAAAGAATTTTCTTTTCTTCTTGAAGTATTGAAGGCTTTTCCTCATTCTTCTTGAGAAATTGGAAGTTCGTTTCTCTATATGACCACATTAATCTATAGAAACTCCTTCATCAGTTGTGTCCTTCTCAATTTTACTCTTAAGTTACATTGTGTTCTCTACAGTTGAGTGCGTAAACTTTCGTGTATCAAACCAACATTACCACCTTTGTGAACACAACAATGACAAAGCTTCCTCTCATGTGATTGATCATGGGCAGGAACTTGAGCTCCAGCAATTTGAGGGGCAACATCCATCCTTCGCTATCAAATCTATCTGAATTGGAGTCCTTGTAAGTATTAGCCAAGTGAGGCCCTCATAGAGGTGATGGTGTTTTAGGATTGAGTGCACTTTAGATCTTTGTTGTATCAATCTTGCCTTCAAATATCTGCCCAGGACAAAATTGAAAAGAAGTATCACCGTGGTGATTCAAGTAGTGTTCTCAACTTTACATTTCCATGGGGGTCAACTTTTGTTGGGATGCACAAAGGGCGCAGATTTTATAATTTCTGTTTGAATGTGTTGGGACATCCTAGTTCTTGCTTTGGAACTCATTTTTACTTATTTTAAAGAAAAAGTTAATTCAGAGGGTTCAAGAGCGAGGCTTTACTGGAGGAAGTTTATGTGGAGCATCAATTTTAAAGCAGTGCGATGATATTTTTAGCCCCTTTGGCTCAAAATGTTTGTTATTTTTCTTATTCACATTCTCAAAATTTTGGATGAGATCTATTGAATTGTTAACTACCCAGACTCGCTTTGTATCAGAGATCTATCCAACAATGAACTTACAGGAGCCATATCAGAAACTTTGGCAAATTTGCCGAAGTTGAAAATTCTGTAAGTAAATGTGCTTTACTGGCGCCCCGAAGAATTGACAGAGCATGAGTCTTTATTCATGGTAATGCTTGCAGAAATCTAAGCGGAAACAAGCTAAATGGTTCAGTTCCTGAGGCTCTTAAAAGAAAGGTTAAGGACAACGGATTGGACTTGAGGTCTCTCTCTCTCCCTCTCTCTCTCTCTCTGTCCCTCTCTCTGTCCCTCTCTCTCTCCCTCCCTCCCTCCCTCCCTCCCTCCTCTCTTAGAGTATAAAAATACTTTTATATTAACATGTTTTATTGAGATTCAAAGCAAGTACAAAGCAGTTCGAGAAACGTAACTTTACCTACTTACCTTTTGTCACAGGTTTGACAACAATCCCGATCTTTGCTGGGCAAGTCCTTGCCCAAAGAAGGAGGCTAAAACTAAAAACTCCATCTTGGTCCCAGTTGTTGCATCGGTTTCAAGCGTAGTCGTAATTATTTGTTTGATCACTATTTGGTTGATCAGAAGGAAACAGATAAGAGGTAACTTATTCTTCGACTACTCGTCCACAGCATAGTTACATGTAAATATAATTGTCTCTGATTAGTCTAATGCTCCCCAAGGATTGATGACCACCAAAGTGATTGTATCTTAGCATATGGAGAGCTAGGTGCCAAAACTTCAAACCTCGCTTGGATTTTCACTTCCCATAGGTTGACTTTTTTAGGACCCAAGTGGAGTTATCTTAGGGAGATTTTCCTTTGAAGTCTACTTGGAAATCTTCGAAAGGTTGAGTCTATTACTCATTGGTAATATATTGGTTATTTATTGAAGGAATGGTGAAATTAAGATCTTTCAATTATGGCGAGATCACAAGGATCACTGAAAACTTTGGAACAGAGATTGGTGAAGGAGGATATGGGAAAGTATATCTTGGCACTCTAGAGAATGGAACCAAAGTTGCAGTGAAGATACTCTCGAAAAAATCATGGCAAGGGGACAGGGAATTCCAAGCTGAGGTACAATGTAATAAGATGCTCATTTGTAGACTTGTTTCCAAACGATTGTCAATAAAAATTGTGGTAAAGGACACTTATGACATTGCAGGAGAAACACTTAATGATCGTTCACCATGGAAACTTGGTTTCTCTACACGGATATTGTGATCACTCTGAAAACAAGGCATTAGTTTATGAATACATGGCTAATGGAAACTTGCAACAGCACTTACATGGTACTTTATCATGTCCTCTTGTATAATTTTTTTTTTCCTCTAGAATACACCAGCAATTATATGTTTCTTTCTCAAATATAGTAAGAAGATACGCTAATTTGACAGGGGACAAGCCAGTCTTAACTTGGAAACAGAGACTTCACATCATTGTAGATGTAGCAAAAGGTACTTAAAGGATATCGCCCAGTGTGGTTTGTTCCCCTCCTTTTTTGAATGATTAAATGGATCTTTTGCAAAATTGCAGGTTTGGAGTATCTCCATAATGGATGTGACCCGCCCATTATCCATAGAGACTTAAAAGCGACAAACATCCTACTGAATGAAAAAATGCAAGCGAAAATATCCGACTTTGGTCTCTCAAGAACATTCACAGCTGAGACTGATGCTCCTGTGTCAACTCGTGCTGTTGGCACTCCTGGTTACCTTGACCCTGAGTATGAGCTTACACTTAGTCTCGTTAATATACTATATAGTCTTTGTATGGATAGAAAATCTGGCTCTCCCTAAGATTGCATCGTAGACTCATGTACTTGTACACAGCGTATACAACTTTACTGAAGAAAAGTTCAGCATTGATAAATGACTCTAGAGTCCAAAAAGCAATATATTGGGACCTGGAAGATTTATCCTCAGCCATGTTCTCATATGTCCTACAGGTACCATTCAACTGCAAGCTTAAACAAGAAGAGTGATGTTTTTAGTCTTGGGATCATACTCCTTGAGCTAATCACAGGACATCCGGCAATGATGATGAAGCCAGAAGGAAATGTGCACATACTTAATTGGGCGAATTCCCTTATTGAAAGTAAAAATTTGCAGAAGATCATGGATCCAAAGTTAAAAGGAGAATTCGACAGCAAATCGGCTTGGAAAGCGATACGGGTTGCAGAGTCTTGTACAAAACCAAGTGGAGATCAAAGGCCTGACTTAGATCATGTATTGGCAGAATTGAAGGATGGTTTGAAAACAGCACTACCCGAAAAAAGTCCAGAAGATGGGAAACAAAATGAGAAAATCAAGTAGTTCTTTCGAAAGGACCTCCTCAAAGAGTTCATTCAGCCAATACTTCCCTTGGAAGGGTGTTGGGTATTTAGTGCGTGTGAAAATCTGTTGCTAAGTTTCTACAGCCGTCAAAATTGAACTCAAGTGTGGTTCATATTTCGAACATATAATTATGTGTCAATTTGGATATTCAGAAGTTGTTCTTGTCTCTAATTATTCTATTATGTCTATGAATAGGTCCTTTCTTGATAGAAACATGAGTATTTGCAGCTTTTGTCATTCATGGGAGAAACTATGTACTTGAGGAGACTCATCTATGTTGGATTTGGATTTGGTCACTCTAGACTAGAGTCGCGCTTGTTGTTATTGCTTTATGGCTGATATATTCTCATGGATCATTTCATGAGATGAGAGGTGAAACAACTCAAAAAGGACTTTCTCCCTCTCCCCACCCTATATACACTCTTATTTAGAAGGCCATCGAGGTGTCTCAACCTCTTGAACCCTTCCGCAAGTGTCAGGCTAATGGCTCGCTAAGTTTAGACTTAGTCCAGGCTCTCTCAAGCTCATTAATTCGCAACTTATAGTCCTAAATATTTGTGATAGGTCAATTAGAAATTCAAGTAAAATATTAGAATAAATATTGTACTTCTACGCAATTGATTACTCTTGTTAATCAACTGATGCCATTTCAGTATCAAACCTCTCCTGGAATTCTAATCCATGCATCATAATGGCATAATTGAGATAAAGGAAATTTGCAAACAGCAATCCATTTGCTTTCGTGTACTTAAGTACAATTTCTCTTCTTTTTTTGGCTTTACTTATGAGGATTTTCACACATCTTAAGAAAAAACCACTCAAAGATTAATTTTAAGCTTTTTCTGATTTTTTTTTTGGGAAAAAAATTGGGAATTTTCTGATTCTTTTATTTTTATAAATACGTACGGTTCGGGAGCCGAGCCCCAGCACAGGGGCTTAGGTCAACACTTATATAATAGCCAGTTTTTTTAAAATAATAATACAATATAAACTGACTCGGGTCGATTAAACCTGCGCGCCGGCCTGATTCAGCCCGACCCGGGTTCGCGCCTCCGAATGGCCAGAGAAGAGGGCCACCTTTCGTCTTCTCTCATTTTTTATTTTTATTTTTTATTTTTTATTTTTTTTATCTCTCTCCCTCCCTCCCTTCCTCTCTCTCTCTCTCTCTATGCACGAACCAAGCTACAGCAGCCCGGTCCGGCGAGCCCGAAACAGGGCGTGGGCACAAAAACTAGGGCGGTCGGCCGAGAGTCCCTACCCGGCTCGCGGCGTCGGACGGCGGACGAGCTCGAAGACCGGGCTATGTCCGGCCACCTCGTGCGCCTCCGACCCGAGATCCTTGGGAAACCGACCCCGAGTCGTGGCAATCAAAGAACAATGGGAGACGAAGCACCACCCACCGTCGGTTGGTTCGGAAAGGGGGAGGGCGAACGCCGGTCAGCCCCTGGCCGTACTCGTCGCCGGATGACGCTCAATTTCTCCTCGGCTTTCTCTCGCCGCTCACCCCTTCGATCTCTTTCGGCCGCAATGTGCAGCCAACGAAAAAGGGCATCTCTGTTGCCCCAATAATTGCATCAGTTGCAGCCGTTCTAGTCTTGATTTCATTGGGAGCTCTTGAAGTATTGTGGATAATCAAAATAAGACAAATCCAAGGTGACTTTCTTGCGTATTGCATGTGCAAGAAAAATCAAAAGTTCTTACATGGGATTTTGTCAGTCCAGGTCATGTTTTGAAACCCAGACTGGTTTTGCAGATCATCAACAGAACGGACGCTTTTGTCTCATGACCAAATAGCTCAAAAATGTTTACAAGTTAGTAAGATACCATATAGTTTTCGAGAACATATAAATAAATAAATAAAAAATCTCATGAAGTGGTCCAAAAAATTGAATTTTGCAAATCCTTAGAGTTTGAATTTATTTCCACACTAATACCAGAACCTCCGAAACTCACTTTCCAGCAATTTTTATTGTAATCACGGAATAATTTAGTGTTTGGATCAGTGGAGACATTTTTACACATGTAAGACTTAATTTAATTTCGAAAATTTTCTGCTTTACAAACCCGAGTGACTGGAATCAACCTGAAATCTGTTTTCTCTCTGTGGGGTCCGGTCTTCTGCGAATTTTCTGGAGATTTTTTGAATCATTGCAATTTTCGGTAATTTCTCGAATATTACGAATTTCTGGTAAACAATAAAAAGAAGGATACTTGAAATTTTGTTGCTCTCAGTGGATGAAAAACGACGTGCTTATGTCATTTTACGAATTATAATATTGGGGCAAATTTCAGAATTTTAAAGTATTTTAAAACAAATATAGTAGTGAGATCAAAATTACAAATCCTCCGTCACAAAACAATCCCGGCCGTTTATCTCTTCCTTGGAAATGTCTCAGCCCTTGCCCCCCGCCCGAGTTTTATTTCCAACATCATTTAATAGGGGAAATAAGCACAAAAAAAACAAGGCAAAACCATTCATTTCGCGGAAAATATCGTGTTTCCGGAAAATGTTTTTCTAAAAGTCATTTTTCAAGAAAATAACTCTATTTTCCGGTGTTCGGTCGAAACCTAAACTTTGAGTGGAAAATATTTTCCACCGTTCGTTAGCTAATTTAATTGTTTGAGAAAAATTATTAAAATTTGAATTTAATATTTTTAATTGACCAAAAAATTAGTTTTATTTTTTATATTTTTAAAAAAAATACAATTTTAATTATTTGTATTTTTAAAAAATCGAAATTTTATTTTTTTCTTTCTTTTTTCCTTTTTCTTTTCCTTCCTCCTTCTTTCTTCCTCCTCCTTCCTTTGCCGCCGCCTCCCTGACGATGGCCGGTTGCTCGGCGGCCGACCAAGACCCGGTCGCTAGATCCGGCGAGCTCAAGGCTTGGCCGATCTCGCCCGAGCTCGCCAGAGTTTCGCTGGGCTTTGGCGAGCCGCAAGCTCGCCGAATCTGGCGACGGAGCTCAGGCTCGCTTGGATCGGGAGCCTGAGCTTCGCCGCCAGATTCGGCGAGCTCGCAGCTCGCTGCAAACCTCTAGCGAGCTCGGGCGAGGCTCGAGCCCCACCCAGCTCGCCAGATCTAGTGAGCCGTGAGCTCCACCCCAGGCCGGTGAGAGCTCCGCCTCACCCAATTTGGTGAGGCCCGAGCTCGGCTTCGCTAGATCGAGCCAGGTGGAGCCTCGCCGGCCTAGGGCGAGGCTTGAGTTGGCTTATGGCTAGTCGCCGGCCACGGCCGGTCACTGGATGCCGCCGTGGCCGGTCGTCGGCCGCCACCAAAGAAGAAGATGAAAAGAAAAGAAAAGAAAAGAAATTAAAAAATCGATTTAAAAAAAAAAGAAAAAGAAAAATAAAGCATAAAAATAAAATGAAAATCTATTAGTAAAAAGAAGCAAGATGGAAGAAGTTATGGAAAACGTTTTCCACTTCTCAAAAGTGGAAAACGTTTTCCTCACTTTTAAAGGTTGTTTTTCTCCAATGACGGAAAACATTTTCCTTGACTAATTCATTTTCCGTGAAACGAACATCTGAAAATCTGAAAAACGTTTTCCTGGAAGTCATTTTTCGTGAAACGAACGGACCATAATAAACATCACGTGAGCGAAGTCCTCGAAGTACACGACTTCCTAACCGGTTTCACACTAAAAAACCCATAAATGGGTTCGCAACTATAAATAGCATCAAAGCGTGATTCTCCAATACCTCATAAATCAAATTCAAAATTCATATCATAAATCAAAATATATTTCACAAACCAAAACATATAACCCTTCTGCAACATAGCTCATGAGCTAGAATACCTATCGTAAATCACTCATCAAATAATTTCAGAATTTATAGAATAAACTAAATTCACAAAGCAGTACAGCAGTAAATATAACATTTTACAATCCTTTTCTCAATATCTTAAATAAAACTTTCTCAATCCATTCACAAATAACTTAAAAAATAGTAAATGCTCAATCTAGATTTCATGCAATAAAAATTATCATTTCATAACTCATATAATATTTAATTTCTTTCGCTTTCAAAACATGAATTTACAAATTTAAAAAAGAGACAAGCACCACTTGCTTGAGAAAAGTCTTATACTAAATAACAAAGATTACTCGACCCCATAAATTCGCAATGCTATCAAATAAGCAAAAAATGATATCAAAATCAAATAGAACGCTATCTCAACTCGACTAAATTTTGCTTATTCACCGACTATTATGTGCTCATAAAATACCCATTCTGATCAAACCATAATTTGGAATCCATTTTCAATAAACCCCACGATTACATAACTCCCTTAATTATTACTTTTATATAATTTTCACGGCTTAATAACTTTTAAAAAGCAGAGTCACTGACAGCTTAACAACTCCTTACCGGGTCCTACGAAACCGAGTTAATCCGTCTTCAAGGGTGCACTCCTTCCCCTTTCCTTGTACCTTTCTTCTTTCCCCCTTTTTTTCCTTTTAATTTTCTCTTTCTTCTCTTTCTATCCGCGTTTCTTCTTTACCATGTGAAATTTCCGTTGGTTCATCCACTTTTTGACCATGTGAAATTTCCTTTTTCTTTACCCAAAAACTTTTCCCCTTTTTTTTTGGGCGCCTCTTCTTTTGACCCAGTTCAAAAGCCAATATCATCCACTTTTTGACCATGTGAAATTTCCTTTTTCTTTACCCAAAAGACCAAAAACTTCTCCCCCCCCCTTTCTTGGGCGCCTCTCCTTTTGACCCAGTCCAAAAGCCAATATCACATTGGATGCCGTACAGTGCACACGTATTGTGTGTTTGTCTTTCTTTTTGTTTTTGGCCAGAAATTACGTGACGATGCTGGGGGAACAAAAAAAGTAATCTGGCATGCTTTTTCTTCGACAGTACCGATGTTTTCAATCAAACATAGAGTGGGACACAAATATCCCCCCCGAGAACTTCGAGTTTTCACAGCCGGCCTCGAGAGAAATTACATTGTGAATGGGGAAACGTGCCATCCTTATTGAAAGGGGCATTCCCGTGCGGGCACAGGCACGCCACTTGATCGTGACTTTATTTGACGATCATAAGTATCTTTCCCGCAACAAGCGGAAATTGACGACTCGCAAACCTTGTATTTTCTCGAGATCATCACATCCTTTTCCTCTGAGAAAAGGGAATAGATCCTGTGCATAGACCTCTATGTGAAATTCTAATATAAGTGTTTCCAGATAATTTGCACAGATTTTCCAATATAGCATACATGTCATTCGGTATTTCATGTTAGTTCATCAATACATGCGGAATTAGAATTCACGTCGTCATAGCATTTAAGTTTAAATATGTTCACGTTAAACAAGAAAATGCAAAGAGTAAATTGGCATCACTTTATCATATCTAGAAATCATGTCGAAGTCATACATACATCAAATGGTTGGTTGGTCCTCAATTAATATTTTGCAAAACGTTCATTGGAAGCTTTGCTTAGCACATACAAGGTTTTTCCATCTCCTCAAGTAATTTAATTGTTACTTAAATTATTAAGTGTTTCATTCTTGTTTGCGGGCTCACGTGATTATATCTCACATGTTAATGGTTAGGCTTAAAATTGACTCAAATTGCTTACAAAATATTCTCGAATAAAGATAAAAGGTATCAAAATGGTGTTATATTTACTTAGAGTAACCAAGTCCTTGTATGCATATTTGGTCCACAAATTGATTGAGTTTCTAAGGACACGTTTGGTAACGATTCTGTTCCTGGGAACAAATTCTGATCAGAAATGATATATTTTTTTTATTCTGTTTCCAGGAACAATTTCTAAGCATTTTAAGCCATTTGATAACTGTCCAAAATTTTTTATTCTGAAATAGAATTGTGTTTGGTACCGGACTTATTAATTCTGTTCCAAATCAATTTCTTTTAATCTTTAAATAATTTTTTTTCTTTTTTTTCCTTTGTCTCCTATCTTCTTCTTCTTCTAGCCGGCGACCTCATCGGAGTGTTGTCGACCCTCGTCGGCCGAGCCTCGCCGGTGGCCAGGCGAGCCTCACTGGGGTTGGGCGAGGCCTGCCTAGCCATCAACGGGGCTGGGCGTCGTGAGGCTTGCCTAGCCTCGTCGATGGCAAGGCAGGCCTCGCCGGGGCCAGGCGAGCTCATTGGACCAGTTGCCGGCGACCGACGGCGTATGACGGCGGCGTACAGCGGCGGCGACGGTGGACAGCAGTCACGAGATGGAGGTCGATGAAGAAGAAGAAGAAGAAGAAAAAAAAAGGGAAGAAGAAGAATTTGTTTTTATTCTTAAATTTGTTCCCGGAATAAGAATCAACTTCTTTTTTTTTTATTCTTGATTTTGTTCCAAATCTACTTCCTGGAATAAAAAAAAATAGAAATTTGTTCCTAGGAACAAAAATTTTACCAAACTCGATTCTGTTTCAAAACTACTCCCAAGAACAAAAAAATCATAATCAGGTACTGTTTAAATAGTTGCCAAACAGCCCCTAATTTACCCATAATAAATTAATGACTACTCCAAATTGAATTGATTTGCATGGTTAGATGATTAAAATTAAAAAAAAAAAAAAAACCAAGTTGCAATTGATATGGGCTTGGGAAAGTCCGCACTAAGCGTAAACTTAGTAATACGTTAACTTTTCCTAACAATCACCTCTAAGAAAGTGGCAACAAGAGAAAATAAAGAGAAAAAAAATGCTCCAATGCCTCGACCATGGCTTGGAAAGTAGCATGTGAGATGCATGTGGCTTTGGCTAGCTAGTGCCTTTATTTGACATTCAGTTAGTCATTTCAAACCTGAGATAATATTCATTATAAGCTCTCTTTTGAGAAAACAATCACGCTTTAAGCTTTTTATTCAAAACATTTTTTAATTTGGATGACTCCACCCTCATTTTCTTTTTTTCTTTTTCTTTAAAAGAAAAATTCTCCACGACAAAAATCTCTTTTTGAATGGAAAAAGCATTCATACTACAACAATCAACATTCTTTTTCTCAAGCAATGAAATGGGTTTTGGCATCATTTCAATCTATAAATGCAAAAGTAAAACTCAATTTTCCTGATGCAAAAGTCTTCGCTTTTTAATATCTTTAATGTGCATTATTGAAGCAAAAGTCTTTTTTTTTTTTAATTGTTCTTGACGATGCATCGTGTAATTAGTACAATGCTTTTTTTTTTCTTTCTCAAGCTATAAATAAGAGCACTATGGAATTGTTTTTGGGCCCCCAAAAGAAAAAATAGAATCATACGTGAATCATGTGGAAAGTTATTTGCTTCCATAATGAAAGAGATTGAGTCCCATGCACATGAATTCGAGAAAACACAAAAAGTGATTTTTGCTTTAAAGTAGTCAAATCAATTCGCTATTGCTCTAATCATACTGTGAAAAGTTGTGCATTGTGATCGTGAATCATGAGTAGTCTTCCCCCCATGGAAAGACATTATCAATGGGGTTTATATCGCGTGTGCATATCTAATAGAGTAATTATCTAAGATGTTCTTTTTCCCGATGATTGAACTTCATCCATAGGAGAATTTGACCATTATTGGTTATGCTGATGAAAAGGGAATATGGAAAATGCGTAGAAAGAAATATTTGTAATTGTGCGTAAATGAAACAGAATTTAATCTCTTCTTTCTACATTTTGTTAGAATCCTCTCCAATATAAGTTGCCCATACTTGGTGCTAGGAATGGATACTGAATGAATCACTCTTATTAGGGATCATTTATAATGTGAGCGTACGAGCTTTAAAGTGCACTACAAAATACATCATTCCCTAAATTTCAAAATAAGTACCCGTCTCACCTAATTAATTAGATTTGGTCTCGCTCAAAGACTTGAGTAAATTACATCTTGGGTGAATAAATATGAATCAATAGGTGATTTGATTTGATTATGATAACATAGGAATATTGCATATAGAAAGTTTGTGGAATCAACAATAACTGTTTTAAAATTTTCAACTGTTGTCGTAGGACATCGTTTGATATTTAAACGTTGTAACAGGAGCCACAATATACATGAAGCTAGTGGAACAACAAGAGGTGGCCCAAAGTCTAAATCTGTCATTTATACTGAAGAGTCAACCTTGATGTATTATTGTATGTCCAATGTGGATTTTTCCTATTCCCACCACCTCAGAGCTTTTATTAATATGGGTTGCCTGTAATATCTTCACTTATGTACATTGGCAAGAGACCTTTCTCTTTCTTCTGGACACCGAAAATGGGAAGATCAATGCTGCTCCTCCTCTGGTGTGCTTCCATCGCTTCTTTATTGGCTCCAAGATTGATGCTGCTGGCTCTAGCCCAACAAAATCCAGGTCTGTCTGTCTCTGTCTGTCTGTCTGTCTCTCTCTCTCTCTCTCTCTCTCTCTCTCTCTCTCTCTCTCTCTCATTGAGGCTAATTAGTTACCTGTAGAACATCCCGGCATCTGCAAACATGAAATTTTATGTGGAGATAGCCATCAGATAAAAACAAAAGAGAGAGAAGCAAAATGATAACATGAAAAAGTTATAATTTGCAAGGTTTGATCTGTCGATCGCATTGATACGTGAACTAGCCCATGTCGCAGCTTAACTTCTTTTGTTTTCTTCTTCGAAAGTTGATCGCAAGGTCACGCAATGGTGAATAGTAGGTTTGTTTACCCAATGACAGAACGTGCAATAGATAAAAGAAAGAGAAGAAGCGGCGGAAAGGATAAAATTAAAATGATGATCATAGGCATGGATATGAAAAATGTTCATGTGTCGTTCGTTCACAATGTATATATTATATTTATGTCAAGATCAATCACACCTAATTTATTATAGCGGTTGAGGTTCGATAAGAGATGACCACTTCGAATTCTTGAACTAGCTATATGGGAAAGTTTGAGAATATATCGACTATTTGGTTCTAATTTATCTCAATTTTAAGGTTTCATAAGCATCGATTGTGGGGCACCTAATCCATATCTTGATGGCGATATCAAGATATATTATGAGACAGACAACGGATTTACAGATTCTGGAGAAAACAAGCAGATTGCCACAGAACACATCTACAAAAATTATTTTCAATTTGCCAAAAATTTAAGGAGCTTTCCGCATGGAATGAGGAACTGCTACACGCAAAAGCCTGATCGAGGCAAGAACAGCCTTTACTTGATCAAGGCCACCTTTTGGTATGGCAACTATGATGGAAAAAACGAAGTACCCATGTTCGACCTATATATCGACGTTAATTTTTGGACCACCATCAGCGACACTGATAATAGGGCCTACGAGATTATGTATGTCTCCCAAGCAGATTATATACAGGTGTGTGTTGTGAACAGGGGAAGTGGAATACCTTTCATTTCAGCTCTGGAATTAAGAGTTTTGAACAATAGCATCTATGAAACTGGATCTGGGTTCTTGAGGAAAATTTGGCGGTGCGACATGGGAACAAGCTCTAAATCATCTACAAGGTGAGTCGTTTTGGAGAACACAAGTTAGCTTTCACGAGAGCAATTCCTTTCAGATAGGACACTTGTTCAAAATATACTAAACCTATTTTATAGCAGCCAATTCGATTTTAAAGTTTTCAATTTGACTAATTTAGTTTTAAACATTTTCACAATTTGCCAATGTAATCTTTTAGGCCAATTTTGACTAGAAATTACTAATATGAACACCAACCGTTCTATATGACATAACGGTGCTAATGTGGATGACTTTTTCTAACATGTGTATTATAATTTTGAATTTTTCTTCTTTTTTTCCTTTCCTTTTTGTCATTTTTCCTTTTTGTTTCTTACTATTTCACTCTACCCTATGCTTTTTTTTTCTTTGCTTGGTTTATTGCTACGCACTATGTACTAATTAAGATGATTAAGAATTCACTAGTAATTTAATTTTTGGTGCATGACAATTTTATGACTAAAACACATAATTTTCTATGAGAATCTCTTAAGAATATACTCATTCAAGATTGAAAATGTTTTGCATCTAATAATTTAGTTAATTCGTACATGAGTTTCAGATATAGGGTGTGATAATTTCTTATGTAACATTTTATCAAACCAAACAACTCTCTTTGTTGACAATCACTATTTTCATTATAGGTAACATGTCATTCAAATAACCATCGTTTATATCTTCCAACACTTGTTGAACATGCTAAATACGAATTAATAACTCAATTTTCAGAATATTTATTACAGCAAACACGAGTGGATTGAACCAGGAGTTGTAATTAAAGATCCACCTAATATGAGGTACTAATTCAATTTTAAAATATTGATTATAAAAAACACGAGTGAATTCGAGGAAAAGTTACTAAATAAAGAAATCCACTTAATATTTCAATACGCAGTGTAATTAATGATTCTAGACAAGCGCCCGCCACCTTGAATCATGCACATGATGTCCCATTTTTTTCAGGTAAAAGAATCTAACTGATCGTAGGAGCACAATAATCAAAGATTTAGACACTTTGAAATTTTGCAAGTATATTGATTTCTCGATGGCTGAGCGTATCACTTGTTTGTGAAAATGCCTCAACCAGATACCCAGTGGATGCTTATGATCGCATCTGGTGGGGCTACGATGATTCTTACTGGACTTTGCCCAGCACCGGAGCATCTGCCACGTCCCAGTCCAACAACAACAATGCATACAAGGTTCCAGAAAAAGTCCTTATGACCGCTGCAACCGTGCGGTCAACCGTGAGTAATTCCTCCTTGAGTTACAGTTGGACAACGTGGAGGCCATACGTTCCTCCAGGTAACTGGATCTTGTACTTCCATTTTGCCGAAACCCAAATTTTGCGGAGTGGCCAACAAAGGGAGTTCACGGTTTCCATCAATGGTAATCAATTCACGAAGAGTGTGACGCTCGAGTACTTAAAGCCAGTGACTGTAGTCTCCACTCCTGTTACTGGTTCCCAGATCAACATCTTGATCAGTCCCACATCAAATGAATCTACATATCCGCCAATCCTGAATGCCATCGAGGTCTATAACATTGTTGGACTCCCCAATGTACAAACAGCCGAAGATGATGGTATTTCCCCTAGTTCCACGTGTTTTTCTAGTGCCAATTCGAATGTTGTGCTACCAGAAGTCTTCTAAAGTGGACATGAACAATAAACTGGTTAAAAAGCGACTCATTACACATCTGATCATATAGGTTGAATTCAGTAAAAAGTACTGCCACATAAACTGGTCAACCTCCACTCCGTGTGTTCTCATATTCTTAAGGGGTCGACACAAATGCTAGACGGTTTTAGCGATTAACTGTTGCATTGATTTCTGTTCATCTAACTCAATTTTAGGAAATGCTTCTTGCATAATCTAACTTGAATAGTTTCGTTTTGCATGGCTAATGAAAGTAAAACGTGATTAAAAAAATAAGGATTTGTTGATCAAATTGATGACTCTATTGAATAAAGAGTACTCTTTCAGTAACCTAGGAGATCTTAATGCTTACTCTTCCTTAGAAACCTCATTTGCTCTTACAAGGCACTAATTTAGATTCACTTGCCTTGGTTGCTCCATCAGAACAGAATTGATGTTGGATTGGTTAAGTAATTATTGGTGGTGAGGTTTGGTAGGTAAAGATTGTGGCGACGGAAAGGTTGTAAGCTAAGTTTACAAAAATGTAAGGTGAAATTGAGCTTCAAGAAGCTTAATTTGAAAAATCTAAGAAGCATAAGATAAGAGTTTTCTTAATTTATCTCTAGAAGATGCAATTTTAATGGTTAATAGGCTACTCTTAAACTAGGTTTATCCTGAAAGTAAAAGGCTACATTTTGCTTGGCATACTTCATTGCAGGAAATCACTTAAAATTCAACATATAGCATTTTTTCAATTTTCACAACGTTACAATTCTTTAAAAAGAAATGATATTGTTGTGGTATACACTACAATGAAAGCTATCAATGATACCAAGGCAACGTATGGAGTGAATAAAGAGAGTTGGCAAGGTGATCCGTGCGTCCCTAGCAACTATACATGGGATGGTTTGAATTGTAGTTATGGAAAACTTCCAAGGATTATCTCACTGTGAGTGCCTTTGAACTATTTCTTGAAGTATCATCCAGCAGTGAAATTCTAAAAGAACTCTCTCTCTCTCTCTCTCTCTCTCTCTCGCACAATTTCTTGTAGGATGATGCTGGTGCAGTCGGTGAAACTTTAAAAGAATTCTCTTTTCTTCTTGAAGGCTCCTTTCGTTTTGCGGAAAATAATTTTTAAGAAAACATTTTTCAGATTTTTCGGCGTTCATTTCACCGAAAATGTTTTCCACTTTTGAAAAGTGAAAAACATTTTCCTCACTTGATCTCTCTTATCTCACACCTCTACAAATCATCACTTCCTCCTCCCCCTTCTTCTTCTTCTTTTCTTTTTTTATTCAAATTAATTTTCTTTTTCTTTTTCTTTTTCTTTTTTAATTCAAATTATTTTTTGATTTTCCTTTCTTTTCTATTTCTTTTTTCTTTTATTTTTTTATTTTTCTTTTCTTTGTTTCCCAGCTTTTTCTTTCTTGGCCAGTCCCCGACCACGGCAACGACTTGCGACTGGCCATAGGCGAGCCTTGAGCTCGCCGGCAAGATCGAGGCTCGCCTATCTCTGGCAAGCTTAGGCTTGCCGCTCGTCAGCCACAAGCTCGCGCTTGCCGATTTGGTGAGCCTCGGCCTCGTTAGACTCGGGCGTCGCCAGATCGACGAGCCTTGTGCTCATCAATGAGCTCAAGGCTCACCTTTGGCTAGTCGCTGGCCATCGTCGTGGTCGGCAATCGGCCAAGAAAGAAGAAGATGGAAAACAAAGAAAATAAAAATGAAAAAATAATTGAATAATCGATTTTAAAAAATAAAATAATTAAATGAAAAAGAGTATATGGAGGAAAATATTTTCCTTACCGAACAGCAAAAAATATTTTCCACTTCATTTTTAAGTTTCATCAGAATATTGGAAAATAACTACATTTCCCTAGAAAATGACTTCCTGGAAAATATTTTCCAAAAACGCCACATTTTCCGTGAAACGAACGGAATCGAAGAATTGAAGGCTTTTCCTCATTCTTCTTGAAAAATTGGAAGTTCGTTCCTCTATATGACTACATTAATCTATAAAAACTTTTTCATCAATTTTGTGCTTCTCAATTTTACTATTAGGTAACATTGTGTTCTCTACAGTTGAGTGCACAAACATTTATGTATCGAACCAACATTACTGCCTTTGTGAACACAACAATGACACGGCTTCCTCTCATGTGATTGATTATGGGCAGGAACCTGAGCTCTAGCAATTTGAGGGGCAACATCCATTCTTCACTATCAAATCTATCGGAATTGAAGACCTTGTAAGTATTAGCCCAATGAGGCCCTTATTGAGGTGATGGTGTTTTAGGATTGAGTGACTTTAGACCTTCGTTGTATCAATCTTGCGTTTAAATGTCTGCCTAGGACAAAATTGAAAAAAAAGGGTATCACAATGGTGATTTAAGTAGTGTTTTCAACTTTAAATTTCCATGGTGGTCAACTTTTGTTGGGAGGATTTAGGTAGTGTCTTAATGGCGCAGATTTTATAATTTCTGTTTGAATGTGTTGGGTCATCCTAGTTTTTGCTAGAGAGCTCATTTTTACTTATTCTGAAGAAAAAGTTACTTCGAAGGCTTCAAGAGAGAGCCTTTGCTGGAGGAAGTTTATGTGGAGCATCGATTTTAAAGCAATGCAACAATATTTTTGGCCTCTTTGGCTCAAAACGTTTGTTGTTTTTCATGTTCATAATTTCAAAATTTCGGATGAGATCTATTGAATTGTTAACTACCTATACTTGCTTTTGTTTCAGAGATCTGTCCAACAATGAACTTATAGGAGCCATACCGGAAACATTGGCAAATTTGCCGAAGTTGAGAATTCTGTAAGTAAATGTGCCTTAGTGGCGCCTTGGAGAATTGACAGAGCATGAGTCTATACATGGTTATGCTTTGCAGAAATCTAAGTGGAAACAAGCTCAATGGTTCAGTTCCTGAGGCTCTTAAAAGGAGGGTTACGGACAAGAAATTGGACTTGAGGTCTCTCTCTCTCTCTGTCTCGCTCTCTCTCTCTCTCGGAGCATTTTAACATGTTTTATTGTGATTCAAAGCAAGTAAGAAGGCCGCTTGTGATCAACATGTGGGCAAAGCAGTTCGAGAAATGTAACCTTACCTACTTACCTTTTGTCGCAGTTTTAACGACAATCCTGATCTTCGCTGGGCAAGTCCTTACCCAAAGAATAAAAGCTCCATCTTGGTCCCAGTTGTTGCATCGGTTTCAAGCGTAGTCGTAGTTATCTGTTTGGTCACAATTTGGTTAATCAAAAGGAAACAGATAAGAGGTAACTTATTTTTCGACTTCTCGTCCACAGCATGGTTACATGAAAATACAATTGTCTCTTATTAGTCTAATGCTCCCCAAGGATTGATGACCATCAAAGTGATTGTATCTTAGCATATGGAGAGCTAGGTGCCAAAATTTCAATCCTTGCCTGGATTTTCACTTCTCATAGGTTGACTTTTTCGTACCAATTGGAGTTATCTTAGGGAGATTTTCCTTTGAAGTCTACTTGGAAATCTTCGAAAAATTGAGTCTATTACTCATTGGTAATATATTGGTTATTTATTGAAGGAATGGTGAGATTAAGATCTTTCAATTATGGGGAGATCACAAGAATAACTCATTACATATTTCTTCAAAAAGGCTCTGTTTGCAATGAAGACATATGTTATCAAAGTGAAGATCATGACCCGATAACCTTTTTCTCCAGATGTTGCTGCTATTACTACTACCGCCACTTTTGGAGGATATACCGGGACATTAAAGTTGTCAAAAAATCGACATTTTTCATCCACTGAGGTTGCAAGAATTACTGATAACTTTATAAGGGTAATTGGAGAGGGAGGATTTGGGAAAGTCTACTTTGGCAGACTTGATAATGGCACTCAAGTCGCAGTAAAAATGTTATCTCGATCATCAAAGCAAGGCTACAAGGAGTTTCACACAGAGGTTCGAAACATTACTCCAACTAGAATCGATGTGTCATGTTTTCAATTTTTTGGGAGTTCTACTCATAACAAGCTTTGATACCTTGACGTGCAGGCCCAACTCCTGATGGTCGTTCACCATAGAAATCTGGTTTCACTTATCGGATATTGCGAAGAATTTGAAAACATGGCGCTGATTTACGAATTCATGTCCAACGGAAATGTGCGGCAACATTTGTCAGGTTTGTCTGATATTCCCTTTTCTAATAGCACGGCATATGTCGAGCTAATTTTATCTCAATACCATTATTTGATAGTTCAGACTTTTGGATTAATTGGTCAATTTAGATATTCAGAATAGCACCATGGAAATGAAATTGACTTTCTCAGCAAACGAATGCTAGCTAACAAGCTTTACATCTTTCATGAATACTCCTTAATTCTCTACTTTCAAGCAGCACACAACCCAAATGTTTTGAGTTGGAGCCAGAGACTACAAATCGCAATCGATGCAGCTCAAGGTACATAAAGTAGATCGATGACATCTTTGTTCACATTTCCACAAGTTAAGCTACCCGATACATTTCGTCAAGTTTTTCCTGCTGGTGTGTAGGGTTGGAGTACCTACATAATGGTTGCAAATCTCTTATTATCCATAGAGATCTAAAGACGCCTAATATTTTACTAAACGAGAACATGCAAGCAAAGATTTGTGATTTTGGATTATCGAGAGCATTTGTAAGAGAGCAGGATTCTTATATTTCAACTTGTCCAGCAGGGACGCCTGGTTATCTCGATCCGGAGTAAGTGACTCAAAATTTCTGAATACAAAGACTTTTCCATTCCACCTATGATGTAGAATAATTGTACTAATTTTGACCAGCATGAGAGGCCCATACATCTATTCATACATGTTTATGTTGGATAGACGTACGTAAGTTCATTTTTGTGAAGGCAGCTTGGGCAATTGTTATACTAATCAAAGCGGCAATTCCTTTTGAATCCTCAGGTTTCATATACTTGGACACTCGAGCCAGAAGAGCGACATATACAGCTTCGGCATAGTTTTATTTGAGTTAATCACGGGCCACCCCGCCATTATAAGAAGTCCGGAGGGCAGCATGCACATACTTCACTGGGTAACTCCATTCGTAGAAAGAGGAGACATCCAAAGCATCGTCGATCCGAGGTTAAATGACCAATTCAACATAAGTTCTGTACGGAAAGCGGTGGAAATAGCCATGGCATGTGTACCAACAAACGCGGTTGAAAGGGCAGACATGAACTGTGTTCTATCGGAACTAAAAGAGTGCTTGACGGTAGAGATCAGTTTAAGAAGAAGCCAAAGAATGGGAAATAGTGAGAGAAGAAGTGAGTTTGATACAACCACAATGGAGCTTGATTGTCCTCCGTATGCGCGTTAACTATACTTCATAAATGCGCGTTAACTATACTTCATACTTAAGTTTATCATGTCCAATTTTTATTTTTATTTTGTTCAGATTATCATGTCCAGATTCTTCATAAGGAAAATTGCCCAAAAAGTCATAAACTTATTGTATTTTTATTAATTAGTTCTAAACATTTTAATTGTGTCAATTAAATCATAAACATTTTTATGTTTTGTCAATTAAGTCCAATCGAGCCAATTTTAGTCAGAAATCAATTATCTTACATGAGATGACCGGGACAATTTTCATTTTTTAATATATATATATATATATATAGTTTTTTATTCTTTTCTTGTTCATTTTTATTTTTTTCTTTTCTTCCCTTATCTTTTCCTTCTTTTCTTTTTTTATGACCCTCACCCGCCACAATAAAAAAATAAGTAAAGAGGGAAAATAAAATAAAATAAAACTAATAACAAAAATTGAAAAAAATATATGTTAGTGATTTCTAACCAAGCTGAATCAATTGGAAAATCATGAAAAGTTTACAACTCAATTACCTTAATTAAAAGATTTATGACTAAATTGACAAAAGTGCAATAAATTATAACTTTTTGGATCATTTTTCCAATTGTTGAAATAATTTGTTATCATAAAAAAATGTAACTCTTGGTCATGAAAAGAGTGACGCTTGGTGATGAAAAATATGACTCTTAGCTATAAAAAAGGTAATTGTAAACATGAAAAGTGGTCATAGTTTATCATGAAAAATGGTGATGGTGTGGATAAAGGGTCGTTTGGCTTGGCTTTAGGGAAATGGGTTGAGGAAAATGCAAATAACTTTGGGATAAAAAGGTTTTCCGAAATGCTATACCATTTGGTAAATTGTAACTTCAAATAGCATTGGAAAATAGTTTTGGTGTAAATACCGTTTGGTAAAATCCACATTTATAAAGGACTTTTGCTATTTTTTTTTTTTAAAGTTTGAAAATTAAATTCGGCAGAGGGCGGTACTGGTCGACTGCCGCAGGCCAACCGCCAGTGGCCAGATCAAGCGTCCCTTGGGTCGGCCAGATCTAGCGACCTCAAGCGTCCTCAAGTGACGCCGCCCGAGTCTCCGGTCATGCCACCCTAGGGGGTGGTCGATGAGAAGGCATGAACCCCAAGCGGCGGTGGCAGTTGCCAGAGAAGCCTGATCTTCGACGGCAGGTCAAGGAAGCCGAATGGTTATGGATGAATGATGAAGAAGATGAATAGTAATGAATGAATAGTGACCGATGAATAGTAGAGTTTGCATTTCCAAAATGCTGAAAGCACAAAGCAGGTCCCTACCTACATTGGGCTTTCAGACCTGTATTGGGTTTTCAGCATTCTGAATACTAGCATTTAGCTAAGGAAATCTAAAAAATACTTGCCAAAATGCTTTACATTTTCTCCAAGGAGCTTTGGAGGCCCAACACTTATTGCAAAAGTTGAACCAAACGAGGCCAAAGTACTTACAGCCAAGAAATGTATTAATTGGTTGTCTATAAAAAAAAAAAAACATTTATGTTCATTACAATTGTTCAAAATAACAATTTCTTCGCGTAACTCTCTCCTTTTCTTTTTATATGGACAACTTTGATAACACATTCAAGGTAAAAATTTCAAGAGAAAAATTGAGGAATTGTTGAACTTGTTTCTCTACCGCTTTGATGTATATCTTGAAGGTACATTTGTTTTAAGCCAAGCAAGAATAATAGTGAGGGGTAAATATTGCCTAAAGACCCATAATCGTCATCACACATCAAAGCATCAAAGATCTATATATTATTGCTCTGTCTTCATCGACATTCAAGTTTTCCTAATAATCCTGAGGTATTATTAGTTTTCACGGAAATGGAGATAGTGGTTGCATCAACTATTCACAATCTTCACAAATAAGCATTACTGAAACTTTTGTTTCTGTTTACATGCTTAAGTCATACTACCCTCAAACAATCATTCACCTAAAATTTAACTAATGGATTATTAAGCTTATACTTATTTCAGGCTTTCCCAAGCCTATACCAATTCGTAACTTAGATTGAAGTTATTAGTATACAAATCAATTTCATTTGGAGTCTCCACTAATCAATTTACAGTGGGTCAATTAAAAACTCAAGAAATGCATCGAGAAAAACACTTTACCTTACAAACTAGAAATTGCAGATGACACGACATGGCACAATAATTTAATTATTTTATTTACAATTAACAATTTTTTAGTACAATGTTGACTCCTCTATATTTCACAAGGAGGTAAAAATGTGCTATTTATGGAAAATATTTTTTGGAAATTTATTTTTCAAAAAAAGACTATTTTTTGGTGATTGAGACTTGAAAATAAAGTGTAAAATATTTTCCATTGTTTGGAGGAAAATCTTATTTGATTTTTCTAAGTAGACATATGCTATCCGGGCACTAATGATTTGTGCGTGGGTACATAAGGAACCTAGAATGGGTACAAAGGTCTTAAGCCCGGATACAGACTCCCAAGCACGAGCCTGGGTAGTAATCTTGGGTCATCTAAACCAAAGCCAAAAACTCAATGCTTGTGCCCAACTACCTCAGACCTTGACCGGGGTCTACAAAGGCTAGGCCAAGTTCTTGACACCTAGGCCTGGGCCCTCGAAGCCAAGCCCCAAACCTTAGTGCCCAGCATGGGGACCCCAAGCCAATGTCCATCGAGGCTTGGCCCCGGGACTTCAACACTAGTGCCTGCTTCCTAGTCCATCAAGGCTAGGCCTCGAATCCCATGCTCAAATTCCGATCCCCTGCACTTGGACCCGGGTCTATTAAGGTTGGGCCCGGGACCTTAGCGCCAATACCCAAGTCTATCGAGGCTAGGCCTTGGTCCCCAACACCCAAACCCATCCCCGACATTAATGGACCATGGCACAAGCTCAAGGGACTTAGGCTTGCGCACTTAGGCTTGCGCACTGGAGTCCTAAGCCAGCCTCAATGAACTTGAGCTCAAAAGCCAAGGACCCGAGCTTAGGCATTTGGGTCAAGGGCCCATCCACATGGTGCATGAACCCGATGCACTCGGCCACGACCCTTGGCCAAGATCGATCCAAACACTTGGCCAAATCAATCGACTCGACCACGAGAATGATCCTCGAATGTCTAGGATTGATGCACACGGTCCATGGACATGATGCAAGGCACAATAGACCCAACCTTGATGGACTCTTACAAGGTCACTAAGGACCGAGGCACAATGTAGATGGACTTGGGCTCAAGTAGAGGACCCTGCCCCGCTATCAAGGATCTAAGAAAAAGTGTTAGGATATGTTTTGTTGTCTATCTACTTAAATTTTGAAAAAATAATATTTGATTTAAAAATATATATATATTTTTCTAAATCTAAGTTCAGATAAAAAAAATATTTCTTTCTTCGTTAATAAATCAGCTTCCTAAACAATTTAAAGGCGAAATTTTTTTCTGCCAAACAAGTTTGAGCTCCTTAACCTGCGATCCTCTGTATCCTTCCCCGTCCGAAGGGCCCTTGACTTTTGAACTTCGCGGGGTTTTGCGCTGACTTCTTCGTCCTCCCCTCGTTCTGAACTCTGCAAGTAAGCCCTAAAGATTCCATCTTTCTTAGATTCTCTCGCCCCCTCCCTCTTTCCATGTCATGCAAGAATCGGAAATGAGAGCTTTGAGAACGCTCTGCGCCCACAAGCACCTCCTCCATCCCACCTCCAAACCCACACCCTCGCCTCCTTCAAGCCCCTCCAGAACCCCCATCTCTACCGCGGCATCCACTCCACGAATCGCCGCCTCCTCTCTCGAGACCCCGGCCTCGTGCCCTTGCCCTCGGGCTCCGACTCAGAGGCCAGCGACGCCGCCCCCGCTGTCGGCAACGTCTACGACCCTTCTGCCCACGGGGTCAGAAGCAGCGGCGGGGAAGCTGGGTCGGGTCCCGAGAGCGAAGCAAGGAGCAGGAATGGCGAAATTCCCGAAGAAAGGAAGTATTTTGGAGGTGGTAGGAGCTCGTATGGTGGGAGCGGTAAGAAGGGGAAGAAGAGGAGTTGTTGGGTTTGTTCGGAATGTGGGTACACGGATGGACAGTGGTGGGGTTCGTGCAGGTCGTGCCGTAGCGCCGGGACGATGAAGCAGTTCACGGTGGAGGAGAACGGCGGCGGGAGCGAGAAAGTGAGGCGCTTCGAGGTGTCGGAGAATGCGGTGAGGACGTGGCTGCCACGGCGGGCGAGCGAGGGGCGGCCGCTGCTGTTGACGGATGTGAATAAGGGGTTGAATCAGTTAAGAGTGGCGGATTCCTCTGTAAGTTTGTTCTGTTCTTGGAAATTAGGACTAAAATCAAGTCTTCCTATATTTCGAATTTGTGTTTGTGTAATTATAGATATTGAGTGAGCACTATCTTTCAACATAGTCAACTTTATTGATGGTTGTCAAAAAAAAAAAAAAAAAACTTTATTGATGGTTGTAAATCGTTCATGTCGTTCCTAAATTATAGTTAGTAATCAGCAGGTTACCAGTTACACGAATTTACAATAGTGATTCAGAATCTTGCGACCAAAATTACATGTTTACCTTGAACTGAAAAAAAAAAAAAGAAGTTCATTTTCTAATACAAAATTTAAGAAATGTCCCCAAGAAAGACAATTGTGGAATGAGAAATTCTGTGTACCATGGGAATATTGTCTATACTAGTTTAAGCCGTGAAGCTAAATCATGAAATCAACCAAGTGCAGTCGGCAATGTGAATAGATAGGTAGAAGTTGACATGTGAATTCGCAATCGGTCCAAGCATTTTCTGATTGACTGTAATTATAACAAGTAATCTGAGTTTTTATTATTATTAGAATGATGAATAGGTTTAGTACCTAAGGAAAAACAAAGCATTTTGTGCTTGTGACACCCACAGTCAACTTCCTCCTTTCCAATGGAACAAATAAATTGAACTATACGAAGAAAAACATGCACTAAACATTGACCCCGCCCCACTCATTGGGAGGCAGGACACCATGCCTTCATGTTGACGAGAAGTATGAACCACAACTCAATGCAACTTTTTTTTTTATTAAGTTATCAATTAATTTTGGTTTACCAACTCTCATTTGAGTTGCTTTACTAACATTTAGTTTTTATTTATTTACTAACTTTTTAGACATACCAACTCTTTTAAGATATTACCAATCTCAATTTTGGGTTGATTCTGGGTGTTCATTGGTCTTTAGACGCGGCTTTGTAATTTTTCTGTTGCTTGATGCGTTATTTCTTTGTGCGTATTGTGTCTTTTCCGTGGAATGTGATGACCGGCCGGAGTGACGAAGTAGATTTGCTTTTTCGACGGTGAGTCGAGGTGGAGGCCGACCAGGACAATGGACGTTAGTTGCTGACTTGCTATGGGTGTATGGGTGTTAATCATCTGGTGTTAGAAGTGAAAATTGATAGTAAATCCGTCTGGTGATTGAAGTCCGGTGATGGGCGCATGTTAATTCAATCACTGTGAAGTTTGGCTTTCGTGTTCTAGCGCTCCAGTGTTGAGTCATCATGGGCACTCCTGGCAACCTCGCCCCTGAGTAATGTCTGAAACTCAATCTCCTTATAATCTATAATAGTTCCAAAGATTTCATCTTTTGCTTCGCATTTATCAGTATCCCCTATTTGGTACTTGGAAACACACGCAGTGTTTATACTTCAGAGGTTGCATCTTTTTTAACTTTGTTAGTGGCCATTATGAGGATTCCACTGAAGAAAGTCCAATATTGATACATGACTCGAGAATTCAAAGAGAAGCATTATCGTTCATGTTCTTATGTCTTCTGCAGGTATCAGCACTCTCACAGCTGAAACAAGAAAGGTGATGTTTACAGTTTCAGAATTGTGCTCTTTGAGCTGATTACAGGACATCCGGCGATAATGGAAAGGCCTGGGAGAAAAAGCGTGCACGTACTTGATTATGTGACTTCGTTCATCAAAGATGGAAATACCATGCTGGGACTTATGGATCCACGTCTGCAAGGAAAATTCGACATCGACTCAGCTAGGAAAGCGGTAACCATTGTGGAGTCTTGTACCAGAAAAAAAAAAATGTCTGAAAGGCCTGACATAAGTGAGGTATTGACGGAACTGAAGGGATTTTTGCCAAGAGAATTAGCGTCTGAGATAAAATGGGAGGAAGGAAAACCAAATGAGAAACTCGGAACGACCTCCTCAGAATTTGATCCGGCTGCTGGAGCCATGGCAAAGTAGTTTAGTTCCATCAGGATTAGTCCACTCTTGTTGCGAAACTATGGAAACTCCTAGTACTACTAAACCAAGTAAGTGTGCGTTTGAAATTCATGTTCGTTTATAGATATGGATACCCGGAGGCTTTTCTTGTCTTCATGATTATGCGTGTGGAATTTCATCCTCTGTTTTTCTTTTTCATTTCTTGGCAATTCACCCTTTTTGATTTGTACAAAGATGTCTTAAAATCGTATGACTTGGTCCACATGAAAATTGACAGAGGTCGCTGCCTCTTACTTCCAAAATGATGCAATTCGAATATCGCCACAGAAGTCGCCATCTTTTGGTCACTGAGTTCTCTCTTTCTTTTCCTTTTTCAATAATATGTAAAAGAATTTCATCCGTTGCACCAGGAGTGTAATAAAATAAATACACAAGCAGTGTTTATGCGCGGACACGTATGCCGTTTTTAAATTTATGACTGCTTGTGTATGGAATGTTTTAGATTGATGGTGTATATTACACAAATACAAACCAAAGAAGTAATAATACAGTCACGTAATGAAAAGGCCATATAATCCAATCCACCGCGCTAAAATGACTATCGGCGTTATCAAGATGATTCTACCATTCCGGTCCCCAAAAGAATGTGATGCCTGATCACGCATCAAAATGGAGCTTTTGTGTGTGTGTGTGCGTGTGTGTTGGTATATTTAAGAAAAAGTTAGTAAACATCAAACAACTTTTAGATAAATAATAATTATCGATCTCCCGATGTCTTGATAACTTGTTATAACGTACCATCACAATTATGCAACTACCAGTTTTTGTCATCTTTCATCAACTTTTATTTGTCTTTCTCCTAATCGTCTTAAATTTATCCACTTTTACAGGAATTTAAAAACTTTTTTTTTCCTAACATGGAGTAAGATTTTGCCAATTAAATTACCAACTAATTTTGTGTTACCTCTTCTTAGTTGAGTCACTTACCAACATTTATTCCCTACTTTTATTTGTCAAATTTTGTTGTCATTTATCAACTGTTATTTCCCCTTTTTACAAACGCCCAAAATATATCAACTCTTTTATGGATGTGCCCACTTTTGTGTGACTTAATAATTTTTCTCCTATCAGGTTACTAATTAATTTTGGTTTACCGATACTTATTAAAGTTGCTTACTAACGTTTATTTATAATTTTATTACCAACTTTTCTCTTAGATTACAACTTCTATTTGTTTGAGAGCCCATTAAGTTTTCAAACAATTTAAAAATTATCAATCTTAATTTGAGTGATTATCAATTTTGCTCTGTTTTAGTTACCAATTAGTTTTGCATTACCAACTCTTATTTGAGCTAGTTATCAGCATTTATTTTGTTTCTACATTTGAATTACCAAGTTCTCTAATTGTAAAGCGACGGAAATTCGTTGATTTTATACTCAAGCATATCCTCAAACTAAGACATCACCATTTTACTGTTCAAATCCAATTTGTTATCTACATAAAATTTAGTTTGGTATGCATCCAAATAGGAATTCTGGGTTAGGCAACAATTAATAAAATATGAGAGTGAAACAAAAGATGAAGTTCATTGAAAAAACAGCAAAAAACTATTAATTAAGAACAAGTAAAAGCTCGACATGATATTACAAAATCTGCATTTTATTGTTCACACACAATTAATCTTAATATACAAAATACAATGACAAGAATGCGGTTATTCAAAACATATAGAAACCATGACAAGAAACCAAGTTAATGAATAAAATGACAGTAAGACGTTACATATGTTGACATATGAAATTGCAATTGCTTCTTTTTTATCAATGAAAAGTTATCGTCATAAGCAACGTGATGAACATGATTTTTTTTTTTTTGTCGATCCTACTCTGATCCTACTCTAACACTCACTCTTAGACTTTTGTCCTGCCTCCTTGCAGGGCGTTGGAGTCGAAACCCACTCCTGAAATGAAATCGTCCCCACCCCAATCCCCCCTAAGAAGGTGGGGATTTGAACCCCGATGAACAGGATTAGCATGTCGACGAATGACACACGCATCCTTTATTAACAATCTTATCCATTAAAATCCACCCATTTCTCTAAACTGGGATTACAAAGTGGAAGATCACGAGGAATCTGTTGTCAATTTATGTGCTGTTGCAATGGAAGTCTCTAGTTTGCCAAAGAGGCTTTGCGGAAATATTCACAAGTGATTCATCCCAAAAGGTTTGTTACCTTATGTGGTCAAATTTAGTCCTCCTTTCAAGTGGTTGGCCTCAGTGGATCGAATTAAATCAAATTGTTACAAATGATATCAACACAATACTTCTTTCAGCAAATTTGTGTTTCAAGGTCAGATTGGGCTCTAGCCTAACAAGATGATAGAATGACAAAGTGGGAGAAATAGACCAAATCACACATTCAATTGTGGGAGTAGTGCCACTCAATATGAGCCAACGGTAATGAGGGCATCACTACTTTACGTCGAGTAGTTTGTGACTCTCAAGTCCCACATCAGATGTGAGAGGCATTCCAAATTGATTCATAATAATCACCCCCGTATGCTTACTATTTTACATGGTCACACATGAACACTTCATTTAAAGACTTGACTCAAGTTATGGCATTACTTGTACCATGTTTGATGCATGATTTAATTATTTTACAAAAACCAGTAGGATTAAACAAAGAAGGAAGACCTTCATGCTACATCTGATTTCAAGAATAATCACAGAAACACTGATTGATCTGAGTTTGCTTCCTTCTATTAATTCCAAGTTTCTTTGATTAAGTGAAAGTTCTCCAGGAGTAGTACTGGTTGTTTGAGGACGAGACAAATCAAGCACTTTCTCTCTCTCTCTCTCGTCACTTTGTCGGTCTACCATGAGAATTGACAAAAGCTTTAATCATCTTTGTTTATTCAAATGATAAGGGGAGAGTCAAGTAATCAAAGCCGAGATTAAATTGGCAATTACATAACCTTTCTCGTCTCACGTCAAGGGGGTAAATCCTGCAAAAAACCAGAAGCAGCTTCTCACGTCAATATTATTACATATATCGCATACAATTCTTCAGTCCAATAATGCAAAGGTGGTGGCTTTAGTGGGCTCTTCTTGTCTATTTGCGAGTGGGAAAGAGCTTTGGCACTCTTTCTTTTTCAGTCTCCAAAATTATTTTCGCAAAAACCTTTGCTTTTGTCTGCTAAAACAGGTAAACCGTGTGGAGAACTTTCCAAGTCTATGATTATTATAATAATTTTCTTTCGCTTCTAGACAAGCAAGGTACGAGCCCCAATTCACGTCGTAAGCTTTCCGTGGTTATAGGTATTGTCCATGGGGTTCATGCGATCCATTTGTCTATCATCCATTTGTCCATCATAAATATATGTAATTAACACCATTATTGTGATATTGAAAGGAAATAATAAAGATATTCCAAGGAAATACTTAACATAAGAGTTACGTAAAATTACAAGATTTTTAATAGTATCGCTCCAGCTAAGACATCGTGAAGACCTAGAGGACTAATTAAATATTGAAATAGAGATATGGTTTGATATAAACATCGAAGAAGATATACGGTCAACAGATGAAAGGAATACATCAGACTGACAATATATTGGTTCGGAAATTTAAAGAAGACATTAAAAAAGATCATGTTGTTGTCTCATAATAGATGATAGACCAAAGATCCGGTCAACTCCATTGCCATTTTAATTTCTTTCTTAATAAGAGAACATCTCGTGTTAGCATAAGAAGAATACAGCAGATCAGATATGACTTAACAATTAATAATGACCCTTCTTCTCGGGATCACCCCCAGAAAAAGAATATGACCTTTGTTTAATCATTAATTGAAGCACTAGATTTTAATAATCTTAATTCGTTATAACTGTAGTAATTATTACTCTGTCAATATGAACACAAAAATCACAACATTAAATTATCACAAATGACTCATGGACGACCCCGCTTTCATATTCAACTTTTTCTCCTTTTTGAAATGAGAACCGTGTTCCACAACAATATTCTCTTTTTGAATGTTAAAAACACAATGAAAATCACCAAAGTTCTAAATCTACTTTGCGGATGCCAACTCAATCTTAAATTTTTCAATTTTGCTAATGTATTTCTAAACCTTTGCACGAAATTATAATGTAGGCCTAAATATAGAGTTGACGTGGTCATCCATTTAAAACGTCATTTCGAATACAGTTGTTCATGTTAGAATACCACATAGGACGGTACGCAATGACTAGACACCACATCAATAATTTTATTTTCAGTAATTTGCTAAAAGATTACGTTGAAATTTTCGTTTAAAATTTTAAGATTATATTAATAAAATTAAAAAGTTTTAAACTGACATCTGAATAATAGATTTATCATTAATTTTAAAATGGGCTTTGGCATCTTTTCAAGCTAAAAATGTGAAAGCAAAACTCACTTTTTACTACAGCAAAAGGACTTTTCCTTTTAATTTCTTTAATCTTAGTGAGATGTGCCAGCAAAACTCATTTATATTGTTCTCGAGTGCGGTACACCGTGTAATTAGGTCAGTGCTTTTCTTGTTCAAGTCAAGCACTCGGGAATTTTTTTGGCCCCTAAAAACGAGAGTAAGGAATGTACGTGAATCATGTGGCAAGTTCTTTACTGCCATAACGAAAGAGATTGCGCCCCCATGCACTTGCATTGAAGAAAACTAAAAGTGATTTTCGCTTTAAAATAGTCTAATTACTTGCATCTAATATCTTTAATCCTAAATTGGCAAGAGACCTTTCTCTCTCTTCTGGACCTGAAAAATGGGAATGGCCATTAAGTTACCTAGCTTAATTAATTCAGTAAAGTATGTCGACAAATTACTAATGTGTTTAACTTTCCGCTGCAATCATTGATCATCAACTAATTTCTTAATCAACAGAAAATAAAATACTGTTTTTTTATTACCATTTGGTGTTTATAGATAGTATAATAGTTCCATTTAAGTATATTTTAGCTTATGATCTCTATATTAGGAAAAGTACAACCTCATTTACAATTGAAATGATAAGATATTTTAATATATGAGCAATGTTATAATCATGAAAACTTGTGAATAATACCAAAGGACCGATTTTGACTTCGCTATGGAAAGTTATGGGTCGAGGGTGAACAAATTGAAAGTTTAGAGATTAAATTGAACATCTAGGAACGGTTTAATGACTATATTGGGCAAATTAAAAGTTTAAGAATTACTTCACACATTGAGCCAAAATTTAGAAGCTATTAGTGTCATATTCCCATCTTTTTTTTTAACCAAGTTCATCATAGACTTGTATTTAACACTTGAATGGAATACATAGGCAACGGAAATCTTTCTAAAATTGTTAATATCCAAGCGCATGCATTATATTATAGTTGCGATTGCTCCACAGTCCAACCATGTAATTTGCGTTCATTAACTCTTTATTAATTCAACTGACTTTTTATATGACATCCATTTAATGATAATCTTAATTTGGATGGCACATCATAATAAACCAAATATCATCATTAGACCCATTAAGTTAGCCTCTAGTGATAATAGTTCAACTTTGGGAAAATTCTCGATAAGAGCCTGACGTACTATCATTTTCTCAAATAAAACTCGAAGTGAACATTTTTTTTCAAATAAGAGCTTGAAGAGTCATTATTTTCTCAAATAAGAGCATGAATTGCCATGTTAGTCTCAAAAAAGGGCCTAACCTCACAAGCTGATCAAGGTATTTCCATCATTTACTTTTCTATTTTCCTTCCTTTTTTATGTCTTTTTTTTTTCCTTTTTCTATTTTTTTCCAAAAAAGACTAATAAAAAAAAAGGCTAATATTTAAAACAAAAAATATACAAGCGGAGGGTTGGCAACCCTCCTATTGACGTTGGGGCATTGGTCATGGCCAATGGGATCACGGGCACCTTGACAAGGGCTAGCGACCCTTGTTGACCAGAGGCGAGGGCCACCAAGCCCTAGCTAGAATTGGGAGAGAGCCACACCTCGACGACATTGGGGCATCGATCATGGCCGATGGGATCACGGCACCTCGACGAGGGCCGGCGACCCTTGTTGACCAAAGGCGAGGGCCACCAAGCCCTAGCTAGAATTGGGAGAGAGCCACACCTCGACAACGGTGGGGCATTGGTCATGGCCGATGGGATCACGAGCACCTTGACAAGGGCCGGCGACCCTTGTTGACCAAAGGCGAGGGCCACCAAGCCCTGGCTAGAATTGGGAGAGGGTTGCAACCCTCTCCTTCTTCTTCTGCTATTGCTGCTGCTTCTTCCCTCTCCTCCTCCTTCTCCTCCTCCTTCTCCTTCTCCTTCTCCTTCTCCTCCTCCTCCTCCTCTCATCAGTCTCCTTCTCCTTCTCCTCCTCCTCTCATCAGTCTCCTTCTCCTTCTCCTCCTCCTCTCATCAGTCTTCTTCTTCTTCCAAAAATGCCCTCAATCAACTGATGAGTTCTTCCAAAAATGCCCTCAATCAACTGATGAGGTCAAGCCCTTTTTTGATACTTACTTCAAGCCCTCATTTGGAAAAATGAGGGCACTTCAAGCTTTTATTTTAGACAATGTTCACTTCTGGCTCTTATTCGAGAAAACGAGGCACTTGATGCCCTTGTTTGGAATTTTCCCTTCAAATTTTATTTCTTTAAAACAAGAGGTAACATTTTCTTAGAAAAATACTGAATGTCTTTGATAAATAATTTTTATTGAGCATGTAAAATGCGTGATTATAAAGGCTAATAAACAATTGGTTAAAAAAATATTAAAAGTATATACAAGCGCATAGGAACTTCTATGGTACACTTGTTGTGCAAGAAAACTTATTGCATCAATTCCAATTTAGTTCTAAACCTTTTAATTTGACCAATTAGTCTTAAACATTTTCACATTGGATAGAGTCCATCCAGCCAATTTAGATCGAAAATTGCAGACGTGAACATTGGCTCCCTATGTGGCACGGCTGGTGCTAACATGGAATTTTTTAAAACTTTTCAACAAATTTTATTTTATTCATAAATTTTTAATATTTTATTAATATTTTCATTTCATTTGTCTTCCGTTTTTCCTTTCTTTTTTTATTTTTTATTTTTTTTCCCTTTAGCTTGTTGTCGGTAATCAATTATGCCCTACAAAAGGTCATAGGCGAGGGCCAATGAGGGCGTTGAGGCTCTCTCCAAATTTGGCAAGGGCTTGACCCTCACGACCTAGGCGAGGGACCTCGCCAAATCTGACATGGGTGACCCTAGCCTGAATCGAGCCCTTGCCTTTGGCGAAGACCACGACACCCTCGTTAGTCCTTGCATGTGACCAATCGCCAGCCATGGTCGAGTACCAACCACGGGCCAAGGGAAAAGAAAAGGAAAAGAAGGAGAACAAAGGAAAATTTTAATTAAAAAAATTGAAAGTATATTTAAAAATTTCAAAAATTGTCCACATTACTACCAGTCATACCACGTAAGGCAGCCAATGTTCATGTTAGTAATTTCCAACCTAATTTGGCTAAAAGGACTCAATTGGTATCAATGTAAAAAAATTTAGGATTAAATTGATCTAATTGAAAAGTTTATGACTGAATTAGTAATGCAATAGCTTTAGAACTTTTTTGGGTATTTTTCTTGTTGTTATGCCATACCATATTACGGCTGACTTATTTACATGGCAGTCATTTAAAAACGAGATTTTTAATTTGTTCGGCCCCAAAATTTTTGAGTTTGAAAAATTAGTGTCATCCAGGTAATTAATTGTTCTTCCAACTCCTTTGCGAATCTTATATGTATGTATGTATGTATGTATGTATGTATGTATGTATGTATGTATGCATGCAGAAAATAACATTAAAAGTATGAGCCCACAAAAATTTCTTTGGTACACATGCCGTGCCATACAATTATAGGTGTATATGTTTTTAATTACGCTTATATGGTACAGCTGCCGTGCCAAACAATTGTAGCGTCATAATTGATATATAGCGTTATAAGTTTATTGTTGTGATGAAATGCAAGAATAGAAAATTATGTGGTAACACCTTTAGAATTTGTTTTACCTACTTAGTATTTTCTATTGTAAAGAAGCAATTTGCATCCAACAAAAGAGAAGAGAGTTAAATCTCTTTAGAAAACGGCCAAAATGACTCTTTCTTTTCTCGCCAAACGTCAATTGGGACGACTCATGGTCGACATTTTTTCCATACTTCATTTTTGTAGTCCAATTTGTTTTTTATACAAAATCTAGGCCATTGTGTATATCCAAATAGAAATTTCGGGTTAGACATGAAGTAATAAAATATGAGAGTGGAACAAAACGTGAAGTTCATTGAGATTACAACAAACAAATAAAAGAAGAAAAATCATGATGTGAAATTACTCTGGCATCGTTTGTTGACGACCTATATCCGCGACAGTCCATCAATTTGTGTAAACTAGAATACATCTGTAGAGTGAAATTTAGTGATATACAGAAATAGTGAATAAAACTTTGTTGATTCATATCTATTGTGAACGAAAAAAAAGAAGAAGAAAAAGATCTTGGCATAAAATCAGATAATGTTTTTGTCCGATTAAGCAAGCTCTTCTATTTTCTTTTCCTTTTTTTTTTCTTGGTCGATTTCATTAGCATAAAAGAAAAGAGCAATGTTCGGAGCTGGTCAAGCAATTCACAATTTACTTTCCAAGATGCCAAATCAAATCCAACTTCAAGGGAAAATAATTTAAACCAATGCCAAAGTTGGTGGAATTTGGAAAAGAAAGGATTAGATCATCATCTCGGTCCCAGCATGAACTGACTTTTGATGACCCTCTTGATCTCGTGTTTCACATCGAATCATCTATTTTTCCATTGCCAAAATATGGGCCAACACGCTTTGCTTTTGCTTTATTCTCTCGTGCAACAACTTTGTAAGAAAAAGATGAGCAGGCATCTACTTTTTATTTCTTCCATCCAAGCGCAAGTCAAAGTCCCCTCCACAGTTTACTAGTGGAAACATCCTGGCAAGTCCCCATGCATTCGTTGCTCTTTTTTACGTTGTGTAAGTCCCATATTCATCTGCAGAAGAGGAAAAAATTACCTAATTATTCTAAACTTATTGTGCGGATGTCAATTTAGTACGATAGATTTAAGACTGCAAACAAGCATTGTTTATTTATGTATTTATTTTTTCTTTCCATGGTAATTGGACCTATGGAATCCATCAAACAATCAAAGTAGCCATAATTCGCAAGAAGCGTGATGTTCCTCGCATCCTATTCGATTATTTCTACACACCCCAAATAATAATTATTAGTTTACATAGACTGGTATGCTCATCATATTCACCTAACTTGATTGATCTGGTTAGTTTTTTGACAAATTATGAGTGTATATCACTTCTTGCCACAATAATTGATCATAATAACGATAACTCCATGGTACACTTGCCGTGCTGTACAATATTACAGCATCTCGTCATAATTAACTATAAAAAAATGTTATAACATGTTATAAAATTCGTATATAGCATTATAAAAGAGAAAATTATCCAAAAAGTCTTAAATCTACTGCACTTTTATCAATTGATAAAAACCTTTCAATTTTGTCTAAGTATTAAATATTTTCACGTTTTGTCAATTAAGCTCATCCGGCTAATTTTAATCAAAAAGCTCTAAAGTGGATGTCGGCTGTCCTAGACAATTTGATCGACGTTGACGTGGACAATATTTAATAATATTTTAATATTTCTTAAAATTTTTGTTATTTTTTCTTTTTTTCCTTTTTTTTTCCTTTCTTCTTTGTTTTTTTTTTCTTTTTTTGGTTCTTTTTTCCGGCAGAGGTTGCCCGCCGCAGGAGAGGGCCGCCCTCACCAACCTCGAGCAAGGTCGCCCACGCTGGCCTCGGCATTCTCTGCAGGCCACCATGACAAGCTGCGGCTTACTTGCAGCGATGTAGCACTGTTCCCGTGCAACCTCCAGCTTTGCCACCTAGTTGTAGTGCCTTAAAATCAAATCCCTCGTCTGGCAAGCCCTTTAACAGCGACTTCTAGCATCTACAGCGAAGTACAATGATTTTGTTGTCCATGCAGGTTTTCCCGGCACCTTGCAGCAGCATCCCCATCGAAGCCAGCAATTTCGAAGGACTGCCATTCGGCTGTAGTTAAGCCAATATCGAAGGGTTCCCAGGTGTCCGACGAATTTATGGAGAGTTCCAGCCCGGCCCACCAAGCGAAGCGAACCCTACAGAGCCGGTGACCTCCTGCTGCGACCTCCTGCAGAATCCGATCAATCCCTCTTGCATTGTCGGGCTCACACCAAAATCGGTGGCGTTCCAATACAATAAGCCCCGTTGCTGCAAGCACCCTTCACCGGAGAGACCTCGCCAGTGGTCTTTGCTCGCCCACTGTTGCTGGCCACTAAATATCTCGCCATCAGAGGTTGCCCAAGCAAGCGCGCCCCTCGCATGAGGCTGGTGACTACCACCGGACATCGACAAGGCTCGGTGCTGGCTGGCCAAAGGAAAAAGAGAAAAAGAAAAAAGAAAAAAGAAATAGAAATAGAAATAGAAGAGGGAAAAAAGGAACAAAGAAAAGAAAAATAAGAAAAAAAGGGAAAATATTAAAAGTATTAATAAGATATTTGAAAAAAATTAAAATATTATTTAAAATTGTCCACATTATCATTGGCTGGTGGCTATGCCACATAAGACAATCGGCATCCAAGTCAACAATTTCTGGCCAAAATTGGCCAGATTGGCTCAAATAGCAAAATATGAAAATGTTTAAGATTTCAATGTTTTTGATTAAATTGATAAAAGTATAATAGGTTATGACTTTTTAGAAAATTTTCCTCTCGATTTTGCTGAAGGCCCAAGTTAATGATATCTTGGGTAAATGACTATACATCAATAAACAATTTAATTTTGATTATGATGACGTGGGACTTGCAAAAGAAAATTTGTGAAATTATTGCTAATTATTCTAATGCCTTCAAATTTGGCACGATGCCTTTAGGCTTTTTGGCCAAAAGAAGCTGCCTTGAAAGCTGAGAGCTTTCGGGGAAACGGAGTGGAAACGGCAATCATCGTGCTCGAGAAGTGTGGGGATCAACATTCAATGCAATCTCCTTAATGGACGAAATAATTTGGATTTCTTTTATGTGTATCTTGCCTTTTGGGACAAAAAACTTCCAATAAATGCCATCGAAGTCCACGTCGGATTATTTGACACTCCTGAATAATCACTGCTTATTAATAAGGGAAAAAATCACCAAAAAATTAAAATTATATCCACTATGACACATTTACCATATACTTTTTTCTATGATACAAAAAAAAAAATCTAAACCTTATGCTTATGTGACACATCTATCTTTCATCAAAGTTCTATCAACGAGAATGTTAGAAATTTGCCCACATAAAGGTCAGAACAAACAACGTCAACATGGCACTCACATAACTTAAGAAAAATAAAAATGACGTTGCTTTAGCTAAAAAATTATCTAATGAAATCTTGACGATATAGGTGCAGGTTTTGGATTTTTTATTATAGGAAAAAATTTAAGGTAAATGTGTCACAGAAAACATAGTTTGAAATTTTTTTGTGACTTTTTCCCTACAAAGAAATGACAATCTCAATAGGATTGATGACTTGTTCCCCAAATTTAAACTTGATATTCATTTTCTTCCAATGATTGAGATATTCCATGAAAAATTCAATCACAACATTTCGGGAGTCGTCCTTTGGGAAAATCGTCAGCATCCAAAGTACTTTACTAATGTACCGTTGTATGTAATATTGTGTTTGATTTGGCGGAGTGGAAAGGAATCGGAACGGCATAGCATGACGATTCCAATATTTTTGTTTGGTAAAATGTGGAAATGAAATGGAATAGGGATTTTTGTGTTTGGTTGGTAGGAAATAATTCTGTGAAAATGACATTGAATGAGGATATTTTAATAATATACACATCGATAGTACTAACAAATGTGCACGCGTTTTGTGTATGGCAAAAAGAAAAAAAAAACAGTTGAATCCCTTCAAAAAAGGGCCAAAATGACTATTCTTTTCTCGCCAAACGTGGATCGGGATGACCCTTGTTCGACATTTTTCCCCATTTTCACTATGAAGAAATCTTCCTTTTACGTCCGATTGAACAAAGCTGGGAATTCCTTATTTTTTCCCGACACTTTTCCTCAATTTCCCCTACTTTACTGTTCAAATCCGATTTTTTTCTATATAGAATCTAGTTTAGTATATATCCGGCTAGGAATTACAAGTTAGGCAACAAGTTAAAAAAATATGAGAATGAAAAAACCACGAGATGAAATTACAAAATCAGTAATTTATTATTAGCAGACAATTCATCTCATAATTTACTGTATAATTTTCATGGAAGATGACTCTTGCGGGAAAAAGAAGTTAATTTCACGGTGTCACGTGTAAGAAAAGCTGTCTATGGACACGTTTTTGTGGTACTAACACTTTGATACAGTTGCAGACGAAGACCCAGTTGTAAGTCTCGGTCTTCTTGTGCTATAGCCATGTCTCGGTCAATTACAAGCACCGCGTGGGGTCGTGGGCATCGAGAGCTCACGATATAAATATAAGGTGTGCATGCATGTCTTCCTCACCCTCCTCTTTTGGACAATCTCCCCTCCTCGATGATAATGGAAAGATCAATTACAGCTTTCTGGTTTGCGTTGCTTGCTTCTTTTACTTCAGCGATAGTCCTCTTGGTTCAAGCCCAACAAAATCCAGGTCTCTCTCTCTCTCTCTCTCTCTCTCTCTCAGCAAAGTTTCTATGTTTTCGTGGGACGCTAAGTTACCTCAGAGTAAAGCTTTGTGCTTGTTATTGCTTCAAAATATTGTCGAAATGTATTTTATGTGTGATAAGAACATTACAAGATTGAATACTGGCAAAATGTATCTACTCACTAGATATATTGGATATCATACCTAGAATGCGTAGTTGTAAAAATAGGTAATAAGTTCACCTTATTTGTATCGTATATATAATTAATCTTCCTTCTCATAATTTGCCCTATGATTTTTAATGATGGTGCCTGTAGTGGGAAAAAGAATACTTAACTCTAAGGTCTATTGTAATAATGACACACGTAAAATAATTAGGGGCACGCCAGTGGTCGATATGTTGTCCGTCATCCGTCAAAAGCAGTCTATTGACGTTTACTTTGGTACCTAGACTTTGGTACGTTCGTTGACGAAGAGCCAGCTGCAAGTCTTGGTCTTTTTTAATTGTACCCATGCCTCGGTCAATAAAAACCGAAGAAAATTCAGTGGGGGAACTCCAATTAGATACTCTTCCTTCTCATAATTTACCATATGATTTTTCATGGCGGATATCTTTAGTGGTAAAAAAATAGTTAGTTTCATGGTGTATTGTAATAACGATACATGTAAAAAAATTAGCGCATAGCATGGTGTATTGCCATTGACTTACCAATGGACGATATGTCGAATCAAAAGCTGTCTATTGACTTTTGTATTACGATACAAACAATGAAATTTACAGGGCGATGGCCATTAAGATGACGTCGGTTGGTCATGACATAAATATAAGGCGTACATATGCACAAAAAAAATAAAAATACAATGTAAGGCCTACCTGCATATCTTCCTCGCACTTCTCTCTTCGACAGCCTCCGCTGCGCTATCATATTTTAAAGATCAATTGCAGCCTTCTCATTTATGTTGCTTGCTTCTTTAGCTTTGGTACTAGTCCTTGTGATTCAAGCCCAACAAAATCCAGCTCTCTCTCTCTCTCTCTCTCTCTCTCGCCAGCGCTTCATACAATGTATTGCCTATAGCAATCCATGAGTTCTGACCTTTTAATGAAACAAGATACTGTATTTGGAATTGTGTGAATGGTCAAGATTCATTGAACAGAAAAACCGTGATTTAATTTCATTGACCTTTTTTTTTTCTCTCGCGTCATTAGGTTTTATTAGCATCGATTGTGGGGCAACTGTTGCATACACAGAGGAGGGGATTGGAATAACATACGAACCGGATGAAGGATTGATAGACTATGGAGAGATCATGCAGACATCTAAGGCACTCACATACCAAAATAATCGACAGTTGTTGAAGAATGTAAGGATATTTCCCAATGGAACTAGGAATTGTTACACTTTAAAACCAAACCAAGGCAAGAACAGAACCTACTTGATCAGGGCAGTATTTTGGTATGGGAACTATGATGGGAAGAATCAGGCTCCTTCATTCGACCTATATATTGATGTCAATTATTGGGCCAAGGTGAACTACTCAATTTACAGTTATGAAGAAATTATGTATGTGTCCCAAGCAGACGATATACAAGTGTGTCTTGTGAACACCGGCAATGGAGTGCCCTTCATTTCGGCGTTGGAACTAAGAAGTCTTGATGATGATATCTATCGATCAGGATCTGGATTCTTGCAGCTCAATCGGCGCCGCGACGTTGGACGAAGCTTGGAGTTCGATGTCAGGTGATTAATTAATTTTTTAAATACAAATGTACAGTAATAATAGTAAAGAGAAAGATTCAATTTTTTCTAGCGATTTTAACATTTTGCAAACTATTCAAGGCACGAGTTTCAAAGACCATAAAGGCCATGAAAAATCAACAAAATACAGAACTAGGCATTTAAAAATAATCGATAAAGACAGTTGAAGAAAATGGTATTAGAAATCAAAGATAAAAAGAAAAATCATTAAATGATTGAAGGATATGATTGGAGGAACAGAAAAGCCATTATGTCCAAGCAAAAAATAAAATAAATGATTTGAAATCTTGCAATTATAATCCAAATCAAACTTAGAATTTTACGTATGTATCAAAAACACTACTCCATCATAACAGGAGAACTCATTGACGAATTTTTGGAAAAAAATTAAATTAAATGCCTGTGCAAAAATATTAGTATATAACTGTAATTAGTTTAGCCTCGCCAATAAAATTTTATTAAATTAATAACACTTATATCCTCAATTGAAAATTTGGAATGAGTATCAATAATAATATTGCAAATTATTTTCTATCTAACATTTTTACTATAAAAGAAAGTTTATTTGTATATTGAAGTTACTGATATCCAATAGATATAAGGCCGTGTAGTGATTTTAAGTTGGATATAGTTTTTATATAGAACTCACCGTCAGATGATGTTGTCGAGGAACCATTTTTAAAGGCAACACTGATAGTCAATTTTAATCCAAAACTTTACTAATATAATGAAATTGAAATTCTTGTTATGTGAGGAAAAATACTAATTATTGGTAGATTTTTTTTTTTGATCAGTAATTATTGGTAGATTGTCATGCCAGCAAATGTAATTATATTTCCTTCCTGCGTACTATTAGGCATGCGTGATTTAAATTTTCTTACTTGGTCACGTACTAATATAATAAAGTGATAATTGCTTAATATTACTTTTTTTGTTTTAGGTTAATCGTCCTCCATGATTTATCTACTAAGTTTAAAAGAAATTCTGTTCCTGTGAAGAATTTGCATAGCATGGGGTCTTCCAGCTAATAGATTTTGTATCGTTTTGCTTCTCTCAATCAAAGATAAGATAAATACATAGGATAAGTGCACTAAATGTTCTAAAACTTATTATGAAAATGTAATCGAGTCCTAAAATCTTCAAAAAGTGCAATAAAATTCTAAAACATGTCATGAAAATACTATCGAGCCATAAAAATTTTAAAAAGTGCAATCAAGTTCTAAAACTTATCTTGAAAATGCAATCACGTCCTAAAATTTTCCAAAAATGAGTTAACAGAGGGACTTGATAAAAAAAAAAAAACTTGACAATTTTTAAAACTTGATTGCACTTTAGAAAGTTTTAAGACTCAATTGCACTTTCATTTTAGAATTTAATTGCATTTTTTTTAAAAATATTTTATGACTCAATTACACTTTTATAATAAGTTTTAGGACTTCCAATGTATTTATATATCTAAATATATTTTATAATTTCATATTATCTATGTTTATACTATTGTATAAAATTAAAGAAGACATTTCTTTGCCATGATTTTGTAAATATTCTCTAATTAGATGAATTTGTAAATTAATAATTTTATTATATCTCCCATGTATTTTGAATGTGAAATCTAAATCTTTTCTATCTTATAAATAATCTATACATTTCTCTTTCCATATGTATGTGTTCAATTCCTTTAGATGGTGTCAATAATTTTTTTTCTATCATTCATTAATAATTATAATATTTCATATAAGATGATTTTGCAAAATCTTAGAAATGACAATTTTTCGCATACGTATGTGCACTTTTGCCAGTAAACATGTGATAACAGGGTCTTCCCTGAAAGGTCGACACGTAAGATTCTGATTTGCAGGAGATTAATCATGTTGGATTACTTTTCTCGTACTCTCCACTCATTCTGCGACCTATTTTATTACTCTTGTCCATCTCCCTTCCCCTCTCTTCTTTATTTCTTTATTCTAACTGTACCTCTTTTGTGTCAAAGAAGTTTCCTCCTTTAATAGTGACAATAAAATTTTATATTAGTATACAAGTATGTTTACTAAATAAAGTTACATAATTTATGTGTACTTGAGACATGACTATTTCATTAAATAAGTTGCTCAAAATGATTGATGCTATGTTAACATTGGAATCTCTTATTATTAATTATTAATACATTAGTGGATACTTTCTTCATGCTTAAATGTTTATATACGTTTTTATTATAAATATGTATGACAATTTGCGTAAAGCACATACTACATTAAGTATATAAAAGAACTCAACGTCTACTCATGAAGTGCTACGTCGATACTTGTTAATAATAACCCAACGAGGGCATCAGTTTTTCGCTAATGAGGTGTTGAATATAGTAGCTTTAATATTTCTATTGCATATCCATATGAATTGGCATTTGCTAGTCACTTAGTCAATTGCTTAATTGTTCGCTTTTTTAATTGTTTGTGGAAATGCCTCACACAGGCACCCTGTCGATGTTTACGATCGGATATGGACACTTCGAAACTATGATAACGGATTCATACTTAACACCACATCTGCCATTGATGTATCAGACAATAACAATGCGTACAAGTATAAGGTTCCTGGGGAAGTTCTACAGACCGCCCAAAGAACAATGAGTGCTAGTTCTCCCATCAAAATACTGTGCACACCTTCAAGCTCCGCACAGAAATGGATTATTTACTTTCATTTCGTCGAGATTGAGAGACTAACGAGTGGCCTGCAGAGGGAGTTCACAATTTCCATGAATGACGATCAATTCACAGAGACGGTTAGCCTTGACTACTTAAAGCCAGTGGTTGTAGTTTCCACTCCAGTTAACGGGTCGCTCATCCCCGTCTCCATTATTTCGACAAATAAGTCTCGATATCCACCGATCCTCAATGCCGTGGAGTTCTATACCGTTGGTGAGCTTTCAAATGTACCCACAGCACAAGATGATGGTATGCTTTCATTCTTCTATATGTTTTATTGTCTATATACACTGTCCAGTTGTGCTACAATTGACATCTATAATAATTACACAGATATTCTGTCAATAAAAAAGATTTAGGGAATCCTATGCTAAGTATACTAGCCTCCACTGTGGGCCTTATGTTATTTGTGAACATCTGATCTATAGTAGCTTCGTTGGGATCAACGGTTGTGGATGAGTATTACTCTGCCGTCGGCTTATTTCCCTGCTTTGGCAACTTTTCGCTTGGTAATTGCAGGAAAGTCTTCCAATTGAAGCCTTGAAATGTTACAAGTCCTTTGAAAACCTGAAAGTCTGTATAACTCATATGTGATCACAACCACTTATCTTATCTCTATCCGTCTCTAAAGATGATAGATCTTTTTTGTAATCTAAACCACAGTGAAAGCGATCAATGACATCAAAGCAACATATCACATTAAGAGAGAAAGTTGGCAAGGTGATCCGTGCATCCCAAGCAATTACATATGGGATGGTCTAAATTGTAGCTATGGAAATCCTCCAAGGATTATATCGCTGTGAGTCCCTTGGCTCTATTTCTCATATAATACTAGTTTTTTTTGGTGAAGTTTAACAATAATTCTCGTTCATCATGAAAATCGGAAGATTTTTTATCCATGAAAAAGAACATTTAGGATAAATACAACGGTCCAGGGTGAATTCTCAGATAAACTGAGAACTTTGTCGTGCTTTTGTCAAGTTATAGGAAGCATGATGGGAACTTCAGTGCTTTAAAAGAGCGAGCTTTTGACACCCTAAGCCTCACATGGTACTGGAGAGAGCTCAAACTAATCCCTAAGTTGACATCCACCCCAAAAATTCACCATCTTGATTATCTTTTTGTGGGGTTGCTCCATATGAAAGGGATGGGTCATGACAAGATATATACTCATCGATCGGCAATACATGCTCCCTCCTTCTCCGATGTATAGTTATGTTCCTACTTTTCCAATTTTAGACATAAGCGTTCCAAAATGCATCATCTATGAGCAAGTATTGGGCCCTCCGAAAATAACTTTTTACGTACTCTAGGACCAATAATAACCATATAATATAGAACAAGGAGGTAGGGAGACCCATGCAATGAATGAGATTGACGATTGTGAATGGTCTTCTAGTACTTGAAACATTGTACACCAAGAGAACTTAAACTATTATCACTCTGAATAATTGATTGCACAAACTTTTCTTTGTTGTACCAAAAAATGCTGCCTTTATGAAGATGGCAATGACAGGATCCTCTTCTTTGATCTATTATGGTCAGGAAATTGAGCTCAAGCAATTTCATGGGCGAGATAGTCTCATCAGTTTCACAGCTATCAAGATTGGAATACTTGTAAGTATCACAGTGGTTGAATTAGACGTGTCTACACTTCACTCATGATTAAGCACCCCCAGGGAGTCAACTCATGATTGAATTGCTAAGGTTGTGCTTTAGGAGACATAAGCTATTGAAATATTGCCCTAACGTGTGGAAACATCCTGCTTTTGGCTATCGAGCTGGTTAACTTGATATTAAGTGTTCTAAACTTGCTCTTTTCCAGAGATTTGTCCAACAATCAGCTTACAGGAGCAATACCAGAAACTCTGGCAGAATTACCAAATCTTAGATTTTTGTAAGTTAATGTATCTAGTGAAGCAACCAAGGATTTAAAGTGGACAAATCGCTGATCATGGCTATATTTGCAGAGATTTAAGTGGAAATGACCTGATTAAATCAGTTCCAGAAGCTCTTAAAAAAAGGGTTGTGGACAATACTTTAAACATGAGGTTCTCTCTCTCTCTCTCTCTCTCTCTCTCTCTCTCTCTCTCTCTCTCGTGAGCGCGACATTTATACATGGAAAGACTATTAACATGTTTTGTTTATTGTAATTAAAAATAAAAAATAAGAAGGCCAACTTGTGACGGCATTTGGCACATCAATCTGGACATTTGTAGATAGGAATTTGAGTTCAGCTCCTTCATTCTTTGTGGCAGTTTGACAGAAAATGCGAATCCGTGCCTAGCTGATCCTTGCCCACAGAAGAAGAAACAAAAAACCATCCTCGTTCCAGTTGTTACATCAGTTTCAGGCTTCTTTGTAGTTCTCTTTGGTGCTTTGGTTATTATTTGGTTAATTAAACGGAAACAAATAGCAGGTAAGTTTTCTTACTTGTCCTGTTCACTCAATGTACACTACATTTGACAACTATCTTGATTTTCACATTCCTATGGTATGGTTCTATCTGCAACAATGCTTTTCGAGCATAATTTAGTTGAGAATATACAACTCAGCAACTTTCTTTCTCTTCTCATCCACCCTAGGAGTGTCATTTTACAATCTCATCGACATTGCAATCAGGAATGAACGAAAGTTGGCTTTAATCAAAATTTCTGATGCTTGTAAATGAGTTCATAGTGATCACAAGAAAATGAAGAGGAGAGAAACAGGGATCACCACAGCATGGTCGCACCAGCATCACAAAGAGAATGTGTGCTTAACTTATTGACAATAAAGTTTCTGATTTTTTTCTTCAAATGTAACCATGCTATGCACGAGAGCTTATAATTACTTGAGAGTTCAACTTTGTCCTTCATATTATGGTGGTTCCTAAAAGAAAGTTTGATTGTGAATTTCAAACTTATAGAAAAATTATCTGTTTGTTAGCATATTGACGGCATGTGACAGATTTCCTGCCCAGGTCTTTGATTTTTGTCCTCTTCTCCACTAATTTAGCTGTTAAAACAAGATCGGAAAAACCTTCCGTACGTCTTTTAATTGTTGAAATGCAATTGGAGTTATTTACCTTGAATGCCTACTATCCAAAGAGGTAGTTGCAATACTCATAGCAAGCTATTTGGTACAGAATCTAGTGAAAGGACGCTGAGGTTAAAGAATCGACCTTTTAAGTATGGGGAGGTTTCAAAAATCACTGGGAACTTTGGACGGGTGATTGGAGAAGGTGGATTTGGAAAGGTGTATCTTGGTACATTAGATAACGGCACCGAAGTTGCTGTGAAGATGCTCTCTAAATCATCAAAGCAAGGGTACAAGGAATTTCAAGCTGAGGTTAGATCCAATGATGCAATCGCATTTCCTTTTAAAATCATCTTATGCTAACACATGCGCAGATGTTTGTTTAGAAACTTCCTCTTAGACTATTCTCAGTATTCTTTATAATAATGCACACTCTTTATCTTGTAGGCGCAACTCTTAATGATTGTTTACCACAGAAACTTAGTTTCTTTGTTTGGATATTGCAATGAGTCCAAGCACATGGCATTAATATATGAATATATGGCTAATGGAAATTTGAGGCAACATTTATCAGGTGCATTTTTATGTCTTGTTGTATTGTTTCTTCTCTAAAATGATCCTGTAACACTCTATTTCTTGCTCACAGGTAAAGTTAAAATCCATCCAATAGGAGACCAACCGAAGGTCTTGACATGGAGTAATAGACTACAAATAGCTGTGGATGCAGCACAAGGTATACTAAAGAGATATCCTCGGTTGTGCGTTTTTTCCCATCATTGCTTTGGCATTGTTAACACGTATTATGTGAGGATTTCAGGTTTGGATTATTTGCATAACGGTTGCAAGCCACCCATCATCCACAGGGACGTGAAGACTACTAACATCTTGTTAAACGAAGACTTCCACGCCAAAATAGCTGATTTTGGCCTTTCAAGAGCTTTTGCATCTGAAAATGACTCTCATGTGTCAACTTGTCCTGCAGGCACTCCTGGCTATCTCGACCCCGAGTAATGGCTAAAACTCAATATTCTTTTATCTTGTTTAGTTCAGGATCTATTTTCACAGAAATATTGACATTACATAGGATTTCATCTTTGATATAAAAATCCATGTTTTGTTTTTCCTCCTACCAGGTTTCATTCTTCTGGACAATTTACCAAGAAGAGTGATGTTTATAGTTTCGGAATCATACTCTTTGAGTTGATCACGGGCCAACCTGCATCAGTGAGAAGTCGGAATGGCAGTGCCAGCATACACATACTTCAACGGTTGATTCCTATTGTTGAAAGTGGCGATATACAAGGGATTATGGATCCAAGGTTACAGGGAGAATTCGATATCAACTCGGCTTGGCAAGTAGTGGAGATTGCCGTGTCTTGTACACGACCAACGGCAATTCAAAGGCCGGATATACATCAAGTATTGGCAGAGTTGGAATCTTTAGTAAGCAAATCAAGTGGTTCCTTTGAAATGACCTCCTTGGTTCTCCCATCTGACAATGCCCCTGTTGCAAGGTAGCAGAACTTTTCCAATCTAGAAAGGCTCCCTTCTTTTTAGATTAGAGATTAAATTTGTACTTTAATTGCATCACCCATTTCCCTTTCTGTCATTGAATCTTCCAAACTCGCTGTCTCACGATGATATCGTTTCATCCTCTGTCGCTTCTTTCTGCATTTATTGTGTCAATTATTGGCATTCCTCATACTGCGAAATTAAGAACTCCATGTTGAGTTTTGGGGGAGCTGGTTGGGGTCCATGGATGGGGTATCGTTGGCATGAGCAGGCCCTCACGACACGTTCTTGGAGTTCAGCTGAGACTTCAGTTTGAGTTAACACCATTGGGTAATTAGCAACTACTTCGCAATTTTGGGCGAGGGGGACTAATCATCTTTCTTCTTTCTGGGGTAAGCTCCAAATATAGAAACTTAGGATCCGCGCATGCGCGAATCTTTAACAAATTATGGACAAGGAGTTGAGCTTGACTTATAATAATGCATACATTTGCAACATGTTTATATCCAGATAAAAGGCAATCTCGGTCTCTCTAATTCTTAGAATGCGGAATAGGCTTCCTGTCCTGGGGTTCCAATGCAACAACTAGTATAATTGTCTAGATGAGAGCTACGTGGCTGGAGACGATGCGTACCTCCGGTATAACATGGCCTAAGTCGTCAAAGAAGGATCCACCGACATGCCACAAAGTAGCCCCGTGTGCAGCGATCAATGGAGGGATTCAAAAAAAAAAAAAAAAAAACGAGGGCTCATCTTAGTAAGCAAACCAGGAAAAACAACCTGTTAATGATCTTAGACCAACAGGAATTTTCGCAAACCGGGACATAAAGTACGTGATGACCCTTCCGGGCACAGGGGACTTTGATCAAGCAACACATGCTCCAACAGAATCCCAGAGTCGAAATGCTTAGGATATAAAAAGTGCGTCCTGAACTCGAGTTCAAAGTAGAATACATCAGATATGACCAAAACTTGACAATGGCACTTCTCCGGATGACCTCCAGAAAAAGGATGAAACCTTTGTTTAAGCATAAAGAGAAGCACAAGCATTTTAATAATTTAAACCCGTTTAGTGATAGTTCAATAATTTTTACGTTGATCAATATGAACACAAGAATCAAATCATTATCACAAATTGAACTAACTTTTGATGATCCGCTGTCATTTTCCAATTTTTTTTTTTACTCCTTTGGAAAAGAAAACCATTTTCCACGGTATGAATCTCATCTTAAATGGAAAAATTATCCCACAAATTTTTTTCTTGATGAATGAAAGCAAAACTCACTTTTATTTCAAGAGCAGTCCTTTCTATTTAATTTATTAGTTGTAATAAATTTGCTCCAAATTAATTTTTCGATCACCAAAAACCGTAAACCGATACACTTTCCACGTGGACATATGCCATTTACTCAGCAATCTCACAATAAAACATAACATATACTAACAAAGAGTAAATATGTTTGAGTTTTTTTTTTTTATAATTGAGATAAATTTGTCACAGGTATACCAATTTAGGATTGTTGATGACTCAAAATTTAATGTGGGATAAATTTGTTACAAGTATATCAGTTTGGGGCTTTTCATAGTATTTACACTTTCTTTAATCTTGCTACGATGAGCATTATTAACGTAAAACTCATTTTTATTGTTCTCAAGTGTGGTGGTACACTGTGTAATTAATCCAATGCTTCTTACGGCCACCCAAAAACGAGAGTAAGAAATGTACGTGAATCATGTGGCAAATTCTTTGCTGCCATAACGAAAGAGATTGCGTCCCATGCACTTGGATTGAAGAAAACTAAAAGTGATTTTCGCTTTAAAATGGTCTAATTACTTGCATCTAATATCTTTAATCCTAAATTGGCAAGAGACGTTTCTCTCTCTTCTGGACCTGAAAAATGGGAATGGTCATTAAGTCACCTAGCTTAATAAATTCAGTAAAGTTTGTCGACAAATTACTAATGTATTTAACTATCCGCTGCAATCAATGATCGTCAATAAATTTCTTAAATCAACAAAAATACTACTTTTCTCATTTAACATTTGGGTCTTTCTAGATATTACAATAGCTCTATTTAAGTATATTTTAGCTTATGATCTCTATATTAGTAAAAGTATAACCTCATTTACAATTGTTTCGGGTGGATATATATATAATATATATATATATATATATATATTCTATTTTAATTTATTAATTTATATATTAAGATAACACAAAACACAAAAAACATTGAAAATTTCATCTATTTAAAAAATTGGGAACGGCATTTAGATTAATATAAGTATGAGTATCAAAAGATAAATTTAAATCGTTCTTAGATAACCTTATGAAAACACTTACTCTTAAAAAAAAAAAAAAAAAAAAAAAAAAAAAACATGAACATCAACTCAATACAACTTGAAATGAAGTTCTTTTCTTTCACTATTATAGAGTTCATAAGCGAAAGATACTTAAACGAAACTATCGTACTAATTATAAAGACCAAAAAAGTCAAAAGGTAAGAAAAAGATATCATAATTTTTGTTGACTTAGAAAATTGGTTGAAATGAAAAGATATCATGAACAATTGTGAATAGTAACAAAAGACTGATAAAGTTAAGTGATCAGATAAAATAAACTCAAAGTGTAAGGACTAAATTGACTATCTAATTATAGTTAGAGGATTATATTGAACGAATCAAAAGTTCAAAATTTATTTGTACATTGAGTCAAATTTAGAAACTATTAATATCATTTTTCCCATTTCTTTCAACCAAGTTCACCATAGACTTAGGTTTAACCCTGAAAATTGAACATATAGGCAACGGAAATCTGTCTACAATTGCTAATATGTAGTAGTGATTGCTCCAGAGTCAAAGCACATAATTCACATTCATTAACTCTTTTATTAATTCAACTAACTTATTTATTTAAGATCCATTTAATGAAAATTTTAATTTGGTTGGCACATCATAATAAACCAAATATCATTAGAACCCAAAAAATTATCCTGTAGTGATAATTGTTCAAATTTTGTTTCTTAAACTCCTTTGCGACTCTACTATGTCTACACAGAAAAAAAAAAACACTAATAGTGGCTAAGCGAGATAAAATAATTTTTTTAGAAAAATAATGAATGTCTTTGATAAAGTATTTTTATTAAGCGTGTGGAATGCGTGGGTATGAAGGCTAATAAAGAGTTGGTTAAACTAATAAAAAAATATATACAAGCGCAAGAACTTCTATAATACACACTTGTTGTGCCATATCATATTAACACTGACTTATTTACATGAAAGCCATTTAATAATGAGAATTGTAGTTTGTTTGGCCCCAAAATTTTCATTTATCATTATAAATCAAGATATTATAATTCAAAAATGCATTCAAAGAATTAGTATCACCAAGGTAATTAATTGGTCTTCCTACTCTTTCGCAAATCTAATATATATGTATTGCAGAAAATAACTTTACAAGTACCTAAACAAGATGTAAATTTCCTTAAAACACTGTATTATTCTATGATAAACATTTCTATCAAACATGTGAATTGCTTGGGTATAAAGGCTAATAAATGGAGTGAGCCCATAGAAACTTCTACCGTACGTTTGTTGTGCCATACGATGAGACAACTAATTGTTGTAACTAAAAAAGAATATATCATAACACGTTGTAAAATTGATATATAGCATTATAAATATATTGTTGTATTTTCAAGTACCATAATAGTGTAGCAAAAAATTATGTGGTAATTGTCATGACCTAGCTTTTCCATCCAAAAGGGAAAAGACATAGATCTAGGGATATTGCCTAAAAGGTAGCAATCAGGTCAGGCTCTTCCAACCCCGTACCGCACGCAACATTGGGATGTTTAATTTCTATTCAAATTGACACTCGAAGGATTTTCTCACTACTAACTTATTGGGGTTAACTAGAAACCAAGTGAGGCACGGAAGTATATCTCATAATTAGAGAATCTGTGATAAGAGACTTATCTATACCAATTAGTCGACTAGTACCATTTCAGTACTTAATCTTGTTTAGTTTTCAAAAAAAAGATGTTTGTCATGCTATTCGGATTGATTTTAAACTTATCCACTAATATGCGATATGATCATATAGCTGCACAATAATTGAAATAACAATCAGCAACAAAGGAAAACATTAAATAAATTGCAAGGCAAAGTGAGAATCTAACGCTAAGAAATAAGAAATAATACCATTTTTAATTAGGTCCAAGGCAAACCACAATTAACATATCAAAAGTGCGCAATCATATCATAGTTAAAATGGAAATGTGCAAACGATGACCTAACATTTTTCTCTAAGACTACTCAAATTCTATGGTAAATCTCTAACGGCTTATTCAAATTTGAGCACAATTTTTTAGATTAAAGGGTTTTCATTTTTTTTATGCTAAACTAGCTCTAAACCAGAGTTAACATGAAAAAAATGAAAAAAAAAAAAAACTAGTTCAAACTTAATTTCTAAGCTTTTTTCCCATTTTTGGAATTTTCGGAATTTTTTTATTTTTAAATTTTTTAAATAAAAATATATATTTTTAATATTTTAATACGAAAATGGGCTGCGATCTGGTCCCGTGAATTTGGGCTCAAGGATAAGGTTGGGGCTAGTCTTGAACAAGCCCACCTCAATTAGAATACTCACCAAACCCACTTCTAAAAACTAGGTCAAAACCCAAACCCTCAAGAAGAAACGAGCCCAGACTTGCTGAATCAACTAAGACCCAAATTTACTAATCCTAATTAAGCCCGAACTTACTAAATCCCACTTAAGCCCACCAAACCATTTTATTAAATTTCACTTCGCCCTTTCCTCTCCGCGCCCCTCTCTATTGTTCCTCTCTCTAACGCTCAGCTCCATGTAGCCTATTTTCTTTGCTTCCTTTTGTTTTCTTTTCCTATCTTCTTTTATTTCTTTCCCACTCCCCTCCTTCACCAAGAGCCTACTGTCCTTGCCCAGAGGACACGCCATTCTTTACCGATAACCCGCCGCCGGAATTTCTTTCACTTCATCAACGTCAATGTCTACCGCCAACGCTACCGGGCAGCGCCGCCACCAACCTGATACCTTCATCGCCACTCATGGCCGGAGAAGAACAAAAGCACGGATTTGGCTGAGACATTACGTCGAACATCCGGGGCCATCGACTAAGGGAAACCACGACAAGCATTCGAGACACGGACTAGAGGACGCCGGTTTGCGTCGACGGCTGCCGACAGACTCTCAGCCGGGGCACCATTTCGTCTCTGTCACTCGCGGCTCTCTCTCTCTCTCTCTCTCTCTCCCCGAACCGAGCCCCCTGTGTCCGAACCCCACTTTTAAGCATGCCCGGCAGGCGCGCATGGCCCCTGCCAGCTGCCACCGCCAGCTCGCCGTGTCCGCCTGCCTCCCACCAAAAATTCGCGCTCCTCAACCCCCCTGTCCTGTCTCTGCCCTCTGCTTTTGTCCTTCGTCCTCTCTTCCCTTTTCTGCAGAACGCGTGAGAGCATGAGAAGGAGGGAGTGCGGGAGATAAAGGATGGAGGAAGAGGCCGGGCTGGGCCTAGGCGCAAAGAAAAGGAGGAAAAGAAAACGAAAGAAGGCTAGGCCGGCCTGACCCTGGCCCGATCTAGCATTTTTTCTTCTTTTTCTTTTACTTTTTTAAATAATTAATTTTCTCCTTTTTTTCTGAAAAATTAATCTCTATTAATGCAAATGCTCCTAATTTCTATATGCCATGTAATTTTAATGAAATTTATTTTTGCTAGGGATTAAAAATTAATCCATAATTTTCTATGTAATTAATAAATGATTAAATGGATCAAAAAAATTCAAGTGTCAACAGTAATACCTTCATAATTCTTTTCACCTACTTACTGTTTTCTATTGGAGAGAAGCTTTCTACATCCAAAGGGGAAAAAATAGAGTTAAATCTCTTTAGAAAATGGCCAAAATGGCTCTGCTTTTCTTGCTAAACATTAATTGGAATGACTCATGTTCGACATTTATTCTCCATTTTACTTTTAAAATTCAGTTCGTTTCCTATATAAAATTTAGTTTAGTATATATCCAAATAGGAATTCCAGGTTAGGCAACAATTAATAAAATATGAGAGTGAGGCAAAACATAAAGTTCCTTGAAATTACAAGCGAAAAAGGAAGAAAAAACCATGAGATGAAATTACACTCACATTGTTTGTTGACGACTTTCCGTGACAACCCACCACTTTGCATAGACTAGAACATGTCTAAAGAGTGAAGTTTAAAGATACATAATGTAGAAAAAGTGAATATAAATTTATTGACTCTCCTCTATTCAAACAAAATATCTTGGCATAAAATCAGATAACGTTTTTGTCCGATTAAGCATTTTGAATGATTTCATAACTCAATTGTGCAGGAGTTGGTGGAATATGAAAAGCAAGAATCAAGTCGTGATAGCATTGCCAACATGAAACGTCTCTTGATGACCCACGCTGTTATATTCCACATCAAAAAATCTATTTTTCCATAGCCAAATTATTCTTCAACACACTTTATTTTATCACGCGACAATCTAATAAGGAGGGAAAAAGCGGCTTTAGAAAAAGTGAGGCCAGTTTGTATCCATTGAGTTGGTCGTCGTTCTGCTTTTGTTTCATTTATCCAAGTGCAAGTCAAGTCTCCTCCATTATTAACAAGCGAAACATCTCGGCAAGTGTCCATGCATACATTGTTCTTCTTGGTTGTTGTGCGTTGTACATTGTCCAAGTCAAATTGCCATAAGCAGAGAAGGGAAAAAATTACCAAATTAATTCTAAACCTATTGTACAGATGCCAATTCATTCATAAATATTTCAATTTTATCAATCGAGTCATAAACCTCTATGCGAAATTCTAATATAAGTCTTTCCGAATAATTTGTGCAGATTTTCCAATGTAGCATATATGTCATCCGAAATTTCATGTTAGTTCATCAACACATGCTAAATTAGAATTCACGTAGTCATAGCATTTGAGTTTAATTATGTTCCAGTTAAACAAGAAAATGCAAAAAGAGTAAATTTTCATCTCGTTATCATATCTAAAAATCATGTCTAAGTCATGCATACATTTAATGGTTGCTTGGCCTTCAATTAATATTTTGCAAAACATTCATTGGAAGCTTTGCTTAGCACATTAAGGTTTACTCCAGTGGCCACCCTTCCAACATGGAAGGGGAAGGTGGGGGGTTCGAATCCCCACCTTCTCGGAGGGTTGGGGTGGGGACAAATTAGTTTCAAGTGTGGGTTTCGACTCCCACACCCTGCAAGAAGGCAGGACAAAAGTTTGAGAGTGAGAGTTAGAATAATAGTACAGTAAAACTGACCAAAAAAAAAGTATTGCTTAAATTATTGAGTATTAAATTCTTGTTTGTGGGCCCATATGATCTTCCATGACATGTTAGTGGTTAGGCTTAAAATTGACTCAAATTGCTCGCAAAATATTTTTGGTTAAAGAGAAAATGTACCGAAATGATGTTATATTTGCCTAGTGTAACCAAGTCCTCGTATGCATAAATATCCAATTCACAAATTGCTTGAGTTTCTAAATGATCTATAATAGATTAGTGACTACTTCAAATTTAAATTAATTTGCATGGTTAAACGATTAAATTAAACCCCCCAAGTTGCAATTTGTATGGGCTTGGAGGGTCCGTATTAAGTGTAATAATCCATTAACTTTCCCTAATGGTTTACCTATAGGAAAGTCACAACGGGAAAATATAAGAAGAAAGAAAGAAAAAAAATCAAATGCCCCAACCATGGCTTGGAAAATAGCATGTTAGGTGTGTGCTTGTCGCCTGGCAAGGATTTGGGCCAGCTAGTGCCTTTATTTGAGACACAATTAGTCATTTCAGGCTCGAGATAATATTTATTCTAAGCATTTTTTTTAGAAAACAACCGTGCTTCACGCTTTTTATTTAAACATTTTTTAACTTTGGATGACTCCACTCTCATTTTTTTTTTAAATAAATAATTTTTCCACGACAAAATCTCTTTTTGAACAGAAAAAGCATTCATACTATGACAATCAACATTTTTTTTCTTGAATAAACGAAATGGGTTTGGGCATCTTTTCAATCTATAAATGGGAAAGCAAAAACTCACTTTTCCCAAAGCAAAAGTCTTCACCTTTTTAATTTTTTTAATCTGCATTATTGAAGCAAAAGTCATTTTTTATTGTTCTTGATGGTGCATCCTGTAATGAGTCCAATGCTTTTCTTGCTCAAGCTATAAATAAAAGCACTAGTGATTTGTTTTTGGGCCCCCAAAAGAAAAAGGTAAAATCATACGTGAATCATGTTATAAGTTTTGTACTTCCACAATTAAAGAGATTGCGTCCCATGCACATGAATTCAAGAAAAAAAAAAGAATAAGTGATTTTCGATTTAAAATAGTCCAATTAATTCACTAATGCTCTAATCATGCTGTGAAAAGTTGTGCATTGTGAATTTGTGATCGTGCTTCAAGAGTAATCTTCCCCACGTGAAAAGACATTATCAACTGGGGTATCGCATGTGCATATCTGATAGAGTAATTATCTGAGATGTTCTTTTTCCCGATGACTGAACTTCATCCATAGGAGAATTTGACCATTATTGGTTACGCTGATGAATAGGGAATATGAAAAATGCGTAGAAAGAAATATTTGTATTTGTGTGTAAATGAAATAGAATTTAATATCTCTTCTTTTTACATTTTGTTAGAATCCAATATAAGATAAATTGCCTGTACGTGGCTCTAGGAATGGATACTGAATGAATCACTTTGATCAGGGATCATTTATAATGTGGGTATATGAGCTTTCAAGTGCGCTATAAAATACATCATTCCCTAAATTTCAAAATAAATACTTGTTGACACCTAAATTTTGATTAGGTTTTTAATTAGGCTTTAGTTTCTATATTTATGTATTTTTCCTCTTTTTTCGGATAAATAGATAATAACAAGAGAAAACAACAAAAAAAAACAAATAAAAACAAGAAAAACAAAAAAAGAAGCAGCCCATTAGGGCTGGGCCTTCGCGCCTAGCCCCCTCTTCTTTTTTCTCTCACGCAGGCCCCCCATGGCCCGGCCCGCGTGACCAGCCCGGCCCCTTCTCTCCTTCTTCTTCCTTCTTCCCTCTTCTTCTCCTACGCCTCTGCAACTCACGCGCACAGAGGATGCCGACGCGCGAAGGACAACCTACGGCCGAGGAGGGTAGGCCGACGTCGGCCGGAAGAGACAGATCTTAAGCACCATTATTGGCTGCCTTCAATGCCGAGCACGCTTCGCTGGATAAGCTCGGATTGGACGCCGGTTCAGTTGAGGAAGACCGTTCGGCGTGCAAGGACTGACGGTCGAAGCTTCGTCGACCGGTCGCCCCCTCGCCTATAAATAGGCCTCTCCCGACAACGGCAACAACGACAGAGAGAGAAGCGGCGAAGGATCGAGGGCTGCAGATCTTCGAAACCTCCCACTGAGAGACTTCAGAAGGGGGGCCAAGGACGAGCAGGCCGAGATCTGAGAGCTCGCGGCCGGAGAGGGAGAGGGTTGAGTCTGAGCGAGAAGTCCAGAGACGGAGGTCATCCCGATGCAAAATCTGAGGTCGGCCGAGGTGCTGGAGGCGGATCCAAGCGTGAGGGGTCAGATCTAAGTGTGAGAGGGCTGAACGAGAGAAGCCGGAGGAGGGAAGGTCGGATTCGAGGAGAAAGGAGGGGTCGTTGATGCTGCTCGACGCCATCCCTGCACCGAGCCGAACGCTCCCGACGCCCCGACGTCGCCGCTGCACCGGATCGCCACCGCTGCTCTCGAAAAATCCTCTCGACAGAGACGTTCCAACACATGTTACCCACATCGCCGCCGTGCTGTGCCGACTGGAGTCGAGAGGCAGACTCGCGCAACTCGCCGTGAAAAGGTAACGGCGCTCGCTGCCGACGCTCGCCATCCGTCCTTGCCGCCTCGAGCCACCGCGGGATCCAGTCCTCGGTCCGTCCGCCGTTCCCCTCTGCATCTCCACCCATCACCGCCGCCGTGCCACCACACCACATCCTCCTACCGCTGTTGTCCTCTGTATCGCCACCGTCATCGACACCGATCCGCCGTCCCAGCCCCTCCGTCAGCACCGCGTCCAAGAAAGGAGGCGACGTCGCATCGGGTCAGAAGCGGGTCGCGGCCGGGTAGGGTTCCACGAACCGGGTCACGGCTACGAACTAGGTCAGGTGTGGGTCGCGGATCGGGTAGGGTTTTTAAACGAATTGGGCCGGGTCGTCGGGTTGTTAGGCTTTTAGAATTATAAAAAGGAAGAAGAAGAAACTGGACTGGGCCTGCGCATCAGGCCCAGCCCGGCCGGGGTTCATCGGACCGGGTCGGACCCAATCAGTGGATCCAACCCGGTTCGGTTTTTATGATATAATATAAAATAATATTTTAATAAATAAAATAAAAAATAATTTATTTTCCAAAAAGAATCAAAAAAACCAAAAATATCCATATTTTCCCCAAAAAGCCAAAAAGTCAGAAAAAAGCCAAAAAAAAGATTTATATTTTCAGAAAAAGATCAAAAATCCAAAAATACTTTTTATGCCCAAAAAATGAGAAAATGCCCAAAAAAATGTTTTTCCTTCACAAGATACATGGAAAAATCCCTCAAAAATCCAAAAAGCCTTAGGGTTTAAACAATATTAGATATTGAAAGGACATTAGTGATTAACTAGTGTAATCAAGTCCCCGATCCTAATTTCTCTGATTGCGTAGGAGCAAGTATTTCTCCCGATACTTCGCTTGGGTTCTAATCGACCCACCCCCAACCGATTAGTGGCGACTCCATTTTAAAACTAACTTACAGGTTAAAAACTTGGACTATTAAATTATGAATTGGTGGACTTGGGAGAGTCCGGGCTACGCTTAATAAACATAGTCGAACCATTAGCCTCTGCAGGTGTCCGCCCTGATCAGGCGCCAAAAAAAAAAAAGAGGTCGTGACAGCTTGGCGACTCCACTGGGGACTTGAAGACTTAGGCCATTTTATCTTGTTTAAACATTTTACTAACTTGTTTTTGTTTTTTATGCAGGTCAGTAGCTTAGAGGTTTTTTTAGAATGTTTTGTGATTATAAACTATTGTGCATGCTTTATTGTTTTAACACTACACATGGCACACACAACTCGGTCGCCGGACCTGGGCCGCCATAGGATATTTAGGATGGTGTTAAGAAAGATACGGCTTCGGACGCGAGACTGCGTCATGAGGTTGCCTTTCTTTTCCCCAAATTTCTCTAGCTGAGGTTAAGAGGGTACGCTGCTAACGCGAGACTGCAACGGGCAGATACCTTTTTGATTTCAACAAACCTTCTCAGTTAGAAATCGAGCTGCACATATCATGCGCATGTCTATGTGATTGTCATCAATTTTCTCATGTGAAGTAAGTTTTTTTCGTGTACTTTGCAATTTAATTACCTTCCTGTATATATTGAGCAGTCCATGATTAGTCTAGGATTTAATACCACGGTCATTTAAATTTGGAAGTAATTGTCATAAAGTTTTTTTTTTTTTTTAAATTTTGCAAAAAAAATTACTTTCAGTTAATGTTTTTATTCTCAAGAATGTTACAAAGTTCTTTTCCACAAGAATTTTCATTTGCTTCAAAAAAGATAGAAATCTTTTTCAAAATTTGTTGCAATTCATACTTTTTTCGCCTTTCAAATTGAATATCTTTTTAGCTCATGTCACATGCCTTTTTTTTCAATCTAGAAATCCTCTACCTTTTCATGAATAAACAAAAAGAGTAGGATTAGGTCGTCATCATGGATTGACTCCTTATCTACGCCTTGTCTTCACACATGCTTGTTTATTCATGGCTAGGTAATTATGAATCGTCAACTATCAGCCACCCGTGAATGGCCTCACGTGATAGGGCCCGATCAGAATGATGTACAAAATCGCCTCGCCAACATTGAAGACGGCATAGGACAGATGTCCATTGTCCTTCGACAACTCTCGAGGCAAATGGAATCCACTCATGCCAAGCCCAACTCCGTAACTGCTTTAAACACCGTCATGACACCCTCGAATTTGCTAAAGGATGAACAGCAGGATAGACAGTTTGTAAAGATCATGAAGAAGCTAAGCCAACTGCAGGGGCAAGACCCCATGGACTTGTCTAATTACGCTGGCATTAAGATCCCTGAAGAGCTCAAAGCACCTGAATGTGAAAGGTATGCTGAAACCTCCCGCCCAGAAACCTACTTGCAGGCTTACCTGGTCCGAAGGACGATTCAATCGTACCAATCAAGCTTGACTGGCCCTGCCTTGCGATGGTACATTGTCAAGAAGATTAGTCCCCTTAAGACCTGGGGGGAACTAATTCATGTTTTCCACAAAGAATATAATATTGACATTTGCCCTGACATCGCCTTGCCCTACGAAGAATCGATGGTCGCGGATCACGAGGAGCCGTTAGTCACTGAGATAGGAGAAGAAGATGTCAATGAAGCCTCGCATGATAAATGGGCGACTGAGTAACATCCTATTGCTGAAAAGTTTCCCACTAGGAAAGGCAACGAGCTTGTGTACGAGGTCAAAGACACAAAGCCTGTTCAAGACCGGGGCACGACAGGACAGCTCCCCAAGCTTACTGCAAGAGCTAGGGTCCAAAGAATACTGACCCCTATCAACCTAGAGAGTGAAGCAGAGAGTGAAGCTCCACTATCTCTCACTCCCCTTGACAAAGTCCAACTGGCGAAACGAAGGGCCTTACTCAAAAGGTCTGGACTAGGAGCCAAGAAAAGAAAGCCTAAACAATTCAATTCAACATCTGCCACTGAGTATAGGCAAAATCTTATAGCCAATGAGCCATCGCGCCAAAACTTCGAGCATCCCCTAGAGTACAACCCTAAAAACTACCAGTCCCTAGGATACAATCCCAAGGACTACTAGTGTTATACAGATGAAATCGGCCATTCATCGTATAACTGCTTCCTACCCACACATAGGGTCGAAAGCCTGTCAGAAGAGGGAACATTCGTCCTTATCCGCTATGATCCCAATGAACTACTAAGCTTGTCATCTGACCATGAAGATAGCTTAAATGCCTCATCCTCGTTTGGTGATTTTGCCCGGGAAGAAAGCAATGGGATAATCTTGGTAGAATCCAGTTTCCCTAAAACAGAAAAATTCACCATTACGATGAATATGCAATGGGAAAACCAGTGGCCTAACCAAGACACATCAAGCCCGTCTTGCACCCATAGGATCATGACCCCTAGAGAGATGTGGATACCTAATCTCCGCAAGTATAACGGCACGACTTGTCCCTTGACCCACTTACAATATCTCCATGTTGAAATGAGTCAATACTACAGCCTGATGTCATTCACAACTCAGGCCTTTCAAGAAAGTCTTACAAGGTCTGCATTGCAATGGTTCGTCACAGCAGATATCTACCTCGTAAGGGATTGGAATGAGTTGTCTTCCGCATTCTTGCATCAGTATCAAAGCCAGATTGGAACTAAACTGCCTTGCGAGAACTTGGTTCACTTTAGAAGAAGACCAATGGAGGATTTCCGAGCATATGCAAGGAGGTGGGAGGTTTTTTTGATGCAAACCTACCCTCAGCTGGCCGAAGAAGAAATGATAAAGCTGTTCATAGGAGCTTTACCTCGCAAGCACCGTTGTTGGTTGCATGGGTTGCACTTCCATAGCTTTAATGAAGTGGTTCTCTTGTGCGAATACTTCGAGTCTACTGGAGGCGAGGAACTCTCAGGCGCTTGATTTCAGAACCAACAGTATCAAAGTGCTCTCTTTTTCATAAGAGTTTTCATGGGTTTTGCATGTTTTTATAATTTCATGTTTCTTATCCTGTCTAGTGTGCTACTGTTGCATTTTCCATTCCAGTAATCTAATGTACAGTTCTAATATTTTGTTTTGAAAGCATGAGGCGGTATTCCAAACCAGCCCAGTGATGCTATCCAACCATGAAAAGAAAATATCATCCAAGGAGAATACTAAGGGCTGGGCTTCCTCGTGCTTTCTTCCCCCCAAAAGATATATACTTTTGAAAACAAAAAAACATTTCATTATCAAAAGCTTTTGTCAAAACAAGATGTTAAATGTAATCATATTTGTCTTTCTGACTCACCCACTTTGTGTCTCAGAATATCATCGCCATCTCCCTTGACTTGGTGTGACAGGGGGCATTTGAAGCTGGCGCATCATGTGAACTCGCCAAATTCGAAGACACCCTGCCAAGAAAACAGGGGCAAATAGAAGGAATCATCCCATTTCAAAAAGGGTGAGTCTTATTCTCTGAATATAATTTTGGAAATGATGTCCTCTCTCTTCTATTTGCAGGAAATGAAAGATAGAACGTAATAGGTATAGGCATACGGTTGAAATCAAGCCGTCCTCAGGAGCTCTATGCACTACATCTCGTTCCTATCCAACTCCTTCTCAAAACGGAGCAACATCTTCTTCCCTCAATGTACCTGAGCAACTAGATACTGTGGTTTCATCAATGGGATTTCCAGCTTTGACAAGCCAAGAAGTGCAGAAAAGGAATTTCTTCTCTTCCTTTGAATTGGCTACTGTCAACAGGGAGGAAATCCAAACAGTTGAAGTGGTCTCTAGCCCCCTATTCAAGATGATGACGTTAGGACCTGGAAACCTAACTTCTTGTTTCAGACGCATGCTCTCCCAAGAAGTAATTGCCATAAGAAGACTGGAGATTTTGATTGTCCATCTCAGATTCCATAGAAGCTTGAAGTACATGACTTTGCTCAATGCTGCTAATGGTCATATGGTTGAAGACAAAATTCCACAGAAGGAAGGCGTTGCAAATCATCAATCACGCATACATGGCCACGAATGAGAAATGCCAATCGAGAGAGATGTCGAACTGAGTCAAGATGAAGAGGCTGTCATCAACATTCAGAGATCCCTAGGAATCAGCAAATACAAACTCTGGGGAAGGGTAATTTGGTATCGTTTCCAATACTCCCAGTATCTGAACTCACTTTTGACATATTTTCTCTTATTGACAGGAAGCATAGGATTTAAGAAACAAGCTTAAAGGTTAATTTGGGCAAATTAAGTGACCCATATCGATTTACCTAACTTGGTATGAAAGGACGTGTCATCCAGGAGCCGGTTCGGTTAAATGAAAAAAGAAGCACCCTATGGACACCGTCGGCGCCTCTAGCTGAGTGGTACCCGAGAAGAAGCAAAATGGTCCGAAGTCGGGGGTTCGAATCCCAGACGCGGCAGTTAGCCGCTTGGTAAAAAAAAGAAAGAAAAGAAAATTTGCTTCTCTTGCGCCTGCAAATTACGAGAGAGCAGGTGACCTAACAGAATTACAGGACTTTATATCCTCCTAATGCCTCAGGTCTATCCAATCAATTGCAAACCAATGGAGGGTAATGTTGTATCGTTCCCAGTTGTTCAACTCCTGAGAGAATTCGTGACTGACACGTTCTTTCCTATCTTTTGTAGGATCACTTGACTGTAAAAAAACAAGGATAACAAATCAATGAGAGGCATGACAAACTCTCATAAGTGAAATGGCATCCTGAGTAATTGCCAAAGCAAATGACAGAAATCCTTCAGGCCTCAATTCACCTTTAATTTTGGCCCTGTTGATTGATCCATGTACACCTTCTCTTCTGCAGGGGCAAAAGTAGAAAGGCCCGTCAAATCAATGATCAGATTCCTAAACCCGGCTGATCATTCTTGTGTCATCTCCCTATTCAATAGGGACAATTCATCGACGCCCATTTTGTGAATAACTCTTTTGATGTTCAAAATTCAACACATTTGTAAATACAATTCCACCAAGTAAACACCCCTAAAGCTGTTAATAGGGTTTCTTGAATAAAAACCATTCATTTGTTCTGAGAGTACAAACTCCATCACATTTTGCTGCATGCCTTTTTCCAGGTGAATTTTGCATGATAATTTTGTCTGTCTAAATCATTGATTCCATTGAGGATTATTAGAATAGACAGCTGAATGAAGGATATAAGATTGATCGAGTATGCTGGATGAGGCATGTCAGAATGATGACAGGCAAGCCATATCCTACACACAGTCCCCCATCTATACACTTGTGAGATGAGTGCAGAAGATTCCATGGCTGTAGAGGGGTAAAGAGTTCTCTCGCGAATGGTGCGATAACCAAGACAGTGAGAGGCATTTCATTGCTCACCCCCTTTGAGCCCTATACACTGGTGAAATTTCTATCCTACGCCCGTCAAAGAACCACCCCACACTGGGGCAGGTCGGAGGCAAATCAGCATCACAATGTGAGAAAAGGGATAGAAATTTTCTTGCTCGCACTTGCATCAATCTTCGGGTGTCTTTATTGCATGTGAACACTCACGTTAATTTAAGTGCCATAGAATGACGAAGAGCAATTCTTTCTTTACGCACTTGTATTCATTGTATTTTTCCTGGTCGAGTGAAATGAGTATAAAGCATATCTCACTTTTACTACAGCAAAGTCTTTGATTTTTAATTTCTTTAATCGCAGTGTGATGAGCATTATTGATGCAAAATAAACTGTTTATTGTTCTCGAATCCAATGCTTTCTTCCTCAAGCCATCAATAAAAGAACGGAATGAATCACTCTTGTCAGGGATCATTTAGGAATAAAAAAATATGAGCGCATGAACTTTTCAATGCATTCCAAAGCACGTCATTCCATAATTTCAAAGTATGTAACAATTTCACCTAATTAATTAGATTCAATTTCGCTCAAAAACCTGAGTTAACCATATCTCCGGTAAATGCATATTTATCAATAGACGATTTAATTATGATTCTAATAATGTGGGATTACTGTGTATGGAAAGCTTATGGAAAGCTAATTGTTTTAAAATCTTTGACAGTGGGATGAAAACATTGTTCAATATTAAAATGTCGTGTTAAAATAACTCACCTCATTTATTTACGGGAGGTTTATATTCTCTTTATGGACATATAATCTCCTTCTACCTATAAGTTTAATTTTTTAGATTGGACATTCTAACGTGATATTAAGTTGGGTTCTGCCTCCCGCCATTTTATAATATAAGTCCAAATCTAAATCTATCATTTATATTTGACCGGACCAGATTGGACCAAGTTTTAACTGAATAGTCAACTCGATTGAATTATTATTATATCCAATGTGAACTTCTACATTTCCTACCACCTCAGACCCTGAGTACTAGTATAAAGCTGATGTTAATATGGGTTGCATGTAATATCCTCAATCATGTATATTGGCAAGAGACCTTTCTCTGTCTGCTGGAAAGGGAAGATCAACGTTGCTCCTCTCTCTCTCTCTCTCTCTCTCTCTCTCGCATTGTAAAAGCCATCAAGAAGAAGAGAGAAGCAGAACGAAACATGGAATCAAACTTATACTTCAGTTCTAGCAAGTTTGCATGGTCGAGATTGATGAGAGAGGATTATTTTTTTAAAAAAAAATTAGATTAATCACACCTAATTAATCCCAACGGTCAAGGCCCATGAGAGATTGCCACTTTTGAGTTCCTGAGCTGCTATGGTAGAAATTGGGAATAAATTGACTATTTGGATCTAGACGCGTTGAGGAAGATCGAAGCCCTAATTGGAGATTAGATAAAGAGATCAAGGAATTTTTGGGCATTCAAAGAGAACAAAAGGAAGAAAGTGCGAGTGAGACGACGTCATTCTTTGAGGAATGGTTCGGACATAAAGGGCGTTGTTTTTCTTATAAAGAGAGAGCCAGCGGGTAGAACGGAAATGACGTCGTTTCTCACCAAGTGAACGAAAAATTCCATGTTGGACTTCCCTTTACCTTTAAAAAATCCACGTTGGAAAAAAAATTAGGTTAAAAAAAATCCACGTAAGGCGTTTTGTCGAAAATGGCACTCAAATGAATAATTATACTCCGATGTAACATTTAAGTAAGCGAAAACAATTTTGGTACTCAAGTGAGTACCGTACGAAGGTTTTGACACTTCTGCTATTTTTATCTCTAATATATTTTATCTTATTCAGTCCTATCCTTCCATCAATCATTTGTGCCATTAATCATTTGTGCAATGCGATCGGCTCTACCTCTACTATGGGAGATTTAATCTCATTGTCCTATGAGGATACACAATTTCCATTTGGTGAAAACGAAATCAATTGAACGATCTATTTTTAAAATCATGGGCATAGCACTCTCACGTTCTCACAAAAGAGAAAATAGAAATATGACTTAAAGCATCGACCTTCTAAAGGTTCTTAGACTAGAGAGAGATTCATGTCTTTTAAACTTTGTTATTTGTTATGTTAATAATGATTAACATATAACTATATGAAATTAAATATGTAGTTGAGAGATGAGCTAAATTTGTTAAAGTCAACTAGAAAGCATTTACTTCTCAAGTGGACTGACATAGTCACAAACTCCTTTAAGTTGCCAAAGTCATTGGATAAAAGAGATGGAAAATAGAAATGAATGCAGGAGCCTTTTACAGGATCCACTTATACAAGTTCGGCGACAATGCTCAAAATCCATAAAGTTAATATATAGAATCACTTGAAGATATTAAAAGCTATACCAGGATCATCATCTCAGGGCAACACCAAAAGGTGAAAACATGCCTATAAAATATGAAAATCTTGCAGCAAGGTTCCCTAGTTCACTATGGTTAGCCCCAGGAACTACGAAATGCCCAGAAGGGTGGAACATCCCAAGCAAATAGTGAGAGAACCCCGGTAAAATGGGGGTGTATAAGAATTTCTATTAGATTTTGATTTCATCTCCCTGATCCCATCTTCTATGTGGTATAGGCCTTGGTAAAGAAACTTGCTTGATATGTGTCGGCCATGATCTTGCGTCATGCACAAGCGCAATGCCAGGAGAGATGCAGAACCATAATCAATTGAAGGTGGTCTGATATAAATAAGGAATCTTTCAAACAAAGGGGGTCCTTCCTCCCCTCCTACGTGTCTGTCATAAGCAAAGTGTTCAATTTGTCAATTAGCTCGTTCATTTTGCTGCGTAAAGGAGAAGAATTATCTGAGTTTCTGAAATGAAGCCTCGCAATGTCGAGAGCAAACCCACGCATTGACAAGTTAATATCAATCCAGTCACTATCAATTTGTTTGTGCACCATAGAAACTTCTAAGTTATAAAGCGAACAAACCAAAATTAAGCATATTTCACAAAAGAAAGCTATCGACTTTGCTACTTTCCCCAAAGCTTAGCTGACCTGTACCAAAGGTTTATCATGTTCCAAGGCTTCTTATGGACAAACTAACTTGAAACCTTGTGAAAGAACAAATGCATTGTGTTGCTCAAGCCAAATATTGGAGAAGGTTTTCCCAACACCATATCTGCTAGGAGCAATTCCTAACAAGTAGATTGCACAAAAAGTCAAATACTAGGGAGATGTCATCTCAGTCGAATTGTTCCCGATGAAAATTTCAACTTATAGTATATATTCTTCTAGATTCAGCTAATAACTCGCATCATTGGATAAGCTTTCAGGCACATGATTGGTGTGGTTTGATTTATATACACAATCCTCAAGCATTATCACCCAGAAGATGGTCCAGAGCAATATTTTCATCCTACATCATGACTCCTGGACATACTCAAAATATGTCAAAAGTAAATAATTTAAGAGTTTGTTCATACCTTGAGCAATTGGCAAGCATGGCCAGGTAAGTAATCAACAACGTATCATTGCACTCCTCGAAGAACAGCAAATTGGAGAAGAATTTAGGCAAGAAAGTGAACATCAAAATTATTCAGTAACTAATGTATAAAAAGAAATTTAAAAAGGAAAAAATGAAACCTCAACTTCAGGGCATGTTAAACTAAGCAGAATACTTGCCATCAAAAAGTCGTCCTGAAATTTCCCTGATTCAATAGTTGGCAATCTTTCGAGAAGACCAGGTTACATTCTTTAATAGACAACATGAATGATTATTGACGAGACGGTACTAACAAGTTATTGCTTTTTCGTAAAGAAAACATCATGAATCCTCAAATCGCGGACATCAGATCATGTAAATTGGATCATATAAATCACCAAAATGTGTTTTTGAAAACATTAATGTTATAGGATGCTGTCTGCTCTTTTCTATATTCATCACCATCACTGGACATATCCTCCCCGACAACGTGGACCACGTAATCTTCTGCGTGACTGGTAAAAGTCTGCCCCCTTTCCGATGCTCGAGCTGATTCACTGTTCTTTGTTTTCTCTATGGAGTCATGGACTCGTTTGGGATCATCAACGGAAAACCCCCACTCCATTCCATCGGAAAGTACATCACAAGTCCTTGGCTGAACATAATGCCTCCCATCTCCCTCTAATGACTGGTCGTCATCCACAGCCCCCATATGATCCTTGACAAGGTTAGCCACCTCTTTATCAGAACATCCATCATTTCTCTCGAAACCTAATCTTCCAGTTAGAACAACTGGTGATTCTTCTCTGTCCTCTATTTCATCAGAATCTTGCTGTTTGGCCCTTTTAGCATCTGAATGAGCATCATGATGTTGATCCTTATTACAATTCCTTTCAATATTTTCAGCGTGAACATCAATATGGTTCCTCTTCGTGGGAAGACACTTCCTAATACCGTCATCTCCTACCAAGGGCTCCACATGATTGGTGGATCGAGAAACCAAGTTTGGTTCATCAACTGTGTTAGGAGCATATGTGTCTCCCACATCAGGCGCACATGTAAGTCCAGTATGTCCACCATTATGAATGATGGTCCTATTCAAATGACAAACATCTGCCAATCTACCCTCTTTTTTTAAAAATCAGCATGTGGATGGGTACCTGCAAGTATTGTATCTTTCAGCTGCCAAAAAACAAGAAAAAAACCAATTTAAACCTGAATGAAAGAGGATATCATGAAGATAGACAGCACTGGATGAAAAATCTGCTTACCTCCTCTAGAGCAGTTTTTGGCACAGAGGTTCTCTTGTGCGTTAAAAATGAGTGAAGGTCCCATTTCAACAACTCATTTGCAGTCACTTCAAGATCAGATGCAGAGCCCTAACATATAACAAATTCATAAACAGGGGAATAGACACCGAACTTCAGCAATCATTAGAACAGAACCAGTGGAAAGATGTCATGAAGAAAATAAAACACATTTTCACTGCATCATTTATTAGAACTCACATTATGGAACACATTTTCACTGCATCATTTCACTGCAGCTTTTTGATGTATCAATTTTCGCCTTTGATCCCAATGAGGACCAAGTACTGTTCATGCTTCCATTTCTAGGGCCACATAACTCCTCCATGCATCTCAAAGAAACAACTTCCTCCATAATTTTTCCCAAGTGAGCAGGTAGCACTGGAGCCGCTTTAATGATACCTGAAAAGCATAAACCATATGAATGCCCAACAAAAATGATGAGAAAGTGGACCAAAACTTGCAAAATGCTACTGTCGAAGGTGAATACCATGCAAGAGGGATGGCTTAACTTGCTCGAATTTTGCCAAATACTCAATAATCCAGAACCAGGGAAGGCTCAACTCAGATGAGCTTTTGCCATCCATGGAAGCACTGTTGAGCAGTTGGGACAACAAGGATTTCTTCAACTCATGCCTTCATCAATCCATAACAAAGATTGCTCTCTATAAAGAGAAAAAATGACGATGATTTAAAACTGATCGTGCATTTTGCAAAATTATGCACCTGGCATATGATGGGCAAAGAACTCTCAGTATCGGCCTAAAAGCTATGAATCCAATATAACTACAGCATGAACAAAATTTTTCTGATCATGCACCATATGAAAGATTCATTTGGCAAGGACACTCTAGAATAGTGATCCTCTTTGTCAAAAGAAGCAACTATGCCATGACATCCTAAATGGAGTACTTCCACAGTGGAATCAAATGAAAGCCAATTATTGCCATGCTCACTAAATTCTCACACAAGTGACCCAAGTAACAATTGAATGCAAGCAATATTAAGAAGTAAACATGTTAGTTTTGATACTTTGCTTAAAGTTATAATAGCTAAAAGGAACCAAAGTCAAAAAGCTTTTCGTGCAACACATGGAAAGGATTAACGAAAAGTGCTGAATCATAAAGGTGCAGTCAGGTGACAAATCCGTACAAATAAACCATTTAACCATTCTGGCATGGCCTTCTCAGATAATATTGCACAACGCCCGTATAGCCCTTCCCTCTCACCAAGTAAACGACCACAACCAGCCATCTCTCCAAACCTTCATCCTCAAGCACTTCTCGGCTAACTTGGGGTGCCATGCAAAATCCCTTGATACTAACTTTTGTACAGGGATTTCCACTAGCAACGGAGCGGAGCACAGAGGCCGTCATCATGGTTGGCTCGGTATATCTTGAGTAACCAAACTACGTAACCTGTCTCGTGCTCCCTCCTCTCTTTTTAACACCCAAAAGCTCCCGAATGGATCTATATCTTCCTCAAATTCCAATAACCAGATGGGCTCGGCAAGTTTTGAGAGCCCATGCTTGCAGTTCTTAACAGCCTTCTGAACTTCGATAAACTTATTTTCCCATCTTTGTCAACGTCGGCTTCCTCTAGCAGAGGACCGAGGGAGCCTTTCAAACCTGTCTGCTGAAAAGGGCATGGGAGCATCATGTCAAAGTTACACGTTAACATGCTTAACCATTTCTTTGTACCAAGCAACATAAAAAACCTGCGCCACTACTTTGTGCAGAATATACAACAAGAGGCAATACATTCGGCTAGTATTTTCAGATGAGACAATAACCAAATTATCAAGGTCACAAGCTGAACAGTTTCTTTATGTGAAGCTGCAACAGAAAGTAGCTATGCTACTATTTTGTGCCCAATATGCAAAAAGACAGACAACTTATCCCAACTTTTGGGCAATTTTGCAAGAAACAAACTTCAAGCTCCCAAGAGACGGTCAAAATTCAATTACAAATTAAAACAAATACATTTAGCCCTGTCTACGTAATTTAATTTTCACTCTACCCATACCCATAGTGACACAAATCAGAACTAGAGGGCAAATGAATGTGGAAGGGATGAATAAATGAAGATAGTCAAAATTACCAGTTGAAGTTCTTCTGGGGTTATATAACCATCACGATCAATGTCAAATTTTTCAAAAGCGGCCTGTGACCGCAGCTGCCACTTCTCTGAGTCATGTTCCTCCATTCGATGCACATGAAGAGTAGCTGCAACAAACTCAGTAAAATCCACTTAGCTCATCCGTGTTGCTATCGATCTACATGAAGGAAAAATAAAAGAGATTCTTATGCACCATTCAGGACTCACATGTTTGTGCAAAATCTGTAAGCTTGGCAGCAGCTCATCTTATGAACGAAAAAATCAGTCCAACATTTCTCGGCTAACAACACAAGCAAGTTTTCAAAATGATGAAACATGAAGCAAGAACTAAATGGAAGCTTCAAGCATTGAATATGAACAAAAGAGAATCACCAAAACAATAAAAGAAGAAAGTGAAACTGACAGAAATGGTATTCCACAAAACCCACCAGAAAAACAAATCTCAATTGCTAATACACAAGGAGAAAACAAGGCCATAACAAAGGTAAAGATAAAAGTTACCGCTTGAAGAATCTCTAAGACACGTGGTTCCTTCATCTTCCAGGGAAGATCCTGAGCAAGGGCCTGCATGCATACAACACTCATGATCATGATGTAATTAAAATATTCATCAGAGTGAATGTGGAATGAGAAAGAAATGGATACCTCTCTCATTTCTTCAAGACTAATAGAACCATTTTTATCTACATCAATTGCAGCAAATTGATCCTTGAGGTCAGCAAGTTCCTCTTCATCAAGTGTGCTTGCTAGTGCCTGCAAGCAATATTTGTTAGACATTGACATGATATAATATCCTTTCCTCCTTGAAGAAATCTTACAGAGCAGTTTTGTTACCCGTAAAGCAAATTGTTTCAGTCGACCGTACTTCACAAATTGTCTCATATTGTTCAAAACTGATATATCAATAGGGATATCTGATGCATTTCCTCCTTCTCTGACCCATGGATGTGCTGAAAGTTGCAGCAATGAATAAAGATCAATGTTAAGAGGAAACAGAAAATCCTCAGTTCCAAAGAAAATGAAAACCTCAGTTTTCAACCTCAATACTAGACTTGCGGCCTTTTACATGCCAAATCTCATGCCATCCAAAATTCCAGTTTGATAAGCAATTCAAGTGGGCTTGATCAGAAAGACTCTTAATATGAAATCTCATTTCTTCGCAGAGAATATGGAGAACCAATAAACAATCCACAAGAAAGAATAGTGTCCATCTTTCTCTCTCACATATCAACAAGAAATAAGTTGCGAGAATATATGTACACACAACATACATAGGACATTCCAAAGTTTGATTTAACCGGCAGTGACAAAAGTTGGGAAAGGGTAGTGTCACCTCAACAAAAAGATAAAGAAAAGGGACACCAAGAGGAGCAACCATGATTATCAAAATGCTCCATTTATCCAGTCTTTTCATTTCCACAACCGTATAATGGGCAAGCTATACACACCGTTCACTCAAAAGTTCGCAACCATGCTCTACCTGGACCTGGATAGCTTCAGAGCTACCCAGCTTAAGGTTAGCACTCATCCTCAACAATGCTTTAAATATCATGATCATACAAAACCATGTACATGATCAAGTCTCAGAAAATTGACTCTGTAATTCAGTACCAAGTCCATTAGCCTCAGAAGTCCTCTTAATTCGAAGTCTCTTCACAGAATTCACGAACATCCTGATATAAAAAGTTTAATTCCAGAATCAGATAGAAAGGATGGCATGCATAGAGAAAAACTTAACTGAGAACACATACATAGATATCAATTTGTCGAGCATTTTCTGTCACTACATCGCCTAGTCAGTGCTCTTCTAATATCATGCACTAACCGCTTTTATCCACACAACCCCAAATATCCCAGAAGAAAAGCCATAGAGTATTAACATGGCACCGAATTCTACCAAGTAGAATCCAAAAAGAAAAAAAAAGAAAACGAACCTTGGGACGTACGGGAGTCGCCAATGGGATGCCTATCGGTGGGGCTTGGGAAGGCGACGGCGTTGGCGGCGTTGGCGGCGTCCGCGTTCAGGAGCAGGGGGCGCTTCGCGGAGGAAAGAGAAAGAGCGAGCAGAGCGACCTTCGCTCGCGGAGAGGGAGGCCAAAACGCGAGCAGGGTTCGTCGGCGTCGAGGTTGGGCGCTCCGCAGAGGAAAGAGGGAGAGAGCGGAGCGGAGGTCGCGAGAGGGAGGCGAAGGGGCGTCGGCGTCGGGCGCGTAGGCGGAGGCGGAGGCGTCGGCGTCGGAGTCGGGGGCGACGGACTCCGACGCCGACGGAGGCAACCGGCGGAGGGGCGTCGGCGTCGGGGTTTGCCGGAAGAGAGGCGAAGGAGCGTCGGCGTCAGAGTCGGGTCCAGGGGAGGAGGCGGAGGCTGCGTCGGCGTCGGAGTCGAGGGCGACGGAGGCAACCGGCGGAGGCGGAGGTGGAGGGTCGTCGGCGTCGCGTTTCACTGGAAGAGAGGCACGACTTCGCGGAGGGGGGAGAGAGAGAGCAGAGCGGAGGTCGCGAGAGGGAGGCGGAGGAGCGTCGGCGGCGTCGGCGTCGGCGTCGGCGTCGGGGTGGGGGACGATGGAAGTAACCAGCAGAGGCGGAGGGGAGAGAGACAGAGAGGAGAGAGAGGAGAACAGAGGAGAGAGATAGAGAGGAGAGAGACGATCTGCAGAGGGCAGAGAGAGCAGAGGAGAGAGAGCGTCAGAGGGCTTATGCTCGAGAGAGGAGAGAGAAAACTTCCCGCGCCGTTGGTTTGAAACGGAGAAGTGGACGACGTGGACTGACACCTATCCAGGTGTCACGTTCTGAATGGTTCAGAGCACCGATTGCGTGGCACTTTGAGGATACCTAATATTTTCTCTCTACACTGGATCCAGGTACAAGTCAAGTCTCCTTCACCATTTAATTTAAAAGAAGTCTTGACCAATAGATTGTTTTCTTCGTGGGATTGCTCATTTTGTACGTAAAATAATAATATAATATAAACTGACTCGGGTCGATTAGACCCGCGCGCTGGCCCGATTCGGACCTGGGCCAGAGAAGAGGGCCGTCTTCTGTCCTCTCTCATTTTCTTTTTATTCCCTTTTTTATTTTTTATTTTTATTTATCTCCCTCCCTCCCTTCCTCTCTCTCTCTCTCGTCTCTTCTCCCTCTCTGCACGAACCAAGCCACGGCAGCCCGGTCCGGCGAGCCCGAAACACGGCATGGGCACAAAAACAGGGGCGGTCGGCCCAGAGTCCCTCCCGGCTCGCGGCGTCGGACGGCGGACGAGCTCGAAGACCGGGCTACGTCCGGCCGCCTCGCGCGCCTCCGAGCCGAGATCCTTGGGAAACCGACCCCGAGTCGTGCCAATCAAAGAACGATGGGAGACGAAGCACCACCCACCGTAGGTTGGTTCGGAAAGGGGGAGGGCGAACGCCGGTCAGCCCCTGGCCGTACTCGTCGCCGGAGGACGCTCAATTTCTCACTCGGCTTTCCCTCACCGCTCACCCCTTCGATCTCCTCTGTCTCCTCCCTCCCGTCTCTCTCGCCCAAGACTCCTATTTATAGGCCGAGAAGGCTTCGGCCGCAATGTGCAGCCAAAGAAAAAGGGCATCTCTATTGCCCCAATCATTGCATCAGTTGCGGCCGTTCTGGTCTTGATTTCATTGGGAGCTCTTGAAGTATTGTGGATAATCAAAAGAAGACAAATCCAAGGTGACTTTCTTGCGTATTGCATGTGCAAGAAAAATCAAAAGTTCTTACAGAGGATTTCGTCAGTCCAGGTCATGTTTTGAACCCCATACTGGTTTTGCAAATCATCAGCAGAACGAACGCTTTTGTCTCATGACCAAATAGCTCAAAAATGTTTACAAGTTAATAAGATACCATATAGTTTTCAAGAACATATAAAAAAAAAAAAATCTCATGAAGTGGTCCAAAAAATTGAATTTTGCAAATCCTTAAGAGTTTGAATTTATTTTCACACTAATACCAGAACCTCCGAAACTCACTTTCCAGCAATTTTTATCGTAATCATGGACTAATTTAGTATTCAAATCAGTGGAGACATTTTTTAGACATGTAAAAATTGATTTAATTTCGAAAATTTTCCATATGCACTACTATATTTGTTTAAAAATACTTTAAAATTCCGAAATTTGCCCCAATATTATAATACGAAAAAGAACGATGGGAGACGAAGCACCGCCACCGTAGGTTGGTTCGGAAAGGGGGAGGGTGAACGCCGGTGAGCCCCTGGCCGTATTCGTCGCCGAAGGACAAAACCTTAAATATGTCACATAAGTATAAATTTATGATTTTTCATGTCACAAAAAGATTATGATAAATATGTCACAATGGGCATAATTTGAGATTTTTTTTTTTTTTTGGACTTTTGTCCATGGTAATAATGAGAATTACATCAACTTTTTTCACCACTCCATGGAGGTCTCGAATCTTTTCGCAATCTTTGATGGAACGGATCAAGTCAAACTAAGCTTGGATCGATGTTAGCCCTCGGCTAAATCCTAACGAGTACTTGAGACACTCGAAAGGGCAATAAAAGTGATATCTCTTCTAATTGATCTATACGCGTTAGGTTAAGGACATCTCAATTATTATAATCTTGTCTGCGAATTTCCTTGTTCTGATTTGTCTGAATTCGGCGCCTCCTAGAGTTTGTTAGGAACATAAGGCATGTCCTTGTCATGACACAGCTGGGACATTCTTAGTAGAATGAGGGATTCTTCAGAATTATGCAGTTGCCGTCGTTTAATATGCATTATCCGAGTTGACTTTGTACTCTAATCGCTCAATTAGTCGGTAGGCATCCGCTCCAGTTGCTAGCTTCTTGCCTGTCCAAAAGGTGATAATCAATTAATCTACTTTGTCGAATGAAATTCCCGATTCTTTATTTGTTAGTTCCTAACTTCTATTCTCTATAACTGAGTTGACCATTGGTGGAGAAATCACTCCCCCACTACTAATTTACAAGTGCACGTCTGGTCCATGAACGTGCCCTCATTGAAGTACTAATATATTCTTATGAAGCTTGAAGACGTTGATTTTCTTCGCCTTCGCCTTGAGATGGTAGAGCCCTCCTTTCCTCACTAGAGTGGAGAAACCAATGTGAAGAGAGGTTTGATGTACCATGAAGATCTTGAAGATGCTGCATGTCTTGATTGGTTGTCTAGCTCTAGCAGTCATTGCTCACGGCCAACAAAATCCAGGTTCCCTCCCTCTCTCTCTCCCTGATGATTGAATCGTGAAGAGTCGAGGCATCAGAAAATGGGATTCTAGAAATAGGCACAGTGATGATTCAATATCTATCTTTCTTCTCGTTAGTGATCAACCTTTCAAGCGTAAGTCGAAAAAACAGTGACACTAAAATTTGATATAAAAATCGAGCACTGGGTAATTAGGTAGTATCTTGTACTCCGACTTAGGAATTTAGCAAAGTTAAGCCTGTTCAAGAGTCTCCAGGAAACATTTCCAGATTCTCCTAATTATTGGAGAGTTAGCAATGCATCATCCTCTAGCTTACGTTATTTTTGCAGATGACGTCTCTGTTTTCAAGCTTTTCATGGACGACTTTATCATCGGAATAACCATCAAAACTTCTTCTTAAGTAACAATTATCAAGCCAAATCTTGCACATGTAATTTTCATTGCTGAAATTTGTATCTAGTCGTTACTGTTCTAAAGAAGTCAAATAAAAAAAGTTTAAGGGACATCGCAAAGCATCAAGAAATTTATAATACTGTTTAAATTTCGAATTCGTGATGCGTGGTAAAAAGCAAGTGACAATCTCTGGTTTCCCTCGATTTAGGTTTCATAAGCATCGATTGCGGAGCACCTAATGATTACCATGATGATCAGCTCAACATATACTACAAGGCCGATGCGGGATATGTAGATTCCGGAACAAACGTGCAGGTGTCTACCCAGGTCATCTACCAAAACAACCAACAACAATCAAAGAATCTCCGGATCTTCCCTAGTGGAAAAAGAAATTGTTATACATTAATGCCAAATGAAGGAAAGGGCAACACATATTTGGTCAGGGCTTCATTTTGGTATGGTAATTATGATGGCAAGAATCAAACCCCAGCATTTGACCTCCATATTGATGTTAACTATTGGATCACGGTGAACTCTTCGTCTTGGATATACGAAGAGATTATTTACACTCCTCCGAGAGATTACATACAAATTTGCTTGGTGAATATCGGCTCGGGAGTTCCATTTATATCAGCTCGGAGTCGCGGTTCTTTGGATAACTCGACTTACCGAGATCAATTCTCGGTGCACTTGTAACCAACTGGAAATATAATTTGGGGAGCCTAAGCACATACAGGTGATTTTCTTTGTCATTGCCCTTCAATTTTGGGTATTGACCACATTCATCGATCAGTAAATGACAAGTTAATGTATTTACATCTTACGAATCATGCATTTTTACATTGTGCAACTGCATGGACAATAGAAAACACGCTGTCAATTACAAACTGATTTGTGTCGGCTTGTTCATCATCTTGCACTTACTGCTATGATTATTTGACTGGCTTCGGCATTAATAGGCATCCGCAAGATGTATATGATCGCATTTGGAACAATAAGACTTATAGTGGAGGTTGGTCGTCAGTTAGCAACACGACGGCCATCGTGACAAGTACAAGCAATGATGCCTATAAAGTTCCACCCGAAGTTTTGATGACCGCCACAGAAGTACAAAATGTCACGATCCTCTCGAGTCTGTTTTGGACCTCGAGAAGTCCACCACTGTCTGGTATATATACTTCCACTTTGTGGAATTGCAATTACAAAAGGGTCAATTCAGAGAACTCACCGTATATGTACAAGACGAATTCGTGGAAACTGTCATACTCGAGAACCTAAAGCCAGTGACTGTAGCCTCATTGCCCATAAGTGGACATAATTTGAACTTGACTATTAGTGCGACGGCCCGCTCTAGTCTGCCACCGCTCCTCAATGCCGTCGAGTTTTTCACTGTGGCACAGCTCCCAAATTCACCGACTTTTCTGGATGACTGTATATTTATATCTATGCTCCCACTTAATTTTTTTGTTTCGATAATCTTTGATTTCCTTATGATTGTAGCTATTTATGTGGTGGTTTAGTTAATGCCATGTATGACTTCAAGAAAACATATGGGGTGATCAGAGCTAGCTGGCAAGGTGATCCATGCATTCCTACGCAGTACACATGGAGTGGACTGAATTGTAGCTATGATAGTTCTCCAAGAATCATCTCATTGTAAGTCCACGACTACATATTTTCTCTGAAAACATGCTGCATACTAACCACAAGTCACAAAAAATAAGTTTTCTCAACAACAACTATAGTACAGGTTGGTAATATGTCATGCGATGAGGAAATGATTTCAATATCAAGTCACCATATGAACGCCTTCCTTATAGAAAATGTCAACCGGTGGGATTTTATTCTTATAAAGTTAGCTGAGAATGTGCAGGAACCTGAGCTCCAGTGGACTGAAAGGACCGATAACTACATCAATCTCCAATTTGACAGCAGTTGTATCCCTGTATGCATTAGCAGTTTTTCTTCATATTGTTTACTTAATTTGCAGAGAGAGAATGGAGAACACTAAGCCCAAAAAAAGCGACTGACTTCTTTGCCACTAGCATGTTGTTCATTATCTACAATATCCCATTTTATGCATTTCAACAAGTATATGCATATGAAGTTTCTTAGTAGTTTTTTGGATTAATTTCAGGGATTTATCCAACAATTCATTAACTGGGTCCGTGCCAGACTTTTTAGCTCAAATGCCGAGCTTGAAAGTTCTGTGAGTCACTGAGCTTTTGATGGAACTATTATGTGTGGTTATCTAGCTTGAGTAAATGGCCATCAACTTCTAATCATGAATACTTGCAGGAATTTAAGTGGAAACAACATGAATGGCTCTGTTCCTCAAACTCTGTTGAAGAAGAAGGCAGATGGATCATTGCTATTAAGGTTCGCTCATTGCCACACTATCGTAACTCCGCATTTAATCACTTATTATTATCTATACGATCTGCTTCTTCTTTCTACGTTTGTTCTCACTTTGAAGAATGCAAAAGATGAAAGTGGTACTCGGTTTTTCATTTTCTGTTTGATCAACTTATGCATGTAATACATATAGAGGGCGGGATATCCATGAATTCATGCGCTAATCTTTCGGCATTGACAAGTACTGCTGACGTTTTTCGACAGCTTAGATGGAAATCAAAATCTTTGCCAATCAGACAATTGTCAGACCAGCAATGTGCAGCCAAAGAAAAAGGGCATCTCTGTTGCCCCAATCATTGCATCAGTTGCAGCCATTCTGGTCTTGGTTTCATTGGGAGCTCTTGCGGTGTTGTGGATAATCAAAAGAAGACGAATCCAAGGTAACTCTCTTGCGTATTGCATGTGCAAGAAAAATCCAAAGTGCTTACATGGGATTTTGTCAGTCCGGGTCATGTTTTGAACCCCAAACTGGTTAACTGGTCCAATTGCTTATGGCAACAATTGGGCCCAGAAAAAGTGAACATGATAATCATGCTTCTATGCACCACTGTTCAATGTTAAAAAACTGTGCACACGTTCTCTGTTAATTGTATCATAATTGCATCAATGCGTATCTACATCTCATATAGATAAAGGCGTGAATACTTCCTTTGGTTGAGGTAACTAGCTTCGCTCTTTCAAATTTCATTTTTCATGACTCGGTCTCTACTTATAATAAGTCATTACATACTTTTTCAAAAAGGTTCTTTTTGTAGAGAAGGCATGTGATGTCAAACTGAAAATCATGATCCGCAGCTGTTGAGCTTATATAATTTCCTTTTCATTTCTCCAGACGTTACTACTATTACTACAACTACCAACTCTAGCGAAGGATATACTGGGACATTAAAGTTGTCAAAAAATCGACCTTTTACATCCACTGAGGTTACAAGAATTACTGATAACTTTAGAACAGTAATTGGAGAGGGAGGATTTGGGAAAGTCTACTTTGGCAGACTTGATGATGGCATTCAAGTCGCGGTAAAAATGTTATCTCGATCATCAAAGCAAGGCTACAAGGAATTTCACGCAGAGGTTTGAGACATTAGTGTAACTAGAATCGATGTTGCATGTTTTTGGTTTTTTGGATGTTCAACTAATAGCAAGCTCTGATACCTTGATGTGCAGGCACAACTCTTGATGGTCGTTCACCACAGAAATCTAGTTTCACTTATCGGATATTGCGAAGAATTTGAAAACATGGCACTGATTTACGAATTCATGTCCAATGGAAATGTTCGGCAACATTTGTCAGGTTTGTCTGATATTTCCATTTACAAATTCTAAACAGATAAAACATCTGTTAGACTCTCCCAATGTGACAGCAAAGACGTGTGTCCAAATATATTTTATCTCAACACTGTTCTTTGATAGTTTAGGCTTTTGCATTAATCGGTCATGTTACAAATTTATTAATAGCATTATGGAAATGAAATTAACTTTCTCAGCGAATGAGGACAACAGTGAACAAGCTTTTACATATTTCATGATTGGAATACTCCTTATTTCTCTACTTTCAAGCAGCACACAACCCTAATGTTTTGAGTTGGAGCGAGAGACTAAAAATCGCAATCGATGCAGCTCAAGGTACATGAAGTAGATTGATGAAATCTTTGTTCACATTTCCACAAGTTAAGCTACTCAATACAATTCATTAAGTTTTCTTTTTTGTTGGTGGTGCAGGGTTAGAGTACCTGCATAATGGCTGTAAACCTCCCGTTGTCCATAGAGATTTAAAGACGCCCAATATTTTACTAAACGAAAACATGCAAGCGAAGATTGCTGATTTTGGATTATCGAAGGCATTTGTAACAGAGCATGATTCTCATATTTCGACGCGCCCAGCAGGAACGCCTGGTTATCTTGATCCGGAGTAAGTGACTCAAAATAACATTTTACTCGTGCATGTTTATGTTGGAGACATATATGTAAGTACTTTCTAAAAGGCAGTTTCGGCTATTATTGTACTAATCAAAGAAACAATTCCTTTTGAATCCTTAGGTTTCATACATCCGGAAACTTGAGCAAGAAGAGTGACGTATACAGTTTTGGCATAGTTTTATTCGAGTTAATCACTGGCCACCCCGCCATTATAAGAAGTCCAGAGGGCAGCATGCACATACTTCGCTGGGTAACTCCACTCATAGAAAGAGGGGACATCCAAAGCATTGTCGACCCGAGGTTAAATGGCCAATTCAACATCGGTTCTGCATGGAAAGCGGTTGAAATAGCCATGTCGTGTGTGCCGATGACAGCTGTTCAAAGGCCGGACATGAACTGTGTTCTGTCGGAACTAAAAGAATGCTTGACGGTAGAAATTGGGTCAAGGAGAAGCCAAAGAATGGGAAATAGTAAGAGAAGAAGTGAGTCTTTTGAGATGACCTCAATTGAGCTTGATATTGCACCAAATGCTCGTTAACGGCACTTGGTATGTAAGGTTATCACATTCAGCGTTCTTGTGTAAGTTGTTGATTATTGGGTCGTATAGATTGAAAACTTCTGTACAAAGTCTGAGCTTATGACTTTAAATTTGTCATATTGTTGTATGTTGGGGTTGTTGCTTTTCTACATTAGAATTATAATGAATGAATGTCGAGTTCAATTCACTTTGCCCATCTTTATAAGCTTACAAACCGTGCAGTTATTCAGATGTTGAAAGGTAGCCTTGCTCAGTTATCCATGTGAACCCCTGTACAATGAATGAAAGGAACTATGTATTTCTTTCATTGTCAAACTATTTGTATTACAGACCGAAGTCATCGTCTGACGATCTTTGAGAACCACAACCACCTAAGTTCTGGGTTTCGCTCGAACATCCATAGAAACAACTCGATCGTTTAAGCTTCATGTTTCATCTTCTGTCAATCTTGAGTCTTAAATCGATTCTTGAAAACTTCTCGGTGCTAAGAAATTTCAGCAAGATGTCTGTCAACATCAATTGCTAGCAACTAAGTACGCAGGTGTCGACTTAAACCAACAATCTGTTCCTTTAGCTGATTAAGTCAGAAATCAATCTATCGGCAGCGACTTGCCATTTATGGTGCACAGGCTTTAAACTTGTAGAATAATTGAAGAAACTTTGCAGTTCTCTTTCATGGGACATGTCTGAGTCAAGGTCATGACAATTACTTGCCATTAAGCGTTATCTTCACTAAAAAGTTGCAATCAATCTGACGAGGACTCAAATTGACCAATATCGACTAATGCAAATTGCGCCATATTTTGCTGGTCAATATTAGCACAAGTAATAATAACAATGATCACACTTGTATTTAAGTGTTTGCCATTATCATAAGAAAAACAGGGAAAAAAAATTGACCAAGACATTAGAATTTATAAACGTGAATATTGATGATGTCAACCCCAATAATATATTGAGTAAACGGCTTTTGTTTACGATATCACATAATTTTAGTATATAATCCATAAGTTTTGGACTGATACATCTATAAATTATAGGGACACGTACTATTCTATGGGGTTAATTTTTTAAAAAGTCTTAAACCTATTGTTCATCAGCCCGTTTAATCCTAAACCTTTCAATTATGATAATTTCGACGATTTGCCAATTTAGTCTTAAACCTTTCGATTGTCTCAATTTGGTCCTAAACCTTTTTTAAATTTGTTAGTTTAGTCATAAACTGATTATTTGGATAATTGGCTAGAATGACTAAATTGACAAATTATTAAAAGATTTATGACTAAATTAACAAATCATGAAATTGTTAAGGATTAAAATGGTGTAATTGAAAAGTTTATGACTAAATTGGCGAATCGTCAAAAAATTTATGACTAAATTGATATTATTGAAAGGCTTATGACTGAATTAATTGCCGTACAATAGGTTTACACCTTTATGGACAATTTTCCCCCATTCTATGTATATTAAAGACCCCCAAATTGAACCCACAAAGCTAGAATTCATTCTAATTCATAAATATTGGTGTGTGGATTAATCACACGACACGAGTTATGCTCAATCTCATATACTATCAAGGGCATCTTTCTGTATTTGGGCTCAATTCGTATCTTAGGAACGATGGTAAACATAATTGAGATATCTTATGATGCCAAAATTTGCTTACGTACGATGGACTTTTCTGTTTAAAAACAAAATGAATCTGATGTATGAAAGTGTATTATCAATGTTGGTCAAATAATGGAAGCTTAGAAACATTGGCAATGTGGCTGAATCGATCAATTATAAGGCATGGTCTATTGCCTTAGGGGGTGCATGACAAACAAAAATTTCTGTTCCAAAAATAATTTTTTTATTTCAGACTTGTTTCTGGATTAGAAATCTGTTTGATAAAATTATTTCATTTTTCTATTTCTGAAATAGATTTTTGTTCCATAAATAGATTTGGAATAGAAATCGAAATAAAAATTTTCTACTTTTCTATTTCTGAAATAGAAATCAGAAATAAAAATTATTTTCATCGTTTGTCCTTTCTACGAACTGATTGTTCATCTGTCGCGGCCAACCACTGTTCGCTGATCGTTGTCGCCTTGGTTGCCGGCCGCCGCCTCCACCGTCCACCGGTTGTCGGCTGCCGTTCGCCGCTTGCCGTCGCCGCCAGTCGCCGGTCGCCAGCCGCCGTCCGCCGCCATCCATAAGTCGCCACTCGTCGCCGCCACAGCCAGTTGCCGCCCGCCACCGCCACCACCACTGTCGCCATTCGCTAGCCACCGCCATCCGCCGGTCGCTGACTGCTACCATCTGAAAGGAAGAAATTTTGTGTCGTTATCAAACGAATTTCTATTTTTAGAGTAGAAATTTTGTATTTTTATCAAATAGGTATTTTTGCTAAGAAAGTCATTTGGAAATAGAAATAGAAAAATCTATTTCTCTTCCAGAAATCAATTTCTGGCTAGAATGGTTATCATTTGCGCCCTTACTAATTATGTGATCATATGCCTCTATATACATTTAAGTGTTAATTATCACCCATGCAAGACATTTCTCTAAAGAAAAATATAAGCTACGTAGAATTTTGGAAAATGAAGGTGCTTAAGGATGAGCCAACGTCTTCGTGTTGGATTACATTGTACCCTCCGGACGTTTGAAGCATGGACGATTTGATCTAATTGATGTGAAACTTTCTTCTTTGAAGATAACATCTAACCATGTTAATTAGATGTTTGATCGACAAAATTTTATATTAAATATTCAATTTATAATTAGTGAATTTGATCGATCAACATAAGATCATTTTTATCAGCGTAAATTTCAAACAGCTCTCATTGGACGTAATTTGCAAATACGATAACTTAACTTTATAATAGCCATTTCAAACCTCCCGGAATTCATTTTCTAGGCGGTCTCAATTTTGCACCAATTATTTGGACAAAGTGCTCTACATGTTTTATTAAGGACATTAACCCCTTCTCGATTCAAGTTAACCAAAAACCTGTTGAATTACTCTTTCGTCCAATTAGTTCTTAGAAAAAAAGCTGTGATGGTTCAGGGCTTGCTCCTCATCGTCGAGGTCGCAAGTTCAAATCTTCAGGTGCTAACATCTTAAGTGGGGGGCCATGGTGGTGGGGACCTGTGCTAATCTCCCCCGAGGTATAGGGGCCCTGCCCTTCGATGCTGTCCGGGCACGGGGGGCCCGTGGTGGAGTCCTTGGTTATAAAAAAAAAAGTTAGGTAAAGTTATTCATTGTTCCTAATTACCATGGATAAAAATATTAACACCTCCAACAAGTTTGAGTTTGCATTTAATGCAATACTAAAGTAATATTTAGTTTTTGGGTGTACCAAAAAAGACATGAAAATTAGTCAAATTAATTAAAATATAGTACCAACTGAACCTGAACTTTTTAATAGTAGACCCTTTGGTCAAGAGAAGAGGATAAGCTCCATACATGCTGCTATCGCAAGTTGGTTGAATGAAATATTACGTTATTGATATATGTTACTCCTTACGCACACATATGGCCTATTCTAACAAAAACAACTTCATATATATATATATGTGTGTGTATTCTCTCCTTCATCAATGACCCAAACAAAATTGACACAATCTTAAATGTCCTTTTCATGTTTCATCCTCACATTCTTTTAATTTTTCTCAAAAACCCTGTAGCTTTATATTCTTGAGATATTTATGAATATTGGCAATCTTTTAGTGCTGTATAAAATAAGCTTAGAAACATTCGTGCTCCTATCAGCATCCGCAAGGATACCTAAGTAACGTGACATAATCTTTACAAGGTCAAGCGCATGTATAAGTCAATGGATGTGCAAGATAGCGAACCGAGTCTCTTTGTTAACTCTCTATATCAATGGCTTTACCTAGGCTTCATGTCGCAATGTACTTAGAAATCTCTCTCTCTCTCTCTCTCTCTCTCTCTCTCTCTCTCAGAGGAAGACAAAGCTGGCAAAATCGTACTTGTGAAAGAACAATGAAGACTCGATCTGTGTCATTTCTTTGTCTTGCTGTCGCCCCCGGCTCTCTCTCTCTCTCTCTCTCTCTCTCATGTATATCATTTGGTTTCAAGAAATTAATGTAAACTAGAGTGGCTTGCCTCAACCAAATCTTGTATGGGAAGCAATTGTATATTCGTATCATCAGTTTTTCCAATAAGCAATACAATTTTATTTAATATGCATGGAACATATCGTGTCAATTTTCCTTTCACACACGATTCTAAATAATATCGATATTTTCTCTCCAGTGTTTTTATTCCATTTGTCAATTATCCATTCAAGATAAGGTCATTAAACTAAACAAAGGCTGATATTATAAGTTTTTTACCGTGAAAAATTCAATTAATTATTTCACACCAAATAAATTAGACATGTCACATGTAAAGCGGCCTTCTTGCTTCTCATTTAACTTATAGTCCCCCACCTAGTATAAAGAGAGTAATTCACAGTTTTATAAAGTTTCACACTTATTGTAAAATCTCTTGAGAGGTTTATCTATAAATAAAATTAGTTTAAAAAAACATTGTTCTTAAGAAAAACTCAACTATTTCTTCTTCTTCTTTTTTTGGGTTATTATGAACAACAAGCTTCATAAACATCGGTTGTGGCACACCGAATGATTACCACAATAATGTTCTCAACATAATCTACGAGGCAAATACCAGATTTGTAGACTCCAAACAGGTGTTGCAAGTCTCCAATAATCTCATCTACAACAACATGCAACAATTGACGAACTTGAGAAGCTTTCCTAATGGTACTAGGAATTGCTATACTCTTCAACCAGAGCAAGGCAAGAACGAAAAATACTTGATTAGGGGAACCTTTTTCTATGGGAATTACAATAGTAAAGGAATGGCCCTAGTGTTTGATTTGCACGTGTACACAAACTATTGAGCCACGGTGGACTCACCAAACTACACGTGGAGCGAAATCATTTATGTTTCCCCAAGAGATTACATACAAGTATGCCTAGTGAATAAGGATACAGGAAAACCTTTCATTTCAGCCATAGAGTTGCAACTTTTGGACAGCACAACTTACCATATCGATTCGGGTCCTCTAGCGACCAAATGGCAAGAGAATATTGGATCCACCGTCACATATAGATGATCTTTTGTTTTCTTATTCCAATGAAAATATCCGAAACTTAATTTTCTTAATATATATTCTATATCTAATCGACTTGAATTGCACATGTCGAATTTCTGAAAAGGAAACTCGGAGAGTGAATTTATACATGGAGTCGCCTTCTCACTAATTAGTCGGTCACTTTGTCTTTCAAATAGGCACCCGCAAGATGACTATGATCGCATTTGGGATGCCCAAGAGTATGATGCTTTCACATCGATCACCTCCACCATGGTCATCGACCTAACGAGCTGCAACGACGCTTATGTTGTTCCTGCCGAAGTGCTGATGTCCGCACAAAAATAAAACAAAGTCCGGTCTTTCATGTACATTTATTGGTCGTCCAATCCCGGCGAAACGTGGTACATCGTCTTACACTTCGCCGAGATCGAAGTTCTTCGACCGGGCCAAGTGAGGGATTTCACTGTGTCCATGGAACTTGACCGCCATGCTCAGACCACAGTACTCGACCCCGGTGACTGTTGTTTCGCAGCCCATCACCGGTCAAACCGAGATCAACTTCACTCTCGCCACCACGTCCCAATCCACCCTCCTGCCAATGATCAACGCCCTCGAGATTTTCAACACTAATGATCTACCGATCTCTCAGACGGCACTCAATGATGGTAATTTTATGCATGCCTTGTTCCAGTTTTCAGGCGACACATACATTTTTCCATCTGTACGATTCATCTATATTAGTTAATAATTTCGTTCCGATAGGAAAAATCGCAGTCAACACGACTGTCGACATAAAGAAACATATGCAATTGTACGAGATAGCTGGCAAGGCGATCCATGCGCTCGTCAAGATTATTTGTGGAAAGGATTGAGTTGCAATTACGGTAGTCCTCTGAGGATCACCTCATTGTAGGTGCAACTATTTAAGTTCGACCAAACTTGAATCTTGAAGCAATTGGTCAATCTTTGTTGCCGTATTGATTGAGATCTCTTTTAACAAATGACAAACTTATGAAAGTGGCATTTGTACAGGAATTTGAGCTCCAGCTTGTTGAAAGGGGGTGTATCCGATTCCTTTTCCAATCTCACGGCTATGGCCATCTTGTAAGTTTGAATATCTCCTAATATATCTCCCAATATATGCAAATTAGGATTTTGATCTTTCATCATCTATAGTAATCAAGCTACACACACTTTCGAGAACATAGAAAAGAGTACAGATACACGTGCAAAAGAAAAAGAACACTTGATATGTAAAAGCTACCTCTGTGTGAACCGAAAATTAAGCTAACATTGGACATAATAAAAATTCAGTGAATAAATATCCATTTGCATACAATCACCTACACATATAGCCTCTCAGGAGGGACGATTCTGTAAGAGGCAAAACGTGCAATTCCATGATCTCCATAACCAGAACAAGAACACAGATAATTGAGTAGAAAGATTAACACACATGTTTTGGAATCCATCGTTCTTGATGTGAAAGTGGAAAAGCGATGATCCACGCGCAAGTCATTCTCCTCTATTGCCCTATGTATCACTAGCTCAATGAGACGGCCCTCTCACCCTTAAGCGCTAGGTTAAGCGCTAGGTTAATGCTCTTTTTGTGAGGATACTTATGAGAATTAGGATTAGAGGATAAACTTTAGCACTAATTATAGAATTTTCCACCAGGCCCTCTCATTACAGGTCAGGCTCAACTCGGCTCATACTAGCCAGTCCTATATTAAACTAATTAAGAAACATTTTATCTCACTTTTAAACCAACCCCGTAAAACGGTAAATTACAATATCAATTAATGTAGTCCACATCAGGAAAGCTCTTACAAATTCGACAAACATTATTTGCATCTGCAAAGCCAGATCAAATCACCTCATCGCTGTCTGCTTATTCAGAATGCCATCTCTTTCATTTAGGGATTTATCAAACAACGGTTTGAGCAGTCCAATACCAACATCTTTTGCCCAAATGCCAAGCCTACAAATCCTCTGAGTTACCAAGACTTGGTATAGTATGTTGCTTCTCGTTTGGTTATGCAAGAATTCAGTAAACATGAACAGGTCATTATTAACTAAATGAGAGTGTTAATATGCGTTTTGTTCTCTCCATTTGCAGAAACTTAAGCGAAAACAGTATAATCGGTGCAATTCCTCAAGCCCATATGAAGGAGGTGGCTGATGGAACGTTGAAGTTGAGGTACATGACCCAAGACTTGAAGTTAATTTCAAACTGACAATAAAAAATCTTATTATTTATGTTTCTTAATTATGAGCTAGTTTAAGGCCAAAGTAAAGGAAAAAAAAAAACCCAAAAAAGTCAAGATTTCTTCCCGGTTATGTTAATCTTTTTTATAGAGAACTTGGTCAATATTACAATGTAGAAGGAAATCCATATATGTCTCAAGTATATGTGTCCGAGCCAGATCCCAGTCCTGGCGCAAAGGGCCAAACAGAGAACAAGAAAAAATGGATTGTGCCGGTTATTGTATCTGGTTCATCCATTTTTTCCCTAATTTTCGTGTGCTCTCTCGTCATCATAATTTGGAGAACCACAAGGAGAAGACGAGGTGACTTTTATTTCTGTTTTTAATTATAACCTCTACCCGATGATCACGGGAAAAGTATCAAAAAAGTCCTAAACCTATTGCATTTGTACCAATTCAATCCTAAATTTTTTAATTGGACAAATTCATTTCTAAACCTTTTAATATTGGTACCAATTCAGTCCATCCGGTCAATTTTGGCCGGCCGACACTAATGTGGACGTCGACCGGTGGCCGGACGCGACGTGGCAATTTTTATGATTTTTTTAATGATTTTTTTAATTTTTTATTAATTTTTTTCTTTTTTCTTTTCTTTTTCCTTTTTTTTTTTTCCGCCTTCTTCCTGGTGGTGGCTAGCGAGCCTCCAGTGAGGCTCGCCGGCCACTGGGCGAGGGCCGCGAAGCCCTCGCCTGCCGTCGATGAGGGTCGTAGCCCTCGACCGGCCTCTCCTAGGGCCATCGGTGAGGCGGCTTCGCCCAAATCTGGGTGAGGCTAGCCTTGCCCATGGCCCTGGGTGAGACCGAGCGGCCCTCGCTCGGCCTCGCCTAGGGCCGCGGGCGAGGCAACTTAGCCCAGATCTGGGCGAGGCCAGCCTCGCCCTGGCCTTGCCGCGAGCAAAGGCGACCTCGCCCGCGCCTTGCCCACGGCCGGCAAGGCCAAAACGAGGCCCTCGCCGGCCGCGGGCGAGGCCACCTTCGCCAGCGGCTGGCGAGGCCAAAACGTAGCCCTCGCCGACCGCGGGCGAGGTCGCCTTCGCCCGCGGCCTTGGGCGAGGCCGAGCGAGGGCCGCAACCCTCGCCAGCGGCTGGTGAGGGTCGCTCAGCCTCGCCTAGGGCTGCGGGCGAGGCTGGCCTTGCCTAGATTCGGGCGAAGCCTCCTCGCCGGCAGCCCTGGGAGAGGTCGGTCAAGGGCCACAACCCTCGCCGGCGGCCCTCGCCGGCCACCGCCAAGAAGAAAGCAGAAAAAAAAAGGAAAAAGAAAAGAAAAAAATTAATAAAAAATTCAAAAAAATTATAAAAAAAATTATAAAAATTGCCACGTCGGCGTCCGCCGGCCAAACTTGGCCGGATTGATTGAATTGGTACCAATATTAAAAGGTTTAGGACTGAATTGGTCTAATTGAAAAGTTTAAGACTGAATTGATACCGATGCAATAAGTATAGGACTTTTTTGGTACTTTCCCCCGATGATCACTTATGGTAATCAATTAGTCTTCATTTGTCTAGTTAACGCAAGAGAGCCAAATGAGGGTGCATTCAAAATGATAAAGAAACGACCATTTCGATACGACGAAGTCCTGCGCCTCACTGAGAATTTTAAGGTAGTGATCGGAGGAGAAGGATTTGGGAAATTCTATCTGGGAACTCTTGATGATGGCTCCAAAGTTGAGGTTAAAATGCTCTGCCAGTCTTCACGGCAAGGTCACAAGGAATTTCGCCGATGTCAAAACATGAAATCGAATTGATTTTCTATGAATGGACAACGCCATCCAGAAAATTTATTTTTTTCCTTTTTTGTTGTGCCCACCGTTCTATTTACTCTTAACGAGTTTACGATTCTTTTTTTTTTTTGTATGCTGAGTGCAGGCATGACTTCTGATGATTGTTTACCATAGGAACTTGGTTTCTCTAATTGGGTATTGCGATCATGCTCGTGGCATGGCACTAATTTACGAATTCATGTATTATGGAAACCTCAGGCAACTTTTATCAGGTACGTGGTACTATAGCAATATCGTGTTTCCAAATTGGTTGCTCAATGAACTATATATAACAGTTATAAGGGACGTTCATAACTAGCAAGGCAACTATATAGAGTACTAGTAGAAGTGTAACTTGTCTCCTTAATGTTTGCAATACGATTAGGTTCGAAAAGCATTCATTGAGGTGACTTTCTTGCGCTTATTTCTTTATGTCTACAGAAGATATTGTGAATCTCTTGAGCTGGTCACAAAGATTGAACATTGCAATCCATGCTGCTCAAGGTAAAAATTGGACGAAGCAATAATGATCGATTTGCTTTCATTAGACAAAACATGTGAAAGTGCATGGCAATCTAGTATTTTCCGACTTGATGCAGGCTTAGAGTATCTGCATAATGGTTGCAAACCACCTATTATCCATAGAGATCTTAAAACATCGAATATCTTATTGAACGAGCACATGCAAGCGAAGATAGCAGATTTTGGGCTATCCAAAGCTTTCGCAACCGATCAGGATTGTTACGTTTCGACTAGCCCAGCTGGCACGCCAGGTTACCTCGATCCCAGGTGAGTGATCTCAAGACTATTAATCTTGAAACTAGACCTTATCATTAGTACAGTGATTTTAAAAGTATATGATTATCACAGCTTGGGCTAAACTTGTGCCTATTAGGCTCCACAAGGCACTACCCTAAGAATAAGGTAATTTAGTTGAAGCAGGCTTGAGCAATCTCGTCTCCCTCATGCGAAGCCTCAGATTGTTGGAGGAATTTCTGTGATATTTAACAAATAAGATGACTTGGGCATCGGCTAAAGCCCGATCTTCAGCCCGACCAATTGCTGGGCACCTGTCTCAGTTAGGCAATTGGGATTAGGCCTGATTCCAACATTTTAGCAATACTTAAGAAAAGCTTTAGCCTCCAATTTGTTAGTATCTCTCATGCCTCCGGCTCTCCATGGTTGTGTTGAACAAATCTCACTTTCCGACTTTCAGATTTCAATTGTCTGGCAATCTTAGCTGGAAGAGCGACGTGTACAACTTTGGGATCATACTGCTCGAGCTCATTACCTGCCGACTGGCCATCATAAGGAGCCTGAAGAGCAGCATCCACATCATCCAATGGATGACTCCTCTCATAGAACAAGGGGATCTATACAGCATTGTGGACCAGAGGGCTCCAAGGCCTGTTCAAGACTGCATCGGCGTGGACAGCTGTGGAGACAGCAATGTCCTGCGTGAGTCTAACTTCGATGGGCAAGCCTGACATAAACCATGTCTTGTCTGAGCTCAAAGAATGCTTATCTCTTGAAGCCAATGCTTCTGGATCCTTTGAGTTGACCTCCTTGGAGATCGATCTAGTCCCGCGTGCCAGGTAGGTCGCAGAATTAACCTGTTTCGGTTTTGGCTCACTACTTACCGGATCCATGATGGTGAAGTCGGATTATCCGTCGGTACAGGGTTTACTTACCTAAGGTGGCTTTTTTCATCATCCAAATAAATGAAAAAACATGTAAGTTTTTATCCTGATGACCCGCTTCTTGTTATTAATTTGTATTTGGATGGTACTGTTGTGGAAGTGTAGTGAGGGTGTCCTGTTGTAATATGCTCCAAAAGTGCTTTCTCTGGATCTGTGACTGTAAAGAATTCTAAATTCTTTCATCTGAGTAATTCCTATGAGCTTGCGTACTTTTGCATCCTCTGCATCCCATAGATAATTATCTCGACTTCTAACTTTAGAGTTAATCAAAGTGCAAAATAAGTAAGTTTTATCTATTCAAACCTAACACTAGTTTTGTCGCCCCTAAATTGTTTCTTTCTGTAGGGTTGCAGTCACATGAAAAATTAAGCAGCTTTAACTACGATCATGTGTTATATGCATAAGATGTATGAAGAGCCAATAAAAGGGAGAAGGACACTAAAAGTACCAAAAGTTTTATACAATGCTCATTTTAATGGCAATTTTTTTTATCACCTAGGTGTTACTTAATAAATAATAAAAAAAAAGATTACTTAAGTGTCAACTCCAATCTTAGTCACCGGAAATCGGAATGACTATATTTTATTTATTTTTTAGTCCTACGTGACTTACCGACATACCCAGTCAGTATATAACCCATAAACAATGTCATCTAAAAATTGTAAATAGCAATCATTTAAGTGCTAAATTTTGTTTAAAGTGATCATTTCAGTGCCGGTCATTATTAAAAAGCGATCACTTTTAGTGCCAAACACATCACGTGGAAATGCCATGTGCATTAGATTTTTTAAATAATATGTCAAGTTATATAAAATTTCTAATTATAGAAGCACGTATTATTTTTGGCCAATTGGCACTTAATAATTATTTTTTCTCCGATTTGATACTTAACTGATCTGATGGAAAAATAATATGTCAAGTTATGTATGGCATTAAAGTGAGTGCCGTACATAACTTTTAGCACTTCTAGTGTTCCTTTGCCTCAATAAAAGTACGTTTTTCTTCTCTTTTCTTTTCTCTTTCATCAGCTCTATTTCTACCATTCGATATTTACACAAAGGAAAAATAATTCTCTTCCTATAGCTTTTTATTCCAATCCCATAGATGTCAGGAACAAAAAGTACTTTAGTTATATCGTATCTATATTTTCGTTTTTCAAACTGCACATGGAGATATAGATGTGGCTTGCACGCAATTCCGTCAGAAAAGGCACAATATTAGAACTTCAAGACTCGATAGTGCAGAGTAGGGAAGCGTGGCTCTGTACCGCTTGCTGGGTATGGTGACATGGTTTTGATATCAAATGTCGGGTTGAGAAAGCTGTGACATCCCTTCTTGAGTGTATAGAATGATGGGCGCAGTAAGAACATTATTTCATGAACTTGAACATACCAGTTTCGAGGAGAGTACGTAGAGAAACAATACACTCGACCACAAATGAAGACAGCACTTACACTCACGAATTTTTCACTCATACAACTCATGTCACTCACTTGGACACTTGCAGAGCTCTCTGATGACTCTCAAATCACAAATCTCCAGCTGTAACGTGTACGAATCCCTGCAAATCGATAGATGGAGGGAAAGCCGAAAATTACTGCTTCACTTGAACAGTGATCATATCAGTGCTTCCCATACCAGCGCAAGAGGCCAACTCGTCCCTCGGTTTTTGGCGTTAGATAAATCTTAATCTGGCAGGTCAGACTAGCTCGACATTTCAAAGGTGGACACTCGGAGAAAAGGTCTGCCTTCATTCTTCCCTTACAAATCTCTCTCTCTCTCTCTCAAAAGCGAGGTTTCTCTTCCTTTATAATGGCTTGTCTTACTAATCTAGCCTAAATATGAGGTTTCTGTGTGAGACATACTACTCTTGTTTTGGTACGATACACTAAGTGGATCTGCAAAATTAAAATGTCTCCTACAGGCAGTATGATACACATTACTTTATCATCATGATATTGCATACATAGTGCGATTTAATAGCTAAGTACGCATAGACCAACGCCTCCAAACGTTACGATGACAACTCCAAGAATATTCACGAGTACTATATCAAAGCACCAAGCAAAGGCAACCGCAAGTTTTAAGAGATTCGGACTGGATGGGAACGAAATTTTTGACTGAGAAATGAGAATGCACTCAATAATCAAGAACAATCGTGCACTGCACAGAACAAATTCGAATGCCCCCCTTAAACAGGTGAGATTAAACTGGACGGACTTTGTTCCGGCATTTCTTCGAACACGTAGTGGGCAGCGAGTTGGAGAGCAAACATAGAGTTCTTCGGAGCTCGAATGCACACCCAAACTCCAGAAATCAGCGAGCAACGATCAAACTTAAGAGAAACCGACTCATTCGGGTCCGACGCGGGTGAGGCCTAAGGAAATCGAGCTTGCTTAGCTCTTTAAAATAGAGCGGGACGCAGCAAAAAAAAAAAAAAAAAAAGGAAAAAAAAGAAGGGACAAGCACTCAATCGCGGGCCCCCACCTGGCTTGGCGAATCGAAACCAAAACTCAACTCACCAACGTCGGTGGCGCCGGCTGGGGACGCCGGTTTGCGTCGAGGACGGCTGGACGACGCTCAGCCGGGGCTAAATTTCGGCCCTCTCGCTCTCTCGGCTGCTCTCGCTCGAACTCTGTTACCCGCGGCACTCTCTCTTTCGGAACTCTCTCTCCGATCCCCCCCGTCCACGTCTTGCTTTCCTTCTCTCCCTTTTAAGCTCTCTAGCCAGCGCGCATGGCTTCCTGCTACGCCAGCTGTTGCTGCCGGTCTGCCCCCGACCACCAACTCCGGTTCGACGCTCGCCCTCGTCCTCCTCTTCCGTTCTCTGTTCTCTACAGAGGCGTGAAGGGAAAGGGGGAAAGAAAGATAGATGGGGGCCGGGCCAGGAAACAAAAGGGAAGTGGGCCGGCCCAGGTGGAGAGGAGAAAAAGGGAGGCAAAAAGGAAGAGGGGGCCGGGCAGGCCCAGCCCAGGTCACTACTTTTTTTAATTAACAATACCTTTTTTAATTAAATTTGTTTGATATTTCTATAAATTCTATCACTATTAATGCCAATGCTTCTAATGTTTATATGCTATCCAATTTAACAAAAATTATTTTTTTAGGAATTAAAAAATTATTTCATAATTTTCGATATAATTAATGAATGATTAAATGGATCTGTTAAAATTTAAGTATCAACAATATACCGTGAAGGTGCTCTCTGAATCATCATGGCAGGGGAGCAAGCAATTTAGAGCTAAGATTAGATAGGATGATTTGATCATATGCTTCTTTGACAGCTCGATCCCATGCTACAGTAATGTCAATATGAAATGCACATTCATGGTATCACACGTACATCTCTTAATGATTGTCTACCATGGAAACTTGGTTTCCCTAATTGGATATTGTGATGACTCAAAAAATGAGGCATTAGTATATGAATTCATGGCTAACGGAAATCTACAACAACACTTATCAGATACTTTATCACATTTTTTTATGTTTATGTTTTCTCCATAATAATCCTACAAAACATTCCTTTTTTTGTTTTAAACACATTGTGAGGATGTCGGTTTAACAGGGGCCTAGCCAAATGTCTTGACTTGGGATAGGAGACTATGATTTCCTGTAGACATAGCATAAGGTATATAAATGAGATGTGCATAATTGTGAATTTTTCCCCACTTTACATTTGCCATGTTTACGGTAAATTTTGAGAGAATTGCAGGTTGGGATTATCTCTATAACGGTTGTGTCTAGCCCATCATCCATAGAGACAACAAGGCTTCAAATATCTTGTTGAATGAAAACATGCAAGCCAAACTATCCAACTTTCAAGAGCTTTGGCAACTGAAAAATGGCACTTACAAGTCAACCATTCCTTTGGGCACTCCTAGCTACCTCTCGCCTAAGTAACAGCTTAAACTCGATATTGTTGAGATGGTTCTTGATCTCTGTATGCATAGTGTTGGAAATAGATTCCTAAAAATCGAACCAATACTTAAACGATTGAATACTGAAAACGAACGCGGAAACATGCCCGGGAAACATGTAACATTGATCGAAGGCATATCACGGAAACAGACATATCTTACTTGCCATAGATTAAATACTGTTGCAGTCTTAGAGGAATCGTTTGAAGCCCTAGAGTTCCGTTCTTCAAGAGGGAGTAAACTGTTTCAAGGGGAAGAAAAATGGAGAAGCGTATTTTCTCTCTAAAATGCTACTATTAACGTTCTCCCATTTTTTTTTTCTATATTACAATTATTTTCATTTAGAAAATAACTGTCCCTTCCTCTATGAGTCATTCTCTTATTGGCTTGGTTTGGTCTAACATGGGTGGATAGGCTTGATTTGGCCCATCAAATAAAAAACTCATCATCTTCCACTTGCACATAGTGGGCCAAACAAAACTATTTATTTACCTCTCTCCAATATTTATACCAATAAATAATTCGTACGACCAGCATACTTTGAGAACTCGTTATCATATATCTGTTAGGAATATATAGCAACTCATAATGGGTATCATATTTTTGAGTAAATATAATATGCAGTACCCTAGATTAATTACATTCATATCTCTCTTGATCTCTTTTTAATAATGATATATTGTATTCACAATTATGATTATCTCAAACTAATCATAATTGGTCAACCAGTGAATACACAACTAGAATGTGATTCTCCAAATTCGATCTACTTCTTTCCTTGAAACTCTTAATTTCAGTTCAACTTTCTTTTCTAAAAATGTCCTATTAGATCAAATCAATTTATGATCATTGGCAATATTCTAAAATAGTAAACATTAAATAAAAATGTTAAGAATAAATAAGAGTCATAATTGAGGAACTCTTTTCCTCAAGAGTCTTATACGATATAAAAGTTGAGATAAAAAAAATTTTGTTACTCTTATTGGTTGTCTTATGCATATGTAGTATGAAATACATATTATGATATTAACTCATCTCCCATGAAGTGTATATCAACATTTTCAATACCGTACAAATGATAGTTCAGACATATCTAATGTCTAACTTAACTTCACGTATCTACTCCCTTAAAAAAAATCCGTCAAAACTCACATCTAGCATTAAAGACAGATAAAGTAAAATTACTTTCGAATATAGTAAATATTATGCTCTCATCTAAACACTCAATTAAGGCGACATTTATATTTTAAGTTTGGACTATCGATTATCACCTAGATAATAAGATTAAAAACTGTCTCATATCTATTTATCACATAGTCAATAAAGACAATTATCCGTGTGAATAGGCTAATCTCTTATCCATCCGACATACTTTCTCAATTTTCTATGATGCATTAAGCGTTAAGATGCATAAACATCAAACAAAGACTCATAAGCATTAATAATGAAACACAAATTCATTAACTGTGAACACTTAAGGAAAATTACAATATTAACTATATCAGCCTCTACGTAATTCTAAATATTTTACATAACCATAGAACACGTCTTTAGGTATTGGTTTCATCATAGGTCTTACCATTTTATGCTATACACGTCTATTTTTTACTATTTCAAGATATGACGCTATTATTCAGTAAGAAAACAAATCTAGAAGTAGATTTCATTTCATCTAAATCTCATTCCCAATCAGTATCTGAATAGCCTTCAAGTCGCAGATCATTTCCTTGATAACTCAGCGTATAATCAGCAGTTCCCTTCAGATACCTCAGTATTCTTTTGACGACTTTTCAATATTCTTGACCTTGATTGGATTAATATCTACTTACCATTCCAATTGCAAAGTATATATCAGGTTTTGTACACATCATAACATACATTAAGTTTCCAACAATAATAGCATAAGAAACATGTTGCATTTGTTCATTCTCTTGTAAAGTCTTTGGACACATTCTATGGCCCAATCTTTCACCTTTTGCAATATGAGTATCTATGGGTTTACAATCTTACATACGAAATCGTTCAAGAACCTTACTTATATACGTTTTTTACGAAAGAGACAATGATCTCTTCAAACAATCACTTGAAATATTAATACCAAGAATGTATGCAGCCTCACCCATATCTTTCATCTTAAAGTTGAAAGATAACCAACTTTTAACTATATTAATAAATTCCATATTACTTCCGGCAATCAATATATCATCAACATATAATGATATAATCACAAATTGATCTTTAGATCTTTTGATATATACACAATGATTCTCATCAATTATTGTAAAATTATATGCCATTATGGCTTTATAAAAATGTATATACTATTATCTCGACGACTACTTAAGGTCATATATAGATTTCAAAAATCGACATACGTTTTGTTTTTAACTTTTCAAAATGATATCAACATGTTGTTCCATATAAATTTTTTCTTCTAATTCTCCATTGAGAAAAACAATATTTACATCTATTTGATGTAACTCAAAATCTATACTAACTACTATTGCTAGAATAATGTGAATTGAGGTAAATCTCATTATAGAAGAAAATATTTCCTCATAATTAATTCATTCTTGTTAATTATACCCATTTGCCACAAGATGAACCTTATGTCTTTCTATTAAGTTATCAGCTTTACGCTTTATTTTAAGAACCAATTTTTTCCCAATGGTTTTGTGTCCTTTTGAAAGATCAACCAATTCCTAAACATGGTTTGACTTCACTAACTCTATTTCCTATTCCATTGCATCCATCCATTTTTCCTTACTAAGGCAATTTAGAGCCTCATTTACATTTATTGGCTCATTTTCATCTTCTGGATCAACCATAAATGTTTCACCTTTAATGTTAAAATGACGACGGGGAATACTTTTGCGATTTGTTCGCCGTACGAGAGATTATACACTTTGCACATTAGTCTCTATTATGCTCCACTCAGAATAAATAATGACGATATTGTCTCATCATATGATTGTAATTGAAAGTGAGTCGAATTTAATTCTCCACTTCCCATGTTACTCCCACTTGGATGAACTCTACTAAGTTCATTATCTTGATCTAAGGTTTCAAATAGGGAGTAGTCATCACTTATTTTGCCATTCTTAGGAAATTAATTCTCTAAGAATGTGACAATTCAATTATACCCCCATTTTCCTACTCACCTATAAACACATATCATTTTGAGTATTCTGAGTATCTGATGAAAATAATTTTCTTATTTATGGGACCCAATTTCCCATACTTGTGAGATGGCTCATGAATATAGGCAGCACAATCTCAAGGTTTAAGAAAACTTAAGTCAGGTTTGTTACCTGTCTATAACTCATATAGAATGGAAGTAACTGATTTGGAAGGCACGCGATTAAGTATATAGGCAATAGTTAATAAAACATTACCATAAAAAATTATGGGTAAATTAGCATGCGCTATTATGGACATAACCATTTTTAGTATGATTCTGTTTTTCCTTTCCACAATACTATTTTGTTGAGGAGTATAGGGAATAGATAACTGTCTTTTTATTCCTTTTTCATCACATAAATTTCTATAAAAGATTGCTTTAAGTGTCATAACTTGGCACAAAGGGGTACTTAAGTGTCAAAAGTTACGAAAGTGCACTTAAGTGCCACATTCGAAGAAAAATGGATCACTTAAGTGCCACTCCGACCAAAATCCGATCAAAATGCTGACGTGCGCAATTTCCGGTGAAGTAAGTGCAAAATGACGCCGTTTTGCACGCTGACGTGGCCAAATAATGCAAAAACGGCGTCATTTTGATGTTGACATAATAAAAAAATAATACAAAAATTAATTAAATTAAATTAAAAATTAAATTTATTTAAAATATTTAAAAATAAACATTTTTAATATAAAAAATTTTAAAAATTAAAAATTAAAATTTACAAAAAAAAAAAAGGGAAAAGGGGGAGGTGGTGAGGGCTAGAAGGGCGGCAACGGAGGGGGAGGGTTGGCCGGGGTCGCGGGCCCTGGCTAGGGGCCAGCGACCCCGGCCGACCATGAGCCCTCGCCCTAAGGAGCCCTCAGCCACCTCCCCCTTTTTCTTTTTTTAATAATTTTAAATTTTTGAAATTTTTGAATTTTTGAATTTTTTTAATATTAAAAATTTTTATTTTTAAATATTTTAAGTAAATTTAATTTAATTAATTTTTATATTATTTTTTTACCATGTTAGCACCAAAATGATGCCGTTTTACACTTGCTTCGCCGGAAAATCGTCACGTCGGCATTTGGACGGATTTTGGCCGATTGGCACTTAAGTAATCCATTTTTTCCGATTTTCAAGCACTTAAGTGTCACTTTCGAATTTTGACACTTAAGTGTCCCTTTGTGCCAACTTTTGGCACTCCAAGGGTCTTGGTGTCCATAAATTTCTGAACTCATCAGATAAATATTCTTGACCTCGATAGGATTCAATACATTTATTTTCTTATTTAATTGATTTTCTATCAAGCTTATAAACTTTTTGAAATAACTCAATAATTCAGATTTATGAAAAATCAAATAGACATATCCCAATCAAGTATAATCATCTATAAATGTGATGAAATAAAAAGCCCCATACCTTCCTCTCACATTCATTGGGCCATAGATGTCAGAATGGATTAATTGTAAAGGAAATTCAACTCTTTTACATTTTCCAAATAATTTGTCGTTTTCTTTGTTAGGCAATGCTCACGTAAAGGCAAATCAACTTTTTCAATGTTACCCAATAAGTTCTCTTTGATTAACCTATTCATATGTTGTTGGTAAATATGACCAAGTCTAGCATACCACGCATTCACATCATTATTATACGAATTAAAAGACGTGAAAGGGGAATAACAAACATTGACATTATTATAGTAAACATCCAATACAATAAAACTATCCAGAAAATAACCACAATTATAGTAGTTTGTATTCAAATACAAATCCACACAATTATTATGGAAGTTCAAATTAAAATCAAGTTTTACCAACACTAATACAGACACTAAATTCTGTCGAATCTCCGGAGCATATAATACATCATGTAAGAATAAAGTGCGTCCACCACCCATATTTAATTGACATGTGTCAATTCCTTTTACTTCAGTTCTAGAGTTATTTCTTACATAGATCCATTTAGTTCTAATCGGTACTTGTCAAAATTTCATGATGGATTCTCTATCCTTCGTTATATGGTCTGTTGTTCCCGAATCTACAATCCACAAAAGATTAGATTCAGTTAAGAATACAGAATTTGATACATAAGCAAAGTTCTCAAGAATACAATAGGTCTTTACCTTCTTTGGCTCGCGATGGTCGCGAGCATAGTGACCCTTCTTGTCACAATTATAGCACTTCACTCTTGACAACTTCTTCATTCAAAGACGCTTTTCTCTTTCATGTTGGTCAACTTTTTGTTTCTTTCTCGAACAATTTGCTCCCTTGCCTTTCCACCTTTTGAACAAAGTAGAATGTTTGCGCTTGGAGCTTGAAACCCCTTGTGAGCTAGAACCAGCATAATAAATAGCAGTTTCCGGCTTAGCCGTCAAGAGGTGGTCCTCCTCTAGCTTAAGATGACATATTGCATCCTCAAAGATTTTAATGTTCTCGTTATGTTGTCAGGTATACCTTCATATGTTCCTAATTTTGAAGCAAAGAATAGATCATTGCTTACACTTGCTGCTCGTCAGTTAGGACATGATCAGCTTCTTTCGGCTTATTAATCATGTTCGACATCTTTCTCAAGTGTTGTTTTATGGTTTGACCATGAGGCTTATTGTAAGAGTCAAACTTTATACTGAGCTGCCTCAGTTTGGTCACCAATGTATGACTTAGTCTTACTACCAATAGTTCTTACATTTCTTTGGCATCCTCAAAACACCTGAACTCTCACATAACATCATTTTCCATATTACTTAGCAACATAATGTGAGTAAGGGATTACATTTCTTTGGCATCCTCAAAACACCTGAACTCTCACGTAACATCATTTTCCATACTACTCAGCAACATAATGTGAGTAAGGAAGTTCTTTCTCTTCAATGCAGCAAATGCATCCTTATCTCTTTTATGTTGTGCAGTGTTTCCATTTTCAAGTTCTTCCATAATTAGGTTAAGAGTTTTGAGTGCTTCGTGCTCTTCCAGTAAATATTGGATTTTCATATGTCATATTTCATAATTATCGCTGTTCAGCTTCTCACCTTTGTTCAATGGCCTTTTCATTACATGACTGTATTATTACTTCTTTGGTTTGTATTTGTGTAATATACACCATCAATTTAAAACATTCCATACACAAGCAGTCATAAATTTAAAAACGGTATATGTGTCCGCGCATAAACATTGCTTGTGTATTTATTTTATTACACTCCTAGTGCAACGCATAAAATTCTTTTACATATTATTGAAAAAGGAAAAGAAATAGAGAACTCAGTCACCAAAAGATGGCGACTTCTGTGGCGATATTCGAATTGCATCATTTTGGAAGTAAGAGGCAGCGACCTCTGTCAATTTTCATGTGGGCCAAGTCATACGATTTTAAGACATCTTTGTACAAATCAAAAAGGGTGAATTGCCAAGAAAGAGATGAAAAAGAAAAACAGAGGATGAAATTCCACACGCATAATCATGAAGACAAGAAAAGCCTCCGGGTATCCATATCTATAAACGAACATGAATTTCAAACGCACACTGACTTGTTTTAGTAGTACTAGGAGTTTCCATAGTTTTGCAACAAGAGTGGACTAATCCTGATGGAACTAAACTACTTTGCCATGGCTCCAGCAGCCGGATCAAATTCTGAGGAGGTCGTTCCGAGTTGCTCATTTGGTTTTCCTTCCTCCCATTTTATCTCAGACGCCAATTCTCTTGGAAGATCCCTTCAGTTCCGTCAATACCTCACTTATGTCAGGCCTTTCAGACATTATTATTATTTTTTTTTCTGGTACAAGACTCCACAATGGTTACCGCTTTCCTAGCTGAGTCGATGTCGAATTTTCCTTGCAGACGTGGATCCATAAGTCCCAGCATGGTATTTCCATTTTTGATGAACGAAGTCACATAATCAAGTATGTGCACGCCTTTTCTCCCAGGCCTTTCCATTATTGCCGGATGTCCTGTAATCAGCTCAAAGAGCACAATTCTGAAACTGTAAACATCACCTTTCTTGTTTAAGCCCTGAGAGTGCTGATACCTGCAGAAGACATAGAACATGAACGATAGTGCTTCTCTTTGAATTCTCGAGTCATGTATCAATGCTGGACTTTCTTCGGTGGAATCCTCATAAAGGCCACTAACAAAGTAAAAAAAGATGCAACCATTGAAGTATAAACACTGCGTGTGTTTCCAAGTACCAAATAGGGGATACTGATAAATGAGAAGCAAAAGATGAAATCTTTGGAAATATTATAGATTATAAGGAGATTGAGTTTCAGACATTACTCAGGGGCGAGGTAGCCAGGAGTGCGCATGATGACTCAACACTGGAGCGCTAGAACACGAAAGCCAAGCTTCGCAGTAATTGAATTAACTTGCGCCCATCACCGGACTTCAATCACCAGACCGATTTACCATCAATTTTCACTTCTAACGCCAGACGATTAACACCCCATACACCCATAGCAAGTCAGCAACTAACGTCCCTCGTCCCAGTCGGCCTCCACCTCAACTAACCATCGAAAAAGCAAATCTACTTCGTCACTTTGGCCAGCCATTGCATTAGACGGAAACGACACAACACGCACAAATGAACAACACATCAAGCAACGGATCAAAGAGAAACTACAAATCCGCGTCTAAGGACCAATGAATACCCGAAATCAACCCAAAATCAGAGGAGTTCTAAGCGGAATCCAGTTCGAGCATTTCATCGAACAGGTGAGGTACATTGGCTAAAAGAGAAAAAAAGAAACAAACGAATGGACTAAACCCAAACTCGCGCCGAGATTCATGCCTTCAACAAGCAATGACCCAAAAAAAGAAAAGAAAGGAAAAAAAAACACATCACACATACGGATGGGGGCCGGAACTCGCGCGTAACGAGCAAAGGCCACCCCGGTCCGGCGAGCCCGAAACAGGGCAAGACGAGGCGTAGGAAGGTAAAACCAGGGGCGTGCGGTAGTACTCCCCACCCGGCTCGGCGGAGGCGGGATCCTCGGGAAATCGACCGACCCGAGGAAAATCAAGAAAAGAACGAGAACCCGCATTTACCGTGGGCTCGACGCGGGAAGTGGGGCGACGTCGGTGGGATGTCGGCCGGGGTTCAAGCGTATCCGTGGCCGGAGGAACCCTCTCGCTCTCAGCCATCTCTCTCTCCGAACCACCTCGTCCGAATCTCCTCCCTTGCTCGCTCTCCACTCTCCCTTTTAAGTTACCCAGCGTGCGTGGCCTCCCACGACGCCAGCTGTTGCTGCCGGTCTGCCCCCGACCGCCAACTCCGGTGCCACGCTCGCGTTCTCCTCTGCCTCCGTCCTTGGGTCCTCTCTCTCCTTTTTTGCAGAACGCGTGAGAGCGCGAGGGAGTGGAGGAAGGAGAGGCCGGCTTGGGCTGAAAAGAAAGAAAAAAAAATGGGCTGGGCCAGGCCCAGGTGGGTGAGAAGGCCGGCCCGGTCTCGCTTTTCCCCCCTTCTCTCTAAAAAGTTATTATTATATAAAATTATTATTTTTAAAATATTTTTCTTAAAATTTTAACACTAGTAATGCAAATGCTCCTAATGTCTATATAATTTAATGAGAATTTTTGCTGGGGTTTAAAAAATAATCCCTAATTTTTATGTAATTAATAAATAATTAAACGGGTTGTCAAAATTTAGGTATTAATAATGACACTTTTACCTAAACAATATACAAAATCTCAAACCTATATCTAAGTGACACATCTACCCTCCATCAAGATTTCCTTAGATGAATTTTCTGTCAAACAACGTCATTAATGTAGATAAATTTTAATGTGTTACGCAAGCGCAAGTTTTAGATTTTTAGTGTCATGGAAAAATATAGGGTATTTGTGTCAAAGTGAAGATATCAGGGTTTTTGGTGGCTTTTTCCCTTCTTTTTATGCTAAAAAAGTTTTCCAATTTTGTTTCCGTCACAATAAATTTCAATAGGTATTGGTGAGTGTCGAAAAATGTTGCTTAAAAAATTATCGGTTTTTTTTTTCTAATTAACTTGTTGGGAATTTACCAACACTTTAATGAAATAATGATTATTTATATAATATGTAAATTAGGAATTTCTATGCTAACTGGCCAATTTTTTATTTACATAACTCACGAACATTTCAAGTTTGTTAACTTTTATGCAAAATTATCAGCATAAATTACCAACTAATTTTGGGCTATCAATTTTCATTTGAGTTATTGTCCAACGTTTAATAGTTTCCATTTAAATTTACCAAATTTTTTATTGAGTTATCAACTTTTACATGCCTTGGTTAGAGGCCCCACATTTACTAACTCTATAACCAACTTAATTACCACGACTCACTAAATTTTGTTCCATTAAATTACAACTTAATATTGGGTTTTCAAAATGAGTTACCATAAATTAGTTGGAAAATTGAAGCGATCGATAATAAAGAGAGATGAAAGTCAGGAAACGATAAAAGGATTTTTTTTTTTTTGTTAGAGACAAAAATTTGTAATTTAAGAAAAGACAAAATAACATTGGTAACTAACTTAGAATAAAGAAAGTTGGTAATCACTTTAATTGAGATCGTTAATATCTTAAAAAAGTTGATATATCTAAAAAGTTGGTAAGTAAGGGTGCGTTTGTTTGTGTTCTTTTATTTTGTTCATGAACACAATTTGTGTTTTTTTGTTCCAAGGAACAAAAAAAAAAAACAGAAACACGTTTGTTTGCGTTTTTGTTCCAAATCTACTTTTTTTTTTTCCAAGAACAAATTTAGAACAGAAACAAGAAACAAAAAAAAACTTGTTTCTTGTTTTTGGAACACTTCCGAGAAACAATTTTTCTATCTCCTATTTTTTTCTTCTCTTTTTTTTTTTCCTTCTTTTCTTCTTCTTTTTCTTTGGCCAGTCACCGGCCTCGGCCATGGCCAATGACGCTGTTGAGGGCCGGCGACCTCGCCAGAGCATCGCCGGCTCCTGGCGAGGCTTGGCCTCGCTGGATTTGGGTGAGCTCGAGCTCGCCCAGCCAAAGCGAGACCGACCTCGCGCCGGCTGGCAAGGCTGAGCTCGCCCAGCCAAGGCGAGGCCGAGCCTCGCCCAGCCACAGCAACGATCGGCCTCGTTAGGTGCCGGTGAGCCTCGCCGTGGCTGGGTGAGGCCGCCAGCCCTCGTCGGCCAGTCACCGGTCATGGCTGAGGCTGGCAATCGGCCAAAAGGAAGAAAAAAGAAAAAAGAAAAAAGAAAAAAGGAAAAATAAAATAAAAATATTAAAAAATTAAAAGAAACAAAAAAATTATATAAGTTTACCAAACATGTTTCTGTTCTTTTTCTATTCCAAGAACAAATTTACCAAACGTGTTCTTCTATTCAAAAATTGTTCCCAAAACAGAAATAGTTTTTTCTATTTTGTTTTTCCGGAACAATTTTTGAACAAAACGTTACCAAACGCACCCTAAATGCTCGTTTGGTAATGTTTCTGTTCAAAAATTGTTCTAGGGAAAAAACTATTTCTGTTCCGGGGAACAATTTTTGAATAGAAGAATGCGTTTGATAATCGCACAAAATTTCTATTCCTAGAATAGAAAAAAAAATAGAAACACATTTGATAAACTTGTATAATTTTTTTGTTTCTTTTAATTTTTAAATATTTTTATTTTATTTTTCCTTTTATCTTTTATCTTTTATCTTTTTTCTTCCTTTTGGCAGGTTGCCGGCCTCAGCCATGGCCGGCGACCGGCCGACAAGGGCCGGTGGCCTCGCCCAGCCACAACGAGGCTCGTTGGCCCCCGGCCAGGCCAAGCCTCATCGGCCCTCGACGGTCGGTCGCTGGCCATGGCCAAGGTTGGCGATCGGCCAAAGAAAAAAGAAGAAGAAAAGAAGAAGAAAAGAAAGAGAAGGAAAAAAATATGAGAGAGAAAAATTGTTTATCGGAAGTGTTCCCGGAAACAAGAAACAAGTTTTTCTTGTTTCTTGTTTATGTTCCAAATTTGTTTCCAAGAACAAAAAAATAGATTTTTTGTTCCCGAGAACAAAAGTGTAAAGAAACGTGTTTCTGTTCTTCTTTTGTTCCTCGGAACAAAAGAACAAAAATTGTGTTCCGGGGAACAGAAACAAAAGCCAAACAAACAGGCCCTAAGACAAAAGAAAATGAGAACTCTATAAACCGAGTTGGTAAATAAATAAAAAACTAATGTTGGTAAAGCAACTCAAATGAGAGTTGGTAACCAAAATTAATTGATAACTTAATCAAAAAAAAGTTATGTTGGGTTATGATTCATACTCCCCATTAACATGAAGGCGTGGAGGTCCCACTCCATGGTGAGTGGGCCGGGGTCAATGTTTAATGTATGTTTCATGATTTAGCTTCATGGGTTAAGCTAGCATAGCTTATATTCCCATATTACACGGAATTCCTCATTCCACAGTTGCCTTTCTTGGGGACATTTCTAAAATTCTGTATTAGAAAATGGACTCTCTTTTTTTTCTCGTTCGTGGTACACATGTAATGTTGGTTGCAAATTTCTGAATCACCGTTGTAAATTCATGTAATTGGTAACATACTAATCAAGTTACTAACTGTAATTTAGGAATGACGTGAACGATTTACAATCATCAATGAAGTTGACGAAATTAAAAGATAATACTCACTCAACACTTATAATGACATAGACAAGAATAGTCTCCGGTCATTCCAAACTTATATAGAGACACAAATTTGAAATATAGGAAGACTTGATTTTAGTACCAAGAATTACCCAAGTTTCAAAGCCGAAGTCAATGAATACTAATGGATCTAATGAACTACCTTACCAAGGGTACACTATCCGATTCAACTTCCAAGGAGGTCGCTCCTATATGCTCCTCTTGATTTCCGTCCACATACTTGTGCTTGGATGCCAGTTCAATCGCTCCCTTCAATTCTGTTAAAACAAGATTTATGTCCGGCCTTGCACTTGGTTCAGTTTGTATACAAGACTTCGCAACCTCTGCTACTATCTCGGCCGAATTGATGTCGAATTTTCCTTCCACCTTTGGATCAATAAGTCCGCGTATATATCGACTCTGGAACTTCGGAATCGCCCAGTCACGTATGTGCACGCTTTTTCCAGCTTCACTTGTATTGATTACTGGATGTCCTGAAATTAGCTCAAGAAGCACGATCCCGAAACTGTAGACGTCACTTTTATTGGTTAAGTCGTAAGTGGATGGTCCATACCTGCACAACTTATAATAAGAACATGGACTGCCGGATTTTCTATTCATACAAAAATTGAGAACCATCTCAGCAAGATCAAGTCTAAGCCATTACTCAGGGGGGAGGTAGGCAGGAGTGCCTAAAGGACTGCTTGACTTGTAAGAACTATTTGGAGCTGCCAAAGCTCTCGACAGACCAAAGTCAGATATTTTGGCTTGCATGTTTTCATTCAACAAGATATTTGTAGTTTTGATGTCTCTGTGGATGATGGACGGGTTGCAACCGTTATGGAGATAATTCAAACCTGCAATTCTTGCGAAATTTCCTTAAACCATATCAATGTGAAGTGGGGCTAAATTCACAATTATGCACTTCTCATTTATGTACCTCGTGCCACGTCTACAGCAATTTGTAGTCTCCTATCCCAAGTCAAGACATCTGGCTTGGCCCCTGTTGCACCGACATCCTCGCCTAATGTTTGAGAAAGAAACGAATGTATGTGGGATTCATTCTAGAGAATATAGAAACATACAAAACATGATGAAGTACCTGATAAGTGTTGTTTTAAATTTCCATTAGCCATGAATTCATATATTAACGCCTTATTTTTAGAGTCATCACAATATCCTTTAAGGGAAACCAAATTTCCATGGTTGACCGTTGTTAAGAGCTGTGCCTGCAATATCATGAATGTGATTTTCATGTTGACATTCTCGAAGCATGGGATCAAGCTGTCAAATAAGCATCTGATGGAATCTTTCTCGCTAACCTCAGCTAGAAATGGCTTGTCTGGCTGCCCTAAGGATTCAGCCCCGGATGATTTAGAGAGGACCTTCACAGCAACTTTCGTGTCTTCTAATTCACCACGATACACTTTTCCAGATGCTCCTTCACCAATAACTGTTTCAAAATCTTTGGTAATCCTCTTAATATCACCATACTTGAAGGTTCTTGATCTTCCGATTTTGGATTCTGCATTCAATCGTACAATGAGTAATCTATGATGACTTTTGAAGATCGCCAAGTAGACTTTCAAGGTAAATCATCCTATGATAACTCCAATTGTGTGATCAAAGGGTAGAAAATAAAGTAACTGATAGGAATAGGACGAAAAGTGAAAGATCTAGGCAGCGGTTGCAGTTCAGAATGCAGATATGTCCAGGATTTTGCACAATCAAATTCTTTCCTAAGGGACCATTAGACTAAACAGAGGAAACTGAACTCTCCAGTTGACGCAGTTTAGCACTTGCTTGTTGTCTAGTTGAGTTTGTAGGAACATCAGATTCATATGCTTTAGGCCAATGACTTAATTTGGAAGAACATGCCAATGTTGTCCATTCTTCATTCTTCTTTTCTTCATTTGAGATTGCTCTTAGACAATTTATGGGCAACTAGTGAAGCACACCATTCCAAACCTATGAAGTCAGAACATCCATAGTGGTGATTTGACTCGAAAGTGATTTAGAAAAAAACCTCTTTCCCCGAATATCATCGCATGACGATAGAAGTTCAAACACCCAAAGTGTAGAAGGAAAAGTGAAAAAGCTGTGGATGAGGAGGAGAAGAAAGAGTCACCTCTGACATTTTTTCTTTTGATTAAACGAATTGTAGCCAAAGCACACAAGAGAACTACAAAGAAGGCTGAAACTGATGCAGCGACTGGGACAGAGATGGATTTTTCATTCTTCTTCTGCGGGCAAGGATCTGCCTTGCAAAGATCTGGGTTGCCATCCAAGCTGCAAAAAAAGAGTAAGTAGCTAGAATTAAATGTTTTGGCAGCTTTTGGCCGGCATTTTTCCTTCTGATTTACCAAATAATAGCCAAGGTACACGAGAGAACTTCAAAGAAGACTAAAACGGATGCAACACCTGGGACCAAGATGGGGTTTTTATTCTTCTTTTGTGGGCAAGGACTTGACAAACAAAGATTTGTCTTTCCATTCAAGCCGCAACAAAAGGTAATGTCCAAGAAAAAAGATGTTCTAGTTGCTTTGCCAGCATGTTGATGGCAAGTGTCCTTCCTATTTGCTTTGAATCAAAATGAATCATGTTAATAGTCTTTCCACAAAAAGCTGCGAGTGTGAGAGAAAGAACAAGCCTTATTTTTAATGTCTTGTCTGCAACCCTCCTTTTAAGAGCCTTGGGAACTGAACCAGTAAGGTCGTTTCCACTTAGATTTCTGCAAAGTATAACAATGTGTAAAGGTTCACGTCCTTTTAATTCTTTGGGACGCGACAAAGGCATATTGACTTACAGATTTGTCAGCTTTGGCAGTTTCGCCAATGTTTCGGGTATTGCTCCTGAAAGTTGATTATTGGACAAATCTCTGCGAAAAGATCAATGTAAAACACTTAACCCTCCGATAGATTGCCCAAAATTTAGGAATTAATTAGTTGCCCGACATCTCATCACATAATCTCCAATTGTCAAAACTAGTTTGTAGTGTAAGAGTTTTCCTGATGTGGGCTACATTAATTAATATTGTAATTTACCGTTTTACGATTACTGTAAATCGAGGTTTGGTCTAAGGTCAGATAGAAGGTTTTTTAATTAGTATAATATGGGACTGATTAGTGTGGATCGAGTTGAGCTTGGCTCGTAATGAGGGGGCCTTGCTGAAAACTCTAAGTCTCTCATCTAACCCTAATTCTCACATGTATCATCACATAAGGAGTGTTTACCTAACGCTAAAAGTGAGGGGGGCCGCCTCATTGAGCCAGTGATACGGATGGCAATAGAGGAGAAGGACTTGCGCGTGGAACATTGCGTTTCCGCTTTTGCTTCAAGAACGATGAATCCCAAAACAGGTGCGTTAATCCTTCTACTCAATTATGCACGTTCTTGTTCTGGTTATGGAGATCTTGGGATTGCGCAAATTTACATCAAACATGTGATATCAGAGCAACCATAACCCTAGAACTCGAATGCATAAGATTTTTGCCATAATTTGTGATTTTCGTGATTTTTTGTTCAATAAAAATAAAATTAAATCACAAATTCGGACTGGGCTAGACAAGACGAGCAGATCCATGGGCGGCACATCGCCGAAGGAGGCTGCACGCGCGCCGCCAAGGCGTTGGAGACGCGCCCCACACGCAGTCACGCGCCCTCATGCTCTCTCATGCGCGGGGCGCAGCTCACGCGTGCGACGCACGTGCTTAGGCTGACGTCACTATGACGTCAGCGACCGAACCCAACTGGACCCGATTGGCGGCCGACCCGACTTGGCCCGACTTGTTGACCCGACCCGACCTGACCCAATCAACTGTTGACCAGACCGATCAACCGGTCGGACCGGGCGGTCGGACCAAGCGGTCGGACCGGTTTTGACCGGTCAAGATATGCTCGCGCGTGGGCTCCACGCGCCGCGCACTTAGACGACGCGTGCGGGCGCGTGGAACATTGGATCGACGCGTGGCTGGCGGCGTTGGATTCGTATGTTCATCTTCTATGTTTTGGTGTATTTATTTTACATGTTTGATGATTTTATAGATGTGAAAATACATACAAAACCCTAAATACGTGTATTTTTAGTATATTTTTGCGTATTTTTTTTATGATTTTGGAAATACAAGTATTGGGTTACAGGTATGTTATCACATAAACACTATAAAATGTGTGATTCATTAATAAAAATTAAACTTTATTGTGAACTGAAACTGGCTTAATGAGATACAACCATTATGAGATAGTACTTGAATTATGTATTGAGGTAATGAGAAATAGTAAGTCATAAAACTTTTGTTACTCATGCATACTCATTTACACGCTGGTAACTTTTGATTAATGGACGTCTTAAGAACCTGTGACCAAATTAATTGTATTAATTAATACATCTGTTGAAAGTGGGTAATGCATGTCAGTTAAGTTATTGCATATTGTACCTAAACTCATCTGGTTACTTGTTAATGTTCATCAAGTTGAATATTTTTTATGGTTAAGGAGTATGACAACATTTACGAAGAGCAATAGTATCTACTGTTATAGTTTAGATATTTGGTTATGTGGTTTGACTCAATTTATAGGCCATTGATTGATGCAATGATATTTGTTACTTAAAATTGGCTAATATATCAGCTGTTGGCCTTTGAGTCATGTTTGCCTTATGAAATTCATGAGCGATAGTGGATCAGCTGTCAGGTTTTTCAATCTAGTGTACCCTGTATTGATATTAATGTTAACTTGTAATAGATCCTCTAGATCGGCATTCTTTTAATGTTGTTCTGGTAATCTGTAATCGTGGTACATAAGAGATGCATTCTTCTCTGTTATGAGAAGTTTCTTGTGTTGCTATGATCGGTGATTTCATAGGAGTTTGTCTTTCAGGTTCTTTATATATATATGATTAATTTTTATTAATGAATAAAGCAATGTAATTAGTAGTGATTTTAGTGATTTATTGCCCTTATCACTAAAGTTAAAATCACATGTATATGGTGTATGTGGGAAGTAAAGTTTATATCCCTAGTATGAGAGAGTTTCAAAAAAACAATTGAGTAGTGACCGCCAAAGTTGCACGCTTGATTGGGTTTGAGAAATATCGGTCTCGTATATTGATTGGAATGTTTCTTGATTTAATGCGTGGTCATACTCCCAAAGGAGGTGATTGTGTGGTGGAGAAATGACTGATCTTAGTGGTTCATATGCCCAAAGGTGATGAATTCATAAAGATTAGAATATATTTTCATAATCGCTATCATGTGGGGAGTGTACAACTGCATGTCATGTATTCTGCCCAAAGGTGATTATATGATTATGTGTAAAACTCTTTGGATGTGTACTTGTACATCAAGTTACACGGTGCTCACATGATGCTAATTATATACATTGTTTGTTTTTCAGCCACATTTTCTGTAATTAATAACTCCACTATTATTATGGTTTTTACTACTTCAAATTTTAAGTTGTGGACATATAATTTATTGCTTGGGAAAAGAGCAATAGAATTTGCTTACTGTCCATGAAGCGTTCTATTCTAGGAGCACTTGAAAAGTGATTTACCAACTGACTGAACTGCTAATAGATGATGGAAGCCTCAGTGGCTTGAATTATATCTTGTCTAATACCGAAATTAGGACATATTTGCAAAGATTGTGTTTAAGTCCTAATGACATATATATTTCGTATATGATTAAAAATGTTGTTTCCAAAAGTTTTCTATTTAAGGAAAAATGACCGAGATAAAGAATAAAACAATTACAATTAGTTTTAAAGGTTGTCAGGCCTAATAGTGACCGTGAGTATTTTGGCAAGTATGACAATGCGAAATAACTTAAATGGTCATTTGTCAAATACTTAGTAAATTCTGATGTGGTAACTTAATTACTATGCTTGAAAATTCTAAAAAAAAAATTTGGCCGAAAGGCATAAATGCACCATATTGAACATGGTGATGAGTATGATTAGTAAGACTAATTTATCCTGTCTTCTGTGGGCTGATATTTTGAAAGCAACCTTTTCACATACAAAATGTGTTTCTTATCAAAGTTATTTCATAAACTTCTTTTGAGTTATAGACTAAATATAAATTACTTGAATCATATTAAATTTAGAGGTGTCATGCAGAAGTAAGGTTATCTAATCCAATATTAAGTGCGTTGGAATTTAGATCTATTCGGAATTATTTTGTATTCTACTTAGATTGTTAAAAATGGTATCAATTTTATGACCCTAAAGAAGGTACAAGAATTATGGCATCACATACTATAAAGTTTTTACAGTTCGACGTAATTGTAGAGGATAGCCGCCCTCAGACTATTAAGGATAATAGTACGATGGAAAATCACTGTGTCTTTGTCTTTGCCTATACAGATAGTTGTGGTACAAACAATTATGGTATCTCCTGTACCATAAACTAAACTTGTTGAGGTTTAAGGTACTATTCTTGATATAGTTTATGATGAAATTTTTTCAAACTTCTCAAGTATAGAATGAAGTGATTGTAACTTTACTCAAGAGATTTGTTAGGAAAAGATGATAAGTTATTCCATTAGACTATATAATTTATTTGTGAGAGCATGACTGCAATATCCACTACATGGTTGATTTAGCGACATAAATAAATGTTGTTTCTTATTCTCAATCAAGTGTGTGATTAGATGCCATAAAAAGGCGATATGCAATCTATGAAACATCATAATATTTGGAAACTTACTGACTTGCCTAAAGATCACAAGTTCATTAGTTGCAAATTGCCGTACAAAACTAAAAGGATTTCAACGAAAGATTGTGGAGTTTAAAACTAAACTTGTAGTTAAAGTTTTCACTATGAAAGAGGGGTGGATAATTTATAGTGAAGAAATAATTATTTCTTTCTAGTATTTTTAAAGATTCTTTCAGAGTGAACGTGGCATTAATAGTTCATTTTTGATATGGAGTTACGTCAAATAGATATAAAATCTATATAGTGCAACTAGAGGATTTTGCAGCAAATTCAAGTAAACTTGTGTGTAAACTGAAAAATTTTATTCATAGTTTTAAGCAAATTTCCTGATAATATTATTAAAAGTTTCATAGTGTTGTTATTTTGTTCAATTGGGAACAAAGTAATTCAATATACTGCAAGGCCAGTAGGAAGAAATTTATTTTTCTCATACTCTATGTACATGATATTTTGTTTACAAGTAATGAACTTGAGGTATCTTTTGTCCTTTGTACTAAGGTCTGTAAAGATTGTTTTCGACATATTATATTAGATTTTCTTAGAGGACATTTGATGATCGTATTTTGGAAATATACAATATACATCATTGCAAGTCATGAATTGCTCCTGTTGTTAAGGGTGATGGACTGAATCTATCACATTGTCCTTATTTAGATATTGAGAAAATCTAATTAAAATGTGTACCTTGTGTCAGTGCATTTAAAAGTATAATGTATGCTCAAATTTGCACTAGACTAAATATCGTCTTTGCGATGGAACTTCTAGGTAGAAATCAATCATACTGGGTTGTTACCAAAAAGGTTTTAAGGTACTTAAAGATGACAAAAGATTATATGCTAATTTACAGACATGTTCAATTCTTGTAGTTAGTAGGGTATTCGGATGTAAACTTTGCTGGCTGTTAGGATGACATGTGATCAATAACGGAATACATATTTATGTTAGTAGGAAGTGCAGTAAATAAAGTTCTATGTCTACTATGTAAGTAAAGTTTGTAACATTCTTTTAGGCTGTTACTTGGGCTAATAGGTTCCGGAACCTCATTAAGGAGTTGATTGTTTTTAACTTATGAATGGAGCCATACGATTGTATTGAGACAATAAATTTGTAATATTATTTAATAGCAAATGTCTCAAGGGGTCTAAATATATGGCGGTCAAAATTTTTGACTATAAAGAAACGGTACAGAAATGTGATGTTATAATATAGCATATTTCCACAGATGATGTGATTATAAATCCACTAACTAAAGGCCTACGCCCATGTGTATTTGAGCGACATGTCATTAGCATGAGCCTAGGAGTATCATGAGATGCTGTTGTTTAGTGGGAGCTATTTTGGCTTTACTTTGATAAAGGTTTCATCTGTGTTCGTTACACTTTGTAACGGTTTGATATGTATCAACTTTTGCATTAAATAAAATATTTTTGAATGTGTTGTTATTATGTTGAATACATATTGATAAAGTCTTAAGGTACTGTATAAACCTTGAGTGAAGGCTAGGGGCATCCAATTATTAGCCTTGTGCATATGCCTTATTATACATAAAAAAAGATTAACCGTAAGGATAATGTATATGTAAGTTCATTGGAACCCTAAAAACATTTTCTAGTGGCACAAGTTTTTTGTGACACTTAAGGTAAGAGAATGGTAACTGACAAATTGGATCTCTCTATAGAGATGTTATCCATTTGCCACACTACCATATTGAATCCATATCAATAAAGTTGACAGCAGTCGTGATCATGGAAGGCTCTATGTGTATACATGCAGTTACCGCCATGATTCGGTGTTTGAGATTTTATGGGATATGATTGATTATTAAGAATTATATCTAGACCAATGTGCGCACATACGATACAATTTCAATTAATATAGCCCAAGTGGGAGAATGTAAGAGTTTTCCTGATGTGGGCTACATTAATTGATATTGTAATTTACCGTTTTACGATTACTATAAAATGGGGTTTGGTCTAAGGTGAGATAGAAGGTTTTTTAATTAGTCTAATATGGGACTGGCTAGTGTGGACCGAGTTGAGCCTGGCCTGTAATGAGGGAGCTTAGCTGGAAACTCTATAAATAATGTTTAAGTCTCTCCTCTATCCCTAATTCTCATATGTATCCTCACATAAGGAGCGTTTACCTAACGCTAAAGGTGAGGGGGGCCGCCTCACTGAGCCAGTGATACGGAGGGCAATAGAGGAGAAGGACTTGCGCGTGGAACATTGCGTTTCTGCTTCCGCTTCAAGAACGATGAATCCTAAAACAGGTGCGTTAATCCTTCTACTTAATTATGCATGTTCTTGTTCTAATCATGGAGATCTTGGGATTGCACAAATTTACATCCAACATGTAGTCGTTATTTGGGTGTGTACTAACCAACACCAAAATATGGTTGATGCAATGGGTCAGAGGAGGACGTAGCTTGTCAGTGTTCTTAAAAGACATTCACAAATCGTGACACTTTCATAGATTTTCTCTATATTCACATAGATTAGTCGAGCAAGAACGGAAAAAATAGGATCTAATGCAGCATCGCCTTCAACAGGGCCTCAGTAGAGTGATACTTACAGGGACTCCAATGCGAACAGATTTGAAAGCGAGGAAGCTATGTTCCCCACCAAATTGCAAGAGCTCAAATTCCTGCCCAGATCAACCAAAGGCTGCTTCATTGGCACAAAAAAACAAATTTTTCTGCAACTGACTATATGGACGCAGTTTTAGGCACTCTAATTATAGACTTAGGAAATTTAGGCTTCTTACGAAAAAATAATGTAGTGATACAGGCGAATAAACTTTTGACTTTTCAAGCAAAATGAGAATAAAACTTCACTTCTTCATGGAGACAGAACTCTTTTAGAGTTTCACCACGGTGCGATACTTCAAGAAATGGTTCAAAGGGACTTACAGCGAAATAATCCTTGGGGGATTTAGATAACTACAATTCAGACCATCCCATGTATAGTTGCTTGGGACGCATGGATCACCTTGCCAGCTCTCTTTATTAAGGCCATACGTTGCCTTGGTATCATTGATAGCTTTCACTGTAGTTTATACCACAGCAATGTCAGTTTGATTTACAAGAATTGTAATGTTGTTAAAATAGGAAAAAAATAATTATTTTTCCAATTTGTAAGTGATTTCCAGCAATTAGGTATGCCAAGCAGAATGTAGACTTTTCTTTTTGGGGATAAACCAAGTCAAGTGGAGCCTATTAACTATTAAAATTGCATCTTCTAGAGCTCACTGAAGAAAATACTATCTTATTCCTATAAGATTTTTCACAAGCAGCTTCTTGAAGCTCATTTTTCATTTTCACTGTAGACTTTAGAAAACTTAGCTCATGACCTTTCCGTCAACACAATCGTTACCCGCCGAATATCTCACCACCAATAATTACTAATCTAATCCAACATCACTTCTCTTTCGATGGAGCAACCAAGGCGAGTGAATCGAAGTAATTATATTCTGAGAGCTTGTGAGGTATCGTAGGAGCAGTGAGCTTTAAGATGTCCTAGATTACTGAGAGGGTATTCTTTATCGTAGGATTTCCATAGCTGCAATTCACACCATCCCACACAAATTTGCTTGTTACACATGGATCACCTTGCTAACTATCTTTATTCACGGTATACTCTGCCTTGATGTCGGTGAGGGCATCGACTGTAGTTTATATTGCAGCAAGATCAGTTTGCTTCTAGACAAGGATGATGGAAGATGGGGATTTGGAGTAGATATAAGTACTGCATAAAATTTCATCTTTCTCTCTCTAAAGAATGGAAACATTATGGAAATGGTGAAAATACTTCCATGTGCATTTTGAAGTGAATTTACAGTAACGATATATGCTAAGCAAGGAATAGCTTGTTCATCATCAGCTTCGTTATTTCAAAGCTCAGAAAGCTATTTCGTTACCTCCTTTAGATTTTTATGGGCCACAAACATCTATCAATTAAATTCTCAATGAAGATTTTCTACCCTGTTCTCTGAATGACCACAAAAAACTTAGCTTATCCTTCCCACTTTTAAAACCACAGCTTTTAACCATCATATCTAACACTTCTCATCCATCTTCTGTAAATTCCTAACCCCCTTTCATTGGAACATCCAAAGCAAGTGAGTATAAGAAATTATCTTCCTAGAGTTTGCGTGTAAGGAGTCCCGGGAGGTGTGAATTTTATAGTGTCCTAGAGAAGTGTGAATGTACTCTTCTAATTTCTAGAATGTTGAATTGAATATACTCATTAAATAAATGATTACTTTCAATACTTGGTTTCTCTTCCTTTCAATTGTGCAATCTAATACTGAAGCCAAGTTAGCCTAAACTGTTTGTAAGTTGTTCATGCCATGGCGGTACTTCGCATTTTTTATGGTAGCACTAGCACAAGAGCACGTAGAAGAATGAAAGATTACCATCATCTTGGGCTGTTGGTACATTCGGAAGTTCTCCAATAAAAAAGATCTCCAATGCATTGACAATCGGTGGCAGCGGATATCCAGACTGCCTCGCCGTTGCATTGAAAAAAAAGGTGATCCGGGACCCGGAGACTGGAGTGGAAACTACGGTCACTGGCTTCAAGTACTCGAGTCTCACTGTCTCCATGAATTGGTCATCGTTTGTGGAGACCGTGAACTCCCTTTGCCGGCCGCTCGGCAAGCTCTGGGTTTCGGCGAAATGGAAGTACCCGATCCATTTTGATGTCCAGCTGTACGGCGTAATATAAAAGTTGAAGGTAGGGTCAGTGTCACTCGCCGTTTGAGCTGTTCTGAGGACTTCCCCTGGAACCTTGTACTCATCATTGTTGTCGGATAAATCTGAGGCCGACGTCCCTGGGTCGAGCATACGCCAGGCAGGATAGGTCTTACTTCCCCAGATGCGATCATAAACATCGTCCGGGTACCTGGGTGGGGCATTTCGACAAAAAATTCTTGTGATGTTAATGCAGTGTGCCGCGTAGCATGTTCCATATACCAATGAAGCGTCTCCAATGCAGCAGCATCTATTGCACTTGTACTAGTTATGTTGCTATGCTCTCATCTCTTGTTCAAATGCACTTGCTGCCAATCCGATTTGCGAGGCAATTGTCTCTAACTTGGCCTCCGATTAGGTGATTATTCGCTCAATTATCACTCCCTATAACTTATACTAACAAAAAAAAGAAGTCCATGGTACTTGGTCATTCAAACTCAGAAATCTAACACGAAGGGAGTTCTATGGTCCCCGGGACAAATCCTTTGGTCATAATTTGTCGTAATTTCTTACCTTTTAATTCATAAATTGTAACACACAAAAATGTAAAGACTATGCGATAGGTGAGACTTACTATTTTCTCAATTCGATTGTCATTAAAGGGTCAGAATCACTTCCCTAGAGATCCTTAAAAACACCCATTATTCTGACTCATCCGCCTCCTTCTATAGAGAAAGTCTTTTAATTTTATATATATCGTTTAATATTGATCACCCACAATATAAATTGCCCCTTTTGTCAATAGTATATTCGTAAACAGAGATGTTTGATAACACTAGAGCACTCTAAGAATTTGACGAAAGATGAAGGCTTTTCATTGACCTCCAATGCATCTAAAATACGCAAATCCGAAATATCATCGATCTCCAGCTTTTATCCAAAAAATTCTCTTGACAAAATTATAATTCTGAGCTAATATGCAAAACCACAATAATCTCTGGACCCTTTTTGAGTTAAAATCAAATCTTTCTCCACCAAACTTTTAACTATTTACAATTTTTTTTCTTTTCACCATATATTTTTTCCTCACTTTTCTCCACACACAATTTCTTATAGCAAGAAAATAACATATACTAACATTTGTTCATTGTTCTTAACTGAAAAAGAAAAAGGAAAAAAAAGAAGAAGAAGAAAACTCACCTGATGGCCGAGTTTAAGCCCCCGATGTCGTATCTGAAATTAAGCCTAAAAAATCCTGATTCGATTTGATAGATAAAATTGTCCAAAGTTCTTAGTTCCAGTGCTGAAATGAAGGGCACCCCTTTACCTATATTTACGAGGCACACTTGTATAGCATCCCTTTGGGACACATAGACAATTTCTTCGTACACATAGTTGGAGGTGTTTATCGTGGCCCAATAATTGACATCGATGTACAAGTCGAATATAGGAGTTTGTTTCTTCTTATCATAATCCCCATACCAAAATGATGCCCTAATCAAGTATGTGTTGCTCTTGTCTTTGTTCGGTCTTAGGGTGTAGCAATTCCTCCTTCCATTAGGAAAGCTCCTTAAATTCTTAAACATCTGAAAGTTTTTTTGGTCCATGAGGTTTGTGGATATCTGCATGCTCTCTCCAGAGTCTATGAATCCTTTGTCTGTCACAAAATTTATGTTGAGCTGGTCGTCGGTGTATGAATTTGGTGCTCCACAGTCAATACTTATGAAACCTTGAAAATCAAAAAAATGAAAATGAAATGAATAATAATTGGAATGACGATTTTTCCAAGAAATAGTGTTAGATGTTTCCATTTTGAATTGACACCCAATCAGACTAGACCTAATCGTAATCTATGACCATGTTTTTTATTAGTCAAATCTTAGGACTCTCTTCATCTATTATGTACTAGAGGCAATCAACCATTTCTTTCAAATGAAGGTTTCCATCACAAGTAATGGATCGTGTTGTGATTGACATGATGAACAAAATAATGAAATTTTTGGATATATAGATAGAATGGATTGGAAATAGGAGTGTGATCTCATTATTTCCTCCTAATACAAGAAATGTGAAATGATGGTCAAATTAATTCTAAATCTTTTGATGATTATTCATGTTAGTATTAGTTGTACCACGTAAAATGACTGGCATTGACCACATCACTATGTTAGAGATTACATATTAAATTTGGTTGGAATAATTAAATTAGAAAATCATTAAAATGTGTAAGACTAAACTGACCAAATTAAAATGTTTAGAATTGAATTAACTATTATACAATAGGTTTAGGATTTTTTAGATAATTTTTCCTCTTTTTTGGTTTTATGAGAAAATTAGTGTGGAATATAATGGAAATAGAATTACAATAGATTTAATATATGTTTGCATATATTTAGAAGAATAATCCAGTAATACCGGTATATAATTATGATTTAATAATTGTAAAAATAAGAGACATTATTCTAAAATTAGAATTAATGGAGTTAAATCAACTATAAGTAACTGAAATTATGCTGTTAATATCTATTGTCACTGGATATTGGAATATGTTTTCATAATAAATGGGAAAAATGTCTGTATTTTTCTCTTGATTTGTGGGCTTGAAAAGGAATGAATGAACAGCCACTCGCACTTCGACCGAAAAAAAGAAAAGAAGAACAGCCACTCCCATGGCACAAGGAATGATGGTTCCAGCAGATTGAGGCAATGATAATTCCTTAGTAATCACCGTTTCAAGGGATATGAAAAAAAGCTTTTGCTGCTACCCGGGAAGTATAGAGACAGGCGACGTCCTTTCATGGTACTCTTGATAATGAACATAAGAAATTAATTTAATAACTTTCAAGATTCTACACAATCTCTCTCCATAAAGGAGTCGGATTTGGCTCCGACGTGGCCTGTCTCTAAAGGTGTGTGCAGCGAGGGAAATATAACGAGGCTGGGCACGTTGTAGGGCCCGCCGGCGGCAACCATGCCCTTGCTTTAACAAAGAAATAGGAAAAAAAAACACGAGTGTTATGACTTTTGTGTGAAACTCACTTGACCATCATAAAAGACACGACTTCTCAAAAACGTTCGGTTAAATGTCATATCATTTAATTGATTATTTTAGTGTCATAACCTTTTTAAAATTTTTATTCTAGTGCTAGAAATTCGACGTGACATAGCACCTTGGGTGAACGTTTTTAACACATTATGAAAATCAAGTAATTAATTAAAAATTTATTAGACACTCAAGTGAAAAAAAAAGTTAATTTCACCGCCTTAATGAAGTATTGGTACTCAAGTAATCGAAAAAATTAATATTTTAAATAAATATTATATGAAAGTCATGACACTTAAGATTTTTTTTTTCCCGAGATAGAGAGAAGAGAGGGGGAAAAATAAACAAAAGAAAAGAGCGTAAGTTCTTACATTGGCTTGTAGGTGCAGTGCCTACCATTGTCATTTCTTTACATTAATTCTCATCAATCACGTTAAAAGAAACTCGCATAGTCTCTTTTCACATGAAGCCTACCATTTCTCGAATTTTGAGTCTGTCCTTTGTTTGTTATAGTCGAACTTTAGACAATACATTCTAGATATCTCAACATCTCAACCATATGATAGTCTTGGACGCTTATTCGATATATGTTTATTGGTTTTGCTTATCTTTAGCTCCATTTTATTTCACGGTGAATGAATGATTTGAAAAATATTTTTCTAAAATCGGTCACTTATATCGCTTACAAAAATGAATAAATGAAAAATATTTTCATCGTCTATGAAAATATTTAGACAAAAATTGTTGTTAATAATGAAAATGGTTTGTAAAATATTGTCATTTTCTATTGATTAATTATTTCAAGCAACAAAGAATCATTTATATAAAAATATTTTACAAACCATTCATTTTCTTCAAAATAAACAGAGCCGTGTTTGTTTGAGTAAAAAAATTTCTCATGAGTTAGTTTTTGGAATATTTATGCATTTGGTTTATTGAAAATGATCAATCAACGGAAAATCATTTACGGTAAAAGAAAATATACATTCTTAAAATTAGGATAATGACTTTTTGACCTAAAAATGGCAAAATATTTTCTTGAAAAAGGATTTCCTGAAACTCTTTTTTTTTTTTTATCAAGAAGTTTTTTTTTTTTTTTTTAAAGAAACAAACCTGAAATTTATTTATTTATTTTTTCTCATCGTAAAGTTGCTAAAAACATTTAATGTTGTAACATAGCTTTCGAGAATCAGCACGAACAACTTCATAATCAACATCATTACTAATTTTCCAGGAGGTAAGACATGAGAAACTCTAAGATCAGGTAAACTGATTGGTGTCTCAGTTATCTTTTAAGCTTTTCTAGAGAGAGAGAGAGAGAGAGAGAGGTAAGACATGAGACACTCTAAGATCAGGTAAACTGATTGGTGTCTCAGTTATCTTATAAGCTTTTCTAGAGAGAGAGAGAGAGAGAGAGAGAGAGAGAGAGAGAGAGAGAGAGAGAGAGAGAGAGAGAGAGAGAGAGAGAGAGAGAGAGACCTGGTTGGGCTTGAACCTGCAGCATTATTCCGGGAGCAAGAAAAGCAATCAACGCACTCAGAGTCTGTAGCACAATTGATCTCTCCATTTTAGAGGGAGAGAGAGAGAGAGAGAGAGAGAGAGAGAGAGGTCTCCCCAAATAATGGCGTTGCAGGGTAGAAGATAATGCATGCGGCCACATTTATATAACGTTTACTGGTACCAGGAGCACAGCTGTGAACAGAAAAAGAAAAAATCCCATAAGGGGATAATTATATTTAATTGAAACCCTCATCTTTATCCTCTCTCTTCAATATTATTAGTTTACTATTTATTAGTAACTCGTCAATGTTTTAGAAATATCTTTTATTTTTTCTCAATAACATAAGGTAAAGTTTTATATAGTTAGTAGACAAAAGTTTCTATACTTTCTCACGCATATGAGAAATAGTACATAATTCAAGAAATACAATTGTCATATTATGTTAGGGAACTTTTATTTTTATACTAATTAGCTGCTTCAGACTTTGGTTGTTTAATTTTAATACATACCTTTTACAATGAGTGATACGATAAGATAATGCTTTCTTTATGCTTAAATATTTCACGCTCTTTAGTTATATTTTGTATGATAACGCGCTCAATATGCGAGTTCATGTCTGGTCATGAGATATCCGACTTTCATTGTCATCTCCAATAAAATCAACCTGAATTGATAATTTTGATATTTCGGAGTCTCATGTATATCAATATTTGGAGAATATATTAACCTGGGAAGAATCATTAGCTCATTGAGATTGAAGGTGAAGTTAGTTTGTGATTATTCATTGTCGCAAATCCACATCTATAGGTTGGAATTTCTGATTGAGATTGTTGGTCCAGTATAAGACGACTTTGGGTTGATGAGTGGGCTCAAACTTCACTTCAGTATATACTTAGATATTCCTCTTTTTAGAAAAGATTCGGTGTTGGTCATCAAACGAGACGAAGACGCCCACAGCTAGGTCTTCCTCATTAGTGACCAAAACTTTTACTTTCTCCGTCAGCTGATAAATAGAAGATCAGCATTTTGAAGTATCTCAAGTTAACCGTGGCCTAGGCAGGCAGAATGGAAAGGAGGGGCCGCCCGAAAAGGAACTATTGTGATCTTTAATAGGGCTTCGATTGCTGCAGTGTTGAATGAACGGTAGGTCCCAGAGCAGAAATGGGGAGGCATTGGCAGTAGAATGGTATGCATAAAAGAAATTAATGATTGAAGAAAAGATCTGGCTGGAAACCTCGTTACTTCTCTCGACCTGACGAGTTTTATTAGATAGATGCGGCCTAAGGACTAGTGCTGACGTATAGACCAGCAAGGACTTTCTCTTGGGATATACCAGGTGATAGTAAGACACAGCCCCCCACCCACCCACCCACAAAAATCAAAGCTTTTCCCCTGCCGAATCACCAAAGACGTGAAATCACATTATTGTAATGAATGAAAGAGTTGAGTTGTCGAGTTTCCTTTGGAACTCTACGATGCTTGGGAACTTAGGCAGCTAGGCCGCATTTGGCGGTCAAAATTTGGAAATCACATTATTGTAATGAATGAAAGAGTTGAGTTGTCGAGTTTCCTCTGGAACTCTACGATGCTTGGGAACTTAGGTAGCTAGGCCACATTTGGCCGTCAAAATTTGAATTGGCATAGGATTTGATAAAGGGGATTAGAAATCCTCCAAATATTCTCCGGATTGTAGAAATTCCCATTTTAAAGTTGGTGCAATCCAATGTAAGATGAAAATCTTTGCAAAATTTTAATATCTCACTTGCCTGGCACAATCTCCTGCTCTATCTAGAACTCACCACTTGAGCTCCCTTACTAGCATCTTAAACCCACTGTCTCTAGTTCCCTCAATTTCACCAGATCCACCGCCATCTCCACCTCTAAGCCGTAGTCCTCGCTAAGCTTCACTGTGTCAGAGGTGATTCGAACTCGGTGATGATGAGCCTCAGGTTGCCGAGGGCGACCAAGGAGGTAGCAGTCACGGCGATTTGATAGATGAAGCAGCAATCACCAATGTAGAGGTGAAGGGTGACGACGGGGTAGTGGACGACGCGCGCGAAGCTCAGGTGCCACTTGACGTCGAAGCCGATGATTATGGGTAGTGAGGGGGGAGAGGAGGTGGGTGGAGATCCACCAGTGGATGGCATTAGGGCAATGCGATGGCAAATATGCCTCTGTTGTGGACGACGAGATCCTTCAAGCACACTCTTGAGAAGGATTCGAGCTCTTCAATGGTGTTGGCCATGTGACGTATAATTTCTCCTTTTCACCGTAAGTCATCAAAGCACGATAGGCTAGACAACAATGACAATCAGTGGTGGTCGAAGGCAAAGATGATTCATTGTGGTTGGAAATGACAATGATTAGCTATTGTGGAGGTGGTCCTTGCACGGTGGCCAGTGAAGGCAGATGCATCACTCCATCACTTCATCATTGGAAGAAAATTATTAAGTTATTTTTAAGTAAAAACTATCCAATCGGAGTTTATCTTGTTAGGATATATGTATGAGCTGTATTAGAGAAATCTCACATTAGAGAATTAGGTATGGTGTAAAGCAGTTAATATATCATAGTAGCCCATGACTCATTAGCTTAATTTTTAGAATGAAGATAAGTTCAACTGAATATATTAATAGGTTCAGACTCGGACTCCCTCTTGGTGATCTCCCTAGGTGAAGTTTTCCACTGGTCTGATTCTTAGATTCCTAGTTCTACCCTAAAATCATGCTTATCCCTACTTGTGAGAATCCTAGAAAGCTTACGAGAGCCATCATCCAAGAGAGTCGATAACATGAGAAACCACTTTTTTTTTTCTTTTCCATTTCTTGTGGACTAGGTCTAATGTAAGATTGGGAAATAGTTGAGAGCTGACTGTTTTAGCGATTGTAATATTCTCTTTGTCAATTATAGTGGAATCATCTTATCGAGATCTCTCTCCTATTTGTTGTGCTAGTGTTGCAATTATTTCTCACTTGAATCATTTGTTTGTCCATGCTTCCAAGTTAGTCGTAACAAACTAGTATCAAAGTCTAGGTTTATCATTGATTAATTATTCTGGAAATTTTTCTATCTACAATTATCACTATGGCTTTTACTAAATCCGAGTTGGAGAAAATTATGGTCAAGAACAATTCGAGTTGGAATAATGCTTAACCTCGTAGGAAACAACAATAACAATAGTACTTCTCTGGTGGTATGACAAATTTTACTCATTTGACTTTATCATCACATCTCAAATGAATATAAATTTTTCTCGATTTCGTTTTCAAATTGATAAAATCTGCCACTCAACAATTAATTGGAGTTGACGAGAATTTTTTTTTTTTGTTGATCCTATTTTATTTCTATTCTAACCCCCACTCTCAGACTTTTGCCCTGCCTCCTTGCGGGGCGTGGAAGTCGAAACTCACTTCTGAAACAAAATCGTCCTCACCCCAACCCTCCATGAGAAGGTGGGGATTCGAACCTCCCACCTCCCCCTTTCATGTTGGAAAGCTGGCCACTGGGGCAAACCCCAATGGTTGAGTTGACGAGATTGCTATCCTCTTTGTAGATATGAAAAATCTCTACGATGCAGATGGAATTTACATTTACCTACAAAACGAGAGATCTCACGAAGAAGATGATCTATCTGCCTAAATTTTTTTAGCTTAAATGATGAAGGAGACTTGACTTGCACTTGGATCAATGGAAGAACACGGCCTGTAGACCACCTGGTGAGACGCATTATGCAGCTTACGTTGCCCTACCACATTATAAAGTCCAGCATGATGTGATATCACAAGAAAAGATTAACTTTCCTGAGCAAAAAGAAAACCTACATAAAATTTGTTCCCCGCTGTTCCCCACTACTGTTCAAATCTTATCTGTTTTCTACGGTAGTAAAACATCAGAGTAAAACAAAAACACCGAGAACACAATCAATCAAAAAAAAAAAAAAAAAAAAACGAAGAAAATGAAAAACCACAGATGAAATTACAAAATCAGCATTGTATCATTCACACCCAATTCATCGTAACATATAAAGTACCATCACGAGAACACAATCATCCAAAAAAAGAAAAAAAAAAGAAAAAGAAAAAAGAAACCATGATAAGAAATCGGGTTAACGGTTGAAATTGTAGTTAGACATTACATACGTTCACGTATGTAAATTACAATCAAATTGTAATATGCTTCTTTTTTCTTAGTGGAAAGGACAAAAAAAAGGTCAATAATAAATCTGATTAGATAAATACACATGATATTCCATTGATAATGTCCTTGCTTGTGGGGAAGAATACTATGATCACAATCCCCAACTTCTTGTGACTGAACATTCTTTGGCTAAAAATATCAAACTAGACCCTTTTCTTCCCATAAATTTGGCTATCTAGTCTCTCTATCTCCCTCATAGTTTAGTTTATTATATTTATTTTTACAAAAAATATTAATAAAAAAAAAAAGCAATGCCAAGAGTTCATAATACTTTTTTAGCACTAGCGAATTAGTTAAACCATTATAAAGCGAAAATCACTTTCAGATTTTCTCAATCCAAATGCATGGGACACAATCTGCTTCATTATGGAAGCAAAGAACTTTCCACATGATTCACGTACAATTTTACTTTTTCTGTTGGGGGGCCAAAAAAATTCCCTAGTGCTTTTATTGATGGCTTAAGCCAGAAAAGCATTGGACTGCTTACATGATGTACCATAGAGAACAATAAAAAAATGATTTTTGCTACAATAATGCACATTAAAGAAATTAACAGAAAATACTTTTTACTTTTAAAAGTGAGTTGCTTTCGTCTTTCTAGATTGAAAGGATGCCAAAAACCATTTCATTGCTCCAGAAAAAGAATCCTGGTGGCTGCCATGCAAAGTGGTTGGATGATCTTGCTTTTCGAAAAGAGATTCTTGTGGAAAAGGGTCTCCTCTCTTAGAAAAGAGAAAAAGAAAAGTAGGAAAAATGAGAGCATGGTCATCAAAAGTTAATTCCTTTGTGATAATGATTTGATTTTCGTGTTCATCTCGAACGGGCAACTATTTTTGAACTATCATTGAATGGATTAAGATTATTAAAAATCTTGTGTTTTTTTAATAATTTTTTTTATGCAATGATTTTTTTCTATAACTAATAAACGTTATATTCTTTTTCTGAAGGTCATCGAGAGAAGAAGGGCCGCTGTAAATTGTTAGTCATATCTGATGGGTTCTTCTTGCGCTAACCCGACATGTTTTCTTATTGAAAAAGAAAGTAAAATGGCAAGGGAATGGACCGGATCTTTGGCCCATCATCTATTATGAGACGACAACATTAGCATGGCTAAGAATTGCTTTAAATTGACGAGACGTATGGCTTTCATCAAGTGATCATTTATCTTCTTCTTTTCCATGTTTATGTCAAACCATACCTCTGTTGCAGTATTTGATTACTGCAGTTGCTCTTGACATTGTCTTAGCTGGAGTGACGATGGTTATATAATTATCAATGTAATCTCGGCTTTAATTACTTGACTCTACACGTGTGAGAGAGAGAGAGAGAGAGAGAGAGAGAGAGAGAGAGAGAGAGAGATGACAAGAAATTATGGAGAGGGAGAAGTTCTCTGTATATTAATATCTTATGTACAATTACAACGATCCACTTATGGTGTAAGGATGAAAAATAAAAAGGAAATGATATACAAAGAATCATAATTTCCTATTTACTAAATCAATTACATATTCATTGGATCAATTAGAATCGACGCCACAGCCATAATCTTTAATTGTCTCTTCTACACTCCCCCTTAAGCCGGTGGCCTGTATATGTCAAGGACATCCAACTTGCTTAGCAAATGTGCATGTTGTCTCTTACATAGTGGCTTGGTGAAAATGTCTGCTGGTTGATTCATAGTTCCAATTCCCTTTGTTACAAGTATTCCCTCTATGATCTTGTCTTGAGTGAAATAGCAATCAACTTCTATATGTTTTGTTCTTTCTTGAAACACTGGGTTTGCTGCTAATTTGAGGGCAACATCACTATCACACAACAATTTTGTGGGTCCACTGACTTGAAATTTGAGGTCTGAGAGTAATCCTCGTATCCAAACTATTTCGCAGGTAGTTTTTGCCATGACTCGATACTCCGATTCAGCTGATGACAGTGATACAGTTGACTGCTTCTTCGTTTTCCAAGAAATCAACGAATCTCCCAATTTGATGCAAAAACTAGTGATAGATCTTCTGGTCATTGGGCAAGAAGCATAATCAGTATCACATAAAGCTGTCATCTTCATGTTGCAATCACGAGATAAGAATATTCCAAATCCTAGACATCCCTTTAGATATCTTACAACTTTCAAGGCTGCATTCATATGAAACTATTTCGGGGATGCATAAATTGGCTGAGTATTTGCACCGCATAACATATATCGGGTCTTGTCATGGTAAGATATATTAGTTTCCCAACAAGTCACTGATATCCTAATGGATCCTTGAGCAAAGGATCGTCAATAGATGAAAGGGAACTTATATCATACTCATGAGTAGTCAGCTTGCTATTCTGTTCAATTGTTATGACGGCTGGTTTACACCCTGATAATCCCACTTCTAAAATGATTTCTAGGATGAATTTCCTCTGGTTAAGGTTGATGCCTTTATCAAAACGAGCAATCTCAATACCAAAGAAATATTTGGAAGGTCCCAAATCCTTGATGTAAAAGGTAGAATGCAAATATTCTTTGAACTTAGCAACATGAGAATCATTGTTTCCTATCACAAGTATATCATCAACATATATAAGCAAATAAATTGATAAATTACCTGCATTCCATGTAAATATGGCATAGTCGTGCTTAGAATGCTCAAAGCCTGCACAAGTTAGGGCGGCAGTGAACTTGGAATACCATTGTCTAGATGCCTGTTTTAATCCATAGAGGGATTTGTGTAGATGACATACTTAGGATTCCCCTGTCTGCGTAATCCCTATGGAAGCTCCATACTTTGAGAAAATGATAGGACATGAGGCTCTTATTGGGAATTTTCCCAAATTTGAACTATTATCACTAGAGGCTAACTTAATGGGTCTAATTGATGATACTTGGTTTATTACGATGTGCCAGCCAAGCGAAGATTATCATTAAATGGATGTCATACAAAAAGTTAGTTGAATTAATAAAGAGTTAATGAACGTAAATTACATGGTTTGACTGTGGAGCAATCACAACTATAATATAATGCATGCGCTTGGATATTAACAATTTTAGAAAGATTTCCATTGCCTATGTATTCCATTTAAGTGTTAAATACAAGTCTATGATGAACTTGGTTAAAAAAGATGGGAATATGACACTAATAGCTTCTAAGTTTTGGCTCAATGTGTGAAGTAATCCTTAAACTTTTAATTCATCCAATATAGTCATTAAACCGTTCCTAGATGTTCAATTTAATCTCTAAACTTTCAATGTGTTCACCTGGACCCATAACTTTCCATAGCGAAGTCAAAATCGGTCCTTTGGTATTATTCACAAGTTTTCATAGTTATAATATTGCCCATATTTTGAATAGGGTTAATACCCTAAAAAACCCCAAACTGGTATACTTGTGATAAATTTACCCCAAACTATTTTTTTGACCACCAAAAACCCCAAACTGGTACATATGTGACGGATCTACCCTCCGTTAGCTTCCGTTCGATTTTGCCATTACGTCATGTGGAAATTCATAAGTTTAATACCATTAAAAACCCCATACTGGTATAGTTATGACAAATTTACCCCAAACTGGTATATTTATGACAAATTTACCCCAAGGTGGTATATTTACAATAAATTTACTCAAAATTAATTTTTTTGATCATAAAAAACCTAAATTGGTACACGTGCGGCACATTTACCCTCTTTCAATTTTCCCAAATTTGACCGAGTTGTGATGTCCAATCAATTTTATTTTCCGGATTACTCTAACATTGCCTCCATATTATTAATACTTGATTTTTTTTTCTTTTTATTGGAATCATTATTAGAAAACTATTCAAAAACTACCAAATGTGCACTTCATTCTTGTGCCAAGAGGATGCCCATTAACTAAAAGATGGACAGATCGCTTGCGCACATATACAAAAGAATCACACTCAAACTACACCTGAAATCAGTGGCAAACATAAGTGATTTTGGTTCCGGCATTTCAATGAGCATGTGATGTACGAGTCAATCATACCAATCACATGCAAGTTCCATGTTAAAAATTTGACACACTTACGATTCAAGGTAGGAAAGACTACGTAATGCTAATAAGGACATGGACTAACACAAATGACTAGCAAAGCAAGAGTAATATGTAAGCGTACAAATAGATTGCGGACAAGTAGTAAACCATGTGGGGCTGAGACATATAAACATAAAGCCAAGTTTGTCACAAACCAATAACGAGCGAAGCAACCACGATATGTGCACTTCTTTTGTATATGTGCGCAAGCGATCTGTCCATCTTTTAGTTAGTGGGCATTCTCTCGGCACAAGAATGAAGTGCACATTTGGTAGTCTTTGAATAGTTTTCTAATAATGATTCCAATAAAAAGAAAAAAAAATCAAGTATTAATGATATGGAGGCAATGTTAGAGTATTCCGGAAAATAAAATTGATTGGACATCACAACTCGGTCAAATTTGGGAAAATTGAAAGAGGGTAAATGTGCCGCACGTGTACCAATTTAGGTTTTTTATAATCGAAAAAATTAATTTAGAGTAAATTTGTCGTAAATATACCAGCTTGGGGTAAATTTGTCATAAATATATCAGTTTGGGGTAAATTTGTCACAAATATACCAGTTTGAAGTTTTTAATGGTATTAAACTTATGAATTTCCACATGGCTTGCCACGTCAGCAACCACGTCAGCAAGGTTAACGGCAAAATCAAACGGAAGCAACATAGGGTAGATCTGTCACATATGTATCAGTTTGGAGTTTTTTGTGGTCAAAAAAATAGTTTGGGGTAAATTTGTCACAAGTGTACCAGTTTTGGGTTTTTTAGGGTATTAACCCTTTTGAATATCTTATCATTTCAATTGTAAATGAGGTTGTACTTTTCCTAATATAGAGATCATAAGCTAAAATATACTTAAATGGAACTATTATACTATCTATAAACACCAAATGGTAATAAAAACAGTATTTTATTTTCTGTCGATTAAGAAATTAGTTGATGATCAATGATTGCAGCGGAAAGTTAAATACATTAGTAATTTGTCGACAAACTTTACTGAATTAATTAAGCTAGGTAACTTAATGGCCATTCCCATTTTTCAGGTCCAGAAGAGAGAGAAAGGTCTCTTCCCAATTTAGGATTAAAGATATTAGATGCAAGTAATTAGACTATTTTAAAGCGAAAATCACTTTTAGTTTTCTTCAATCCAAGTGCATGGGGCAAATCTCTTTCGTTATGGCAGCTAAGAACTTGCCACATGATTCACGTGCATTCCTTACTCTCGTTTTTGAGGGCCAAAAAAATTCCCAAGTGCTTGACTTGAACAAGAAAAGCACTGACCTAATTACACGGTGTAGGGTGTACCGCACTCGAGAACAATATAAATGAGTTTTGCTGGCACATCGCACTAAGATTAAAGGAATTAAAAGGAAAAGTCCTTTTGCTGTAGTAAAAAGTGAGTTTTGCTTTCACAATTTTAGCTTGAAAAGATGCCAAAGCCCATTTTAAAATTAATGATAAATCTATTATTCAGATGTCAATTTTAAACTTTTCAATTTTATCATCATAATCTTGAACTTTTAAACAAAAATTTCAACATAATCTTTTAGCCAATTACCGCAAATAAAATTTTTGATGTGGTGTCTAGTCATCACCTACCGTCCTATGTGGCATTCTAACGTGAACAACTTTATTCGAAATGATGTTCTAAATGGATGACCACGTCAACGCTATAGTTAGGCCTACATTATAATTTCGTGCAAAGGTTTAGAAGTACATTAACAAAATTGAAAAATTTAAGACTGAGTTCGCATCCGCAAAGTAGATTTAGAACTTCGGTGATTTTCATTGTGTTTTTAACATTCAAAAAGAGAATATTGTTGTGGAACACGGTTTTCATTTCAAAAAGGAGAAAAAGTTGGAATATGAAAGCGGGGTCGTCCATGATTCATTTGTGATAATTCAATGTTTTGATTTTTGTGTTCATATGGACAGAGTAATAATTACTACAGTTATAACGAATTAAGATTATTAAAATCTGGTGCTTCTTTTAATGATTAAACAAAGGTCATATTCTTTTTCTGGGGGTGATCCCGAGAAGAAGGGTCATTATTAATTGTTAGTCATATCTGATCTGCTGTATTCTTCTTATGCTAACACAAGATGTTCTCTATTAAGAAAGAAATTAAAATGGCAATGGAGTTGACCGGATCTTTGGTCTATCATCTATTATGAGACAACATGATCTTTGCTAATTTCTTCTTTAAATTTCCGAACCAATATAGTCAGTCTGATGTATTCCTTTCATCTGTTGACCGTATATCTTCTTTGATGTTTATATCAAACCATATCTCTATTTCAATATTTAATTAGTCCTCTAGGTCTTCACGATGTCTTAGCTGGAGCGATACTATTAAAAATCTTGTAATTTTACGTAACTCTTATGTTAAGTATTTCCTTGGAATATCTCTATTATTTCCTTTCAATATCACAATAATGGTGTTAATTACATATATTTATAATGGACAAATAGATTATAGACAAATGGATCGCATGAACCCCATGGACAATACCTATAACCACGGAAAGCTTACGACGTGAATTGGGGCTCGTACCTTGCTTGTCTAGAAGCGAAAGAAATATTATAATAACTATAGACTTGGAAAGTTCTCCACAAGGTTGACCTGTTTTAGCAGACAAAAGCAAAGGTTTTTGCGAAAATAACGTTGGAGACTGAAAAAGAAAGAGTGCCAAAGCTCTTTCCCACTCGCAAATAGACAAGAAGAGCCCACTAAAGCCACCGCCTTTGCATTATTGGACTGAAGAATTGTATGCGATATATGTAAATATTATTGACGTGAGAAGCTGCTTCTGGTTTTTTTGCAGGATTTACCCCCTTGACGTGAGACAAGAAAGGTTATGTAATTGTCAGTTTAATCTCGGTTTTGATTACTCGACTCTCCCCTTATCATTTGAATGAACAGAGATCATTAAAGCTTTTGTCAATTCTCATGGTAGACCGACAAAATCACGAGAGAGAGAGAGAGAGAGAGAGAGAGAGAGAGAGAGAGAGAGAGAGAGAGAGAGAGAGAGAGAGAGAGTGCTTGATTTGTCTCGTCCTCAAACAACCAGTACTACTCCTGGAGAACTTTCACTTAATCAAAGAAGCCGAGTTAAAATATCTTAGCAAACTTGGAATTAATAGAAGGAAGCAAACTCAGATCGATCAGTGTTTCTATGATTAAGCTTGAAATCAAACATAGTATAAAGGTCTTCCTTCTTTATTGAATCCTACTGGTTTTTGTAACATAATTAAACCATGCATCAAACATGGTATAAGTGATGCCATAGCTTGAGTCAAGTCTCTAAATGAAGTGTTCATGTGTGACCATGTAAAATAGTAAGCATATGGGGGTGATTCTTATGAATTAATTTGGAATGCCTCTCACATCTGATGTGGGACTTGGGAGTCACAAACTACTCGACGTAAAGTAGTGATGTCCTCATTACCATTGGCTCATATTGAGTGGCACTACCCCCACAATTGAATGTGTGATTTGGTCTATTTCTCCCACTTTGTCATTCTATCATCTTGTCAGGCTAGAGCCCAATCTGAACTTGAAACACAAATTTGCTGAAAGAAGTATTGTGTTGATATCATTTGTAACAATTTGATCTGATCCGATCCACTAAGGCCAACCACTTGAAAAGAACACTAAATTTGACCACATAAGGTAACAAACCTTTTGGGATGAATCACTTGTGAATATTTCCACAAAGCCTCTTTGGCAGACCGGAGACTTCCATTGCAACAGCACATAAATTGACAACAGATTCCTCGTGATCTTCCACTTTTTAATCCCAGTTTAGAGAAATGGGTGGATTTTAATGGGTATAAGATTGTTAATAAAGGATGCGTGTGTCATTTGTCAACGTGCTAATCCTGTCCATCACATTGCTTATGACGATATCTTTTCATTGATAAAAAATAAGCAACTGTAATTCCATACGTCAACATATGTAATGTCTTACTGTCATTTCATTCATTAACTTGGTTTCTTGTCATGGTTTCTATATGTTTTGAATAATTGCATTCTTGTCATTCTATTTTGTATATTAAGATGGATTGTGTGTGAACAATAAAATGCAGATTTTGTAATATCATGTCGAGCTTTTACTTTTCTTAATTAATGTTTTTTTGCTGTTTTTTCAATGAACTTCATGTTTTGTTTCACTCTCATATTTAATTAATTGTTGCCTAACCCAGAATTCCTATTTGGATGCATACCAAACTAAATTGTATGTAGATAACAAATTAGATTTGAACAGTAAAATGGTGATGTCTTAGTTTGAGGATATGCTTGAGTATAAAATCAACGAATTTCCGTCGCTTTACAATTAGAGAACTTGGTAATTCAAATGTAGAAACAAAATAAATGCTGATAACTAGCTCAAATAAGAGTTGGTAATGCAAAACTAATTGGTAACTAAATCAGAGCAAAATTGGTAATCACTCAAATTAAGGTTGATAATTTCTAAAATTGTTTGAAAACTTAATGGGCTCTCAAACAATTAGAAGTTCTAATCTAAGAGAAAAGTTGGTAATAAAATTATAAATAAACGTTAGTAAGCAACTTTAATAAGTATTGGTAAACCAAAATTAGTTAGTAACCTAATAGGAGAAAAACTATTAAGTCACACAAAAGTGGGCACATCCATAAAAGAGTTGATATATTTTGGGCGTTTGTAAAAAGGGGAAATAATAGTTTATAAATGACAACAAAATTTGACAAATAAAAGTAGGGAATAAATGTTGGTAAGTGACTCAACTAAGAAGAGGTAACACAAAACTAGTTGGTAATTTAATTGGCAAAAACGTACTCTATGTTAGTTTAAAAAAAAAAAAGATTTTAAATTCCTGTAAAAGTGGACAAATTTAAGACTATTAGGAGAAAGACAAATAAAAGTTGATGAAAGATGACAAAAACTGGTAGTTGCATTATTGTGATGGTACGTTTTAACAAGTTATCAAGATATCGGGAGATCGATAATTATTATTTATCTAAAAGTTGTTTGATGTTTACTAACTTTTTCTTAAATATACCAACACAAAAAAAAAAAAAAAAAGCTCCATTTTGATGCGTGATCAGGCATCACATTCTTTTGGGGACCGGAATGGTAGAATCATCTTGATAACGCCAATAGTCATTTTAGCGCGGTGGATTGGATTATATTCAGTGATTATGCTCTTACTTGCTGAAATCATTGGATTTGAACATATCAAACACATATGTATGAATTATTAATGCCTATCAATTATGTATCCATATTGCATAAACTCATCATATTAATAAATAATTTCAAATAAGGTTTCGGAATCAAAATATCGTTATATTTCTAATCATCATTCAAAAATCCTAACTTGAAATTATCATTAATATAATATTCCATGCAAAATAAGTTCTTTGAAACTACAAAAAATTCTATGAACTAACCATAACAATTAATAATAACAGATGCATTTGACATTGAATATCCATTAACGAGAGAATATAAATATATCCACATAATGTAACCAATACATCAATAGCTACAACAACATCAATATGGTAGAAATTATTTACATAAGATATCCATAAAACATACTAAGTAAACACAACTAAAAATAGCTAATGCCAAGTCAACCTATGAACAAGGAAAGATTTTTTTAATTTCTCATAAATTTCCTTTGAAAATTCTTGAGGCACATTTGGCAACCATAGAAAAACAGACAAAAATTCCTTAGGATTTCTCCCTCACACATTCATCCCCTGTTGGGTTGAATTCATTCCTTGGGTCGAAGTCTTTTTCTGGCTTCAGTCCTATAATATTCCTTCAAAAAGCCACTACAAGCTTCTTATAATCAGAAATCACGTTGACCTTCCATAGACGATTCAACACTCCTTGCCATTCGGATGGAAGAGTGTTAATGAAGAATCACACTATCTCAAAAGCTAGCATGGGATAACCCTTCCAAATGACTTGTTGTATCTTCTTATTGACCTCGAGAACATGTTCAATTATATCACCACTTTCCCATCGAGAATCAGCCAACTTAGTTATTATCCTTGCAAGTCTTGCCTTTTGTCTTTCTAACTGTGTACAAATAGTTGTACGCATATGAAGGAGAGGCATTGTTCCTATAATAAATGCAGAACAAAAAAATGATTACTTATAATCCATAGGGACATAATTGAAAAGGAAACAAATTCTTCGTTTTTTTTTCTTTGGTCAATGGGAACCCGGTTGGGTTAAATTGAACGACTTGACTAGGTGACGTCATTGTGACATCACCAGCACGTGCCCCACGCGTGCACAAGCAACCACCTAGTGACGTCACGATGACATCAACAGGCACATGTGGCGCACACGTGGGGTAGTTACCCCGCGCGTGGCCCACACGCGCCGACGTGGCCTCTCCTTCTGGCCACTCGTGGTGGTGCGTCCAATGGTCCCTGGCGGCGGGCCACCTATCGTTTTTCTCATCTCGACAAGAACTACGACCTTGTACTATCAGAAACGAGTTTTAATTAACCAAAAATCAAAAAGGATAGGCGAATAGTAGCGAGTGTTGGGATTTTTGTCCTCGAACGTCCGACAACGACCTTTCTCAAAATTTCGACCAAAAATAAATTATAAACATCAACAATGATTGGGAAACATGAACAACATCGCTCTGATACTAATGTTGAAAATAGATTCCTAAAAATTGAACCAATACTCGAACGATCGAATATTGAAAATGAACGCAGAAACATGCCTGGGAAACATGTAACACCGATCGAAGGCCTATCACGAAGATGGATATACCTTGCTTGCCACAAATTAAGTACTGTTGCAGTCTCAAAGGAATCGTTTGAAGCCCTAGAGTTCCGTTCTTCAAGAGAGAGTAAACTGTTTCAAGGGGAAAAAAATGGAGAAGCATATTTTCTTTCTAAAACTCTACTGTTAACGTTCACCCCTTTTTTATTTTATTTTTCTATATTACAGTTAGTTTCACTTAGAAAATAACTACATTTTCCTCTTATGGGCCCTTCTCTTATGGGCTTGGTTTGGCTCAACATAAGCGGACATACTTGACTTGGTCACAAGGAATTTTGCCGATGTCAGAACATGAAATCGAATTGATTTTCTATGAATAGATAATGCCATCCGGAAAATTTAATTTTTTTTCCTTTTTTGTTGTGCCCACCGTTCTATTTACTCTTAACGAGTTTACGACTCTTCTTTTTTTCTATGCTGAGTGCAGGCATGACTTCTGATGATTGTTTACCATAGGAACTTGGTTTCTCTAATTGGGTATTGCGATCATGCTCGTGGCATGGCACTAATTTACGAATTCATGTATTATGGAAACCTCAGGCAACTTTTATTAGGTACGTGGTACTATAGCAATATCGTGTTTCCAAATTGGTTGCTCAATGAACTATATATAACAGTTATAAGGGACGTTCATAACTAGCAAGGCAACTATATAGAGTACTAGTAGAAGTGTAACTTGTCTCCTTAATGTTTGCAATACAATTAGGTTCGAAAAGGATTCATTGAGGTGACTTTCTGGCGCTTATTTCTTTATGTCTACAGAAGATATTGTGAATCTCTTGAGCTGGTCACGAAGATTGAACATTGCAATAGATGCTGCTCAAGGTAAAAATTGGACGAAGCAATAATGATCGATTTGCTTTCTTTAGACAAAACATGTGAAAGTGCATGGCAATCTGGTATTTTCCGACTTTGTGAAGATGAACAGAATGAAAGAAAGATGAAGAATGAACAGGAAACTTTTGGATTCACTTCTCTCTCTGTGTATTCAAGGCACAAATGTTCATCTCAGAGTCCACTTCAATGACTTGCTCTGTTTTTCTATTTATATTACATGAACTCGACGAAGAAGAGCAAAACAAACTAAAGAATGGAAAAACTGACTAAAAGCATAAAGGAGAAACTGTTGTTTAATCAGTTAAGCAAGCTAAAACTGAATAACAGTTCTTCGACAAAGGATCTTCACTCAGAGTTGAACACGTGGAGCTTGAAAGTTTCATCACCGATTTTGTGGCTTTCCCAGTCTCCGTGGCTTTCATAGTTAATTGATCCTAAACATCATGCACATACGTGGCTGGCAATGTTACTGACTTGCGTGCTTCACTTCCTCTAATCTTTGTCACAACAGCAACACCTTCATTCTTTTCCTTTGTTGAAGCCGCAACAGATTGTGCAGAGTATGCTCAAGTAGGCTATGCTCTAAGATTCTTAACATCCCCCCGCAATTTGGGAAGGGGTAAAAATCCCATACCCAATTTGGTTCTAATAGTACAGTGAGTGAAACATGATAATGACTTGGTAAAAATGTCAGCAAGCTGAAGATTACTAGGGACATATCGAACACTTAGCAATCCTGAGGAGACTTTTTCGCGAACAAAATGAAAGTCAACTTCGATATGTTTGGTATGAGCATGTAGAATAGGATTAGCTGTAAGAGAGATAGCAGATTTATTATCACAGAACAAAAGTGTTGGTGATGTGAGAGATATACCGATATCTCATAGGACAAAGCTGATCCAGGTAAGATCAGCAGTAGTGGACACAAGTGCTTGATATTCAGCTTCTATGGAAGAGCGAGATATAATAGGTTGTTTCTTAGCTGACCATGAGAGAAGATTAGAGCCAAGATAGGTGCAGAATCTAGTAGTGGAACATCTAGTGTCAGCACAGCCAGCCCAATCAGCATCTGAGAATCTGTATAGAGTCATTGAACTGTTAGAATGGATAAAAATCCCAAGATGAGTTGTTCCTTTAACATACCAAAGAACTCTTTTCAATTTATGAAAATCTCCAACTGTTGGCTGCTGCATTTTCTGACATAGTAGGTTCGTTGCATAAGCAAGATTAGGGCGAGTGATTGTTAAATATTGAAGACCACCCACTAGACTTCTATACTCAAGTGGATTAGCAAGCAGAATATCGTCATTTGTCATGGCTACAGTTGTGGAAGGAAGAACTGTTTGCTCTTCAACAATTGAGTCAAATTGTATATGTATGAAGGGTGAGATTTGTGGCACAACTACAGGATATGATACATTAGTGTGATCATCTTCCAAGATATTACTATGCTGGAAGTTTGCTATGTGTCCATTGGAACAACTTTTCACTTGAGCTACACTTGTAGAATCTAGAAGATTAACTTCTTCTACCTATTGTTTATATAGAATAGTATATTGATTATATTCTGTTGTCAGTTTCTTTGTGAAGGGAAAGAAACTTTCATCGAATACCACATGTCGACTGATATATATGCGACCATCAGTAGGCACAAGGCAACGATATCCTTTATGGCGCTCACTATATGCCAGAAATACAAAGGTAAGAGATCGAGGATCAAATTTATGTTGTGCATAGGAACTAAGACAGGGGTAACAGGCACATCCAAAGACTCTTAGATATTCATAGCTTGGCTGCTGTTGATGAATTTTGCTGTAAGGTGAGTCCATTTGTAACTTTGGTGTGGGAAGGATATTAACAATATAGTTAGCTGTCATGAAGGCATCTACCCAAAATTGCAATGGAACTCTAGAGTGATACAACATAGCTAAGCCCAGTTCAACTATATGACGATGTTTCCTTTCTGAAATTCCATTCTGTTCTGGTGTATGTGGACAAGAAATATACTGTTTTATGCCACAATTCCATAGATGATTTTGAAATCTGTTGCTCGTGAACTCTCTTCCACCATCACAATGAAAAATTTTAATTTTATGATCAAATTGCTTCTCGACTAGTTTCCGAAATATGACAAAGATATCATAAAATTCTGACTTCAGCTTCATTGGATAAATCCAACTATAATGGGAAAAATTGTCTATAAAGATGACATAGTACTTAAAATTATGAAAAGAGCTAACTGGTGAGGGGCCCCAAATGTCACAGTGTATTTTTTTCTAAAGGAACAGTTGATGTGGAATCTGATAAGGGAAAAGGTAATGCTGTACTCATTGCTACTTTACAGCTTCTACATATTGTTTAAGTTTTTGCATTACAGTGAATCAATTTCTAATTCTGTAGATGCTTCACTGTTTTAGAGTTGGTGTGAGCTAATCTCTAGTGCCACACATCTTTTGCTACAACTTTGTGTCTTTGAGTGTGTTGACTCCTAATTTTAGCAAATCTAGGAAAATAGGGAAATAAAAATTGCATTAGAACAAATAAAAGGAAAAAAATGAACAAAAATGGGGGAAATTGATTTGATTGATTATGCATGGAAATTTGAAATTCTGATGAATATTCGGATTTTGTTAAATGCAGAAGCAATTTAAAAATCAAGTAAATAAATGGCAAGAATTTTTACAAAATGGAATAAATTTGAGCAAAATCAAGCTGATTGCGAAATCATACTCTAATTTACAGCTTTGATTTAATGTGACAGAAGATGGAAACTCGGAAAATACCATACAAAGTGGCCATCTGGAATCACTATAAAAGAGAGCTGCATTTTTCGTGACTAGGGGGGATTTTTCGGAAAAATTGAGAGCAAAATTCGGAGAGAAAAACAGTTTTCGAGAGAAAATTCAAAACAAAAAAAAAAAAGAAAAGAAAGAGAGAAAGAAAAGAGGGGATTTGACCGGTTTTGAAGGAGGAAAAAGTGAGAAGACCAGTGAGGGACGTGAGAGAGAGAGAGAGAGAGAGAGAGAGAGAGAGAGAGAGAAGAAAAGGAAAAGTAGAGGGCTGTGCGTCTTCTTCGCAGCCCCTTGAGGCGGCGCCGGCCCTCCACTCGCCGGTGTCCTCCATGCCATCTCGCTGCCGCCGCTCGCCATTGCCTAGATCACCTCTGCTGGTCCCGCCTCCTCCGCAGTCGCCGAACCCTAGTGCCGGCCGCCCAACCAACAGCCCCGTTCGTCCCCCATGCTGATCTCTGTGTCCGGCAACCAGCTTAAGGCGCGACGCCAGCCACTGGCGTGCCCTGCCTCGCCAGCCACCGCCGTGCATCACCGCTGCGCTCCTGCACTCATCGCTGCAGCAACCCACGAGCACCAACAGTGGCCCACTTGCCTTCGCTGACTGTCCAGCGCTGCTTTCGCGCTGATCTCCCTCGCCGAGCCCCTGCCGCGTCTCCACTCACCACCGCGCCACACCGGCGACCTGCGATGACTCCGCGACCTGCGCTTGCTGTTTGCACTCCCCCGCACCCCCGCGCCGTTGTGATCTCGCGACCCAGTGCCAGACATCCTCTGCTTCAGCCTCGATCTGCGCAAGCCAAGCCCCTCGCTCGCCGTACCCGACGCCCGACACCAATAGCATCACCTTCGCCTCCGCCACTATCGTCCCTGCAGCCCACAGCTTGTGATTTGTTGCTCACTGGCGTCCTCCTCACCTGACAAACGCACCGCTGCACCCCGCCTGCCTGCGACCCGCGCCGGCCCGCGACTCACCATTGCTGCTCCGCCCTTGCCTGCTGTTCCCTACGCCTGGGCCCGACACCACCTCTCGTTGACATCGCCGCCTGCGACACCCCTCACCGTCGCCGCCCACCAGCTCTCGCCGAGCTCCGACGCCGATCAATAACCTCTTGGCGCCGCCCACCTACTACCATTGATCCCAAACCCCCTAGGTAGTTTATTTTTGTTTATTTTTTTTATTTCTTTATTTTTTTATGTAATGTTATTTAATTTCATTTCTTTTTAAGTCTCAATATTATTATGCAGGAATGTAATTTTCATTTTATGGATATTGTAGGCATTACCCATAGGGTTTTCCCCAAAATTATTGTAATTACTAATTTGATTCGTAAGATGTCGGATCATTTTTTTAATTATATTAATTTTTGGGGTTTGTTGAAAGTATTTTAATTGTTGAATCAATATAATTATTAATTTGATCCGTAAAACTTTGGGTCAGATTTTTAATTATTTTGAACCTCTTTGCCATGATAATTAGAATTAGAATAATCGTTAATTTGACTTGTAAGACAACAGGTTATTTTTCCAATTACTTTAATCCTTTATTTGTTGATTATATTGATTGTTCAGATTTAATAATTACTCATCTTTAAACAAAACTAAAAAAAATCAAAAAAAAAAAAATCAAAATCCCGCATGAGCATATAGGTTTAATAAATAAGACATGTAGGTTTAGTAAATTAGATTTTTTTTAGAATTATATTTTTAGAATTGCATTTTTAGATAATTCTTTTTTAAAAAGGTTAGGGTTGGACCTAAATATTTTTTCTAAAAAAGAAAATAGGGTCTTAGATAAAGTTGGCATATTTTTATAATCTCATTTTTTTAAAAATAAAAAAAAATAAAAAATAATTTTCTAAGATAGGATAGGGTTTAAATCAAATTAATCCCTAAAATAAATTAGAAAATTATTCATTTTAGATAGTTTAATTAGGGTTTTTATTAATTACGAATTTCTAATAAAAAATAAAAATTAGGTCATGAGATGCATATTAACTAGTTTGCATAATAGGATCATTTAATTAGAATTTTTTAGCAAAATTAGGTCATGTATTTAAAAAAATGCATTTTTGATAAAAGAATTCTAATTTCAAAGAAAACCCAAAAAACAAAAAAACAAAATCATTTGTTTTGTGTGATGCAATTTATTTTATTTATTGAATGTTTAATAATGGTTGAGCACCCGTGTGATCACCTTTTGACATGATTGTAATTTAGGTTAAAATAAATCCAAGCTGCCTACAAAAATATTTTTTAAAAAAATAAAAAAGTAAAGGTACCGAAAGGGCATTAGAGAATTTTAGTGTAACCAAGTCCCCGTATTCTTAATCTCTGGTTCGTAGGAGAAAAATAATTTTTCCATTATTTTGCTTAGGTGTCTAATCGACTTACCGTAAACCGATTAGTGGCGACTCCTAGTTAATAATCTTTTGCATGTTTAAAAATTTAGACTTAAGTCGCGATTTGATATGAGCTTGGAAGAGCCCGAGCTAAGTTTAAAAACTTAGTAGTTCATTAACCTAGTTTTAGGTGGTGCACTCGAAATTTATGTCGCGACAGAGTGAAGAATGCTTCTATAGTTTGTGAGTCCACTCAGTAGAGTCCTTTAACTTTCCTTTCGAGCATCACTATTATATTGGTGTGATTGTCCTTTATATAGACCCCAGCTTTATCAAAAAGAAATGAACAAGGATAGTCATCTGTTAGTTTTGAAACTGAGAGAAGATTTTTCTTGATTTCAGGAACAATCAATACATCATTTAGAGGTAATAAGTTGTCTTCAGTATGTAACAGAGTATCACCAATATAAGTAATAGGTAGACACGAACCATTTCCTATCATGACTGTATCAGTTCCACTATACTTAGAGAAGTTATGAAGAATACTCGAATCTGCACTGATGTGAGTTGTTGCACCAGTATTTGGATACCACTCATTTCCTCTTGGATCCTCAAGATGCATTACTGCCAATGCTGTTGGAATTTCTTTAGCCTGATATGAGTTATCAAATCGATACTAGTAACGAAGTGCATCATGTCCTGGATGTTTACAAATTTGGCACTCCAGACGAGCATTTGTTGTTGTTTTCTCATCTTACAAGTGCTTATTGAATGTTAAAGTTGAAGATGGATAAGATTTGATATCTTGATACCTTTGTGAGTAACAAAGATGATCGTAGGCTCTGATACCATGTGAAGATGAACAGAATGAAAGAAATATGAAGAATGAACAAGAAACTTTTGGATTCACTTCTCTCTCTATGTATTCAAGGCACAAATGTTCATCTCAGAGCTCACTTCAATGGCTTGCTCTGTTTTTCTATTTATATCGACGAAGAAGAGCAAAACAAACTAAAGAATGGAAAAACTGACTAAAAACAGAAAGGAGAAACTGTTGTTTAATCTGTTAAGCAAGCTAAAACTGAATAACAATTCTTCAGCAAAGGATCTTCACTCAGAGTTGAACACGTGGAGCTTGAAAGTTTCATCATCGACTTTGTGGCTTTCCCAGTCTCTGTGGCTTTCACAGTTAATTGATCCTGAACATCATGCACATACGTGGCTGGCAATGTTACTGACTTGCGTGCTTCACTTCCTCTGATCTTTGTCACAGCAGCAACACCTTCATTCTTTTACTTTGTTGAAGCCGCAACAGATTGTGCAGAGTATGCTCGAGTAGGCTGTGCTCTGAGATTCTTAACAGATGCAGGTTTAGAGTATATGCATAATAGTTGCAAATCGCCAATTATCCATATAGATCTTAAAACATTGAATATCTTATTGAATGAGCACATACAAGCGAAGATAGCAGATTTCGGGCTATCCAAAGCTTTCGTAACCGATCAGGACTATTAGGTAGTGTTTGTTTGTGTTCTTATTTTTTGTTCATGAACATAATTCTTGTTTTTTTGTTCCGGGGAATAAAAAAAGAACAGAAACGTGTTTGTTTGCGTTTTTGTTCCAAATCTATTTTTTTTTTGTTCCCAAGAACAAATTTGGAACAGAAACAAGAAACAAAAATAACTTGTTTATTGTTTTCGGAACAATTTGGAGAAACAAATTTTCTCTCTCTTCTTTCTTTTCTTCTCTTTTTTTTCTTCTTCTTTTTTCTTTGGCTGGTCGCCAGCCTCGGCCATGACCAGCGACCGGCTGTCAAGGGCCGGCGACGCCATCGAGGGCCAGCGACCTCGCCGGAGTGTCGCCGGCCCCTGGCGAGGCTCGGCCTCGCCTTGGCTGGGCGAGCTCGAGCTCGCCCAGATCCAGCGAGGCCGAGCTCGCCTAGCCACCGGTGAGGCTTGGCCTCGCCGGGCCACCGCCAAGCGACCGGTGGCTGGGCGAGCTTGGCCTCGCCGGATCTGGGCGAGCCCGAGCTCGCCTAGCCAAGGTGAGGTCGAGCCTCGCCCAACCATGGCGAGCCTCACCGTGGTTGGTTGAGGCCACGGCCCTCGTTAGCCATGGCCGAGGCTGGTGACTGGCCAAAAGAAGAAAAAAAGAAAAAAGAAAAAAGAAAGAAAAAAAGGAAAAATAAAATAAAAATATTTTAAAAATTAAAAGAAACAAAAAAAGAACACAAATTTACCAAACGTGTTTCGGTTCTTTTTTTATTCCTGGAACAAGTTTACCAAACGCGTTTTTCTGGTAAAAAATTGTTCCCCGGAACAAAAATAGTTTTTTCTATTTCTGTTCCTTGGAACAATTTTTGAACAGAAACACAAACAAATGCACCCTTACGTTTCAACTAGCCCAGCTGGCAAGCCAGGTTACCTCGATCCCAAGTGAGTGATCTCAAGACTATCAACCTTGAAACTAGACCTTATCATTAGGAGAGTGATTTTAACAGTATATGATTATCACAGCTTGGACTAAATTTGTGCCTATTAGGCTCCACAAGGCACTACCCTAAGAATAAGGTAATTTAGTTGAAGCAGGCTTGAGCAATCTCTTCTCTCTCTTGCGGAGCCTTAGATTGTTAGATGAATTTCTATGATATTTAACAAATAAGATGACTTGGGCATTGGCTAAATCTCGATCTTCAGCCCGACCAATTGCTAGGCACCTGTCTCAGTTAGGCAATTGGGATTAGGCCCGATTCCTTTAGCAATTCTTAAGAAAAGCTTTAGCCCACAATTTGTTAGTATCTCTCATGCCTCTGGCTCTCCATGGTTGTGCTGAACAAATCTCGCTTTCCGACTTTCAGATTTCAATTGTCTGGCAATCTTAGTTGGAAGAGCGACGTGTACAACTTTGGGATCATACTGCTCAAGCTCATTACCGGTCCACTGGCCATCATAAGGAGCTTGAAGAGCAGCACCCGCATCATCCAATGGATGACTCCGCTTATAGAACAAGGGGATCTATACAGCATTGTGGACCAGAGGCTCCAAGGCCAGTTCAACACTGCATCGGCGTGGAAAGCTGTGGAGACAGCAATGCCCTGCGTGAGTCTAACTTCGATGGGCAGGCTTGACATAAACCATGTCTTGTCTGAGCTCAAAGAATGCTTATCTCTTGAAGCCAATGCTTCTGGGTCCTTTGAGTTGACCTCCTTGGAGATAGATCTAGTCCCGCGTGCTAGGTAGGTCGCAGAATTAACCTGTTTCGGTTTTGGCCCACTACTTACTGGATCCATGATGGTGAAGTCGAATCCGTCGGTCCAGGGTTTACTTACCTAAGGTGGCTTTTTTCGTCATCCAAATAAATGAAAAAACATGTAAGCATTTATCCTGATGACCCGCTTCTTGTTATTAATGTGTATTTGGATGGTACTGTTGTGGAAGTGTAGTGAGGGTGTCCTGTTGTAATATGCTCCAAAAGTGCTTTCTCTGGATCTGTGACTGTAAAGAATACTAAATTCTTTCATCTGAGTAATAGTAATCATTTAAGTATCAAATTTTGTTTAAAGTGATCAACACATCACGTGGAAATGCCATGTGCATTAGATTTTTTAAATAATATGTCAAATTATATAAAATTTCTAACTATAAAAGCCACGTATTATTTTTGGCCACTTGGCACTTAATAATTATTTTTTCTTCGATTTGCTACTTAACAGATCTTGTGGAAATTTTTTATATTAGAGTAAGCGCCGTACGCAACTTTTGACACTTTTAGTGTTTCACGGCCTCGATAAAAATACGTTTTTCTTTTCCTTTCTTTTCTCTTTCATCAACTCTATTTCTACCATTCCATATTTACACAAAGGAAAAATAATTCTCTTCCTATAGCTTTTTATTCCAATCCCATAGATGTCGGGAACAAAAAGTACTTTAGTTATATGGTATCTATATTTTCGTCTTTCAAACTGCGCATGGCGATACAGATGTGGCTTGCATGCGATTCAGTCAGAAAGGGCACAATATTAGAACTTCACGACTGTAGTGTAGAGTAGGGAAGCGTGGCTCTGTACCACTTGTTGGGTATGGACCGTATGGTGACATGGTTTTGATATCAAATGTCGGGTTAAGAAAGCTGTGATGTCCCATCTTGAGTGTAGAGATTGGTGGGCGCAGTAAGAAGAACATTATTTCATGAACCCAGCAAAGGCAACTGAAAGTTTTAACAGATGCGGACTCGATGGAAACGAAATTTTTGACTGAGAATGCACTCAATAATCAAGACCAATCGTGCGCTGAACAGAACAAATTCGGATGGCCCCCTTAAACAAGTCAGAATCTGAGACTCAACTGGACGGACTTTGTTCGGGCATTTCTTCGAACACGTAGTGGGCAGCGAGTTGGAGAGCGAATATGGACTTCTTCGGAGCTCGAATGCACACCCAAACTCAAGAGAAATCAGCGAGCAACGTTCAAACTTAAGAGAAACCGATTCGTTCGGGTCCGACGCGGGGGAGGACTAAGGAAATCGAGCTTGCTTAGCCCTTTAAAATCAAGAGGGATGCAGCAAAAAACCAAAAAAAAAAAAAAAAAAAGGAAGGAACGAGCGCTCAATCGCGGGCCCCTACCTGGCTCGGCGAATCGAAACCATAACTCAACTCACCAACGTCGGAGGACGTGGAATAATGGGGGAACCGCAAGCTCGGTGGCGCCGGCTGGCGACGCCGGTTCGCGTCGAGGACGGCTGGACGACGCTCAGCCGGATCTCTCTCTCCGACCCCCCCACCCGGCTCACGTCTTGCTTTCCTTCTCTCCCTTTAAGCTCTCTAGCCGGCGCGCATGGTTTCCTGCTACGCCAGCTGTTGCTGCCGGTCTGGCCCCGACCACCAACTCCGGTGCAACGCTCGCCCCGTCTTCCCTGTCTGTGTCCTTGGTCCTCGTCGTCCTCTTCCATCTAAGCGTGAAGTAAAACGGGGAGAGAAAGGGAGATGGGGGCCGGGCCAGGAAACAATAGGGAAGTGGGCCGGCCCAGGTGGAGAGAGGAGAAAAAGGAAGGGAAAGGAAGAAGGGGCCGGGCAGGCCCAGCCCTGGCCACTACTCTTTTTTAAAATTAATAATAATTTTTTAGTTAAAATCTTTTGATATTTTCTATAATTTTTTTTACTGTTAATGCCAATGCTTCTGATTTTTAATGAAATTTTTTTTAGGAATTAATTCCTAATTTTCTATGCAATTAATGAATAATTAAATGGGTCCGCCAAAATTTTGCTATCAATAATATACCTTGAAGGTGCTCTTTGAATCATCATGGTAGGAGAGCAAGCAATTTCGAGCTGAGGTTAGATAGAATGATTCAATAAGATGCTTCTTTGACAACTCGATCCCATGCTACGGCAATGTCAATATGAAATGCACATTCATGATATCGCAGGCACAACTCTTAATGATTGTTTACCATAGAAACTTGGTTTCCCTAATTGGATATTGTGATGACTCCAAAAATAAGGCATTAGTATAAGAATTCATGGCTAACGGAAATCTACAACAACACTTATTAGGTACTTTATCATGGCAAAGAACTATGATTCTCCCTTGGCTAGGTCTCCACTTATATTGTTGGTGGCTGGCCCACAGAGATATTTAACATACCCATAAATTCTTCAATAAGCTCACATAGACATTGAATATCAACACAAACCTTAAGTTTGGGGTTTTTTTTTGTGAAAATAAAGAATTTGGAGTAAATGTGTCGCAATAGACATAATTTAAGGCTTTGACGGCTTTTTCCCTTTAGTTTATTAGAAAGCCCATTTTTAACCATGTCAACAAGAAAAGCCAAGTATTACATGAAGAGTACATCATATCATATATGACTAAAAATTAATAATGACCTTTCTTCTTCATATGACTCCCAGATAGAGAATAAAACCTTTGTTTAATCATAAAAAGAAGCACCAGAATTTTGATATTTTTAATTCATTTAATGATAGTTTGATAATTATTACTCTGTCAATATGAACACAAAAATGAAAACATTTCATTATCACAAATGAACTGTGGATGACCCCGGTTTCACGACAAGAATTTCTTTTTGAATGGAAATGTCATCCGACAAATTTATTTTATGACGACCAAGATTGTTTTTCTTGACGCGTGAAATGATTTTGGCATCTTTTCAATTAGGAAATGTGAAAGCAAAACTCACTTTTACTAAAGCAAAACTTTTTGCTCATTGATATCTTTTATCGGAGTGCGATGTGCATTATTGAAGCAACAATCACTTTTTTGTTGTTCTCCATGAGGGAATCCGTCCACTGCCTTTTCTCGCTCAACCCAAAGCACTTTTCTTTTATCCCCCAAAAGAAAACTAAAAATTATCTGCGAATCCTATGGCAAGTTCTTGGCTTCCATAATGGAAAAGATTGCATTCCATGTACTTAGACCGAAGAAAACTAAAAGTGATTTTCGCTTTTAAATGGTCTAATTAATTTGACAATGCTCTGGATCTTGCTGTGAATGCGTTGTGATTAGGATTACTCTTCCCCACAAGGAACGGCATTATCTATGGGGCATCATGTGTGCATATCTAATCAGACTTATTATTTGGGATTTTTTTTTCCGCTGGTTTAACATAGAAGAATTTGACCATTATTGGTTGTTCTTGTAAAGAGGAAATATGAAAAAATGTGTAGAAAGGAACATGTGTAATTGTGTGTAAATGAAATAGAATGTAAATTCTCTCTTACGCGCATATAAATCGGTACCCTATGACAAATTTACTGCAAAATATTTTTTTTTTTACCATCAAAAACTCCAAAGTGGTACATTTATGACAAATTTTCCCTCCGTTAGTTTTTATTAAATTTTACCATCAAATCACAGAATTGGATAATATATAACAATTGAAGGGTATACCAGTTTGAGGTTTTACCTTCGTTTGTCATAAGCATACTAGTTTGTGGTTTTTCATGATATTGATCCAATTTAATGGAAACCAACAGAAAGTAAATTTTTCACAAATGTACAAGTTTTGGGTTTTTGGTAGTCAAAAAATTAATTTTTAGTAAATTTGTCACAGGTATACAGGTTTGGGATTTTTGGTTATCAAAAGATTATATTTGAGTAAATTTGTCACATGTATACAAGTTTGGGATTTTTCGTGAAATTTAGTGAGTCACGGTAATTTGAGTTAGTAATAGTTAGTAAATGTAAGGGCCTGCTAAGCAAAAGCTATTAAACATCTGAAAATAACTCGTATGAAAGTTGGTACCTCAAAATTAGTTGGTGATTTAGGTTGATGATTTTGCATAAAAGTTAAAAAAATTGAAACATTCGTGAGAAATGTAAATAAAAGTTGGTCAGTTAGTATAGAAATTCTTAATTTGCAAACTACATAAAACAATCATTATTTCATCAAAGTGTTGGTAAATTAGCAATAAGTTATTTTAGAAAAAAAAAAGTTACCGATAATTTTTATAAGCAACATTTTTTCTGATACTTACCAATACCTATTGAAATTTATTGTCACGGAAAAAAAAAATCTGTATTTCCTGCACATGAAAAAAATAATACTTGAAAATTCTCTTAGTGTAAAAAGAAGCATGAGAAATTATGGATACTTGATTAGCAACATAGAAGTACATGTCACCTCATGATCAATCCATATTCCATTGCCGTAAATAAAATCCATGGAGCAGGGTTGGTGTGAAACGTGAAAAATTGACGTAGAAACCATAATCACAAATAGTCGTTGATGACTTTAACAAAACCATCATGTTACATTCCTACTTTCTTCTCACCACCTAAGTAACGTCATATTAGAAACGAGGACGACGACCTCGGTTCCTGTTCTTGGGCAGCCTTCACTTTAGTAATTCAAAAGGGATAAGCACCAAGGTAAGAGCAGCCGACGAAACTTCTTTCATTATTCCAAGTAAAGCAGACAAATGATGAATTTCTAACTTACTTTTTAGCTCAGGAAAAATCTGTTCTTGTGAATTTACATCATGCTGGACTTAGTGCGAAGATTATTCAAAACACGTGTTCCACATAAAATCATCTTTTTGGTTGGAAAATATATCCCAAACAACTTTAATAATGTGATAGGACAATGCAGGATTCTCTTCTCATCAATAAGGTGAATAGTAAGTATTATTGACCATGGGGTCTACATTGTGTTCTTCCATCAATTCCATCTATTCAAGTGCAAGTCAAGTCTCCTCCATTATTTAAGCTAAAAAAAATCTTAGCAAATAGATTGCTTTCTTTGTGTGGGATTGTACGTTTTGTGGCTTAATGTAGATTCCATCTCCATTGCAGAGATTTTTTACATGTAGGATAATATTCTCATCAATTCCTATTAATTGTCAAATGTCAGATTTTGTTAATTTGAAAACAAAGTCGAGAAACCATAGTTATTTGTGTTGACACAAAAAAAAAAAAAATGATCAGCTTTTTTATTATCATCAATGAGTGGCAAGTTCAATCGATCTCGTCAATGAAGATTAGTATATACCTGGCACCTCCTTTCAACTACACCTGAGAAAGCCCCAACATATCTGTACGGATGTAGCTCACTGTACCTTGGTCATGTGAACTATCGTGCTGAACTGCACCCTATGCTACTTGCCATGAAGGTGCTTTCTGAATCATTGTGGTAAGGGTGCAAGCATTTTCAAGTAGGGGTGAGATATAATGCTGCAACCATTTTCTTATTTAGGAATTTGCCCTTACACATCATAAAGCCATTCACGATATTGCGGGCACAACTCTTAACAATTGTTTACCATGGAAACTTGGTTTCTCTAATCGGGTATTGTGATGACGCCAAAATGATGGCGTTAATATATGAGCTTATGTTTAATGGAAACCTACAACAACACTTACCAGGTACTTCATCGTATTCTTGAATGTTTTAATTTCCTCTAAAATAATTTCACAAATATATGTTTCTTTCTCGTGTATGATGCGAAGATATGCTTGATCTATAACAAGGGCCATGCCAAATGTCTTGGTGTGGAGTATTGCTATAGATGTAGCACAAGGTTTATAAAAAACATATCCATTATTACCTCAGATTGGCATTATTAAAGAAGATTTTGCAAGAATCGCAGGTTTTGATTATCTGCATAATTATTATTTATACTTCACTTCTATAAGGACTTGACGGAAGAAAGGTTAACTATGACATTGATAAAGGGGCTCAAGAACTCGAGGAGATTCCTTATCTATGACCTGGAAATCGTCTTCTCATCCACATTCTGATGTTTCTATTGCAGGAATCAATCATTTGGGTTGAACGAGAAAAGTTATGTTTGTTGTTTTGTAATCGTCCTCTTTGAGCTAACTATAGGCCATCCGGCAATAATGATAAAGCAAGAAGGAAGGTTGAACATACTTCACTGGTTGATACCTAAAATTGGGAGTGGAGATATACATAGGATCTTGGATCCACGGCTCCGAGAGAAATTCAACACTAACTCGGCTTGGAAAGCGGTAGAGATTGCCAAGTCTTGTACACTACCAACTGGCGTTCAAGAGATGGACATAAATCATGTATTGGCAGTATTGAAGGAATCATTGGCAATTGAATTGGCATCTGCAAAAAGCCTAAAGGATGGTGACCAAAAAGATGCGATCGTGTAAGTCTTTCAAAAGCAACTGCATTCTCACAATGCACCTATGGCAAGGTAACTTGGTCCACCAGTAAACTTTTCACTTTTGTTGCAGAATTCCTCAGCAGCTAGTAATGAACTCAAGCCAACTTATATTTCGAATTTATCTCTGAATGCAGATTTGGATACCGATAAGTTCTTCTTATCTCTGTGATTGAATGTGTCGATGGAGAACCATTTTCGATTTTTTCCTCCAACGTTTTTATGTGCAAGGAAGCCTTAAAAGTTATTTTATTTTATTCAATCACGTCCTTCTATCGTTATTGTTACTTCCTCCATTTCATTACGAAACATGGCATATAACTTTTTTTATTTTATCTCACTGACCTACAGGAATACATAATTTCCATTTGGTAAAAAACGAAATCAAGAAAATTAAGCAAAAACAATGCGAACCGTTTTCTCTATTGGCACTGCGCATTCTCTAGTATGCATAAAATCAGACAACGTTTTTGTCTGATTAAGCATTTTGAATGATTTGATAACTCAGTTGCGCAAGAGTTGGTCGAATATGAAAAGCAAGAATCATATCATCATCACATTGCTAATATGAAATGACTCTTGATGACCCACGCTCTCATATTCCACATCAAAAAATCTGTTTTTTCATGGCGAAAGTATTCTCCGACACACTTTAGATTATTGTACAACAGCCTAATAAGGGGGGAAAAGCGGCTTTAGAAAAAGTGAGGCCAGTTTGTATCCACTGAGTTGGTCGTTGTTCTGCTTTTTGTTTCATTTATCCAAGTGCAAGTCAAGTCTCCTCCATTATTTACAAGCGAAACATCTTGGCAAGTCTCCATGCATACGTTGTTCTTCTTGGTTGTTGTACGTCAAACACCGTGCAAATCCCATTGGCATCAGCAAAGAAGGGAAAAATTTATCAAATTAATTCTAAATCTGTTGTATGGATGCCAATTCAGTCATAAATTTTCCAACTTTATCAATCGAGTCATAATCCTCTATGGTCAATTCCAATGTAAGTCATTCCGGACAATTTGTGTGGATTTTCCAATGTATCATACCTGTCTTTCAGAATTTCATGTTTGTTCATCAATGCATGCTAAATTAGAATTCACGTAGTCATAGTTTTAAGTTAAATTATGTTTGTGTTAAACAAGAAAATGCAAAAAGAGTTAATTGTCATCGCTTGATCATATATAGGAATCATGTCTAAGTCATGCATACATGAAATGATTGCCTGGTCTTTAATTAATATTTTGCAAAACATTCATTGAAAGTGTTGCTTAGCACATCAAGGTTTTTTCATCTCCTCGAGTATTTTAATTATTTGCTTAAATTATTGAGCATTCAATTCTTGTTTGCAAGGCCGTATGATCATCCCTCACATGTTAGTGGTTAGCCTTATAATTGACTCAAATTGCTTACAAAATATTTTTAAAATAAAGAGAAAAGCTGCAATGGCGTCATATTTACCCAACGTAACTAGGCCCTAGTATGGATGAATATCTGGTTTACAGATTGTTTGAGTTTCTAATTGACCTATAATGGATTAGTGATTACTCCAAATTAAATTATTTTGCATGGTTAGATGATTAAATTTAAAATCCCAAAGTTTCAATTGAGGTGAACTTTTGAGAATCCATATTAAGTGTGAGCTTCGTAATCTATTAGCTTTCTCTAATGATTCACCTTAGAGAATCCATGCTAAGTGTGAGCTTAGTAATCTATTTGCCCACCAGTAGACTTTTCACTTTTGTTGCAGAATTCCTCAGCAGCTACTACTGAACTCGAGCCAACTTATTTTTCGAATTTGTCCCTGGATGCAGATTTGGATACCGATAAATTGTTCGTATTTGTGATTGAATGTGTCGATGGAGAACCATTTTCAATAGCTTCCTCCGACTTTTTTATGTGCAAGCAAGCCTTATAACTTAGTTTATTTTATTCAATCACGTCCTTCCATCATTTATGTTACTTCTTCCATTTCACAATGATGGCATATAAGTTATTTTATTTAATTTCAATGTCCTACAAGAATACATACTTTCCATTTGGTAAAAAATGAGATCAAGAAAATTAAACAAAAATGATGCGAACCCTTTTCTTTTCTTGCACTGCACATTCTCTAGTATAACAATCTAATTTAGAATCATACGCGTTGCACTTTTAGGTTCCAAAAAGAGAAAAGAAAAATATGACTTAAACCATCTACCTTTTAAAGGATCTTAGATGTCAGAGAGAGAGATTCGCATCTTCTTTGTTATTTATTATGTTAATCATGATCAACATATACTACATGAAAAAGAAATGTGTAGTTGAGAGATGAACTAAATTTTTTAAGGTCAATTAGAGAACATTCAGCGTAAAAGAGGGAAATATGAGAGGTTTAAGTAAATTGTCTTATTTTATTTTCAAAGTTGGATGAAACAGAGAGAAAAATTGAAATAATTATCCAATTCATGAATAGGCCGCTTAACCAAAAGCATATCTGTGAGGTCTGAAAAAGAAAAAGAAAAATATTATCCAAGATGGCTTCTACTGTTCAAAACATACTGCTTGATATACAATTATTTCCTTGAATTTTTCTTTAAACAGAAACTTTTCGCTGGTAAAAGCAAGAACATAATTAAGCAAGTATGAGAATAAACAAAAAAAGTAAAAGTAAACCAAAATTGAAAATCATGCGCTGCGCCGAAGTACCTCTTTTTCTTTGCAAAAATAACGTCAATTTACTGTCTAAATTCATTATGTATTATATACAATATTTTTTCTAATAATGTATCCATATAGTGATTCCATGTCAGTACGAATAAAGTGTAAGATTAAGAAAAAAAATTGAAAATCCTCAATTCGAGACATTACCACTTTACTGTTCAATTCCAAATTGTCTTCTATATAAAATTTAGTTTTGGACATTTCCAAATAGAAATTCAATACCAAGTGTGAGATTTTGATATGATCACCGTCAATTGTTCTAAAATATTAAGTTATTAGATGAATAGGCATAATATGGCCTTTTTGCCTCGTATTAAGCGTGGAAATATTTAATTGAGAAAACAAATGGGCCTGGAAAGATTCAAACTCAAAATCTTCAACTCTAATATCATATGAGATTTTTGTGGGACTACTATCAACTATTATAAAAACTTAAGTTATTAGATGAATGCATGATTTATTATTTATATATTCTAATACTAGGCAACAAGTAACAAAATATATGAGAGTTAAACAAAAATAAAGTTCATTGAAAAAATCACCATCAGGCAACAACACGATCAATCAAGACAATAAACCTTTAAAGAGAAAATTGCGACATGAAATTACAAAATCAGAGAATTCAAGGTCCTTCTTCTTCTCCCTCTCGCTCTCTCGCAACTTTGTTGATCTACCATAAGAATTGACAAAAGCATTACTGATCTCTGTTAATTCACAAGACAAGGGAAGAGTCAGGCAATCAAAGCCAAGATTATAATGATAATCACATAACCATCATCGCTCCAGCTAGGACAATGTCAAGAGCAACTGCAGTAATTAAATACTGAAAGAGATATGGTTTGATATAAATCTTGAAGAGAAGAAGATATATGGTCACTAGATGAAAGGAATCCATCAGAACGAAAATGTCTTTGTTCGTCAAATTAAAGCAAAACTTAGCAATGATAATGTTGTTTTTCTCATAATAAACGATGGACCAAAGATTCAGTCAATTCCATAGCCATTTTATTTTCTTTCTTAGTAAGAAAACATCATGTGTTAGCACAAGAAGAATACATCAAAAGGGACTCGAAATAACAATCAACCTTCTTCTGCGGATGACCTCCACAAAAACTATAGAACCTTTGTTTAAGCATATAAAGAAGCACACGAATTTTAATAGACTTAATCCATTTAATGATTAGATCAGGTTTAATGAGAGATTCACATCGTTTGTCTAGATGGTTTATAGGTTCTTGTGTTAAGACTTTCTAACACACAAAAATCAAATCATTAACACAAGTCAACCAACTTTTGATCACCCCTCTTATCTTCTTAGTATTTTCTTCTCCTTTTCAAAAAGGAAACCATTTTCCACTATAAGAATCTCTTTTCGAATGGAAAAATCTTCTCCTTTTTGAAAAGGAAAACCATTTTCCATGATAAGAATCGCCATTTTCCACGATAAGAATCTCTTTTTGAATGGAAAAATCATCCGACTAATGTATATGACAGCAACCAAGAATTCTTTTGTTTCACGAATGAAGTGGGTTTTGGCATCTTCTCAACTTAGAAATGTGAAACCAAACTCATTTTTTATTGAAGCAAAGTCTTTTCTTTTTAATTTCTTTAATCTTAGTGCGATGTGCATTATTGAAGCAAAAATCATTTTCTATTGATCTCGATGTGGTACATCGTGTAAGTAGTCCAATGCTTAGCGATTGAACTGGCATCCAAGCCCAAGTATGCGGACGGAAATCAAGAGGAGCATATAGGAGCGATCTCCTTGAAAGGTGAATTGGATAGTGCACCTGTGGCAGGGTAGTTCATTTGATCCATTAGTATTCGTCGACGTCGGTTGTGAAACTTCGGCAGCTCCCAGTACTAAAATCAAGTCTTTCTATATTTCGAATTTGTGTCAGCATATAAGTTTGGAATGCCCGGACACTATTCTTGTCTGTGTCATTAGAAGTGTTGAATGAGCACTATCTTTCGATTTCGTCAACTTCATTGATGGCCATAATTCGTTCACATCATTCCTATGATTACAACTAGTAGCTTGATCGGTAGGTTACCGGTTATACAAATATATAACTATGATTTAGAATTTTGTGACCAATATTACATGTTTACCACAAACGATAAATAATTCCATTTTTCAAGACGGAATCTTAGAAATGTCCCCAAGATAGGCAACCATGGAATGAGAAATTCCATTTAACATGGGGATATCGTCTATACTAGCTTAAGCCAGGAATCTAAATCATGAAATTAACTAAGTGCACTCGATAATGTGAATAGATAGGTAGAAGTTGACGTGTGAAGTCGCAATCAATCTAAACGTTTTCTCATTAACTATAATTATAATGAGCAATATGAGTTTTTACTGTTATTAGAACGATGAATAGGTTTAATGCCTAGATGAATGGAAGGAAAAACAAAGCATTTTGTGATTGCAACACACACAGTCAACTTCCTCCTTTCCAATGGAACAAATAAACTAAACTATACGAAGAAAAACATACATTAAACAAAGGCCCCCTCTTTTTTTTTTGGATAAAGTGATCATCAATTTCCATTTTTCACCTCTAGAAAAGGAATGATTCTACTATTGCATTTTAAAAAAATGGATTTTTTTTTTTTTTTTTTTTGCATTGATAGATTTCTGAAAGAATTGGTAAGTGATAAAAAAATCATTAATATAAAAAACTACTTGTCATTAGATTCCCCTACTTATTGGTATCTTATCGATATTTTTATGAAATTATCAACTCTCTTCAACAATTTATAGATTATCAATTTTTATTTTTTGTCCTTACCAAGGCTCCTAACTTGTTAGAATTCAATACACAATCACATGAAAATAGAATAAAAACAAGAAAAAGAAATCAAAACGCAGGGTTTTTATCATGGTTCAACTTTAAACTAGGGCTACGTCTAGTAAGAGATTCCACTATAGTTAGCATCTCGCAGCTTTCTGTTATATCACTCTCAATTACAAGCGAAAAATATTATATATAGGCAACACAGTAGCAATTCAGGACTCCAACCCAAATTATCAATAAAATATTGATTCAAACTATAAAATCCTTTTGGCATTGCGAGGGCGTTGCTTCTCAACCCTTGTCAAGGCGGCCCCCCGAACCCTTACCCGCTCATCGATGCCTTCATGTTGATGGAGAGTATGAATCACAACCCAACACCAATTTTTTTTCCAATTAAGTCATCAATAATTTTGGTTTACCAACTCTTGTTCGAGTTGCTTTACCAACATTTAGTTTTTATTTATTTACCAACTTGTTTATAGAGTTCTCACTTTCATTTGTCTCAATTACCAACTTTTTAGATATATCAACCCTTTTAAGATATTATTAATCTCAATTAAAGTGATTATCAACTTTTCTCTTTCTAAGTTTGCTACGAATGTTATTTTGTCTTTTCTTAAATCACAAGTTGATAACTCAATAAAAAAAAGTTAGTAAATTTAAATGGAAATTATTAAATATTGAAAAATAACTCAAATGAGAGTTGGTAACCCAAAATTACTTGGTAATTTAGGTTGATAATTTTTCATAAAAGTCAATAAACTTGAAACATTCGTGAGTTATGTAGATTAAAGTTGGCCAGTTAGTATAGAAATTCCTAATTTGCAAATTATATAAATAATCATTATTTCATCAAAGTGTTGGCAAATTACCAACAAGTGACCCGGGAAAAAAAAAGTTATCATTAAATTTTTCAGCAACATTTTTTCGACACACTCACCAATACCTATTGAAATTTGTTGTCACTAAAAGAAATCCATCTTTTTTGGACATGAAAAAGAAACAATATTGGAAAATTCTTTTAGTATAAAAAGAAGGGTGAAAGTCACCAAAAACCCTAAACTGCGTTCACTTTAATACATTTATCCTATATTTTTTTGTGACACTAAAAATCTAAAACTTGCATATGTGTGACGCATTAAAATTTATTTGCATTGATGATGGAAAGCACGCATTGTTGACATAGCACTCATATGACTTCAGTAAAATAAAAACGATGTTCTTTTGGCAAAAAAATATTTAATGAAACCTTGATAGATGGTAAATGTGTCATATAAGTATCACAAAAAAAGTTTAGATAAGTACGTCACATTGGGTACAGTTTGAGGTTTTTGATGTAAAAAAAAAAAGGGTAAATATGTAACAATAAATTTAATTTGAGATTTTTGTGACTTTATTCCTAATACGAAGCATGGGAAATTATGGCACTTGATTTGTGGCATGGCAGTAAAAGCCAATCCTTTCCCTAGTCACCTCAGGATCAATGTGTACCCCATTGTCATGCGTATATCCATCATTTGGGGTTGATGTGAAGCACCAACAATTTGAAAAGAAATCATTATCACAAATAGACAAGCCCTTAATGACTTGACCGCCCTCATATCATATTCCTACTTTCGTCCTTTCACTATCCGAAGAACTTTACACCAGTTACGAGGACGACGACCCAGGGTTTCTGCTCGTGAGAATCTTTCACTTTAAAAAGTTGAAAGCGGTAAGTGCCACCAAGCTAAGACACAGCAAACGAATCTTCTTTCATTAGTCCAAATAAAACAGAGAAATCCTTAATGGCCCAGGAAGGTAAATCTATTGTTGTGAATTCACATCATGCTGGACTTAGTGCAAAGATTATTCAAAACAAAGAATCAAATCATTATCATGGTAAAAATTTACTATAAGTCTGATTTTATCCTACCCTCATGTTCCCCACCGAAAAAATCTTTTTGGTCAGAAAATATATGTCTAAACAACTTATAATGTGATGGGACAATGTAAGCTTTTGTTCTCATCAATAACGTGATTCACCATGGGGTCTGTATTCGGTGTTCTTCCATCGATTCAAATGTAAGTCAAGTCCATTATCTAAGTAAAAAAATATCTTGACAAGTAGATTGCTTTCTTCGTGTGGATCGTACATATTGTCGGTAAATGTCAATTTCATCTCCATTGCATAGATTTTTCATATCTAGGATAACATTCTCATCCATTCCTGTTAATTTGTCATATGCCAGATTTTGTTAATTTGAAAACATAAGTCTAGAAATTAATATTTCCTCGCGTTGATACAAATAATTGGTCAATTTCTTTTTATTATCGATAAGTGGCAAGTTCACTCAACCTCATCAATGGAGGTTGGTATATACTCGGGCACCTCCTTTTAATTGCACCGAAGAAGGACCCCACAAGTTTGAATGGATGTAATCTGTTTGACCTTGGTCCTGTGAACTGCGGTGCCGAGCTGCATTTCGCTCTGCTTGTCGAACACGCGATCTCTTAGCCTTTGCCTTTGACCAGCAAGCCTTCAGCGCACTTCTGTGTTCGTTCCCCTCCAATTTCTTCTATCAAACTTTTGGAAAAATAGTGCGGAATTCACTTCTCTCGTTAGATAACCACGAAAGAATAAAGCAATATCGTAGTCTGCCATTAATTACATACCTTCTCATCCACATTGTTCAGATTATCAATGACTTTAATAAACTTATTTAGGTGATCCTAGATTGACATTCCTCTATCATCTTGGAGTGAAGAACCATTGAATCAAGAAAAGCTTCTTCAAGAGAGATTTCGATTTGTACAACACTGAGTTTTGCCTAAACTGCATCTACACTCGTCTTATTTATCTCTTCAACCAAAACATTATCCCCCAAATTCAACAGTATTATACACCTAGCCTTTTTCAAAATATCATCTCGATGGACTCGACTACACACAAATCTCAGTGAGCTCTCGCCTTTCTTCATCTCTAGAGCTCTCGGCTTCTCTCAACCAAAAGATTGTCCCCCAAGTTTTTCTATAGTTGAGTTTAGTGATTTTAATCCTGTAATTCTCCAATTTATTAGTGGATTATTTGCTAGCTCTCCCTATAGGCATAAGTTTTGACATTCCGGTCGAACCACTTCTTGTGTCCTTGTTTTATTGTTCCTCATTTTATTTCTCTGTCAATTTCTATAGCTTCCGATGCAAAATTACAATCCACTTCTGCCTGCGCCACCAATTACATCATTCCTAACATAAAACGACTCTTGATGACCCTCTCACTCTCATATACCATGTCAAAAAATCTGTTTTTCCAAGGCGAAGATATTGTCCTACAAACTTCATTTTATCGTGTGACACCGTAATAAGGGGGAAAAAGCGGCCTTAGAAAAAGTGAGTGCATTTTTGTATGCACTAAGGAGGTCCATGTTCTGCTTTTTGTTTCGTCCATCCAAGCGCAAGTCAAAGTCTCCACCATTTCGTATAAGCGAAACATCTTGGCAAGTCTTCATGCATTGGTTTGTGTACGTCGTATGTTGTGCAAAGTCCCATTGCCATACGTAGAGAAGAGGAAAATTACCTAATCATTTCTAAACATATTATGTGAATGTCAATTCAATCATAAATTTTAAAATTTTGCAAAATTTAGTCATTAACATTTGTGCTAAATTCCAATATAGTCCTTTTGAATAATTTGTGCCAATTTTCCAATATAGCATACATGTCATTTAAGATTTTAGGTTAGTTCGTCAATGCATGCTACATTAGAATTTGCATAGCCATAGTATTTAAACTAAATCATGTTCATGTTAAACAAGAAAAATCCAAAAAGAATTGATTAACATTGTATAATCATATTTAGACTAGTGGTGACTCCAAATTTAATTGTTTTGCGTGTTTAGATGATTAAATTAAACACACAAATTTGCGATTGGTGTGGGCTTGAGAGAGTCCATGCTAAGTATAAGCTTAGTAATCCATTAGCTTTCCCTTAATGGTTCACCTATGGGAAGGTTGTGACAAGAAGAAATAAAAAAGAAGAAGGAAAAAAAAATGGTCCAGTGCCAGACCATGGCTTGGAGTGGCATGTGAGAAGCACGTGCTTGAGTCTCATATTCTTTTTTTTTCTCTTTTTTTTTTTAAATCATTTTCTACGACAAGAATCCCTTTTTGAACGGAAAAGTATTTTTGCAAAGACAAACAAAATTTTCTGACAAATAAAATGGGTTTTGGCATCTTTTCAATCAAGAAATGTGAAAGCAAAACTCACTTTTCCTAAAGAATAAGTCTTTTCTATTTTACTTCTTTAACGTGCATTATTGAAGCAAAAATCATTTAATATTGTTCTCGATGGTGCATCATGTAATTAGTCCGATGCTTTTCTTGCTCAAGCCATCAATAAAAGTACTTGGGAATTTTTTGGCATCCCCAAAAGAAAAGTAAAAATTGTCCGTGAATCATGCGGAAGTTCTTTGCTTCCATAATGAAAGAGATTAAGTCTCGTGCACTTGGATTGAAGAAAACTAAATGATTTTCGCTTTAAAATAGTCTAACAAATTCGCCAATGCTCTGGATCATGCTGTGAAAAGTAGTGCATTGTGATCAGGAGAAGTCTTCCCCATGAGGAAGGACATTATCAATGAGGTTGCCGTGTGTGCATACTAGTCAAGCTATTATTTGGGATGTTTTGCCGCTGGTTTAACTTCATACATAGGAGAATTTGACCATTATTTGTTGTGCTCATGAATAGAAAATATGAAAAATGCGTAGAAAGAAATACGTGTAATTGTGTAAATGAAATAGAAAATAAATTCTCTCTTTACATTCTATTAGAATCCAATATGATATAAGTTGCGCCTATTTGCTGCAAGGAATAGATACTAAATAAATCACTCTTATACACGGATCATCTAGAAATGATAATATCAGCGGACGAACTTTCAAATGCACTCCAAAGTACGTCATCCTTTCTAGGGTTGTCACAATTAGTGATTTATAAGGACTTCAAAATAAGGATTAAAACATGTTTGAATCGAGAACGCATTGTTAGGTCGGGCATCTAAGCAAAATGGACCTGGACAACCGGACACTGTGCTGGAAATTGCCATTAGGCCTTTTAGATCTGTTGAGCGTCCAGCCAGTCTTGACCAGCCACTCGACCATGGGCAGCACCCTAACCACTTTGAGTGTTGGGTGTTGACATGGACATACGACACGTGACGCGACACGACACGACACGCAGACACATTATTTCTAAAAAAATAGAGAATTTCAACACATTATGTATTAAATATATTTTTATACATAAATGCATAAATAAATAAATAAATAAAATAATAAAAAGAGCATAGAATTAATTTACACTAAAAACATTAATCCAATATTTCTTAATATCATTCAATTATTTTAATTTGACAAATTCAACTACATTCCATTGCAATAATCCATAAAATTTGAAAGAAAAAAAAAGTAATCCACATTCCACTATTAAATCTAGGGATATATGCACTATAAGTCCTAAAACTTGTTGCGAAAGTACAATTGAGTCTTAAAACTTGTCAAATTGGTGTAGTCGAGTCATTCCATTAACACTGTCAATTTATTTAACCGAAAATTTTTAAGTAGTATTTTAAAATTAATTAATTCATCCTATGTGGTATTTTTTATTACTTTTTTCTTTAAATCTTATTTAGAGAACAATATTTTTTTTTTAAAAAAAAAGCTACAATAATTCTAAAAAAACTTGAAAAAGAAAAAGGCAAGGTTGGTTGCTTGGCTAGGTAGGCCACTATCATTGCCGCTACCATCGTCAGAGGGGGCCGACGAGGTCTCAGCCTTAGGCGGCAGCGGGGGGTGGCCTACAGCAGAGGGGGGAGGTGAGGCCCAGACAAGGATTGCCCAGATTTGGATGACGCCTCAGCTAGGGTCGGCGAGGTTCAGTCATATTTGGGAGACGCTGGCCCTCGCCTATGGCTAGCGAGCCTCCCTAGCCTTAGGTGAGGCCTCGCCGGCCCCAAGTGAGAATTGACAACCCTTGCTAGGCCTGAGGGAGGGTGCGGCATCGCCCAGATCTGGGTGAGCCTTGCTGGCCCTCGCCTAGCTGGCGATGGCCTCGCTTGGGCTGGTGAGGGCCACCCCCCCTTCGCCACCTTGCCGGCCCCCTCTGACAATGATAGTGGTAGCAGCGGCAGCCTACCCCTTTTTTCTTTTTTTCATATATTTACATTTTGACCACTTAAGTATTGAAAAATTTTAAAATTGACCCTGTGCGTGTCGAAATTCTGAACTTGTGTGTCAGAGTGTGTCGGGAAGAGTTGACCACGTGTCAGATTTTTCGACACTTGTTGACCATATGTCAGAGCGTGTCGAAACGTGTCAGAGTGTGTCAGACATGTGTCGGAATGTCAAACATGACATGAAGGCTTCTAGAGAGTATCAACGCTTCTTAGCACCTAGTTAGTTATTGGTTGGATGCTTACCTAGTGGTTGGACTTGTCTAAGTGCTAGGTAGGCCATCTTCTCGCGTGGCTCGATCGTTTTATCCATCTTAGAGTTGCTCGGCAAACACTTCGAGTGTTCCGAGAAATGTCGAACTCATGTCAATTTCAAATTAATATGGATTGATTAATTTCAAGCCATAATCAACATATGCCATTTTCTCAAAAAAAACTTTTGAGTTCAATTTGAATGCATTCCCTTGTTAGAGCAAAAACGTGAAAACTAAAATTTGGCAACTTCGGACCGAAGGAAATGCTTCTCATAGCTCTACAAAGATTAAAAAAAATTAGTTTAAAGTTGGTTGAGGTGAATGAGAAATGCCCATGAAATAGGGAAATTGTCCAAAACGTCATAAACCTATTACACTTTTACCAATTTAGTCATAAATTTTTCAATTGTGTCAGTCAAGTCAGAAACTTTGTCACATTTTGCCAACTGAGTCTATGTGATCAATTTTGATCAAAAATCACTAACGTGAATGCTAGTAGTAATGTAAGACAGTCGGCGCTGATGTAAGCAATTTTTCTTATAAAGAATTGATTTTGTAAAATTTTTCTTTTCTTTCTTTTCCTTTTTTTCTATCAAGTCCAGTGAGGATCGCTGGCCGATCCTTGCTAACCACAGTCGAGGCTCGACCAACCCTTGCCGCTCACAGGTGAGGGCTGTCTGACTTTCACCGACCACAGGCAAGGCTAGGCAACCTTTATCAATCACTAGGTGAGGGCCGCAAAGCCCTCATTGGTCCTAGGTGAGGGCTTCATGGCCCTCTCCAAACCCTCGACAGTGTTGGGTGTGGGTTGCGACCCTTGCTCACGACTAGCAAGGGCGTTGCAGCCCTCGCCTAGTGCATCGTGACCCTCGCTCAGTGGAAAACGAGGTTCAACTAGCCCTTAGCTGTGATCGGCGAGAGTTAGCCAACGACCCTCGTAAGAGAAAGAAAGAAAGAAAGACAAAAGAAGAAAAAATTTAAAAAATTCAGAATTGTGAAAAATAATTATAAACATTGTTCACATCAGTATCAATTGTGTCACGTGGAACGGTCAACGTTCATGTTAGTACTTTTTAGCTAAAATTAGCCAGATAGACTCAATTAGAAAAATGTTAAAATGTTTATAACTTAATTGACATAATTAAATAATCTTTGACTGGATTGACAAAAATGTAATAAGTTTATGATTTTTTAGAAAAATTTTCTCGATGAATCTTAGGTTGATGTAAAATCACAGGATGGAATTTATAAGTATTGCTCCACTTGTTATGCGTTGAAGAGACTTACCGAGAGACGTGCAAGTAACTTAAGTCGAGAAAAGGGCACTATTACGTTCTTTTCTATCCTGAATGGCCCATAAAGCGGCCACTCCATCTTTGGGATCGTTGTCCGTGATGAGCCTCGCGATTGAATCTGTCGGATATGATGTAAATTGATTACCTAGTGCACGATGATGATGATGATGATGACGACAAGGACGACTATATAGTGTAAGGGTTTGTGACATGATTACTCCTCCCTGAATTTGATACGAAAGAAGCTTTCCACATCCAAAATTAAAGTTAAAATCTGAATAATAATATAGTATAATGACGACAGCCATGACGTACAAAATGATGTAAACCGCGACGACTATAAACAGTAGGAATGTCTATGACATGATTAGGCCCTGTTTGGTAAAATTTGTTTCTACTCCTCGGAATAACTATTTCTGTTCTTTTATTCCAAAGAATGAAAAAAGAATAGAAACCTATTTGGTAAAATTTTTGTTCTCGGGAATAAAAAATATATTTTTTGTTCTCGATTTGGAACAGAAACAAGAGGTAGAAAAAAGTAACTTCTTATTCCCAATAATAATTTTTAGAATCTATTTTTTTCCTCTCTTCTCTCTTCTTCTCTTTCTTTTCTTCTTCATTTTTTTCTTTTTGGCCGTTCGCCGGCCTTGGCCATGGCCGGCGCCGGTGACCTCGCCCAGATCTGGCGAGGTCGAGCTCACCCAGCCATTGGCAAGGCCGAGCCTCGCATAGCCACGATGAGGCTCAGCCTCCCTAGCCGACGCGAGGCACTACCTTGCCAGGCCAGGGTGAGGCCGACCTCACGCCGCCTGGGCGAGGCCGAGGCTTGTTGGTGGCCTGGTGAGGCCGAGCCTCGCCGTAGTTAGGGTAGCCTTCAGTGAGCTCGCCAAACCTCACCCAGTCGATCGCCAGCCACCGCCAAAGAGAAAAAGAAATAAAAAAAAAAAAAAAAAAAAAGAAAATATAATAAAGGAATTAAAAATTTAAAATAAATAAAAAAATCTAAGAATCCTACCAAACATATTTCTATCATGAGAATATAAATTTTGAGAAATTACCAAACACTTTCTTTTGCTCAGAAATTGTTTCCGAGAACAAAACCAGAAAAAACCATTTCTAATAAAAAATTGTTTCCCAAAACAGGATCGTTATCAAATGCATCCTTAGTCTCCCCAAACTTTAATTGGAAAGAAACACCCTCCATGCCAAAATAATAAAAGGTAAAATTCTCTTATTGAAACTTAGGTTCATTTCTGAATAAAAAAAATTCATGCTTAGTTAGTTTCCATACCCACACGGCCCCCTCCACGACGCAAAATCTCGGGTTCTATAAAAAGCAGGGCATACCTCATTGTCCAAACTAAGTCAATATGTTGAGACATCTTCAATACAGCTCACATTTAAATCATATATTCACGCGTATGTAAATTTCATTTTTTTTTTCACGCGTGATGGAGAAAGTAAAATTTTGATCATTAATGACAAAGACATACTGTGGGAGTCTTCGTCTCCTTTCATGACTAAAACCAAATCTTTCTTAAAATAAAAAATATCTAACTCACACGCCTCCATGAGCATTCTGATACATATTTAATAATTTATTTACTAAAGCTTGAGACTATCCATCAACCAAAATTCTAAGTCTTATACTGCACCAATAATCTCAATCAGAAATTCCAACCTATAGATGTGGATTTACGACACCTGAGTTATATGAAAAATTTAAGCATAAGTACAGCATTGTCTTACCGTATCATTAGTTATAATAGATACATATTAAAAAACACTTCTTTAACATAAATGAGTTATAATAAATGAGGGTTTCAATTAAATTTAATTATCCCTGATGGACTGTTTTCTTTTCCTGTTCACACCTGGGTTCCTAGTACCAGTGGTCCTTGTATAAATGTTGCCGCATGCATGATCTTCTACACAGCAACGCCATTATTGCGAGCTCTCTCTCTCTCTCTCTCTCTCTCTCTCGAAAATGGAGAGATCAACTGTGCTACTGATTTTGTGTGCGTGGTTTGCTTCTCTAGTTCCGGGAATAATGCTGCAGGTTCAAGCTCAACCAGGTCTCTCTCTCTCTCTCTCTCTCTCTCACGCACACACACACACACACACACACACACACACACACACACACACACACACGCACATATATATTTGAAAAGCTTATAAGCTAACTGAGACGCCAATCAGTATACCAGAATTTGAAGTTTCTTCCGTCTTATCTTCTGGAAAAATAACCATGATATTGATTATGACCTTGTTCGCGCTGATTTTGGTAAGCTATATAGCAACGTTATATGTTTCGAGCTAGTTTACAGCATGTTTACGTTGAGAGAATACAAAATTGAAAAAAAGCAAAAATGATAAACAGACACCGAATTCATGAACCCTTGTAACGGGTTCAAGACCTTCAAATGGTTGAGCTATTGAGAGATCTAGAATATATTGTCTGACGTTCAACTACAACAAACAAGACACACGACTCAGCCTATGCACCAATATCTACCGTAAAGGGGCCAAGCCATAACAAATTCAAGAAATAACAGGTTTATGAGAAAATTGTTTAGGAAGTCCTAAACTTATCGCACTTTTTTCAATTCAATTACAAACATTTTAATTTTGTCAATTTTATCTTAAATGTTTTCACATTTTACTAATTGAGTTTATCCAACTAATTTTGGTTGGAATTCACTGATGTGGATGCCAGCGGTGCCATGGACAATTTTAAATAATATTTTTTATTTTTAAATTTTTTTATTAATTTTGTTTTTTGTCCTTTTTTTTCCCTTTTCTTCTTCCTATTGTCTATGGCCAATATGCCGATATGGCTAGCCATTGGCCATGGTTGGGTGGGTTGGCCTCACCCACCACAAGCGAGGCTAGGCTAAGTGAGGGTGAGTCCTAGTAAGGGAAGCCCAAGCCTAGGTGAGGGTCGGCCTCACCTAGGCTAGATCTGGCCAGGCCGGCCCTCACCCAAGCCAAGGTGGCCTCACCTGGCATCGCCTTTGCTCAGCCTCACTTGACGAGGTCACCTAGCTTGGGGGAGGGTTGGCCTCTCTAGATTTGGTCTGGGCGAGGCCAACCCTTGTGTGTCTCGCCTAAGCTAGGGCCAGCCTCATCGAGGCTCGCCCTCACCTGACTACACCTTGCTTGTGGCAGGCAAGGTCAACCTGCTCAACCACCGGCAAAAGAAAGAAGAAAAAAAAGAAAAAAATAACGAAATTCAAAACATATTAAAATATTATTCAAAAATTTTCACGTCAACACCGGTGGTCCTATGTGGCATTAGTTGTCCTATGTGATATCGCCAGTGTCTATGTCAACGATTTCCTATCAAAATTAGCGAAATAGACTCAATTAGCAAAAAATGAGAAAGTTAAGACTGAATTGAGTTTATACCCTTTTTGACAATTTTCCCATAAGTTTACTTGTAGGAAAGATGGAGAAATGATAAATTTCATGCAAAATTGCATGTGAAAACAGATAATAAAGTTTTTATAACATGATTGATCTTGTCTATTGTATTTCTAATTGAATTGGCCCATCGATTTAGTACTTTTTATGTTGGGATAGTGTCTTTCATATCTTTCGTAAGAGCTCGAAGAACCTTCTTCTTCTTTTTTTTTTTGGTAATTAACATGAGAACTTACATCAATTGTTTTCTTTCGCTCTCTTTTCCCCTCTCCCTTCTCTTTCTTCCTTGAAGCTGGAGCCTGGCTGCGGGCCGTGAGCCTTAGCACATGCTCAACCTCATTACCCCTCTCTCTCTCTCTCTCTCTCTCTCTCTCTCTCTCTCTGCGCATATGCTTAGAGACGGATCATGGTGGAGCCAGATCTGACTCCATAGATTAAGAGAGATAGAGAAAGATAGTGTATTAAAGTTAAGATATTTGAATCATGATAAGTTTTTTAAGTAATTTCATATGATGATAATCAAGAATAAAATGAATGGACGTCACCTGTCTCTCGGCTGCGGGGCAGCAGCAAAACCTTTTCTTTTCATTTTCCTTGTGAATATAAAGGGAGGAATCATAATTGCCTCAGTTCTACTGGAATCGTCATTCCATGTGCCATGCGAGGGAATGTTCATTTATTCCATTTCAAGCTCACAAACCAAGAGAAAAATACAGATATTTTTCTCAATATGACGATATATTCTGATATACAATAAAATAGACATTAACAAAATAATTCAAGTTATTTGTAGTTAGTATGATTTAAATTCATTAATTCTAATTTTAGAATAATGTCCATTAACTTTTATAATTTTTGAACCATAATCGCGTTCCAATGTTTTAGAATTTTACTTTTAAATATATACAATTATGTATTATAGATTCTTGATTTAATCCATTGTAATTCTCGTTCCATTTTATTACCACAATATTTTTTTCATAACCCGACAAGATTCCATATCCACATTTCTTTTATTAGAAGCAAATAATGAGATTAGAGTCCACTTCATTCTTCTGTTTATCATATCAATCACAACACGATCCATTACTGCTTTTATATTACAGAACAAAGAGAGTCCTAAACTTTGACTGATAAAAAACAAGGTCCTATCTGTTTTAAAAGATATATAATTATAATATGAATTGGTCTCAAAACGAAAACATTCGAACTATTATTTTGAGAAGTCATAATTCCAACTACAAATTATTCTATTTTCATTTTTTGGGTTTCAAGGTTTCATAAGTATCGACTGTGGAGCACCAAATTCCTACAACGACGAGGAATTCAACATAGATTTTGTGCGGGATGAAGGATTCATAGACTCTGGAGAGAACATGCAAATATCCACGAAGTTCATCTATGGGAAACACTATCAACTGTCTAAGAATCTGAGGAGCTTCCCTAATGGAATGAGAAACTGCTACACCCTAAGACCGGACAAAGGCAAGGGCAACACATACTTGATTAGGGCATCATTTTGGTATGGAAACTATGATAAGAAGAATCAAACTCCTATATTCGACCTATACATCGATGTTAATTATTGGGCCACGGTCAGTACTTCCAATTATGTGCGCTACGAAATTGTCTATGTGCCCCAAAGGGATAACATACAAGTGTGCCTCGTAAATATTGGTAAAGGAGTGCCCTTCATTTCGGCATTGGAACTTAGAACTTTGAACAATTCTCTCTATCAAATTGAATCAAGATTTTGGGAGCTTTTTGGCAGATATAACATCGGAGGCTTGACCATCAGGTGAGTTCTCTTTTTTTCTTTTTTTCTTTTCTTTTAAAAAAAAAAAAGAGCAAATGTAAGCATACGTTATCTTTCTTGCATAATCTAAATATGTCAAGAAAGATTTGAATTTAACTTTAAAAAGTGTTAAGAGATATAAAAGAACATCATTGTGGTTATGCATATTAGTTCTGAATAATTATTTTTACACAGAACACTTGAGCAAAAACTAGTGATCGAAAATATTTTTGGATTTACGTACTTTAGATGCATTGAAGATCAATGAAAAGCCTTCATCGTTTGTGAAATTCTTAAGAGTGCTCAAGTATTATCAAACGTCTCTGTTCAAGCAATGTACACGCCACCTTATTGCGTGATGCTGACTCGTAAGAAATACCCGAACTGGACCGAACCTCATCTTCCGATTCGGGTAATAGGTAAAAAGATAAAGTTTAGGGTAACATCTTCCGTTTGGACCCGAACCGAACTGAAAAACATTAAACCAAAATGCTTTCTTGCTCCCAGAGAAAGCAAAACCCCTAACAGAGTCTCCCTCCCTTGTGGTCTGCACCTTGACTCTATCTTCTTCATGTGCACCTCGATCAAAATCTTGGTCTCTCTCTGTTTCGCTGCCATTCCTCTGGCCCTCGCACTATGTCGTCACAGTGAAGCTGGTCCTTGATTTTTTTGGTGAGGCTTTCCTCGCGCTCAACCTCATGCTCGTCTTGCTTGTGACTTCCTCCTCCCAAGTGGAAGGTCTCTTCGATCTTGTGGATGATTCCTCCCATTTCCTTTTTATTATCTCTCTCTCTGTATGGTTTGACGCCATGAGGGGGAATGCGGGATTTGATTTGGGTCTGGTTCTGCGTTGATCGGGGAGGTGAGTTCTCAAATGGAGGCAAATTCAAAGATGATCAAGAGAGGAAATAGTCTGGTTTCTCTTATGTGTGGTGAAAGCTTTGAGGCGTGCGTCTCGAAGGATTCAAGCGATCTATCTACAATGTGTGGATAGATGAAGATAGGCTATAATCCCGTAGCTTCTACTCGAGGAAGACAAGATAGAGAGAATGAATGGATTGCATCTCCCAGTGCAGATGATCAAGCTTGATTGAAAACTGCGGGTGGCTGCATTGGTATTCTTGCAATCAAAATCTATTAATCTTCTTCTAGTTGTCGAAGCCTCCAATTTCCTGTAAAGCAGAGAGAAAAGGAGGATGGTTGCAGAGAGGGGGCAAAGGAAGGGAGGAGAGAGAATCGGGGATAACTAGAGAGAGTCGGGGTTTACGTTGAGGGGAGATATAAAAAAAATAAAAATAAAAATGAGGAACCGACTTGAAATGTTTTCGGTTCGGGTCTCATGTGATTCGGATGGTGGGAGGGGGCATGTTTCGAGTATGTTCGGGAAACATGGAAACCGCAACCGTTGACACCTAGAAGACAAAAGGGTCGATTTATAGTCGGGGTGCTCTAATGTAAATTATATACTTAAAATTAAAGGACTTTCTCTATATTGAGAGGCCAATGAGCTAATATATTGGGTGTATTTAAGGATCTTAGGGAGCTTATCCCAACCCTCTAATGACCGTTAGGTCCAGGCAAGAATAAGTCTCCGCCGTTGTATAGCCATATGATTTTGTGTGTTACGATTTACGACAAATAGTTAAGGAATTACGACAAGTTACAACTAGAGCATTTGTCCCTGGGGACCGTAGAACTCCCTTTGTGTCAGTTTTTTTAGTATGAATGATTAAATACTAGGGACTTCCCCTTTGATTAGTAAAAGTTATAGGGAGTTCGGAGGCCAAGTTAGAGATACTGGCCTCGAAATTGGATTGGTGGCAAGCGCATTTGAAAATTGCATTTGATAATTGGCATATGTAACATGCTACGTGGGACATTGAATTGGCATCACAGGAATTTTGTGAAATTGTCCCACTCAGGCACCCGGCCGATGTCTATGATCGCATCTGGCAAAGTCAGACCTTCAACTGGTCCAAGCTCACCCCGGGACCGGGACGTCTGCCTCTGAATTGTCCAAAAACAACGACGCGTATAAGGTTCCAGGAGAAGTCCTCCTCACTGCTGAAACAACGAATACCGGCAATTTCTTTTCCCCATCAAACAACTCGACTAATAGATGGATTGGGTACTTCCATTTTGCTGAAACCCAAAGCTTGCTGAGCGGCCAAAGAGTGTTCACGGTTTCTACAAGCGATGGCCAATTAAAGGAGACAGTCAGGCTCGAGTACTTGAAGCCGGTAACCGTAATTTCCACTCCGGTCACAGGGTCCATGATCAACTTCTCATTCCAGGCACAGTATGGATATCCACCAGCGATCATCAATGCCTTGGAGATCTTTCATATCCGAGAACTTCCGAATGTACCAACTGCCCTAGATGATGGTAATCTTTCATGCTTCTACATGCTCTGGTGCTGGTGCTATGATCAATAATGTGAAGTACAGCCTTGGCATGAAAAACATTTAAACGGTCTTGTCTAACTTGGCCTTGATATTAAATTGCTGGATTGAAAGGAAGAGAAATCAAGTATTGAAAGTAACCATTTATCAAAAAAGTGTATATTCAACTCAACACTCTAGAGATTAGAATAGTACATTCGCACTACTCTAGGACACTCTTTAAAATATAGACGTTCTAGGACACCTTACATGCAAACTCTAGGAAGCTAATTTCTTATGCTCACTTGCCTTAATTGCTCCAATGAAAGGGGGTTTGCGAATATACTGGAGATGGATGGGGATTGTTAGACATGATGTTATAAGACAGTGGTTTTAAAAGGGGTAAGGATAAGCTAAGTTTTTTGTGGTCATTCAGAGTGCACAGTAAATCTGGTGAAAATTTAATCTATAGATAATTGTGGACCAAAAATTTTTGGAGGAGATAGTGAAAGAGTTCTAATCAAGTGAGCTTTGAATTATTAAAGTTGTTGATTAACAGGCTATTCCTTTTTCAGCATAGATTTTCACTGTAAAATCAAATCCAAATTGTACATGAAAGCTGCTTTCACCAATTCCTTAATGTTGCCATTCTTTAGAGAGGGAAAGATGAAATTCAATGCATGACTTCGATCTGCTCAAAATCCCCATCTTTCCATCATCCTTCTCTTTGATGTTGTTGCACTCTAAACTACAGCCAAAGCTCTCACCGACACCAAGGCAGAGTATACCGTGAATAAAGATAGCTGGCAAGGGGATCCATGTGTACCAAGCAAATTTGCGTGGTATGGTGTGAATTGTAGCTCTGGAGATACTCCGAGGGTTATTTCCCTGTAAGTCTCCTTGCACTATTTCTTGTAGGATGACGCTAGTGCAGCCGGGAAACTTTAAAAGAATTCTCTTTTCTTCTTGAACTTGAGAAATTGGAAGTTCATTTCTCTATATGACTCCAATAATCTATAAAAACTCCTTCATCAATGTGTGCTTCTCCATTTTAATTTTTGGTTACATTGTGTTCTCTACAGCTGAGTGCATAAAATTTGTGTATTGAACCAGCATTACCGCCTTTGTGAACATGGTAATGACACAGCTTCCTCTCATGTGATTGATTACGGCCAGGAACCTGAGCTCTAGCAATTTGAGGGGCAACATCTCTTCTTCACTGTCAAATCTATCGGAATTGGAGTCCTTGTAAGTATTAGCCCTGTGAGGCCCTTATTGAGGTGATGGTGTTTTAGGATTGAGTGTCCTTTAGACCTTCGTTGTATCAATCTTGCGTTTAAATGTCTGCTCAGGACAAAATTGAGAAAAAGTATCACCATCGTGATTTAGGTAGTGTTTTCAACTTTACATTTCCATGGGGGTCAACTTTTGTTGGGAAAATTTAGGTAGTGTTTCAAGGCCGCAGATTTTATAATTTCTGTTTGAATGTGTTGGGACATCCTAGTTCTTCCTATGGAACTCGTTTTTAATTATTCTGAAGAAAAAGTTGCTTCAGAGGCTTCAAGAAGGAGCCTTTTTGCTGCAGGAAGTTTATGTGGAACATCAATTTTAAAGCAGTGCCACAATATTTTTGGTCTCTTTGGCTCAAATGTTTGTTGTTTTTCTTCTTCATATTCTCAAAATTTTGGATGAGATCTATTAAATTGTTAACTACCCAGATTCGCTTTGTTTCAGAGATCTATCCAACAATGAACTTACAGGAACCATACCGGAAACTTTGGCAAATTTGCCGAAGTTGAGAATTCTGTAAGTCTATGTGCCTTGCTGGCGCCCTGAAGAATTGACAGAGCATAAGTCTTTATACATGGTCATGCTTTGCAGGAATCTAAGCGGAAACAAGCTAAATGGTTCACTTCCCGAGGCTCTTAAAAGGAGGGTTACAGACAAGACATTGGACTTGAGGTCTCTCTCTCTCTCTCTCTCTCTCTCTCTCTCTCTCTCTCTCTCTCTTCAGGGTATAGCAAGACTTTTATATGAATATGTTTTATTGTGATTCAAAGCAAATGAGAAGGCCTCTTGTGATCAACATGTGGGCAAAGTAGTCCGAGAAACGTAACTTTACCTACTTACTTTTTGTCGCAGGCTTAACAACAATCCCGATCTTTGCTGGCCAAGTCCTTGCCCAAAGAAGGAGGCTAAAACTGAAAACTCCATCTTGGTCCCAGTTGTTGCATCGGTTTCAGTCGTAGTCGTAGTCATATGTTTGATAACTATTTGTTTGATCCAAAGGAAACAGAAAAGAGGTAACTTACCATTCTACTTCTCGTCCACGGCATAGTTACATGAAAATACAATTGTCTCTAATTAGTCTAATGCTCCCCCAAGGATTGATGACCATCAAAGTGATTGTTTCTTAGCATATGGAGAGCTAGGTGCCAAAACTTCAAACCTCGCCTGGATTTTCACTTCCCATAGGTTGACTTTTTTAGGACCCAAGTGGAGTTATCTTAGGGAGATTTTCCTTTGAAGTCTACTTGGAAATCTTCGAAAGGTTGAGTCTATTACTCATTGGTAATATATTGGTTATTTATTGAAGGAATGGAGAAATTAAGATCTTTCAATTATGGTGAGATCACAAGGATCACTGGAAACTTTGGAACAGAGATTGGTGAAGGAGGATATGGGAAAGTATATCTTGGCACTCTAGAGAATGGAACCAAAGTTGCGGTGAAGATGCTCTCGAAAAAATCATGGCAAGGGGACAGGGAATTTCAAGCTAAGGTACAATGCAATAAGATGCTCATTTGTAGACTTGTTTCCAAACGATTGTCGATAAAAATTGTGGTAAAGGACACTTATGACATTGCAGGAGAAACACTTAATGATCGTTCACCATGGAAACTTGGTTTCTCTACACGGATATTGTGATCACTCTGAAAACAAGGCATTAGTTTATGAATACATGGCTAATGGAAACTTGCAACACCACTTACATGGTACTTTATCATGTCCTCTTGTATAATGTTTTTTTCTCTAGAATACACCGGCAAATATATGTTTCTTTCTCATATATAATAAGAAGATACGCTAATTTGACAGGGGACAAGCCAGTCTTAACTTGGAAACAAAGACTTCACATCATTGTAGATGTAGCAAAAGGTACTTAAAGGATATTGCCTAGTGTAGTTTGTTCCCCTCCTTTTTTGAATGATTAAATGGATCTTTTGCAAGAATTGCAGGTTTGGAGTATCTCCATAATGGATGTGACCCGCCCATTATCCATAGAGACTTAAAAGCGACAAACATCTTGTTGAATGAAAAAATGCAAGCCAAAATATCTGACTTTGGTCTCTCAAGAACAATCACACCTGAGACTGATGCTCATGTGTCAACTCGTGTTGTCGGCACTCCTGGTTACCTTGACCCTGAGTATGGGCTTAAACTTAGTCTCGTTAATATGCTATATAGTCTTTGTATGGATAGAAAATCTGGCTCTCCCTAAGATTGCATCGTAGACTCATGTACTTGTACACATCGTATACAACTTTGCGAAGAAAAGTTCAGCATTGACAAATGACTCTAGAGTACAAAAAGCAATCTATTGGGACTGGAAGATTTATCCTCAGCTGTGTTCTCATATTTCCTACAGGTACCATTCAACTGTAAGCTTAAACAAGAAGAGTGATGTTTTCAGTCTCGGAATCATACTCCTTGAGCTAATCACAGGACATCCGGCAATGATGATGAAGCCAGAAGGAAATGTGCACATACTTAATTGGGCGAATTCCCTTATTGAAAGTAAAAATTTATAGAAGATCATGGATCCAAAGTTAAAAGGAGAATTCGATAGCAAATCGACTTGGAAAGCGATACGGGTTGCAGAGTCATGTACAAAACCAACTGGAGATCAAAGGCCTGACTTAGATCATGTATTGGCAGAATTGAAGGATTGTTTGAAAACTGCATTGGAACCCGAAAAAAGTCCAGAAGATGGGAAACAAAATGAGAAATCAAGTAGTTCCTTTGAAAGGACCTCCTCAAGAGTTCATTCAGCCAGTACTTCGCTTGGAAGGGTGTTGGGTATTTAGTGCGTGTGAATTTCTGTTGCTAAATTTCTGTAGCCGTCAAAATTGAACTCAAGTGTGGTTCATATTTCGAACTTATATTTATGTGTCAATTTGGATATTCAAAAGTTGTTCTTGTCTCTAGTTATTCTATTATGTCTATGAATAGGTCCTTTCTTGATAGAAACATGAGTATTCGTAGCTTTTGCCATGGGAGAAACTATGTACTTGAGGAGACTCATCTATGTTGGATTTGGATTTGGTCACACTAGACTAGAGTCTTGCTTGTTGTTATTGCTTTTATGGTGGATGTATTTGAGAGTGCTAGTATGAACACCTAGAGGGGAGTGAATAGGTGTAAAAACAAATTCTTTCTTTCCTTAAAGACTTGAACCAGAACAAGGATATAATTAAACGGATTAAAATACGAAATACGTAAAGAGATAAGGAAAGAAAATTGAAACACATAGTTTATAGTGGTTCTGTCACGCCCCGAACCTCGAGCACGCGAACATCCCACTCTGGTCGATTAAATTTTGCGACTTCCCAGGACACATCGCCGACCCATTCATTTTTATTGCACATTCGGAAGCGAAACAAATCCCCTGACAACATTTAACTTGGGATAGAAAAGCAGGCAATCAATCACAACCAAACAAGCCTTCTTATAAACACATGGGTTTATATACAATACTTGATTGTCTACAAAATAGACAGGCTCAACAACTGGGGAACTGTCCTATGACCAACTTGTTAGACACGTTCGCCGATTCTTCGGTCTCCACCTCCACAAATGTCCATGGCTTCGAGTCCTCCACGACCGCTATCTAAGGACTTGAAAATATTATCCCACAACCGGGATGAGACAATGTCTCAGCGAGTCCTACCCTCTAAGACCCGATTAGGAAGAAAATACGCCTCAGAGCGTTCTAGCCACACAAAGAGGACAGAGGACTTACCTCGCCTCAGTCCCTTCCTACACGTCAGTACAATTCATATTCAAACAATGCTCGCACAAGCTGAAACTACCGACACACCCATCGGTCTATCAATTCAATCAATCCAATTGATATAATACGATCCACACATCTATCAATTCATACCATCTATTAAACCATACCATCTATTCATCCATCAATACAATCACGGCTCACACAAGCTGAAATGGATGCAATGCTCTCACAAGCTGATATAGATGGTAGCTCGCACAAGCTGATATATATATAGATGGTAGCTCACACAAGCTGATATATAGATGATAGCTCGCACAAGCTGATAAATGGATCGTTGCTCTCACAAGCTGACAAACTCACAAGCTGACAAATGATCATTGCTCTCACAAGCTGATATATAGTGCTCACACAAGCTGACAATGATGCTCATATAATAGCTCACCAAAAGCTGCAATATATATATATATATATATATATATATATATATATATATATGTATATCATAATTGCTCGCCCAAGCTGATCATTCAATAATAAACCATAGAACTGGATATTCAATCCAATAACAACCAACGATTCAAACTAGTCATACAAACCAATTATGGTGCTAAAAGCCAACACCGGGTATTTTCAAGTTAAATACCACAACTTCATCAAATTTCACTCAATTCCACACTTTGGAATAATTAACCATGATCATCAATTTACACAATTTCTCAATTAAACATATAATTGGCACAAACTGACCGCACTGCTGCGATCAACGCGAAATTCTAACGACCGGCCATCCCGGCAAAATTTTCGAAATTATTAAATAATTAAATTTAATTCCGAAAATTAAATAATTAAACATTATATTATAATAATATAATTTAATAAAATAATATTTATAAATTGGAAATAATTAATTAATTAAAAATAATTAATTATGGCTTAAACAAGATTACACTAATTTAATCATACAATTAGCCTAATTAAATACCCATTAAACTAATCATACAACTAATCTAATTTACATTAAAATAATCTAACCTAACCACCTAAACGTAATAAGACTAATCTAAACACTCCTTAAGCATAATTAACTTACTAAGCAGGGATTAGAGGATAAACTCACCGGATTAATGTTCCGGCGAGTCCACGGCGAAGGCGACGCCAAGGCGGGCGATAAACCTCAAGGCGGTGACACCAACCAAGGCTGCTTCTGTTCCAAGGACTGAACCAGAGAAGAAGAAGGGCTGAACGGCGAGGAAACGGGCCGATCAGAGCTCCGGCAAGCGGGTGGTTGGCAACCGGCGGCTCCCGGAGGTCAAGGGAATCTTATTGGAGGTTGGGATGGGCAAAGAAAGGATCGGAAAGGGGCGAAACAGCAAGAAAACGCAAAACAGGCGGAGCAGGGCGGAACCAGGCGGTCCGGCGACCGGTTGATTCGCGCCGCCGTACGGGACGGCCGGAGAATCGTTCCGTCGAGCGGCTAGGTGCTCCGGAACGGGCTGGATGTCTTCTTCGCGACTATGGGTGGCTCGTTTTCTAATTCAACCGGAAAGTTAACTTTTTACTCGGATCTTTGGCGAAAGGTCGGCTGGAGCAGAAACTGGAACGAGGAGAAAACAGGGGAGGAAAACGGCCGACGATGGCCTTCCGGGCGTGCGACGATGGAGAGGCCTAATGGCTCGGTTTCCTCTGGTTCTTCCAAGCTTCCTCTCTTCCTCAACAATGGAGAAAGCCAAGAAAATAGGAAGAAGATGATCAGCTGAAGAGGGGGCCTCTTTGGTGGCTCACTAGAGCTCAACACTTGTCTAAACCCCATTCCTCTTGCCCCCACCATGACATCACATGGCCTCAGCCACTCTCTCTCCTCAAGCTTCCTCTACAATCTTGTTAATAGGTGCAAAATATCTCTCCCCCCATGGCATACGAATTTGTTACATCTCCCTCTTCAATCTCACTCAAATTCCTTCAATCCTCTTCCAAATAAATCCAATTGAGCTCAAATTGAAGTCCAAATAAATCCATCAAGGTGTCCTCGTCCATCTCATGACTTTTTCCTGTCAATTGATCCAACTTGACGTCCAAAGATGCGATCAAAAGCGGTCTTCTAACTTTCCCGATCAAAACGGCCTTACTTTGCTTTTCTGCCAAAAATCTCGGTTTGTAGAAAAATTTTCTGAGGATGAGTCGACGTTCCTAAAATGAATTGTGACATGACAAAACTTTCAATTTCTATAATCGAGTTCAATTTCTCGGTTAATTTCAATCCGGCGTGACTTTAGCGCGTCCTAATCTACCGAATAGCTTTTAGGAACTTTTCGTGCAATTGACATGTGGTCGATTGTTTTCGAGCCACAAAGTACATCTTCAACACATTGGCGACTCTCGGTTGTCGTAGAAATCTCAAGGTTTCAAATACGGACACAGGGTACCAAAACGACAGAGAAATCGGTCTAGTGCCGATCGACAAGATTTGTGCAATCAGGTGGAATCACCCACACTTAATCACATGCCTTTGTCGAGTCGACCTATCTCTGGTCTCTAATCGATCTGTGTCGCAATGACCCTTGCAGATTAGCACGGTCGAGCAGTCGATTCCTGGTCGAATTCTCAAGTCTATTGCGTTTAGATTCTTTAACGGCTTCACCTGATAAACTAGTTATCTCGTGAGTGGCAAACTCAGAGAAGAGAGCTATAGACGCGAAGATGAAATGCCCGACTTATTCAATTGAAACCAGAATTGTAAAATCGGGATGTCACAGGTTCGGCTTAGACCAAGCCTACGTCCACTCTCCCACGCTAACAGCCCACCGGCTGGATTTCATTAAGAATCAAAAGAGATGTTACAATCTCACGTCCTCGATTCCACAGTGCAGAGACTCTACTACACTTCCTCGAGGTCTCACAAAATTCTCTCTTTTGAGTACAGTTGTACGCTCAACAAATGAAATAGCAAAGAGTAAGGAGCTTCAGACTTTGGAATTTTTCTATCTCGTACTCTCTCGAACAATTAGAGCGTCTTCCTTTTATACTCCTTCATGCCTACATAACCATTGGCACCTTCCAAAGAAGTTCGTCCAATCTACCCATTGGACCGAATCAAATAGGAAGATCTCTCGTTATTTAAGGAATATGAAGATAGCCCATCAATCCTGTTCGCCCATACAATCAGGATCTAGGTTTCCATAGGTAGAACCTTCCAAGTATACTTTGCCAATCAACGGATCTGTCATACTCGATTTACGAATAATAGATCTTTAAATGCTTTCTCCAACCGTGTGATAATCTCTAACCAATCGAATCAAATCCTTAAGGATATCCTCATTTCTGGATAAGACTTCTTCGATGATCTAGAAACTGTCAACGAGGGCAAACTTTAAGTCTTGAGTCTGAAGATCTTCAGTCTGGAAGTCCTTAGACTTTGATAGATGAGTTTGGAAATCTTCAAACTAAGAAACGTTTTGTCAACTTCAAAATATAGAAGGAAGATTTCTCCAACAGTACTCTCATGGATCATTTCAGAGATGAGAGGTGAAACAACTCAAAAGGACTTTCTCCCTCTTCCCACCCTAAATACACTCTTATTTAGAAGGCCATCAGAGTGTCGCAACCTCTTCGAACCCTTCCGCAAGCGCCGAGCTAATGGCTCGCTAAGTCTAGGCTTAGCCTAGGCTCTCTCAAGCCCATTAATTCGCAACTTAGGCAGCGCATGGTAACGATTTTGTTTCTCCCAATTTCTATTCTTTTGTTCCTGTTGATACCTAAATTTTGGCGATTCGGTCATTTATTTATTGCATAAAAAATTAGGGGTTAATTTTATCCCTGAAAAAAATATTAATTGCATAGCATATAGATTTAGGTGCATTTATTTTAATTTACCTTTTTTTTTACATTTTATTGGACTGGTGGTGGATGCGCTCAAATTTATGTTTTTGAGTTCTAGTTCGGCAGGCCGAGCTAGGCCCACGAAAAGAGCAAATTAGCCCAAGCTCGTTGTTTTTAATTAATTAATTATCTTATGAGAAATTGAGATTTGATCCGATATTACGGTAGTTTTTGGGATTTAAAAAAATCGGATTGCAATCTTATCTTTAGTCTTTTGGTGATAAAATCGTTAGCAATATTAAGGAGGATAAGGAATAATCTAAAATATTTTGTTGTGGATGGAGATTTCGAAAGATCTTAGAATTGGCTAATGGAGCTTTATCTTTAATGGTTGAGTGAATTATCTAGAAAATCTTCACAAAAAATTTTAGATTATCTTCAATCGCTGAGTCAATATATGAAATCTTCGTTGGCAACAGATTGATTTGTTTTTTTTTCTCTATAAAAGGGGGGCTTCTCTTCGTTCAGAAAAAAACACAAAGAAAAAAGAAAAAAAGCTCCGTTGTTTTTCCTTCGAAGAAGAGAAACACAAGAAGGGAAAAAGGAAAGGCATTGGCTGCGCTTTCTTCTGGTGACAACAGAGAAGACAGCAGCATGCAGCAGTGGGAGAGAGAGGAGATCGGTGTGAGAGAGAAGTGACGTGAGGGAGAGAGAAAAAACAAAAAATTGTGCACTGTTCTTCTTCTTCGTGGGTTTCTTCTCCGCAAACACCCACGCCGTTCCACTACAGCCCACGCCGCCGCGCCCCTGCGCTACTTGACTGTCGGCTTCCATCTGCGAGCACCCACACTAGCCCTGCCGCCGGTGCTCGTATCCGGGCCTCCGTCGTGCCTCCACAGCACAACCCAATCGACCACTACACCAGCAACTCTGCCACGACACCGATTTTCCCCTCGCCTCCTGCAACAGCTCGCTGTCCGACGTCGGTCATCATTGCTCAAGCCTCTGTATCTAACGACCCAGACGCCAGACCGTCCCTGCCACTGCCCGCTCGGAGTCCGATCTGCCGCACCGGAACGCCGATCTCGCCCCTGACTTGTCTGCAACCCGCGACCTAGCAGACCCCGAGCCGATTCGCCGCACCTCCGCTGCTGCTACGCCCCTGATCGCTCGAGCCAATCCTCTGCCACAGCCCGATGCTGATCCTCTGCTCGAGCCCGAGTCGAGCTACTCCACTCTGTACCCGAGCCCGAGCGAGGCTGCCTGCTGCTGCTCCTCGCGACGCCACCACCCGCCGCTGATCAGCCCTTTGGTGGTCTTTGCCGGAGCTCTGAACGCCGGCGACCCAACCCCCGATGATCCACCGAAGCCGCTCAGCCGTGGGTGAAGAAAGCAGGAAAAGAAAAACAAAAAGAAAAAGAAAAATCCAATTAGGTAGATTAGTTTATTATTATTATTATTATTATTATTATTATTATTATATTCATTTATTTATTTTGCTTTATTTGATAGCTTTCATTTAATTGTAATATCGGATGTCGATATTTATTTCAAAAATCTTTAGGCATTATCCATAGGGATTTGGCTCAAAATTAATGTAATTATTAATTTAATCCGTAAGACGTCGGATCAATTTTTTAATTATATTAATTTTTGGGGCTTGTTGTAGTATTTTAATTGTCGAATCATTATAATTATTAATTTGATCTGTAAGACTTCGGGTCAGATTTTTAATTATTTTGAATTTTTGTCGTGATATTTAGGGTTAAAGAATTGTTAATTTGACCTGTGAGACAACAGGTTATTTTTCGATTATTCTAATCGTTTATTTGGTGGATATCTTGATTAGTTTAGACGTAATTTCATGATTGCTTATCTTTGAAAAACACTAAAAAAAAACATAAAAATAAAAAAAAAATCGAAAATCAAATCTTGCATTGGAGTTGTTGGTTTAGTAAATTAAGATTGCATTTTAGGATTGCATTTTTAGATAATTTTTGGAATAGATTAAGATTGATTTTAGATAATGTTTGCACATCTAGATAATCTTATTTTTCTTTAAAAATTAGTTTTCTAAGATAGGATAGGGTTTAAGTCCAATTAATCCCTAAAATGAATTAGAAAATTATTCTTTTTTAGATAGTTTAATTATGATTTTTATTAATTCCGAATTTCAATAAAAATACAAAAAATACTAGGTGCATGTTAACTAGTTTGCATCATAGGATCATTTAATTTGAGTTTGTTAGTAAAATTAGGTTCATGAAATGCATGTAACTTAGTCATTGTTGCTAAGTTCATTTAGTTTAAAATTGATCGTCATTAGAATTAAGTCATTCGATTAATTTAGATTGCATATTTAATTGTTGCATCTCTTTAATTTCAAATTTCATGGAAAATATAAAAGAATTAGAATAAATTCATTTCATGCTTTAGAATAGATTGCATGCTTATTTATGTCATATAATTTAAGTCATGCTGTCATATCATTTCATATTAGATTAATGACATGCATTGCATAAATCATAATTTTCATTAAATAAGTGAAAACAAAAATTGAGTGATTGCATGTTAATTAGAAATCATATCTAGGACTGTCGATGTGAATTCTGATCTAATATTGCAGATGCTTTCGTTGCTTTGAGATAAGTTTTGCAATTTATTCATTGCTTTCTTAGATGTAAAATTAGTGGTTTGCGTACCCGTATGATCACCTCACATGTTAGGAAAATAAATTAAAATCAATCCAAGCTGCATTCAAAAACATTTTTGAAAATTAAAAAGAAATGGTACCGAAAGGGCATTAGAGAAATCTAGTATAACCAAGTTCTCGTACCCAAAATCTCTGGTTCGTAGAAGTAAAATGATTCTCCCATTATTTTACTTAGGTGTCTAATCGACCTACCAAAAATAGATTAGTGGCGACTCCTAATTGAAAATCAATTGCAAGTTAAGAATTTGAACCTAAATCGCGAATTGGTATGGGTTTGGGAGAGCTCGAGTTAAGTCTAGGCTTAATAATCCATTAGCCAAACTCTACGTGGTTCACATCCGAAAAATTGGTCGCGACAGTTTCCCGGAACAAAAAAAGAACAGAAACTTGTTTGGTAAAACATTTGTTCCCGGAAACAATTTCTCTAATTTTTTGTTCCCGGGAACAGTTTTGAGAAACAAAAAAAAGTTACTTCTTGTTCCCGGGAACAATTTTTAGAAATAAGCCAATTTTCTTTTTTTTTTTCTTTTGTTTCTCTCTCTTGCCGCGGCCACCTCCAATCGCCCGGAGCCACCGCCGACCGCTGCTGCCGCCGCCGGCCGCCCGCGCCGGTGACAGTGGCTGGCGAGCAGTCGTGCAACGGCGGGGGCGACGGGTGGCGGGCGGTGTCAGGCGGCGGCAGCCGACGGTTGGCGATCCGTGAGCAAGAATAAAAAATGAATAAATACAAAAAAGAAATTGTTGTGTTACCAAACGCATTTCTATTATTTTTCTATTCCAAGAGTAGAAATTTTGTGTAGTTACCAAACGGGTTCTTTTACTCAGAAATTGTTCCCCGGAATAGAGATAGAAAAGAACTATTTCTGAAAAAAAAAACACTTCCCCGAAACAGAAGCGTTGTCATGCGCAGCCTTATAATTTGAGTATTTTAACCTGCAATTTAATTTTATTTAGAAATCACCACTAATCAATTTGTGATGAGTCAATTAGCAATCCAAATAAAAATATTGGGAGAAATATTATACTTATGCATGACTGATTACACTTGTTAATCGACTAATGCCATTTTGGTATCTAATGGTGTAATTGAGATAAAGGAAATTTGCAAACACCAATCCATATGCTTTCGCATACTTGAGAACAATTTCTTTCTTCTTTTCTTTTTTTGGTTTATTTTTTAGGATTCTCACATATCTTGAGAAAAAACCACTCAAAGATTATTTTTTAAGCTTTTTTTTTTTTTTTTTTTTTTTTTGGAATTTTTCTAATTCTTTTATTTTTATAAAATTTTTAAAATATAATATTATAATATAAACTAACTCGGGTCTGTTAGACCCGCGCGCCAGCCCGATTCGGACCGACCCTGGTCGCCCCTCCGAATGGCTAGAGAAGAGGGCTGCCTTTTGTCCTCTATCATTTTCTTTTTATTCCCTTTTTTTTTTTTTTTTATCTCTCTCCCTCCCTCCCACTCTCTCTCTCTCTCTCCCTCTCCCTCGTCTCTTCTCCCCACTGCACGTTATCAGACTTGGAGAGAATAGACGCCTCCTTTCAAGTGGGGATCCACAGCGATCAACACGCTAGGCCGCGGGACCGCAGTACGCATGCAAATAAAGCTCCAAACTCGCACGAAGCGAGCCACGGCAGCCCGGTCCGGCGAGCCCGAAAGGGGGCATGGGCACAAAAATAGGAGCGGTCGGCCGAGAGTCCCTACCCGGCTCGCGGCATCGGAAGGCGGAAGAGCTCGAAGACCCAGCTACGTCCGTGCGCCTCCAAGCCGAGATCCTTGGGAAACCGGCCCCGAGTCGGGCGCAACCACCCGCCGTAGGTTGGTTCGGAAAGAAGGAGGGCGAACGCCGGCGAGCGCCTGGCCGTACTCGTCGCCGTAGGACGTTCGCTCACTCTCAATTTCTCACTCGGCTTTCTCTCACCGCTCGCCCCTTCTATCTCCTCTGTCTCCCCCCACCCATTCTCTCCCACCAAAGACTCCCATTTATAGGCCGAGAAGGCCGGTCGGGGGAGGCGCTTCGGCCGCCGGTCCTTGGCGCGCCGACCGGCCCCCCTTGGCCGAACCTTCGATCTCCTCTACTCCTGCTCTGCTGCTGCCGCAGCGTACTTGGTGGCGCGAAGGAGAGGAGAAGAGAGGGGAGAGAAGGCCAGGCCGGGCCGGGCAAGCTGGGCGAGATTGGGCCTGGGCCCGAATGGCGAAAGGAGGGGAAAAGGGGGCTGGTGCAAAGGCCCAGCCCTTCAGCCCTCGCGGGCCCTCTCTTTTAAAAAAATTAAATAATGTTTTTTTAAAAATATTTTTATCTATCCAAAATGCAGTAAAAATAAGGGAAATTAAAATAAAAATAAAACTTAGTTGATGAAAATAATATTAGTGCCCATATGATGTGAATATCCTTTTTCATTAGGGTTGAATTAATCCATAATTTTCTATGAAATTTAATCATAAATATTTAGTCAAAATTTATGCATTAGTATATTGAAGTCAATGATAATAGAGAAAAAGCCACAACAAACTCTAAATTATGTCCATTGCGACACATTTATCCTAATTTTTTTTTTTGTAATATACTCACTGTGACATATTTATCCTAAAATTTTTCGTGTGACATAAAAAAACCACAAACTTATACTTATATAACACATTTACCATCAATTAAGAGTCTATAACATGATTTTTTAGCCAAAATAATGTCTCATTTATTTCACTTAAGTCACGTGTGCGACATGCTTTCTCGCATCCATGTAGACAGAATTTTAACTATGTTAATTGACAAAACCTTAACGAAGGGTAAATATAGCACACGGGTATAAATTTATGGTTTTTTATGTCTCGAAAAAAAAATTAAGATAAATATGTCACAATGGGCATAATTTGGGTTTTTTTTTTTTTTTTGTGTCTTTTGTACATGGTAATAATGAGAATTACATCAACTTTTTTCACCCCTCCGTGGAGGTCTCAAATCTTATCGCAATCTTTGATGGAACATATCAAGTCAAACTAAGCCTGGATCGATGTTAGCCCTCGGCTAAATCCTAAGGAGTACTTGAGACACTCAAAAAGGCAATAGAAGTGATATCTCTTCTAATTGATCTATACGCGTTAGGTTAAGGACATCTCAATTATTATAATCTTGTCTGCAAATTTCCTTATTCAGATTTGTCTGAATCTTGTTAGGAACATAAGGCATGTCCTTGTCATGACACAGCTGGGACATTCTTAGTAGAATGAGGGATTCTTCAGAATTATGCAGTTGCCGTCGTTTGATATGCATTATCCGAGTTGACTTTGTACCCTAATCGCTCAATTAGTTGGTAGGCATCGGCTCCAGCTGCGAGCTTCTTGCCTGTCCAAAAGGTGATAATCAATTAATCTACTTTGTCGAATGAAATTCCTGATTCTTTATATTTTAGTTCTAACTTCTATTCTCTATAACTGAGTTGACCATTGGTGGAGAAATCACTCCCCCACCACTAATTTACAAGTGCACGTCTGGTCCATGAACGTGCCCTCATTGAAGTACTAATATATTCTTATGAAGCTTAAAGACGTTGATTTTCTTCTTCTTCGCCTTGAGATGGTAGAGCCCTCCTTTCCTCACTAGAGTGGAGAAACCAATGTGAAGAGAGGTTTGATGTACCATAAAGATCTTGAAGATGCTGCATGTCTTGATTGGTTGTCTAGCTCTAGCAGTCATTGCTCGCGGCCAACAAAATCCAGGTTCCCTCCCTCTCTCTCTCCCTGATGATTGAATCGTGAAGAGTCGAGGCTTCAGAAAATGGGATTCTAGAAATAGGCACAGCGATGATTCAATATCTATCCTTCTTCTCGTTAGTGATCAACCTTTCAAGCATAAGTCGAAAAAACAGTGACACTAAAATTTGATATAAAAATCGAGCACTGGGTAATTAGGTAGTATCTTGTACTCCGACTTAGGAATTTAGCAAAGTTAAGCCTGTTCAAGAGTCTCCAGGAAACATTTCCAGATTCTCCTAATTATTGGAGAGTTAGCAATGCATCATCCTCTAGCTTACGTTATTTTTGCAGACGACGCCTCTGTTTTCAAGCTTTTCATGGACGACTTTATCATTGGAATAACCATCAAAACTTCTTCTTAAGTAACAATTATCAAGCCAAATCTTGCACATGTAATTTTCATTGCTGAAATTTGTATCTAGTCGATACTGTTCTAAAGAAGTCAAATAAAAAAAGTTTAAGGGACATCGCAAAGCATCAAGAAATTTATAATACTGTTTAAATTTCGAATTCGTGATGCGTGGTAAAAAGCAAGTGACAATCTCTGATTTCCCCTCGATTTAGGTTTCATAAGCATCGACTGCGGAGCACCTAATGATTACCATGATGACCAGCTCAACATATACTACAAGGCTGATGCGGGATATGTAGATTCCGGAACAAACGGGCAGGTGTCTACCCAGGTCATCTACCAAAACAACCAACAACAATCAAAGAATCTCCGGATCTTCCCTAGTGGGAAAAGGAATTGTTATACATTAATGCCAGATGAAGGAAAGGGCAACACATATTTGGTCAGGGCTTCATTTTGGTATGGTAATTATGATGGCAAGTATCAAACCCCAGCATTTGACCTCCATATTGATGTTAACTATTGGATCACGGTGAACTCTTCGTCTTGGATATACGAAGAGATTATTTACACTCCTCCGAGAGATTACATACAAATTTGCTTGGTGAATATCGGCTCGGGAGTTCCATTTATATCAGCTCTGGAGTTGCGGTTGCTGGATAACTCGACTTACCAGATCAATTCTGGTGCACTTGTAACCAACTGGAAATATAATTTGGGGAGCCTAAGCACATACAGGTGATTTTCTTTGTCATTGCCCTTCAATTTTGGTCATTGACCACATTCATCGATCAGTAAATGACAAGTTAATGTATTTACATCTTACGAATCATGCATTTTTACATTGTGCAACTGCATGGACAATAGAAAACATGCTGTCAATTACAAACTGATTTGTGTCGGCTTGTTCATCATCTTGCACTTACTACTATGATTATTTGACTAGCTTCGGCATTAATAGGCATCCGCAAGATGTATATGATCGCATCTGGAACAATAAGACTTATAGTGGAGGTTGGTCGTCAGTTAGCAACACGACGGCCATCGTGACAAGTACAAGCAATGATGCCTATAAAGTTCCACCCGAAGTTTTGATGACCGCCACAGAAGTACAAAATGTTACTGATCCTCTGAGTCTGTTTTGGACCTCAGAGAAGTCCACCACTGTCTGGTATATATACTTCCACTTTGTGGAATTGCAATTACAAAAGGGTCAATTCAGAGAACTCACCGTATATGTACAAGACGAATTCGTGGAAACTGTCATGCTCGAGAACCTAAAGCCAGTGACTGTAGCCTCATTGCCCATAAGTGGACATAATTTGAACTTGACTATTAGTGCGACGGCCCGCTCTAGTCTGCCACCGCTCCTCAATGCCATCGAGTTTTTCACTGTGGCACAGCTCCCAAATTCACTGACTTTTCTGGATGACTGTATATTTATATCTATGCTCCCACTTAATTTTTTTGTTTCGATAATCTTTGATTTCCTTATGATTGTAGCTATTTATGTGGTGGTTTAGTTAATGCCGTGTATGACGTCAAGAAAACATATGGGGTGATCAGAGCTAGCTGGCAAGGTGATCCATGCATTCCTACGCAATACACATGGAGTGGACTGAATTGTAGCTATGATAGTTCTCCAAGAATCATCTCATTGTAAGTCCACGACTACATATTTTCTCTGAAAACATGCTGCATACTAACCACAAGTCACAAAAAATAAGTTTTCTCAACAACAACTATAGTACAGGTTGGTAATATGTCATGCGATGAGGAAATGATTTCAATATCAAGTCACCATATGAACGCCTTCCTTATAGAAAATGTCAACCGGTGGGATTTTATTCTTATAAAGTTAGCTGAGAATGTGCAGGAACCTGAGCTCCAGTGGACTGAAAGGACCGATAACTACATCAATCTCCAATTTGACAGCAGTTGTATCCCTGTATGCATTAGCAGTTTTTCTTTATATTGTTTACTTAATTTGCAGAGAGAGAATGGAGAACACTAAGCCCAAAAAAAGCGACTGACTTCTTTGCCACTAGCATGTTGTTCATTATCTACAATATCCCATTTTATGCATTTCAACAAGTATATGCATATGAAGTTTCTTAGTAGTTTTTTGGAATAATTTCAGGGATTTATCCAACAATTCATTAACTGGGTCCGTGCCAGACTTTTTAGCTCAAATGCCGAGCTTGAAAGTTCTGTGAGTCACTGAGCTTTTGATGGAACTATTATGTGTGGTTATCTAGCTTGAGTAAATGGCCATCAACTTCTAATCATGAAAACTTGCAGGAATTTAAGTGGAAACAACATGAATGGCTCTGTTCCTCAAACTCTGTTGAAGAAGAAGGCAGATGGATCATTGCTATTAAGGTTCGCTCATTGCCACACTATCGTAACTCCGCATTTAATCACTTATTATTATCTATACGATCTGCTTCTTCTTTCTACGTTTGTTCTCACTTTGAAGAATGCAAAAGATGAAAGTGGTACTCGGTTTTTCATTTTCTGTTTGATCAACTTATGCATGTAATACATATAGAGGGCGGGATGTCCATGAATTCATGCGCTAATCTTTCGGCATTGACAAGTACTGCTGACGTTTTTCGACAGCTTAGATGGAAATCAAAATCTTTGCCAATCAGACAATTGTCAGACCAGCAATGTGCAGCCAAAGAAAAAGGGCATATCTGTTGCCCCAATCATTGCATCAGTTGCAGCCATTCTGGTCTTGGTTTCATTGGGAGCTCTTGCAGGGTTGTGGATAATCAAAAGAAGACGAATCCAAGGTAACTCTCTTGCGTATTGCATGTGCAAGAAAAATCCAAAGTGCTTACATGGGATTTTGTCAGTCCGGGTCATGATTTGAACCCCAAACTGGTTAACTGGTCCAATTGCTTATGGCAACAATTGGGCCCAGAAAAAGTGAACATGATAATCATGCTTCTATGCACCACTGTTCAATGTTAAAAAACTGTGCACACGTTCTCTGTTAATTGTATCATAATTGCATCAATGCGTATCTACATCTCATATAGATAAAGGCGTGAATACTTCCTTTGGTTGAGGTAACTAGCTTTGCTCTTTCAAATTTCATTTTTCATGACTCGGTCTCTGCTTATAATAAGTCATTACATACTTTTTCAAAAAGGTTCTTTTTGTAGGGAAGGCATGTGATGTCAAACTGAAAATCATGATCCGCAGCTGTTGAGATTATATAATTTCCTTTTCATTTCTCCAGACGTTACTACTATTACTACAACTACCAACTCTAGCGAAGGATATACTGGGACATTAAAGTTGTCAAAAAATCGACCTTTTACATCCACTGAGGTTACAAGAATTACTGATAACTTTAGAACAGTAATTGGAGAGGGAGGATTTGGGAAAGTCTACTTTGGCAGACTTGATGATGGCATTCAAGTCACGGTAAAAATGTTATCTCGATCATCAAAGCAAGGCTACAAGGAATTTCACGCAGAGGTTTGAGACATTAGTGTAACTAGAATCGATGTTGCATGTTTTTGGTTTTTTGGATGTTCAACTAATAGCAAGCTCTGATACCTTGATGTGCAGGCACAACTCTTGATGGTCGTTCACCATAGAAATCTAGTTTCACTTATCGGATATTGCGAAGAATTTGAAAACATGGCACTGATTTACGAATTCATGTCCAATGGAAATGTTCAGCAACATTTGTCAGGTTTGTCTGATATTTCCATTTACAAATTCTAAACAGATAAAACATCTGTTAGACTCTCCCAATGTGACAGCAAAGACGTGTGTCCAAATATATTTTATCTCAACACTGTTCTTTGATAGTTTAGGCTTTTGCATTAATCGGTCATGTTACAAATTTATTAATAGCATTATGGAAATGAAATTAACTTTCTCAGCGAATGAGGACAACAGTGAACAAGCTTTTACATATTTCATGATTGGAATACTCCTTATTTCTCTACTTTCAAGCAGCACACAACCCTAATGTTTTGAGTTGGAGCAAGAGACTAAAAATCGCAATCGATGCAGCTCAAGGTACATGAAGTAGATTGATGAAATCTTTGTTCACATTTCCACAAGTTAAGCTACTCAATACAATTCATTAAGTTTTCTTTTTTGTTGGTGGCGCAGGGTTAGAGTACCTGCATAATGGCTGTAAACCTCCCGTTGTCCATAGAGATTTAAAGACACCCAATATTTTACTAAATGAAAACATGCAAGCGAAGATTGCTGATTTTGGATTATCGAAGACATTTGTAACAGAGCATGATTCTCATATTTTGACACGCCCAGCAGGAACGCCTGGTTATCTTGATCCGGAGTAAGTGACTCAAAATAACATTTTACTCGTGCATGTTTATGTTGGAGACACATATGTAAGTACTTTCTAAAAGGCAGTTTGGGCTATTATTGTACTAATCAAAGAAACAATTCCTTTTGAATCCTTAGGTTTCATACATCCGGAAACTTGAGCAAGAAGAGCGACGTATACAGTTTTGGCATAGTTTTATTCGAGTTAATCACTGGCCACCCTGCCATTATAAGAAGTCCAGAGGGCAGCATGCACATACTTCGCTGGGTAACTCCACTCATAGAAAGAGGGGACATCCAAAGCATTGTCGACCCGAGGTTAAATGGCCAATTCAACATCGGTTCTGCATGGAAAGCGGTTGAAATAGCCATGTCGTGTGTGCCGATGACAGCTGTTCAAAGGCCGGACATGAACTGTGTTCTGTCGGAACTAAAAGAATGCTTGACGGTAGAAATTGGGTCAGGGAGAAGCCAAAGAATGGGAAATAGTAAGAGAAGAAGTGAGTCTTTTGAGATGACCTCAATTGAGCTTGATATTACACCAAATGCTCGTTAACGGCACTTGGTATGTAAGGTTATCACATTCAGCGTTCTTGTGTAAATTGTTGATTATTGGGTGGTATAGATTGAAAACTTCTGTACGAAGTCTGAGCTTGTGACTTTAAATTGTCATATTGTTGTATGTTGGGGTAGTTGCTTTTCTACCTTAGAATAATAATGAATGAATGTCGAGTTCAATTCACTTTGCCATCTCTATAAGCTTACAAACCGTGCAGTTATTCAGATGTTGAAAGGCAGCCTTGCTCAGTCATCCATGTGAACCCCTGTACAATGAAAGAAAGGAACTATGTATTTCTTTCATTGTCAAACTATTTGTATTACAGACCGAAGTCATCGTTTGACGATCTTTGAGAACCACAACCACCTAAGTTCTGGGTTTCGCTCGAACATCCATAGAAACAGCTCGATCCTTTAAGCTTCACGTTCATCTTCTGTCAATCTTGAGAGTTTTAAATCGATTCTTGAAAACTTCTCGGTGCTAAGAAATTTCAACAAGATGTCTGTCGACATCAGTTGCTAGCAACTAAGTATGCGGGTGTCGACTTAAACCAACAATTTGTTCCTTTAGCTGATTAAGTCAGAAATCAATCTATCGGCAGCGACTTGCCATTTATGGTGCACAGGCTTTAAACTTGTAGAATAATTGAAGAAACTCTTTCATGGGACATGTCTGAGTCAAGGTCATGACAATTACTTGCCGTAAGCGTTATCTTCACAAAAAAGTTGCAATCAATCTGACGAGGACTCAAATTGACCAATATCGACTAATGCAAATTGCGCCATATTTTGCTGGTCAATATTAGCACAAGTAATAATAACAATGATCACACTTGTATTTAAGTGTTTGCCATTATCATAAGAAAAACAGGGAAAAAAATTGACCAAGACATTAGAATTTATAAACGTGAATATTGATGATGTCAACCCCAATAATATATATTGAGTAAACAGCTTTTGTTTACGATATCACATAATTTTAGTATATAATCCATAAGTTTTGGACTGATACATCTATAAATTATAGGGACACGTACTATTCTATGGGGTTAATTGTCTAAAAAGTCTTAAACCTATTGTTCATCAGCCCGTTTAATCCTAAACCTTTCAATTATGCTAATTTCGACGATTTGCCAATTTAGTCTTAAACCTTTCGATTGTCTCAATTTGGTCCTAAACCTTTTTTAAATTTGTCAGTTTAGTCGTAAATTGATTATTTGGATAATTGGCTAGAATGACTAAATTGACAAATTATTAAAAGGTTTAGAACTAAATTAACAAATCATAAAATTGTTAAGGATTAAAATGGTGTAATTGAAAAGTTTAGGACTAAATTGGTGAATCGTCAAAAAATTTATGACTAAATTGATATTATTGAAAGGCTTATGATTGAATTAATTGCCGTACAATAGGTTTACAACTTTATGGACAATTTTCCCCTATTCTACGTATATTAAAGACCCCCAAATTGAATCCACAAAGCTAGAATTCATTCTAATTCATAAATATTGGTTTGTGGATTAATCACACGACACGAGTTATGCTCAATCTCATATACTATCAAGGGCATCTTTCTGTATTTGGGCTCAATTCGTATCGTAGGGACGATGGTAAACATAATTGAGATATCTCATGAAGCCGAAATTTGCTTATGTACGATGGACTTTCTGTTTAAAAACAAAATGAATCTGACGTATGAAGGTGTATTATCAGCATTGGTCAAATAATGGAAGCTTAGAAACATTGGCAATGTGGCTGAATCGATCAATTCTAAGGCATGGTCTATTGCCTTGCTAATTATGTGATCATATGCCTCTATATACCTTTAAGTGTCAATTATCACCCATGCAATACATTTTTCTGAAGAAAAATACAAGCTACGTATAATTTTGGAAAATGAAGGTGCTTTAGGATGAGCCGACGTATTAGTGTTGGTTACATTGTACCCTTCAGGCGTTTGAAGCATGGATGATTTGACCTAATTGATGTGAAACTTTCTTCTTTGAAGATGACATCTAACCACATTAATTAGATGTTTGCTCGACACAAGTTTATATTAAATATTCAATTTATAATTAGTGAATTTGATCAATCGACATAAGATAATTTTTATCAGCATAAATTTCAAACAACTCTCATTGGACGCAATTTGTAAATATGATAACTCAACTTTATAATAGCCATTTCAAACCTCCCGGAATTCATTTTATAGGTGGTCCCGATTTTGCACCAAATATTTGGACAAAGCACTCTACATGTTTTTTTAAGGACATTGACCCCCTTTCGATTCAAGTTAACCAAAAACCTGTTGAATTACTCTTTCGTCCAATTAGTTCTTAGAAAAAAAGCTAGGTAAAGTTATTCATTGTTCCTAATTACCATGGATAAAATATTAACACCTCCAATAAGTTTAAATGCAATACTAAAAAGACATGAAATTAGTCAAATTAATTAAAAAATAGTATCAACTGAACCTGAACTTTTTAATAGTAGACCCTTTGGTCAAGAGAAGAGGATAAGCTCCATACATGCTGCTATCGCAAGTTGGTTGAATGAAAATATTATGTTATCGATATATGTTACTCCTTACGCACACGCATGGCTTATTCTAACAAAAACAACTTCATATATATATTCTCTCCTTCATCAATTGATCCAAACAAAATTGACACAATCTTAAATGTCCTTTTCATGTTTCATCCTCACATTCTTTTAACTTTTCTCAAAAACCCTGTAGCTTTATATTCTTGAGATATTTATGAATATTGGCAATCTTTTAGTGCTGTATAAAATAAGCTTAGAAACATTCGTGCTCCTATCAGCATCCGCAAGGATACCTAAGTAATGTGACATAATCATTACAAGGTCAAGCGCATGTATAAGTCAATGGGTGTACAAGATAGTGAATCGAGTCCCTTTGTTAACTCTCTAAATCAATGGCTCTACCTAGGCTTCATGTCGCAATGTACTTATGATGCGTTTGGTTCAGCTTTCCCAATGGGTTTTCAGCCTCCAAAGCCTCTTGGAGAAATATTGGAATGTTTGGCAAGTTTGTCAAAGGGCCTTTCAGTCAAATGCTAACTTTGGGAAAGCTGAAAGTTCAATATTGATAGGGTCTAGTTTTGGTCTTTCAATATTTGACCAAATGCGTAAATTACTTTCTTGTTTCGTTTTTTTTTCAAAACTACTATCATAAATTTTTTAGTTTGTCCATTTTATCTCTCATTATTCCAAAACTAATGAGATTACATACAAGTATGCCTAGTGAATAAGGGTACAGAACCACTGGGGTTTCACCCTTCCAACATGAAAGGGGGAGGTGGGGGATTTGAATCCCACCTTCTCAAGTGGGGTTGGGGTGGGGACGAATTAGTTTCAGGAGTGGATTTCGACTCCCACGCCCTACAAGGATGCAAGGCAAAAGTCTGAGAGTGAGTACAGGAAAACCTTTCATTTCAGCTATAGAGTTGCAACTTTTGGACAGCACAACTTACCATATTGATTTGGATGCTCTAGCAACCAAATGGCGAGAGAATATTGGATCCAACGTCACATATAGATTATCTTTTGTTTTCTTATTCCAATAACAATATCCAAAACTTCATTTTCTTAGTATATATTCAATAATGAATCGACTTGAATTGCACATGTCGAATTTCCGAAAAGGAAAATCGGAGAGTGAATTTATACATGGAGTCGCCTTCTCACTAGTTAGTTGGTCACTTTGTCTTTCAAATAGGCACCCGCAAGATGACTTTGATCGCATTTGGGATGCCCAATAGTATGATGCTTTCACATCGATTACCAACACCACGGTCATCGACCTAACGAGCGGCAACGATGCTTATGTTGTTCCAGCCGAAGTGACGATGTCCGCACAAAAATACAACAAAGTCCGGTCTTTCATGTACATTTATTGGTCGTCCAATCCTGGCGAAACGTGGTACATCGTCTTACACTTCGCCAAGATCGAAGTTCTCCGACCGGGCCAAGTGAGGGAGTTCACTGTGTCCATGGACGGGAACTTGACCGCCATGCTCAGGCCACAGTACTCGACCCCGGTGACTGTTGTTTCGCAGCCCATCACCGGTCAAACCGAGATCAACTTCACTCTCACCACCACGTCCCAGTCCACCCTCCCGCCAATGATCAATGCCTTCGAGATTTTCAACATCATTGATCTACCGATCTCTCAGACGGCACTCAATGATGGTAATTTTATGCATGCCTTGTTCCAGTTTTCATGCGACACATACATTTTTCCATCAGTATTATTCATCTATATTAGTTAATAATTTCGTTCCGAAAGGAAAAATCACAGTCAACACGACTGTCGACATAAAGAAAACATATGCAATTATACGAGATAGCTGGCAAGGCGATACATGCACTCGACAAGATTATTTGTGGAAAGGATTGAGTTGCAATTACGGTAGTCCTCTGAGGATCACCTCATTGCAGGTGCAACTATTTAAGTTCGACCAAACATGAATCTTGAAGCAATTGGTCAATCTTTGTTGCCGTATTGATTGAGATCTCTTTTAACAAATAACAAACTTTTGGTAATGAAAGTGGTATTTGTACAGGAATTTGAGCTCCAGCTTGTTGAAAGGGGGTCTATCCGATTCCTTTTCCAATCTCACGGCTTTGGCCATCTTGTAAGTTTGAATATCTCCTAATGTATCTCCCAATAATGCAAATTAGGATTTTGATCTTTCATCATCTATAGTATTCAAGCTACACACACTTTCGAGAACACAGAAAAGAGTACAGATACACGTGCAGAAGGAAAAAAACACTTTTGATATGTAAAAGCTACCTCTGTGTGAACCGAAAATTATACTAACATTGGACATAATAAAAATTCAGTGAATAAATATCCATTTGCATACAATCACCTACACATAAGCCTCTCAGGAGGGACGATTCGACAAACATTATTTGCATCTGTAAAGCCAGATCAAATCACCTTGTCACTCATCTGCTTATTCAGAATGCCATATCTTTCATTTAGGGATTTATCAAACAACGGTTTGAGCAGTCCGATACCGACATCTTTTGCCCAAATGCCAAGCCTGCAAATTCTGTGAGTTACCAAGACTTTGGGGTAAGTATATTATCAGTGCCAAAAATTGTGTACGACGCTCACTTTGGTGTCAAAAGTTTCCGTCGGATCAGTTAAGTGCCAAATCGGAGAAAAACGATCACTTTGGTGCCACCGGCAAGAAATTCCGGTCAAATTGGTTACGTGGCTTTTATATTTAAAAAAAAAATGACGTGGCTTTTAAACGACATCGTTTTTTGTCCTCCTTATGAAAACGATGTCGTTTTGCCGTCATACATGGATGGCCTCACAAAAACGACGCCGCACAACTCACTTGGGGATTTTTTATTATTATTATTTAGGGATTGAAATTAGGGTTTTTTTGTCCGATCCTCGCCCAATGCCAACCTAGCTCGCTCGACCACTGTTGCTCGGCCACCGTTGCTCGGCCTCTGTTGTAATTGCTCGACTAGGTGAGCGAGGAGAGGCTGAGGTTGTTGCTCGGGCAAGAAGTGACAGGAAGAATAGGAGGCGAGGGCGGAGGAGGAGGAGGAAGAAGGGGGGTCGAAGGTGGAGAGAGCGAAGATGAGGAAGGCGAGGGAAACAAGGAGGGCGCAGATGGAGATGGCGGATTGGGCTCTGCTCAGGGAGCGGCTGAAGTGGGTCCTTCTAAAGGGGGAAGGAGAAGGAGGAGGAGAGGAGGAGGACAAGAGCTTGGGCTTGTCAACAATGTCAGACGAACAAAAGGTGGAGTTGTGCTGGTGCGTTGTTGGTGTCACTGCTAGTTGGTGCTGGTGTTGTTCTTTGGGGAAGAAGACGACGGGAAGCCTATGCCATGCCTTCTCTCTCTCTCTCTCTCTCTCTCTCTCTCTCTCTCTCTCTCTCTCTCTCTCTCTCAATTTGGGGATTTAAGATTTTGAATTGGGGGAAAGACACCAAATGGCGTCATTTTGTTGTTTAAATGCTGACTGTACTCTCTAGCGAGCCACATCAGCTTCAAAAATTAATAAAAAAAGTATAACGTTAGATTTCCGGTCAATCAGATCAGCGTTGGCACAAAAATGATCATTTTTCAAACTTTTTGGCACTTAAGTGATCCAAAATAAACTTTTGGCACGAAAGTTGTGACATCCCATATTTTCAGTCTTGTTTTCTACTGAATAAATTGGACATTTCATTGACGTGCCTATAATCCTTTTCTCTGAGATGGCCACTCATGATATAACTAGACTATCTAGAGAAGCCATTAAGAAATTTTAAGGCAATAGACTTGAGAATTTGACCAAGAATCGACTTCTCGACCGTGCTCATCTTTAGAGGTCATTACGGCATAGTATAAAATCGATTTGAGATCAGAGATAAGTTGGTTCGACTGAGATGTGTGGCCGATTGTGAGTGACACTACTAAATTGGGAAATTCTCATCGACCGACACTAATTTGATTTTATTGTCGTTTTGGTGCCCTGTGTCCATATTTGAACCCTCGAGATTTTCACGACAACCGAGAGTCGCCAATGTGTCGAGTGGGTTTATAGTCGTTCGAAGAAAATCGACCAGTGGTCATTTGCCCTAAAAAGTTCTGAAAACTACTCGGTAGTCTAAGTCACGCTAAAAACGCACCGAATGGAAATTAACGGCCAATTCAAGTCCGATTTCATAAATTGAAGATTATGTCATGTCACAATGAATTCTAGGACCCACGACTCAGTCTCAGAATATTTTTCTGACAATCGAGACTTTTTGGGAAAAAGTCGGTTTAGGACCGTTTTTGTTCAATCAAGGCCGAGGATTATTTTTAGTTGCAAATTTGAGATGCAAGATGAATTATTGGGTGAGGAAAATTATCAATGGAGGTATTGAGATGTCAATTGAATTTTTAAAGGCCAAATGAGATTGAATTGACTGAGGAATGGTGTCCAATTGAGAAAGATTTGTGCCAAATTCGTAACTCCCCCCATGGCCTAGCAAAATGGACCATTTGAGGGGTTGTAAGAGGTGTGTTGGTGGATCAATGACAGCCATGGATTATTGGATTGATGGGCAAGTATTTGGGAGACAACTTGGTGGAAAAAAATTGGCCAAAGGACCCACCAAGGCCAAGCTTGCTCCACACTCCTTTCCTTCTCTCCTTCTTCTTGCCATCCACTCAATTCTCTCTTCATTTTGGACAAAACCAGCAGCAAAGAATAAGTTGCAGCCGCCCCACGTTGGATCGTTGCCGTCGCCGGTTTGCACGCCGCCGCCCATGCATGCTCCGCCTGCACACACCGCCCCTTGGCCGCCTCCCTCTCGCCTCCCAACTGCTGTCCCGGTTGTGTTGCAACTCACCTGGGGCTGTCCCGAGCTCATTTAACCCCCATGAGTCCTCCTCTAGGCTCGGTTTGGCCTATTCTTACATTCCCGAGTAATTCCCGACTAAACCAAGTTGATTTCCCTTCAATTTCAGCCAAGAACAGCAAGAAAAATAGTGGGTTTCCAGCAAGCTTTGGAAGCCGTTTTAAGGTGCTTACGGGCCTCGGACCTTAGAACCGCTTTGGAGAAAAACGTCCCCCGCGACATTCCCATCGGTTTGATCCGACCCGCGCGTTAATCAAGTGAGTTTTGCTCACTAATCCCTTATTAGTCGGTTAATGATGCTTAAGGGTTGATTATATTTAATTAAGTGCAATTAGGTGGTTAGATTAATTTAGAGTAAATTAATTAGTAACTTAATGATGCATATTAGACGATTGGTTTGTGTAATTAGCAAGTAGAGACATACTCGAATTTATTGAATGCATCTCAGGATTTTTCCCAATCCGTTCTGGCATCCAATTAGGCATTACGGGCCTAAATTGGATTTTTAGTATTTATTTATTAATTTTCGAAATTAATTAATTAATTATTTATTTTTCAGAAATTTGGCAGGGATAAGCGACGACCGGAATTTTATGCTGATTGTCGTGGCACAGTCCGTTTATTTAATTGAGCTTTATTTGGTGCTAAATTGAATTATCTGTGAATTTGCGATTTATTCCTAAATTGAATAAGGTTGGTTATTAGTTGAAAAATAACCGGGCATCGGTTAATAATGCCAAAAATATTTTAGTGCACTATAGAAAATGTGGGAGTTATGGAAAGGAAAATATTATGTTTTGGCTAAGGCCAATCGTGTGCCCACGTACAATATTTTATCGGGTATAATAAAAGATAAGAAGAAATGCTGTGTGACATGGCTCGGCGATTATTATATAGGATGCTTAGAGAATGCTCGTAAATTGTTGAATATAGATTACTTAGAACATGCCTGTGTGGCGATAATTGATCGTGCCTGTGTGGCGATATTTGATCATGCCTGTGTGGCGATAATTAATCATGTTCGTGTGGTGTAGAACATGCCTGTGTGGCGATATTTGATCATGCCTATGTGGTGATTATTAATCATGTTCGTGTGGTGTAGAACATGCCTGTGTGGCGATATTTGATCATGCCTATGTGGCGATAATTAGTCATGTCATGTGGTGTAGAACATGCCTGTGTGGCGATATTTGATCATGCATGTCTGGCGATAATTAATCATGTTCGTGTGGTGTAGAACATGCCTGTGTGACGAAAATAAATCGTGCCTGTGTGGCATAACATTAGGCTTGTGTGGCATAGAATGTGCTTGTGTGGCGTAATACCGAGCCTATTATGCTGTATTTCTGTGTGTGTTGGGTATCGTGCCTGTGTGGCCGAAATTAATTTAAAGGCATGAGTTAAGCACATCGTTTATGGCACGCACGTATAAATTAATGACGTGCAGGGTGTGGCAATGGCTAGGTAAGGTCGCTTGTGATGCGACTCATGTGTGATTGATGATTGCATCATCTAATGGCCATGTGCATTACATGTATCATGTTGAATTATAACGTGCAAGGTATGGCATACCAGGTAAGGATGTATGCGAATCGACAATTGCTTGTTCAAGTTGTGTGGTTGTGCTTAGGCAGCCTTTAAGGCGTATTTTCTTACTAATCAGGTCTTAGGGGGTAGAACTTGCTGAAACATAGTCTTATCCCGATTGTGGGACAACATTTCAGGAGGAACCTGAGGAAGAAGAAACCAAAGAGAAGGATCCTGATGAGGAACCGGAGGAGGAGTCTAAGGAGGATTCCGAGAATGATCCGGAGTATGACCCGGATGAGTATTGAGCCCCCACCCTGTTTTGCAAACCCTGAGTGTGAAGTGTTATGAGATAGATCAGACTCTTGTTAATAGTATTATAATATATACTATGAAAGTGTGATTGTGGTTTTTCAGTCGAGAAAAATATATAGCTCTACTTTCCTATACCATTGTTTTATTATCTGGAGATTTATAATTGCTTCTGCATGTGCATATTAAAAAGAAATGGTCGACGATTCGTCCTGGGACGTCGCTATTAATCGATCAAGGTTAGGGATGGGTGCGTGCTCGAGGATCGGGGCGTGACAAAAGTGAGCGCCGTACACAATTTTTGGCACTGATAGTGTACTTACCCCCAAGACTTGGTATAGTGTGTTGCTTCTCGTTTGGTCATGAAGAACTTAGTAAACATGAATAGGTCATTATTAACTAAATGAGAGTGTTAATATGCGTTTTGTTCTCTCCATTTGTAGAAACTTAAGCAAAAACAGTATAAGCGATGCGATTCCTCAAGCCCTTATGAAGAAGGTGGCTGATGGAACGTTGAAGTTGAGGTACATGACCCAAGACTTGAAGTTAATTTCAAACTGACAATAAAAATTCTAATTATTTATGTTTCCTAATTATTAGCTAGTTTAAAGCCAAAGTAAAGGGAAAAAACAAAAAAAGTCTAGATTTCTTCCCTGTTATCTTAATCTTTTTTATGGATAACTTGTTCAATATTACAATGTAGAAGGAAATCCATATACGTCTCAAGTACATGTGTCCGAGCCAGATCCCAGTCCTGGTGCAAAGGGCCAAACAGAGAACAAGAAAAAATGGATTGTGCCGGTTATTGTATCTGGTTCATCCATTTTTTCCCTAATTTTCGTGTGCTCTCTCGTCGTCATAATTTGGAAAGCCACAAGGAGAGGACGAGGTGACTTTTATTTCTGTTTTTAATTATAACCTCTATCCGATGATCACCTATGGTAATCAATTAGTCTTCACTTGTCTAGTTAACGCAAGAGAGCCAAATGAGGGTGCATTCAAAATGATAAAAAAACGACCATTTCGATACGACGAAGTCCTGCGCCTCACTGAGAATTTTAAGGTAGTGATCGGAGGAGGATTTGGGAAATTCTATCATGAAACTCTTGATGATGGCTCCAAAGTTGAGGTTAAAATGCTCTGCCAGTCTTCATGGCAAGGTCACAAGGAATTTCGCCGATGTCAGAACATGAAATCGAATTGATTTTCTATGAATGGATAACGCCATCCAGAAATTATTATTATTATTATTATTATTATTATTATTATTATTATTATTATTTTTTATTATTATTATTATTTTTTGGTTGCGCCCACCGTTCTATTTACTCTTAACGAGTTTACGATTCTTCCTTCTTTTTTTCTGTGCTGAGTGCAGAAACGACTTCTAATGATTGTTTACCATAGGAATTTTGTTTCTCTAATTGGGTATTGCGATCATGCTCATGGCATGGCACTAATTTTCGAATTCATGTATTATGGAAACCTCAGGCAACTTTTATCAGGTACACGGTACTATAGCAATATCGTGTTTCCAAATTGGTTGCTCAATGAACTATATATAACAGTTATAACGGACGTTCATAACTAGCAAGGCAAATATATAGATTACTAGTAGAAGTGTAACTTGTCTCCTTAATGTTTGCAAAACGATTAGGTTTGAAAAGCATTCATTGAGGTGACATTCTTGCGCTTATTTCTTTATGTCTACAGAAGATATTGTGAATCTCTTGAGCTGGTCACAAAGATTGAACATTGCAATCGATGCTGCCCAAGGTAAAAATTGGACGAAGCAATGATGATCAATTTGCTTTCATTAGACAAAACATGTGAAAGTGCATGGCAATCTGGTATTTTCCGACTTGATGCAGGTTTAGAGTATCTGCATAATGGTTGCAAACCGCCTATTATCCATAGAGATCTTAAAACATCGAATATCTTATTGAACGAGCACATGCAAGCGAAGATAGCAGATTTCGGGCTATCCAAAGCTTTCGCAACCGATCAGGACTGTTACGTTTCAACTAGCCCAACTGGCAAGCCAGGTTACCTCGATCCCAAGTGAGTGATCTCAAGACTATTAACCTTGAAATTAGACCTTATCATTAGTACGGTGATTTTAACAGTATATGATTATCACAGCTTGGGCTAAATTTGTGCTTATTAGGCTCCACAAGGCACTACCCTAAGAATAAGGTAATTTAGTTGAAGCAGGCTTGAGCAATCTCTTCTCCCTCTTGCAGAGCCTCAGATTGTTAGATGAATTTCTGTGATATATAACAAATAAGATGGCTTGGGCATCGGCTAAAGCTCGATCTTCAGCCCGACCAATTGCTGGGCACCTGTCTCAGTTAGGCAATTGGGATTAGGCCTGATTCCAACATTTTAGCAATTCTTAAGAAAAGCTTTCGCCCACAATTTGTTAGTATCTCTCATGCCTCTGGCTCTCCATGGTTGTGCTGAACAAAACTCGCTTTCCGACTTTCAGATTTCAATTGTCTGGCAATCTTAGTTGGAAGAGCGACGTGTACAACTTTGGGATCATACTGCTCGAGCTCATTACCGGCCGACTGGCCATCATAAGGAGCCTGAAGAGCAGCACCCACATCATCCAATGGATGACTCCTCTCATAGAACAAGGGGATCTATACAGCATTGTGGACTAGAGGCTCCAAGGCCTGTTCAACACTGCATCGGCGTGGAAAGCTGTGGAGACAGCAATGTCCTGCGTGAGTCTAACTTCGATGGGCAGGCCTGACATGAACCATGTCTTGTCTGAGCTCAAAGAATGCTTATCTCTTGAAGCCAATGCTTTTGGGTCCTTTGAGTTGACCTCCTTGGAGATCGATCTAGTCCCGCGTGCCAGGTAGGTCGCAGAATTAACCTGTTTCGGTTTTGGCTCACTACTTACCGGATCCATGATGGTGAAGTCGGATTATCCGTCGGTCCAGGGTTTACTTACCTAAGGTGGTTTTTTTCGTCATCCAAATAAATAAAAAAACATGTAAGTTTTTATCCTGATGACCCGCTTCTTGTTATTAATTTGTATTTGGATGGTACTGTTGTGGAAGTGTAGTGAGGGTGTCCTGTTGTAATATGCTCCAAAAGTGCTTTCTCTGGATCTGTGACTGTAAAGAATTCTAAATTCTTTCATCTGAGTAATTCCTATGAGCTTGCGTACTTTTGTATCCTCTGCATCCCATAGATAATTATCTCGACTTCTGACTTTAGAGTTAATCAAAGTGCAAAATAAGTAAGTTTTATCTATTCAAACCTAACACTAGTTTTGTCGCCCCTCAATTGTTTCTTTCTGTAGGGTTGCGGTCACATGAAAAATTAAGCAGCTTTAACTACGATCAAGTGTTAAATGCAAAAGATGTATGAAGAGCCATATCAATAAAAGGGGAGAAAGACACTAGAAGTGCCAAAAGTTTTATACAGTACTTATTTTAATGCCTTTTTTTTTTTATCACTTAGGTGCTACTTAAAAAAAAAAAAAAGAGACCACTTAAGTGTCAACTCCAATATGAGTCGCCGGAAATCCGAACGACTATATTTTATTATTTTTTAGTCTTATGTGACTCATCGACATGCCCAATCAACATATAACCCATAAACAATGCTATTTGAAAATTGTAAATAGTAATCATTTAAGTATCAAATTTTGTTTAAAGTGATCAACACATCACAAGGAAATGCCATGTGCATTAGATTTTTTAAAAAATATGTCAAATTATATAAAATTTCTAACTATAAAAGCCACGTATTATTTTTGGCCAATTGGCACTTAATAATTATTTTTTCTTCGATTTGCTACTTCACAGATCTTGTGGAAATTTTTTATATTAGAGTAAGCGCCGTACACAACTTTTGACACTTTTAGTGTTTCACTACCTCAATAAAAATACGTTGTTCTTTTCCTTTCTTTTCTCTTTCATCAACTCTATTTCTACCATTCCATATTTACACAAAGGAAAAATAATTCTCTTCCTATAGCTTTTTATTCCAATCCCATAGATGTCGGGAACAAAAAGTACCTTAGTTACATGGTATCTATATTTTCGTCTTTCAAACTGTGCATGGAGATACAGATGCGGCTTGCATGCAATTTAGTCAGAAAGGGCACAATATTAGAACTTCACGACTGGATAGTGTAGAGTAGGGAAGCGTGGCTCTGTACCACTTGTTGGGTATGGTGACATGGTTTTGACATCAAATGTCGGGTTAAGAAAGCTGTGATGTCCCATCATGAGTGTAGAGATTGGTGGGCGCAGTAAGAAGAACATTATTTCATGAACCCAGCAAAGGCAACTGAAAGTTTTAACAGATTCGGACTCGATGGAAACGAAATTTTTGACTGAGAATGCACTCAATAATCAAGACCAATCGTGCGCTGAACAGAACAAATTCGGATGGCCCCCTTAAACAAGTCAGAATCTGAGACTAAACTGGACGGACTTTGTTCGGGCATTTCTTCGAACACGTAGTGGGCAGCGAGCTGGAGAGCGAATAAGGACTTCTTCGTAGCTCGAATGCACACCCAGACTCAAGAGAAATCAGCGAGCAACGTTCAAACTTAAGAGAAACCGACTCATTCGGGTCCGACGCGGGGGAGGACTAAGGAAATCGAGCTTGCTTAGCCCTTTAAAATCAAGCGGGACGCAGCAAAAAACCAAAAAAAAAAAAACAAAAAAAGGAAGGAACGAGCACTCAATCGCGGGCCCATACCAGGCTCCGCGAATCGAAACCATAACTCAACTCACCAACGTCGGAGGACGTGGAAGAAGGGGGGAACCGCAAGCTCGGTGGCGCCGGCTGGGGACGCCGGTTCGCGTCGAGGACGGCTGGACGACGCTCAGCCGGATCTCTCTCTCCGACCACACCCCCCCCCCCCCGCTCACGTCTTGCTTTCCTTCTCACCCTTTAAGCTCTCTAGCCGGCGCGCATGGTTTCCTGCTACGCCAGCTGTTGCTGCCGGTCTGCCCCCGACCACCAACTCCGGTGCGACGCTCGCCCCGTCTTCCCTGTCTCTGTCCTTGGTCCTCGTCGTCCTCTTCCGTCAAAGCGTGAAGTAAAACGGGGAAAGAAAGGGAGATGGGGGCCGGGCCAGGAAACAATAGGGAAGTGGGCCGGCCCAGGTGGAGAGAGGAGAAAAAGGACGGGAAAGGAAGAAGGGGCCGGGCAGGCCCAGCCCTGGCCACTACTCTTTTTTAAAATTAATAATAATTTTTTAGTTAAAATATTTTGATATTTTCTATAATTTTTTTTACTGTTAATGCCAATGCTTCTGATTTTTAATGAATTTTTTTTTAGGAATTAATTCCTAATTTTCTATGCAATTAATGAATAATTAAATGGGTCCGCCAAAATTTTGCTATCAATAATATACCTTGAAGGTGCTCTTTGAATCATCATGGTAGGAGAGCAAGCAATTTCGAGCTGAGGTTAGATAGAATGATTCAATAAGATGCTTCTTTGACAACTCGATCCCATTCTACGGCAATGTCAATATGAAATGCACATTCATGATATCGCAGGCACAACTCTTAATGATTGTTTACCATAGAAACTTGGTTTCCCTAATTGGATATTGTGATGACTCCAAAAATAAGGCATTAGTATATGAATTCATGGCTAACGGAAATCTACAACAACACTTATTAGGTACTTTATCATGGCAAAGAACTATGATTCTCCCTTGGCTAGGTCTCCACTTATATTGTTGGTGGTTGGCCCACAGAGATATTTAACATACCCATAAATTCTTCCATAAGCTCACAAAGACATTGAATATCAACACAAACCTTAAGTTTGGGGGTTTTTTTTGTGAAAATAAAGAATTTGGAGTAAATGTGTCGCAATAGACATAATTTAAGGCTTTGACGGCTTTTTCCCTTTAGTTTATTAGAAAGCCCATTTTTAACCACGTCAACAAGAAAAGCCAAGTATTACATGAAGAGTACATCATATCATATATGACTAAAAATTAATAATGACCTTTCTTCTTCATATGACTCCCAGATAGAGAATAAAACCTTTGTTTAATCATAAAAAGAAGCACCAGAATTTTGATATTTTTAATTCATTTAATGATAGTTTGATAATTATTACTCTGTCAATATGAACACAAAAATGAAAACATTTCATTATCACAAATGAACTGTGGATGACCCCGGTTTCACGACAAGAATTTCTTTTTGAATGGAAATGTCATCCGACAAATTTATTTTATGACGACCAAGATTGTTTTTCTTGACGCGTGAAATGATTTTGGCATCTTTTCAATTAGGAAATGTGAAAGCAAAACTCACTTTTACTAAAGCAAAACTTTTTCCTCGTTGATATCTTTTATCGGAGTGCGATGTGCATTATTGAAGCATCAATCACTTTTTTGTTGTTCTCCATGAGGGAATCCGTCCACTGCCTTTTCTCGCTCAACCCAAAGCACTTTTCTTTTATCCCCCAAAAGAAAACTAAAAATTATCTGCGAATCCTATGGCAAGTTCTTGGCTTCCATAATGGAAAAGATTGCATTCCATGTACTTAGACCGAAGAAAACTAAAAGTGATTTTCGCTTTTAAATGGTCTAATTAATTTGACAATGCTCTGGATCTTGTTGTGAATGCGTTGTGATTAGGATTACTCTTCCCCACAAGGAACGGCATTATCTATGGGGCATCATGTGTGCATATCTAATCAGACTTATTATTTGGGATTTTTTTTTTCCGTTGGTTTAACATAGAAGAATTTGACCATTATTGGTTGTTCTTGTAAAGAGGAAATATGAAAAAATGCGTAGAAAGGAACATGTGTAATTGTGTGTAAATGAAATAGAATGTAAATTCTCTCTTACGCGCGTATAAATCGGTACCCTATGACAAATTTACTGCAAAATATTTTTTTTTATCATCAAAAACTCCAAAGTGGTACATCTATGATAAATTTTCCCTCCGTTAGTTTTTATTAAATTTTACCATCAAATCATAGAATTGGATAATATATAACAATTGAAGGGTATACCAGTTTGAGGTTTTACCTTCGTTTGTCATAAGCATACTAGTTTGTGGTTTTTCATGGTATTGATCCAATTTAATGGAAACCAACAGAAAGTAAATTTTTCACAAGTGTACAAGTTTTGGGTTTTTGGTAGTCAAAAAATTAATTTTTAGTAAATTTGTCACAGGTATACAGGTTTGGGATTTTTGGTTATCAAAAGATTATATTTGAGTAAATTTGTCACATGTATACAAGTTTGGGGTTTTTCGTGAAATTTAGTGAGTCACGGTAATTTGAGTTAGTAATAGTTAGTAAATGTAAGGGCCTGCTAAGCAAAAGCTATTAAACATCTTAAAATAACTCATACGAAAGTTGGTACCTCAAAATTAGTTGGTGATTTAGGTTGATGATTTTGCATAAAAGTTAAAAAAATTGAAACATTCGTGAGTGATGTAAATAAAAGTTGGTCAGTTAGTATAGAAATTCTTAATTTGCAAACTACATAAAACAATCGTTATTTCATCAAAGTGTTGGTAAATTAGCAACAAGTTATTTTAGAAAAAAAAAAGTTACCGATAATTTTTATAAGCAACATTTTTTTTCGATACTTACCAATACCTATTGAAATTTATTGTCACGGAAAAAAAAATCTGTATTTCCTGCACATGAAAAAAATAATACTTGAAAACTCTCTTAGTGTAAAAAGAAGCATGAGAAATTATGGATACTTGATTAGCAACATAGAAGTACATGTCACCTCATGATCAATCCATATTCCATTGCCGTAAATAAAATCCATGGAGCAGGGTTGGTGTGAAACGTGAAAAATTGACGTAGAAACCATAATCACAAATAGTCGTTGATGACTTTAACACCATCATGTTACATTCCTACTTTCTTCTCACCACCTAAGTAACGTCATATTAGAAACGAGGACGACGACCTCGGTTCCTGTTCTTGGGCAGCCTTCACTTTAGTAATTCAAAAGGGATAAGCACCAAGGTAAGAGCAGCCGACGAAACTTCTTTCATTATTCCAAGTAAAGCAGACAAATGATTGAATTTCTAACTTACTTTTTAGCTCAGGAAAAATCTGTTCTTGTGAATTTACATCATGCTGGACTTAGTGCGAAGATTATTCAAAACACGCGTTCCACATAAAATCATCTTTTTGGTTGGAAAATATATCCCAAACAACTTTAATAATGTGATAGGACAATGCAGGATTCTCTTCTCATCAATAAGGTGAATAGTAAGTATTATTGACCATGGGGTCTACATTGTGTTCTTCCATCAATTCCATCGATTCAAGTGCAAGTCAAGTCTCCTCCATTATTTAAGCTAAAAAAAATCTTAGCAAATAGATTGCTTTCTTTATGTGGGATTGTACGTTTTGTGGCTTAATGTAGATTCCATCTCCATTGCAGAGATTTTTTACATGTAGGATAATATTCTCATCAATTCCTATTAATTGTCAAATGTCAGATTTTGTTAATTTGAAAACAAAGTCGAGAAATCATAGTTATTTGTGTTGACACAAAAAAAAAATGATCAGCTTTTTTATTATCATCAATAAGTGGCAAGTTCAATCGATCTCATCAATGAAGATTAGTATATACCTGGCACCTCCTTTCAACTACACCTGAGAAAGCCCCAACATATCTGTACGGATGTAGCTCACTGTACCTTGGTCATGTGAACTATCGTGCTGAACTGCACCCTATGCTACTTGCCATGAAGGTGCTTTCTGAATCATTGTGGCAAGGGTGCAAGCATTTTCAAGTAGGGGTGAGATATAATGCTGCAACCATTTTCTTATTTAGGAATTTGCCCTTACACATCATAAAGCCATTCATGATATTGCGGGCACAACTCTTAACAATTGTTTACCATGGAAACTTGGTTTCTCTAATCGGGTATTGTGATGACGCCAAAATGATGGCGTTAATATATGAGCTTATGTTTAATGGAAACCTACAACAACACTTACCAGGTACTTCATCGTATTCTTGAATGTTTTAATTTCCTCTAAAGTAATTTCACAAATATATGTTTCTTTCTCGTGTATGATGCGAAGATATGCTTGATCTATAACAAGGGCCATGCCAAATGTCTTGGTGTGGAGTATTGCTATAGATGTAGCACAAGGTTTATAAAAAACATATCCATTATTACCTCAGATTGGCATTATTAAAGAAGATTTTGCAAGAATCGCAGGTTTTGATTATCTGCATAATTATTATTTATACTTCACTTCTATAAGGACTTGACGGAAGAAAGGTTAACTATGACATTGATAAAGGGGCTCAAGAACTCGAGGAGATTCCTTATCTATGACCTGGAAATCGTCTTCTCATCCACATTCTGATGTTTCTATTGCAGGAATCAATCATTTGGGTTGAACGAGAAAAGTTATGTTTGTTGTTTTGTAATCGTCCTCTTTGAGCTAAGGCAATAATGATAAAGCAAGAAGGAAGGGTGAACATACTTCACTGGTTGATACCTAAAATTGGGAGTGGAGATATACATAGGATCATGGATCCACGGCTCCGAGAGAAATTCAACACTAACTCGGCTTGGAAAGCGGTAGAGATTGCCAAGTCTTGTACACTACCAACTGGCGTTCAAGAGATGGACATAAATCATGTATTGGCAGTATTGAAGGAATCATTGGCAATTGAATTGGCATCCGCAAAAAGCCTAAAGGATGGTGACCAAAAAGATGCGATCGTGTAAGTCTTTCAAAAGCAACTGCATTCTCACAATGCACCTGTGGCAAGGTAACTTGGTCCACCAGTAAACTTTTCACTTTTGTTGCAGAATTCCTCAGCAGCTAGTAATGAACTCAAGCCAACTTATATTTCGAATTTATCTCTGAATGCAAATTTGGATACCGATAAGTTGTTCTTATCTCTGTGATTGAATGTGTCGATGGAGAACCATTTTCGATTTTTTCCTCCAACGTTTTTATGTGCAAAGAAGCCTTAAAAGTTATTTTATTTTATTCAATCACGTCCTTCTATCGTTATTGTTACTTCCTCCATTTCATTACGAAACATGGCATATAACTTTTTTTATTTTATCTCACTGACCTACAGGAATACATAATTTCCATTTGGTAAAAAACGAAATCAAGAAAATTAAGCAAAAACAATGCGAACCGTTTTCTCTATTGGCACTGCGCATTCTCTAGTATGCATAAAATCAGACAACGTTTTTGTCTGATTAAGCATTTTGAATGATTTGATAACTCAGTTGCGCAAGAGTTGGTCGAATATGAAAAGCAAGAATCATATCATCATCACATTGCTAATATGAAATGACTCTTGATGACCCACGCTCTCATATTCCACATCAAAAAATCTGTTTTTTCATGGCGAAAGTATTCTCCGACACACTTTAGATTATTGTACGACAGCCTAATAAGGGGGGAAAAGCGGCTTTAGAAAAAGTGAGGCCAGTTTGTATCCACTGAGTTGGTCGTTGTTCTGCTTTTTGTTTCATTTATCCAAGTGCAAGTCAAGTCTCCTCCATTATTTACAAGCGAAACATCTTGGCAAGTCTCCATGCATACGTTGTTCTTCTTGGTTGTTGTACGTCAAACACCGTGCAAATCCCATTGGCATCAGCAAAGAAGGGAAAAATTTATCAAATTAATTCTAAATCTGTTGTATGGATGCCAATTCAGTCATAAATTTTCCAACTTTATCAATCGAGTCATAATCCTCTATGGTCAATTCCAATGTAAGTCATTCCGGACAATTTGTGTGGATTTTCCAATGTATCATACCTGTCTTTCAGAATTTCATGTTTATTCATCAATGCATGCTAAATTAGAATTCACGTAGTCATAGTTTTAAGTTAAATTATGTTTGTGTTAAACAAGAAAATGCAAAAAGAGTTAATTGTCATCGCTTGATCATATATAGGAATCATGTCTAAGTCATGCATACATGAAATGATTGCCTGGTCTTTAATTAATATTTTGCAAAACATTCATTGAAAGTGTTGCTTAGCACATCAAGGTTTTTTCATCTCCTCGAGTATTTTAATTATTTGCTTAAATTATTGAGCATTCAATTCTTGTTTGCAGGGCCGTATGATCATCCCTCACATGTTAGTGGTTAGCCTTATAATTGACTCAAATTGCTTACAAAATATTTTTAAAATAAAGAGAAAAGCTGCAATGGCGTCATATTTACCCAACGTAACTAGGCCCTAGTATGGATGAATATCTGGTTTACAGATTGTTTGAGTTTCTAATTGACCTATAATGGATTAGTGATTACTCCAAATTAAATTATTTTGCATGGTTAGATGATTAAATTTAAAATCCCAAAGTTTCAATTGAGGTGAACTTTTGAGAATCCATATTAAGTGTGAGCTTCGTAATCTATTAGCTTTCTCTAATGATTCACCTTAGAGAATCCATGCTAAGTGTGAGCTTAGTAATCTATTTGCCCACCAGTAGACTTTTCACTTTTGTTGCAGAATTCCTCAGCAGCGACTGCTGAACTCGAGCCAACTTATTTTTCGAATTTGTCCCTGGATGCAGATTTGGATACCGATAAATTGTTCGTATTTGTGATTGAATGTGTCGATGGAGAACCATTTTCAATAGCTTCCTCCGACTTTTTTATGTGCAAGCAAGCCTTATAACTTAGTTTATTTTATTCAATCACGTCCTTCCATCATTTATGTTACTTCTTCCATTTCACAATGATGGCATATAAGTTATTTTATTTAATTTCAATGTCCTACAAGAATACATAATTTCCATTTGGTAAAAAATGAGATCAAGAAAATTAAACAAAAATGATGCGAACCCTTTTCTTTTCTTGCACTGCACTTTCTCTAGTATAACAATCTAATTTAGAATCATACGCGTTGCACTTTTAGGTTCCAAAAAAAGAGAAAAGAAAAATATGACTTAAACCATCTACCTTTTAAAGGATCTTAGATGTCAGAGAGAGAGATTCGCATCTTCTTTGTTATTTATTATGTTAATCATGATCAACATATACTACATGAAAAAGAAATGTGTAGTTGAGAGATGAACTAAATTTTTTAAGGTCAATTAGAGAACATTCAGCGTAAAAGAGGGAAATATGAGAGGTTTAAGTAAATTGTCTTATTTTATTTTCAAAGTTGGATGAAACAGAGAGAAAAATTGAAATAAATATCCAATTCATGAATAGGCCGCTTAACCAAAAGCATATCTGTGAGGTCTGAAAAAGAAAAAGAAAAATATTATCCAAGATGGCTTCTACTGTTCAAAACATACTGCTTGATATACAATTATTTCCTTGAATTTTTCTTTAAACAGAAACTTTTCGCTGGTAAAAGCAAGAACATAATTAAGCAAGTATGAGAATAAACAAAAAAAGTAAAAGTAAACCAAAATTGAAAATCATGCGCTGCGCCGAAGTACCTCTTTTACTTTGCAAAAATAACGTCAATTTACTGTCTAAATTCATTATGTATTATATACAATATTTTTTCTAATAATGTATCCATATAGTGATTCCATGTCAGTACGAATAAAGTGTAAGATTAAGAAAAAAAATTGAAAATCCTCAATTCGAGACATTACCACTTTACTGTTCAATTCCAAATTGTCTTCTATATAAAATTTAGTTTTGGACATTTCCAAATAGAAATTCAATACCAAGTGTGAGATTTTGATATGATCACCGTCAATTGTTCTAAAATATTAAGTTATTAGATGAATAGGCATAATATGGCCTTTTTGCCTCGTATTAAGCGTGGAAATATTTAATTGAGAAAACAAATGGGCCTGGAAAGATTCAAACTCAAAATCTTCAACTCTAATATCATATGAGATTTTTGTGGGACTACTATCAACTATTATAAAAACTTAAGTTATTAGATGAATGCATGATTTATTATTTATATATTCTAATACTAGGCAACAAGTAACAAAATATATGAGAGTTAAACAAAAATAAAGTTCATTGAAAAAATCACCATCAGGCAACAACACGATCAATCAAGACAATAAACCTTTAAAGAGAAAATTGCGACATGAAATTACAAAATCAGAGAATTCAAGGTCCTTCTTCTTCTCCCTCTCGCTCTCTCGCAACTTTGTTGATCTACCATAAGAATTGACAAAAGCATTACTGATCTCTGTTAATTCACAAGACAAGGGAAGAGTCAGGCAATCAAAGCCAAGATTATAATGATAATCACATAACCATCATCGCTCCAGCTAGGACAATGTCAAGAGCAACTGCAGTAATTAAATACTGAAAGAGATATGGTTTGATATAAATCTTGAAGAGAAGAAGATATATGGTCACTAGATGAAAGGAATCCATCAGAACGAAAATGTCTTTGTTCGTCAAATTAAAGCAAAACTTAGCAATGATAATGTTGTTTTTCTCATAATAAACGATGGACCAAAGATTCAGTCAATTCCATAGCCATTTTATTTTCTTTCTTAGTAAGAAAACATCATGTGTTAGCACAAGAAGAATACATCAAAAGGGACTCGAAATAACAATCAACCTTCTTCTGCGGATGACCTCCACAAAAACTATAGAACCTTTGTTTAAGCATATAAAGAAGCACACGAATTTTAATAGACTTAATCCATTTAATGATTAGATCAGGTTTAATGAGAGATTCACATCGTTTGTCTAGATGGTTTATAGGTTCTTGTGTTAAGACTTTCTAACACACAAAAATCAAATCATTCACACAAGTCAACCAACTTTTGATCACCCCTCTTATCTTCTTAGTATTTTCTTCTCCTTTTCAAAAAGGAAACCATTTTCCACTATAAGAATCTCTTTTCGAATGGAAAAATCTTCTCCTTTTTGAAAAGGAAAACCATTTTCCATGATAAGAATCGCCATTTTCCACGATAAGAATCTCTTTTTGAATGGAAAAATCATCCGACTAATGTATATGACAGCAACCAAGAATTCTTTTGTTTCGTGAATGAAGTGGGTTTTGGCATCTTCTCAACTTAGAAATGTGAAACCAAACTCATTTTTTATTGAAGCAAAGTCTTTTCTTTTTAATTTCTTTAATCTTAGTGCGATGTGCATTATTGAAGCAAAAATCATTTTCTATTGATCTCGATGTGGTACATCGTGTAAGTAGTCCAATGCTTAGCGATTGAACTGGCATCCAAGCCCAAGTATGCGGACGGAAATCAAGAGGAGCATATAGGAGCGATCTCCTTGAAAGTTGAATTGGATAGTGCACCTGTGGCAGGGTAGTTCATTTGATCCATTAGTATTCGTCGACGTCGGTTGTGAAACTTCGGCAGCTCCCAGTACTAAAATCAAGTCTTTCTATATTTCGAATTTGTGTCAGCATATAAGTTTGGAATGCCCGGAGACTATTCTTGTCTGTGTCATTAGAAGTGTTGAATGAGCACTATCTTTCGATTTCGTCAACTTCATTGATGGTCATAATTCGTTCACATCATTCCTATGATTACAACTAGTAGCTTGATCGGTAGGTTACCGGTTATACAAATATATAACTATGATTTAGAATTTTGTGACCAATATTACATGTTTACCACAAACGATAAATAATTCCATTTTTCAAGACGGAATCTTAGAAATGTCCCCAAGATAGGCAACCATGGAATGAGAAATTCCATTTAACATGGGGATATCGTCTATACTAGCTTAAGCCAGGAATCTAAATCATGAAATTAACTAAGTGCACTTGATAACGTGAATAGATAGGTAGAAGTTGACGTGTGAAGTCGCAATCAATCTAAACGTTTTCTCATTAACTATAATTATAATGAGCAATATGAGTTTTTACTGTTATTAGAACGATGAATAGGTTTAATGCCTAGATGAATGGAAGGAAAAACAAAGCATTTTGTGATTGCAACACACACAGTCAACTTCCTCCTTTCCAATGGAACAAATAAACTAAACTATACGAAGAAAAACATACATTAAACAATGGCCCCCTCTTTTTTTTGTTGGATAAAGTGATCATCAATTTCCATTTTTCACCTCTAGAAAAGGAATGATTCTACTATTGCATTTAAAAAAAATGGATTTTTTTTTTTTTTTTGCATTGATAGATTTCTGAAAGAATTGGTAAGTGATAAAAAAATCATTAATATAAAAAACTACTTGTCATTAGATTCCCCTACTTATTGGTATCTTATCGATATTTTTATGAAATTATCAACTCTCTTCGACAATTTATAGATTATCAATTTTTATTTTTTGTCCTTACCAAGGCTCCTAACTTGTTAGAATTCAATACACAATCACATGAAAATAGAATAAAAACAAGAAAAAGAAATCAAAACGCAGGGTTTTTATCATGGTTCAACTTTAAACTAGGGCTACGTCTAGTAAGAGATTCCACTATAGTTAGCATCTCGCAGCTTTCTGTTATATCACTCTCAATTACAAGCGAAAAATATTATATATAGGCAACACAGTAGCAATTCAGGACTCCAACCCAAATTATCAATAAAATATTGATTCAAACTATAAAATCCTTTTGGCATTGTGAGGGCATTGCTTCTCAACCCTTGTCGAGGCGGCCCCCTGAACCCTTACCCGCTCATCGATGCCTTCATGTTGATGGAGAGTATGAATCACAACCCAACACCAATTTTTTTTCCAATTAAGTCATCAATAATTTTGGTTTACCAACTCTTGTTCGAGTTGCTTTACCAACATTTAGTTTTTATTTATTTACCAACTTGTTTATAGAGTTCTCACTTTCATTTGTCTCAATTACCAACTTTTTAGATATATCAACCCTTTTAAGATATTATTAATCTCAATTAAAGTGATTATCAACTTTTCTCTTTCTAAGTTTGCTACGAATGTTATTTTGTCTTTTCTTAAATCACAAGTTGATAACTCAATAAAAAAAGTTAGTAAATTTAAATGGAAATTATTAAATATTGAAAAATAACTCAAATGAGAGTTGGTAACCCAAAATTACTTGGTAATTTAGGTTGATAATTTTTCATAAAAGTCAATAAACTTGAAACATTCGTGAGTTATGTAGATTAAAGTTGGCCAGTTAGTATAGAAATTCCTAATTTGCAAATTATATAAATAATCATTATTTCATCAAAGTGTTGGCAAATTACCAACAAGTTACCCGGGAAAAAAAAAGTTAACATTAAATTTTTCAGCAACATTTTTTCGACACACTCACCAATACCTATTGAAATTTGTTGTCACTAAAAGAAATCCATCTTTTTTGGACATGAAAAAGAAACAATATTGGAAAATTCTTTTAGTATAAAAAGAAGGGTGAAAGTCACCAAAAACCCTAAACTGGGTTCACTTTAATACATTTATCCTATATTTTTTTGTGACACTAAAAATCTAAAACTTGCATATGTGTGATGCATTAAAATTTATTTGCATTGATGATGGAAAGCACGCATTGTTGACATAGCACTCATATGACTTCAGTAAAATAAAAACGATGTTCTTTTGGCAAAAAAATTATTTAATGAAACCTTGATAGATGGTAAATGTGTCATATAAGTATCACAAAAAAAGTTCAGATAAGTACGTCACATTGGGTATAGTTTGAGGTTTTTGATGTAAAAAAAAAAAAAAGAGGGTAAATATGTAACAATAAATTTAATTTGAGATTTTTGTGACTTTATTCCTAATACGAAGCATGGGAAATTATGGCACTTGATTTGTGGCATGGCAGTAAAAGCCAATCCTTTCCCTAGTCACCTCAAGATCAATGTGTACCCCATTGTCATGCGTATATCCATCATTTGGGGTTGATGTGAAGCACCAACAATTTGAAAAGAAATCATTATCACAAATAGACAAGCCCTTAATGACTTGACCGCCCTCATATCATATTCCTACTTTCGTCCTTTCACTATCCGAAGAACTTTACACCAGTTACGAGGACGACGACCCAGGGTTTCTGCTCGTGAGAATCTTTCACTTTAAAAAGTTGAAAGCGGTAAGTGCCACCAAGCTAAGACACAGCAAACGAATCTTCTTTCATTAGTCCAAATAAAGCAGAGAAATCCTTAATGGCCCAGGAAGGTAAATCTATTGTTGTGAATTCACATCATGCTGGACTTAGTGCAAAGATTATTCAAAACAAAGAATCAAATCATTATCATGGTAAAAATTTACTATAAGTCTGATTTTATCCTACCCTCATGTTCCCCACCGAAAAAATCTTTTTGGTCAGAAAATATATGTCTAAACAACTTATAATGTGATGGGACAATGTAAGCTTTTGTTCTCATCAATAACGTGATTCACCATGTGGTCTGTATTCGGTGTTCTTCCATCGATTCAAATGTAAGTCAAGTCTCGTCCATCATCTAAGTAAAAAAATATCTTGACAAGTAGATTGCTTTCTTCGTGTGGATCGTACATATTGTCGGTAAATGTCAATTTCATCTCCATTGCATAGATTTTTCATATCTAGGATAACATTCTCATCCATTCCTGTTAATTTGTCATATGTCAGATTTTGTTAATTTGAAAACATAAGTCTAGAAATTAATATTTCCTCGCGTTGATACAAATAATTGGTCAATTTCTTTTTATTATCGATAAGTGGCAAGTTCACTCAGCCTCATCAATGGAGGTTGGTATATACTCGGGCACCTCCTTTTAATTGCACCGAAGAAGGACCCCACAAGTTTGAATGGATGTAATCTATTTGACCTTGGTCCTGTGAACTGCGGTGCCGAACTGCATTTCGCTCTGCTTGTCGAACACGCGATCTCTTAGTCTTTGCCTTTGACCAGCAAGCCTTCAGCGCACTTCTGTGTTCGTTCCCCTCCAATTTCTTCTATCAAACTTTTGGAAAAATAGTGCGGAATTCACTTCTCTCGTTAGATAACCACGAAAGAATAAAGCAATATCGTAGTCTGCCATTAATTACATACCTTCTCATCCACATTGTTCAGATTATCAATGACTTTAATAAACTTATTTAGGTGATCCTAGATTGACATTCCTCTATCATCTTGGAGTGAAGAACCATTGAATCAAGAAAAGCTTCTTCAAGAGAGATTTCGATTTGTACAACACTCCGAGTTTTGCCTAAACTGCATCTACACTCGTCTTATTTATCTCTTCAACCAAAACATTATCCCCCAAATTCAGCAGTATTATACACCTAGCCTTTTTCAAAATATCATCTCGATGGACTCGACTACACACAAATCCCAGTGAGCTCTCGCCTTTCTTCATCTCTAGAGCTCTCGGCTTCTCTCAACCAAAAGATTGTCCCCCAAGTTTTTCTATAGTTGAGTTTAGTGATTTTAATCCTGTAATTCTCCAATTTATTAGTGGATTATTTGCTAGCTCTCCCTATAGGCATAAGTTTTGACATTCTGATCGAACCACTTCTTGTGTCCTTGTTTTATTGTTCCTCATTTTATTTCTCTGTCAATTTCTATAGCTTCCGATGCAAAATTACAATCCACTTCTGCCTGCGCCACCAATTACATCATTCCTAACATAAAACGACTCTTGATGACCCTCTCACTCTCATATACCATGTCAAAAAATCTGTTTTTCCAAGGCGAAGATATTGTCCTACAAACTTCATTTTATCGTGTGACACCGTAATAAGGGGGAAAAAGCGGCTTTAGAAAAAGTGAGTGCATTTTTGTATGCACTAAGGAGGTCCATGTTCTGCTTTTTGTTTCGTCCATCCAAGCGCAAGTCAAAGTCTCCACCATTTCGTATAAGCGAAACATCTTGGCAAGTCTTCATGCATTGGTTTGTGTACGTCGTATGTTGTGCAAAGTCCCATTGCCATACGTAGAGAAGAGGAAAATTACCTAATCATTTCTAAACATATTATGTGAATGTCAATTCAATCATAAATTTTAAAATTTTGCAAAATTTAGTCATTAACATTTGCGCTAAATTCCAATAAAGTCCTTTTGAATAATTTGTGCCAATTTTACAATATAGCATACATGTCATTTAAGATTTTAGGTTAGTTCGTCAATGCATGCTACATTAGAATTTGCATAGCCATAGTATTTAAACTAAATCATGTTCATGTTAAACAAGAAAAATCCAAAAAGAATTGATTAACATTGTATAATCATATTTAGACTAGTGGTGACTCCAAATTTAATTGTTTTGCGTGTTTAGATGATTAAATTAAACACACAAATTTGCGATTGGTGTGGGCTTGAGAGAGTCCATGCTAAGTATAAGCTTAGTAATCCATTAGCTTTCCCTTAATGGTTCACCTATGGGAAGGTTGTGACAAGAAGAAATAAAAAAGAAGAAGGAAAAAAAAATGGTCCAGTGCTAGACCATGGCTTGGAGTGGCATGTGAGAAGCACGTGCTTGAGTCTCATATTCTTTTTTTTTTCTCTTTTTTTTAAATCATTTTCTACGACAAGAATCCCTTTTTGAACGGAAAAGTATGTTTGCAAAGACAAACAAAATTTTCTGACAAATAAAATGGGTTTTGGCATCTTTTCAATCAAGAAATGTGAAAGCAAAACTCACTTTTCCTAAAGAATAAGTCTTTTCTATTTTACTTCTTTAACGTGCATTATTGAAGCAAAAATCATTTAATATTGTTCTCAATGGTGCATCATGTAATTAGTCCGATGCTTTTCTTGCTCAAGCCATCAATAAAAGTACTTGGGAATTTTTTGGCATCCCCAAAAGAAAAGTAAAAATTGTCCGTGAATCATGCGGAAGTTCTTTGCTTCCATAATGAAAGAGATTAAGTCTCGTGCACTTGGATTGAAGAAAACTAAATGATTTTCGCTTTAAAATAGTCTAACAAATTCGCCAATGCTCTGGATCATGCTGTGAAAAGTAGTGCATTGTGATCAGGAGAAGTCTTCCCCATGAGGAAGGACATTATCAATGAGGTTGCCGTGTGTGCATACTAGTCAAGCTATTATTTGGGATGTTTTGCCGCTGGTTTAACTTCATACATAGGAGAATTTGACCATTATTTGTTGTGCTCATGAATAGAAAATATGAAAAATGCGTAGAAAGAAATACGTGTAATTGTGTAAATGAAATATAAAATAAATTCTCTCTTTACATTCTATTAGAATCCAATATGATATAAGTTGCGCCTATTTGCTGCAAGGAATAGATACTAAATAAATCACTCTTATACACGGATCATCTAGAAATGATAATATCAGCGGACGAACTTTCAAATGCACTCCACAGTACGTCATCCTTTCTAGGGTTGTCACAATTAGTGATTTATAAGGACTTCAAAATAAGGATTAAAACATGTTTGAATCGAGAACGCATTGTTAGGTCGGGCATCTAAGCAAAATGGACCCGGACAACCGGACACTGTGCTGGAAATTGCCATTAGGCCTTTTAGATCTGTTGAGCGTCCAGCCAGTCTTGACCAGCCACTCGACCATGGGCAGCACCCTAACCACTTTGAGTGTTGGGTGTCGACATGGACATGCGACACGTGACGCGACACGACACGACACGCAGACACATTATTTCTAAAAAAATAGAGAATTTCAACACATTATGTATTAAATATATTTTTATACATAAATGCATAAATAAATAAATAAATAAAATAATAAAAAGAGCATAGAATTAATTTACACTAAAAACATTAATCCAATATTTCTTAATATCATTCAATTATTTTAATTTGACAAATTCAACTACATTCCATTGCAATAATCCATAAAATTTGAAAGAAAAAAAAAAGTAATCCACATTCCACTATTAAATCTAGGGATATATGCACTATAAGTCCTAAAACTTGTTGCGAAAGTACAATTGAGTCTTAAAACTTGTCAAATTGGTGTAGTCGAGTCATTCCATTAACACTATCAATTTATTTAACCAAAAAATTTTAAGTAGTATTTTAAAATTAATTAATTCATCCTATGTGGTATTTTTCATTACTTTTTTCTTTAAATCTTATTTAGAGAACAGTTTTTTTTTTTTTAAAGCTACAATAATTCTAAAAAAACTTGAAAAAGAAAAAGGCAAGGTTGGCTGCTTGGCTAGGTAGGCCACTATCATTGCCGCTGCCATCGTTAGAGGGGGCCGACGAGGTCTCAGCCTTAGGCGGCAGCGGGGGGTGGCCTGCAGCAGAGGGGGGAGGTGAGGCCTAGACAAGGATTGCCCAGATTTGGATGACGCCTCAGCTAGGGTCGGCGAGGTTCAGTCATATTTGGGAGACGCTGGCCCTCGCCTATGGCCAGCAAGCCTCCCTAGCCTTAGGTGAGGCCTCGCCGGCCCCAAGTGAGAATTGACAACCCTTGCTAGGCCTGAGGGAGGGTGCGGCATCGCCCAGATCTGGGTGAGCCTTGCTGGCCCTCGCCTGGCTGGCGATGGCCTCGCTTGGGCTGGTGAGGGCCACCCCCCCTTCGCCACCTTGCCGGCCCCCTCTGACAATGATAGTGGTAGTAGCGGCAACCTACTCCTTTTTTCTTTTTTTCTTTTTTTCATATATTTACATTTTGACCACTTAAGTATTGAAAAATTTTAAAATTGACTCTGTGCGTGTCGGAATTCTGAACTTGTGTGTTAGAGTGTGTCGGGAAGAGTTGACCACGTGTCAGATTTTTCGACACTTGTTGACCATATGTCAGAGCGTGTCGAAACGTGTCAGAGTGTGTCAGACATGTGTCGGAATGTCAAACATGACACGAAGGCTTCTAGAGAGTATCGACGCTTCTTAGCACCTAGTTAGTTATTGGTTGGATGCTTACCTAGTGGTTGGACTTGTCTAAGTGCTAGGTAGGCCATCTTCTCGCGTGGCTCGATCGTTTTATCCATCTTAGAGTTGCTCGGCAAACACTTCGAGTGTTCCGAGAAATGTCGAACTCATGTCAATTTCAAATTAATATGGATTGATTAATTTCAAGCCATAATCAACATATGCCATTTTCTCAAAAAAAACTTTCGAGTTCAATTTGAATGCATTCCCTTGTTAGAGCAAAAACGTGAAAACTAAAATTTGGCAACTTCGGACCGAAGGAAATGCTTCTCATAGCTCTACAAAGATTAAAAAAAATTAGTTTAAAGTTGGTTGAGGTGAAGGAGAAATGCCCATGAAATAGGGAAATTGTCCAAAAAGTCATAAACCTATTACACTTTTACCAATTTAGTCATAAACTTTTCAATTGTGTCAGTCAAGTCAGAAACTTTGTCACATTTTGCCAACTGAGTCTACGTGATCAATTTTGATCAAAAATCACTAACGTGAATGCTAGTAGTAATGTAAGACAGTCGGCGCTGATGTAAGCAATTTTTCTTATAAAGAATTGATTTTGTAAAAATTTTCTTTTCTTTCTTTTTCTTTTTTTCTATCAAGTCCAGTGAGGATCGCTGGCCGATCCTTGCTAACCACAGTCGAGGCTCGACCAACCCTTGCCGCTCACAGGTGAGGGCTGTCTGACTTTCACCGACCACAGGGAAGGCTAGGCAACCTTTATCAATCACTAGGTGAGGGCCGCAAAGCCCTCATTGGTCCTGGGTGAGGGCTTCATGGCCCTCTCCAAACCCTCGACAGTGTTAGGTGTGGGTTGCGACCCTTGCTCACGACTAGCGAGGGCGTTGCAGCCCTCGCCTAGTGCATCGTGACCCTCACTCAGTGGAAAACGAGGTTCAACTAGCCCTTAGCTGTGATCGGCGAGAGTTAGCCAACGACCCTCGTAAGAGAAAGAAAGAAAGAAAGACAAAAGAAGAAAAAATTAAAAAAATTCAGAATTGTGAAAAATAATTATAAACATTGTTCACATCAGTATCAATTGTGTCATGTGGAACGGTCAACGTTCATGTTAGTACTTTTTAGCTAAAATTAGCCAGATAGACTCAATTAGAAAAATGTTAAAATGTTTATAACTTAATTGACATAATTAAATAATCTTTGACTGGGTTGACAAAAATGTAATAAGTTTATGATTTTTTAGAAAAATTTTCTCGATGAATCTTAGGTTGATGTAAAATCACAGGATGGAATTTATAAGTATTGCTCCACTTGTTATGCGTTGAAGAGACTTACCGAGAGACGTGCAAGTAACTTAAGTCGAGAAAAGGGCACTATTACGTTCTTTTCTATCCTGAATGGCCCATAAAGCGGCCACTCCATCTTTGGGATCGTTGTCCGTGATGAGCCTCGCGATTGAATCTGTCGGATATGATGTAAATTGATTACCTAGTGCACGATGATGATGATGATGATGACGACAAGGACGACTATATAGTCTAAGGGTTTGTGACATGATTACTCCTCCCTGAATTTGATACGAAAGAAGCTTTCCACATCCAAAATTAAAGTTAAAATGTGAATAATAATATAGTATAATGACGACAGCCATGACGTACAAAATGATGTAAACCGCGACGACTATAAACAGTAGGAATGTCTATGACATGATTAGGCCCTGTTTGGTAAAATTTGTTTCTACTCCTCGGAATAACTATTTCTGTTCTTTTATTCCAAAGAATGAAAAAAGAATAGAAACCTATTTGGTAAAATTTTTGTTCTCGGGAATAAAAAATATATTTTTTGTTCTCGATTTGGAACAGAAACAAGAGGTAGAAAAAAGTAACTTCTTATTCCCAATAATAATTTTTAGAATCTATTTTTTTTCCTCTCTTCTCTCTTCTTCTCTTTCTTTTCTTCTTCATTTTTTTCTTTTTGGCCGTTCGCCGGCCTTGGCCATGGCCGGCGCCGGTGACCTCGCCCAGATCTGGCGAGGTCGAGCTCACCCAGCCATTGGCAAGGCCGAGCCTCGCATAGCCATGATGAGGCTCAGCCTCCCTAGCCGACGCGAGGCACTACCTCGCCAGGCCAGGGTGAGGCCGACCTCACGCCGCTGGGCGAGGCCGAGGCTTGTTGGTGGCCTAGTGAGGCCGAGCCTCGCCGTAGTTAGGCTAGCCTTCAGTGAGCTCGCCGGACCTCACCCAGTCGATCGCCAGCCACCGCCAAAGAGAAAAAGAAATAGGAAAAAGAAAAAAAAAAGAAAATATAATAAAGGAATTAAAAATTTAAAATAAATAAATAAAATCTAAGAATCCTACCAAACATATTTCTATCATGAGAATATAAATTTTGAGAAGTTACCAAACACTTTCTTTTGCTCAGAAATTGTTTCCGAGAACAAAACCAGAAAAAACCATTTCTAATAAAAAATTGTTTCCCAAAACAGGATCGTTATCAAATACATCCTTAGTCTCCCCAAACTTTAATTGGAAAGAAACACCCTCCATGCCAAAATAATAAAAGGTAAAATTCTCTTATTGAAACTTAGGTTCATTTCTGAATAAAAAAAATTCATGCTTAGTTAGTTTCCATACCCACACGGCCCCTCCACGACTCAAAATCTCGGGTTCTATAAAAAGCAGGGCATACCTCATTGTCCAAACTAAGTCAATATGTTGAGACATCTTCAATACAGCTCACATTTAAATCATATATTCACGCGTATGTAAATTTCATTTTTTTTTTTCACGCGTGATGGAGAAAGTAAAATTTTGATCATTAATGACAAAGACATACTGTGGGAGTCTTCGTCTCCTTTCATGACTAAAACCAAATCTTTCTTAAAATAAAAAATATCTAACTCACACGCCTCCATGAGCATTCTGATACATATTTAATAATTTATATACTAAAGCTTGAGACTATCCATCAACCAAAATTCTAAGTCTTATACTGCACCAATAATCTCAATCAGAAATTCCAACCTATAGATGTGGATTTACGACACCTGAGTTTTATGAAAAATTTAAGCATAAGTACAGCATTGTCTTACCGTATCATTAGTTATAATAGATACATATTAAAAAACACTTCTTTAACATAAATGAGTTATAATAAATGAGGGTTTCAATTAAATTTAATTATCCCTGATGGACTGTTTTCTTTTCCTGTTCACACCTGGGTTCCTAGTACCAGTGGTCCTTGTATAAATGTTGCCGCATGCATGATCTTCTACACAGCAACGCCATTATTGCGAGCTCTCTCTCTCTCTCTCTCTCTCTCTCGAAAATGGAGAGATCAACTGTGCTACTGATTTTGTGTGCGTGGTTTGCTTCTCTAGTTCCGGGAATAATGCTGCAGGTTCAAGCTCAACCAGGTCTCTCTCTCTCTCTCTCTCTCTCTCTCTCTCTCTCTCTCTCTCTCTCTCACACACACACACACACACACACACATATATATTTGAAAAGCTTATAAGCTAACTGAGACGCCAATCAGTATACCAGAATTTGAAGTTTCTTCCGTCTTATCTTCTGGAAAAATAACCATGATATTGATTATGACCTTGTTCGCGCTGATTTTGGTAAGCTATATAGCAACGTTATATGTTTCGAGCTAGTTTACAGCATGTTTACGTTGAGAGAATACAAAATTGAAAAAGCAAAAATGATAAACAGACACCGAATTCATGAACCCTTGTAACGGGTTCAAGACCTTCAAATGGTTGAGCTATTGAGAGATCTAGAATATATTGTCTGACGTTCAACTACAACAAACAAGACACACGACTCAGCCTATGCACCAATATCTACCGTAAAGGGGCCAAGCCATAACAAATTCAAGAAATAACAGGTTTATGAGAAAATTGTTTAGGAAGTCCTAAACTTATCGCACTTTTGTCAATTCAATTACAAACATTTTAATTTTGTCAATTTTATCTTAAATGTTTTCACATTTTACTAATTGAGTTTATCCAACTAATTTTGGTTGGAATTCACTGATGTGGATGCCAGCGGTGCCATGGACAATTTTAAATAATATTTTTTATTTTTAAATTTTTTTATTAATTTTGTTTTTTGTCCTTTTTTTTCCCTTTTCTTCTTCCTATTGTCTATGGCCAATATGCCGATATGGCTAGCCATTGGCCATGGTTGGGTGGGTTGGCCTCACCCACCACAAGCGAGGCTAGGCTAAGTGAGGGCGAGTCCTAGTAAGGGAAGCCCAAGCCTAGGTGAGGGTCGGCCTCACCTAGGCTAGATCTGGCCAGGCCGGCCCTCACCCAAGCCAAGGTGGCCTCACCTGGCATCGCCTTTGCTCAGCCTCACTTGACGAGGTCACCTAGCTTGGGGGAGGGTTGGCCTCTCTAGATTTGGTCTGGGCGAGGCCAACCCTTGTGTGTCTCGCCTAAGCTAGGGCCAGCCTCATCGAGGCTCGCCCTCACCTGACTACACCTTGCTTGTGGCAGGCAAGGCCAACCTGCTCAACCACCGGCAAAAGAAAGAAGAAAAAAAATAACGAAATTCAAAACATATTAAAATATTATTCAAAAATTTTCACGTCAGCACCGGTGGTCCTATGTGGCATTAGTTGTCCTATGTGATATCGCCAGTGTCTATGTCAACGATTTCCTATCAAAATTAGCGAAATAGACTCAATTAGCAAAAAATGAGAAAGTTAAGACTGAATTGAGTTTATACCCTTTTTGACAATTTTCCCATAAGTTTACTTGTAGGAAAGATGGAGAAATGATAAATTTCATGCAAAATTGCATGTGAAAACAGATAATAAAGTTTTTATAACATGATTGATCTTGTCTATTGTATTTCTAATTGAATTGGCCCATCGATTTAGTACTTTTTATGTTGGGATAGTGTCTTTCATATCTTTCATAAGAGCTCGAAGAACCTTCTTCTTCTTCTTTTTTTGGTAATTAACATGAGAACTTACATCAATTGTTTTCTTTCGCTCTCTTTTCCCCTCTCCCTTCTCTTTCTTCCTTGAAGCTGGAGCCTGGCTGCGGGCCGTGAGCCTTAGCACATGCTCAACCTCATTACCCTCTCTCTCTCTCTCTCTCTCTCTCTCTCTCTCTCTCTCTCTCTGCGCATATGCTTAGAGACGGATCATGGTGGAGCCAGATCTGACTCCATAGATTAAGAGAGATAGAGAAAGATAGTGTATTAAAGTTAAGATATTTGAATCATGATAAGTTTTTTAAGTAATTTCATATGATGATAATCAAGAATAAAATGAATGGACGTCACCTGTCTCTCGGCTGCGGGGCAGCAGCAAAACCTTTTCTTTTCATTTTCCTTGTGAATATAAAGGGAGGAATCATAATTGCCTCAGTTCTACTGGAATCGTCATTCCATGTGCCATGCGAGGGAATGTTCATTTATTCCATTTCAAGCTCACAAACCAAGAGAAAAATACAGATATTTTTCTCAATATGACGATATATTCTGATATACAATAAAATAGACATTAACAAAAATAATTCAAGTTATTTGTAGTTAGTATGATTTAAATTCATTAATTCTAATTTTAGAATAATGTCCATTAACTTTTATAATTTTTGAACCATAATCGCGTTCCAATGTTTTAGAATTTTACTTTTAAATATATACAATTATGTATTATAGATTCTTGATTTAATCCATTGTAATTCTCGTTCCATTTTATTACCACAATATTTTTTTCATAACCCGACAAGATTCCATATCCACATTTCTTTTATTAGAAGCAAATAATGAGATTAGAGTCCACTTCATTCTTCTGTTTATCATATCAATCACAACACGATCCATTACTGCTTTTATATTACAGAACAAAGAGAGTCCTAAACTTTGACTGATAAAAAACAAGGTCCTATCTGTTTTAAAAGATATATAATTAGAATATGAATTGGTCTCAAGACGAAAACATTCGAACTATTATTTTGAGAAGTCATAATTCCAACTACAAATTATTCTATTTTCATTTTTTGGGTTTCAAGGTTTCATAAGTATCGACTGTGGAGCACCAAATTCCTACAACGACGAGGAATTCAACATAGATTTTGTGCGGGATGAAGGATTCATAGACTCTGGAGAGAACATGCAAATATCCACGAAGTTCATCTATGGGAAACACTATCAACTGTCTAAGAATCTGAGGAGCTTCCCTAATGGAATGAGAAACTGCTACACCCTAAGACCGGACAAAGGCAAGGGCAACACATACTTGATTAGGGCATCATTTTGGTATGGAAACTATGATAAGAAGAATCAAACTCCTATATTCGACCTATACATCGATGTTAATTATTGGGCCACGGTCAGTACTTCCAATTATGTGCGCTACGAAATTGTCTATGTGCCCCAAAGGGATAACATACAAGTGTGCCTCGTAAATATTGGTAAAGGAGTGCCCTTCATTTCGGCATTGGAACTTAGAACTTTGAACAATTCTCTCTATCAAATTGAATCAAGATTTTGGGAGCTTTTTGGCAGATATAACATCGGAGGCTTGACCATCAGGTGAGTTCTGTTTTTTTCTTTTTTTCTTTTCTTTAAAAAAAAAAAAAAGAGCAAATGTAAGCATACGTTATCTTTCTTGCATAATCTAAATATGTCAAGAAAGATTTGAATTTAACTTTAAAAAGTGTTAAGAGATATAAAAGAACATCATTGTGGTTATGCATATTAGTTCTGAATAATTATTTTTACACATAACACTTGAGCAAAAACTAGTGATCGAAAATATTTTTGGATTTACGTACTTTAGATGCATTGAAGATCAATGAAAAGCCTTCATCGTTTGTGAAATTCTTAAGAGTGCTCAAGTATTATCAAACGTCTCTGTTCAAGCAATGTACACGCCACCTTATTGCGTGATGCTGACTCGTAAGAAATACCCGAACTGGACCGAACCTCATCTTCCGATTCGGGTAATAGGTAAAAAGATAAAGTTTAGGGTAACATCTTCCGTTTGGACCCGAACCGAACTGAAAAACATTAAACCAAAATGCTTTCTTGCTCCCAGAGAAAGCAAAACCCCCTAACAGAGTCTCCCTCCCCTTGTGGTCTGCACCTTGACTCTATCTTCTTCATGTGCACCTCGATCAAAATCTTGGTCTCTCTCTGTTTCGCTGCCATTCCTCTGGCCCTCGCACTATGTCGTCACAGTGAAGCTGGTCCTTGATTTTTTTGGTGAGGCTTTCCTCGCGCTCAACCTCATGCTCGTCTTGCTTGTGACTTCCTCCTCCCAAGTGGAAGGTCTCTTCGATCTTGTGGATGATTCCTCCCATTTCCTTTATTATCTCTCTCTCTCTGTATGGTTTGACGCCATGAGGGGGAATGCGGGATTTGATTTGGGTCTGGTTCTGCGTTGATCGGGGGAGGTGAGTTCTCAAATGGAGGCAAATTCAAAGATGATCAAGAGAGGAAATAGTCTGGTTTCTCTTATGTGTGGTGAAAGCTTTGAGGCGTGCGTCTCGAAGGATTCAAGCGATCTATCTACAATGTGTGGATAGATGAAGATAGGCTATAATCCCGTAGCTTCTACTCGAGGAAGACAAGATAGAGAGAATGAATGGATTGCATCTCCCAGTGCAGATGATCAAGCTTGATTGAAAACTGCGGGTGGCTGCATTGGTATTCTTGCAATCAAAATCTATTAATCTTCTTCTAGTTGTCGAAGCCTCCAATTTCCTGTAAAGCAGAGAGAAAAGGAGGATGGTTGCAGAGAGGGGGCAAAGGAAGGGAGGAGAGAGAATCGGGGATAACTAGAGAGAGTCGGGGTTTACGTTGAGGGGAGATATAAAAAAAATAAAAATAAAAATGAGGAACCGACTTGAAATGTTTTCGGTTCGGGTCTCATGTGATTCGGATGGTGGGAGGGGGCATGTTTCGAGTATGTTCGGGAAACATGGAAACCGCAACCGTTGACACCTAGAAGACAAAAGGGTCGATTTATAGTCGGGGTGCTCTAATGTAAATTATATACTTAAAATTAAAGGACTTTCTCTATATTGAGAGGCCAATGAGCTAATATATTGGGTGTATTTAAGGATCTTAGGGAGCTTATCCCAACCCTCTAATGACCGTTAGGTCCAGGCAAGAATAAGTCTCCGCCGTTGTATAGCCATATGATTTTGTGTGTTACGATTTACGACAAATAGTTAAGGAATTACGACAAGTTACAACTAGAGCATTTGTCCCTGGGGACCGTAGAACTCCCTTTGTGTCAGTTTTTTTAGTATGAATGATTAAATACTAGGGACTTCCCCTTTGATTAGTAAAAGTTATAGGGAGTTCGGAGGCCAAGTTAGAGATACTGGCCTCGAAATTGGATTGGTGGCAAGCGCATTTGAAAATTGCATTTGATAATTGGCATATGTAACATGCTACGTGGGACATTGAATTGGCATCACAGGAATTTTGTGAAATTGTCCCACTCAGGCACCCGGCCGATGTCTATGATCGCATCTGGCAAAGTCAGACCTTCAACTGGTCCAAGCTCACCCCCGGGACCGGGACGTCTGCCTCTGAATTGTCCAAAAACAACGACGCGTATAAGGTTCCAGGAGAAGTCCTCCTCACTGCTGAAACAACGAATACCGGCAATTTCTTTTCCCCATCAAACAACTCGACTAATAGATGGATTGGGTACTTCCATTTTGCTGAAACCCAAAGCTTGCTGAGCGGCCAAAGAGTGTTCACGGTTTCTACAAGCGATGGCCAATTAAAGGAGACAGTCAGGCTCGAGTACTTGAAGCCGGTAACCGTAATTTCCACTCCGGTCACAGGGTCCATGATCAACTTCTCATTCCAGGCACAGTATGGATATCCACCAGCGATCATCAATGCCTTGGAGATCTTTCATATCCGAGAACTTCCGAATGTACCAACTGCCCTAGATGATGGTAATCTTTCATGCTTCTACATGCTCTGGTGCTGGTGCTATGATCAATAATGTGAAGTACAGCCTTGGCATGAAAAACATTTAAACGGTCTTGTCTAACTTGGCCTTGATATTAAATTGCTGGATTGAAAGGAAGAGAAATCAAGTATTGAAAGTAACCATTTATCAAAAAAGTGTATATTCAACTCAACACTCTAGAGATTAGAATAGTACATTCGCACTACTCTAGGACACTCTTTAAAATATAGACGTTCTAGGACACCTTACATGCAAACTCTAGGAAGCTAATTTCTTATGCTCACTTGCCTTAATTGCTCCAATGAAAGGGGGTTTGCGAATATACTGGAGATGGATGGGGATTGTTAGACATGATGTTATAAGACAGTGGTTTTAAAAGGGGTAAGGATAAGCTAAGTTTTTTGTGGTCATTCAGAGTGCACAGTAAATCTGTGGTGAAAATTTAATCTATAGATAATTGTGGACCAAAAAATTTTGGAGGAGATAGTGAAAGAGTTCTAATCAAGTGAGCTTTGAATTATTAAAGTTGTTGATTAACAGGCTATTCCTTTTTCAGCATAGATTTTCACTGTAAAATCAAATCCAAATTGTACATGAAAGCTGCTTTCACCAATTCCTTAATGTTGCCATTCTTTAGAGAGGGAAAGATGAAATTCAATGCATGACTTCGATCTGCTCAAAATCCCCATCTTTCCATCATCCTTCTCTTTGATGTTGTTGCACTCTAAACTACAGCCAAAGCTCTCACCGACACCAAGGCAGAGTATACCGTGAATAAAGATAGCTGGCAAGGGGATCCATGTGTACCAAGCAAATTTGCGTGGTATGGTGTGAATTGTAGCTCTGGAGATACTCCGAGGGTTATTTCCCTGTAAGTCTCCTTGCACTATTTCTTGTAGGATGACGCTAGTGCAGCCGGGAAACTTTAAAAGAATTCTCTTTTCTTCTTGAACTTGAGAAATTGGAAGTTCATTTCTCTATATGACTCCAATAATCTATAAAAACTCCTTCATCAATGTGTGCTTCTCCATTTTAATTTTTGGTTACATTGTGTTCTCTACAGCTGAGTGCATAAAATTTGTGTATTGAACCAGCATTACCGCCTTTGTGAACATGGTAATGACACAGCTTCCTCTCATGTGATTGATTACGGCCAGGAACCTGAGCTCTAGCAATTTGAGGGGCAACATCTCTTCTTCACTATCAAATCTATCGGAATTGGAGTCCTTGTAAGTATTAGCCCCTGTGAGGCCCTTATTGAGGTGATGGTGTTTTAGGATTGAGTGTCCTTTAGACCTTCGTTGTATCAATCTTGCGTTTAAATGTCTGCTCAGGACAAAATTGAGAAAAAGTATCACCATCGTGATTTAGGTAGTGTTTTCAACTTTACATTTCCATGGGGGTCAACTTTTGTTGGGAAAATTTAGGTAGTGTTTCAAGGCCGCAGATTTTATAATTTCTGTTTGAATGTGTTGGGACATCCTAGTTCTTCCTATGGAACTCGTTTTTAATTATTCTGAAGAAAAAGTTGCTTCAGAGGCTTCAAGAAGGAGCCTTTTTGCTGCAGGAAGTTTATGTGGAACATCAATTTTAAAGCAGTGCCACAATATTTTTGGTCTCTTTGGCTCAAATGTTTGTTGTTTTTCTTCTTCATATTCTCAAAATTTTGGATGAGATCTATTAAATTGTTAACTACCCAGATTCGCTTTGTTTCAGAGATCTATCCAACAATGAACTTACAGGAACCATACCGGAAACTTTGGCAAATTTGCCGAAGTTGAGAATTCTGTAAGTCTATGTGCCTTGCTGGCGCCCTGAAGAATTGACAGAGCATAAGTCTTTATACATGGTCATGCTTTGCAGGAATCTAAGCGGAAACAAGCTAAATGGTTCACTTCCCGAGGCTCTTAAAAGGAGGGTTACAGACAAGACATTGGACTTGAGGTCTCTCTCTCTCTCTCTCTCTCTCTCTCTCTTCACGGTATAGCAAGACTTTTATATGAATATGTTTTATTGTGATTCAAAGCAAATGAGAAGGCCTCTTGTGATCAACATGTGGGCAAAGCAGTCCGAGAAACGTAACTTTACCTACTTACTTTTTGTCGCAGGCTTAACAACAATCCCGATCTTTGCTGGCCAAGTCCTTGCCCAAAGAAGGAGGCTAAAACTGAAAACTCCATCTTGGTCCCAGTTGTTGCATCGGTTTCAGTCGTAGTCGTAGTCATATGTTTGATAACTATTTGTTTGATCAGAAGGAAACATAAAAGAGGTAACTTATCATTCTACTTCTCGTCCACGGCATAGTTACATGAAAATACAATTGTCTCTAATTAGTCTAATGCTCCCCCAAGGATTGATGACCATCAAAGTGATTGTTTCTTAGCATATGGAGAGCTAGGTGCCAAAACTTCAAACCTCGCCTGGATTTTCACTTCCCATAGGTTGACTTTTTTAGGACCCAAGTGGAGTTATCTTAGGGAGATTTTCCTTTGAAGTCTACTTGGAAATCTTCGAAAGGTTGAGTCTATTACTCATTGGTAATATATTGGTTATTTATTGAAGGAATGGAGAAATTAAGATCTTTCAATTATGGCGAGATCACAAGGATCACTGGAAACTTTGGAACAGAGATTGGTGAAGGAGGATATGGGAAAGTATATCTTGGCACTCTAGAGAATGGAACCAAAGTTGCGGTGAAGATGCTCTCGAAAAAATCATGGCAAGGGGACAGGGAATTTCAAGCTGAGGTACAATGCAATAAGATGCTCATTTGTAGACTTGTTTCCAAACGATTGTCGATAAAAATTGTGGTAAAGGACACTTATGACATTGCAGGAGAAACACTTAATGATCGTTCACCATGGAAACTTGGTTTCTCTACACGGATATTGTGATCACTCTGAAAACAAGGCATTAGTTTATGAATACATGGCTAATGGAAACTTGCAACACCACTTACATGGTACTTTATCATGTCCTCTTGTATAATTTTTTTTTCTCTAGAATACACCGGCAAATATATGTTTCTTTCTCATTTATAATAAGAAGATACGCTAATTTGACAGGGGACAAGCTAGTCTTAACTTGGAAACAAAGACTTCACATCATTGTAGATGTAGCAAAAGGTACTTAAAGGATATTGCCTAGTGTAGTTTGTTCCCCTCCTTTTTTGAATGATTAAATGGATCTTTTGCAAGAATTGCAGGTTTGGAGTATCTCCATAATGGATGTGACCCGCCCATTATCCATAGAGACTTAAAAGCGACAAACATCCTGTTGAATGAAAAAATGCAAGCCAAAATATCTGACTTTGGTCTCTCAAGAACAATCACAGCTGGGACTGATGCTCATGTGTCAACTCGTGTTGTCGGCACTCCTGGTTACCTTGACCCTGAGTATGGGCTTAAACTTAGTCTCGTTAATATGCTATATAGTCTTTGTATGGATAGAAAATCTGGCTCTCCCTAAGATTGCATCGTAGACTCATGTACTTGTACACATCGTATACAACTTTACTGAAGAAAAGTTCAGCATTGACAAATGACTCTAGAGTACAAAAAGCAATCTATTGGGACCTGGAAGATTTATCCTCAGCTGTGTTCTCATATTTCCTACAGGTACCATTCAACTGTAAGCTTAAACAAGAAGAGTGATGTTTTCAGTCTCGGAATCATACTCCTTGAGCTAATCACAGGACATCCGGCAATGATGATGAAGCCAGAAGGAAATGTGCACATACTTAATTGGGCGAATTCCCTTATTGAAAGTAAAAATTTGCAGAAGATCATGGATCCAAAGTTAAAAGGAGAATTCGATAGCAAATCGACTTGGAAAGCGATACGGGTTGCAGAGTCATGTACAAAACCAACTGGAGATCAAAGGCCTGACTTAGATCATGTATTGGCAGAATTGAGGGATTGTTTGAAAACTGCATTGGAACCCGAAAAAAGTCCAGAAGATGGGAAACAAAATGAGAAAATCAAGTAGTTCCTTTGAAAGGACCTCCTCAAGAGTTCATTCAGCCAGTACTTCGCTTGGAAGGGTGTTGGGTATTTAGTGCGTGTGAATTTCTGTTGCTAAATTTCTGTAGCCATCAAAATTGAACTCGAGTGTGGTTCATATTTCGAACTTATATTTATGTGTCAATTTGGATATTCAAAAGTTGTTCTTGTCTCTAGTTATTCTATTATGTCTATGAATAGGTCCTTTCTTGATAGAAACATGAGTATTCGTAGCTTTTGCCATGGGAGAAACTATGTACTTGAGGAGACTCATCTATGTTGGATTTGGATTTGGTCACACTAGACTAGAGTCTTGCTTGTTGTTATTGCTTTTATGGTGGATGTATTTGAGAGTGCTAGTATGAACACCTAGAGGGGGGTGAATAGGTGTAAAAACAAATTCTTTCTTTCCTTAAAGACTTGAACCAGAACAAGGATATAATTAAACGGATTAAAATACGAAATACGTAAAGAGATAAGGAAAGAAAATTGAAACACATAGTTTATAGTGGTTCTGTCACGCCCCGAACCTCGAGCACGCGAACATCCCACTCTGGTCGATTAAATTTTGCGACTTCCCAGGACACGTCGCCGACCCATTCATTTTTATTGCACATGCGGAAGCGAAACAAATCCCCTGACAACATTTAACTTGGGATAGAAAAGCAGGCAATCAATCACAACCAAACAAGCCTTCTTATAAACATATGGGTTTATATACAATACTGGATTGTCTACAAAATAGACAGGCTCAACAACTGGGGAATTGTCCTATGACCAACTTGTTAGACACGTTCGCCGATTCTTCGGTCTCCACCTCCACAAATGTCCATGGCTTCGAGTCCTCCACGACCGCCATCTAAGAACCTGAAAATATTATCCCACAACCGGGATGAGACAATGTCTCAGCGAGTCCTACCCTCTAAGACTCGATTAGGAAGAAAATGCGCCTCAGAGCGTTCTAGCCACACAAAGAGGACAGAGGACTTACCTCGCCTCAGTCCCTTCCTGCACGTCAGTACAATTCATATTCAAACAATGCTCGCACAAGCTGAAACTACCGACACACCCATCGGTCTATCAATTCAATCAATCCAATTGATATCATACGATCCACACATCTATCAATTCATACCATCTATTAAACCATACCATCTATTCATCCATCAATACAATCACGGCTCACACAAGCTGAAATGGATGCAATGCTCTCACAAGCTGATATAGATGGTAGCTCGCACAAGTTGATATATATATAGATGGTAGCTCACACAAGCTGATATATAGATGATAGCTCGCACAAGCTGATAAATGGATCGTTGCTCTCACAAGCTGATAAACGATCATTGCTCTCACAAGCTGATATATAGTGCTCACACAAGCTAACAATGATGCTCATATAATAGCTCACCAAAAGCTGCAATATATATATGTATATCATAATTGCTCGCCCAAGCTGATCATTCAATAATAAACCATAGAACTGGATATTCAATCCAATAACAACCAACGATTCAAACTAGTCATACAAACCAATTATGGTGCTAAAAGCCAACACCGGGTATTTTCAAGTTAAATACCACAACTTCATCAAATTTCACTCAATTCCACACTTTGGAATAATTAACCATGATCATCAATTTACACAATTTCTCAATTAAACATATAATTGGCACAAACTGATCCGACTTCTTTGCGATCAACGCGAAATTCTAACGATTGGCCATCCGGCAAAATTTTCGAAATTATTAAATAATTAAATTTAATTCCGAAAATTAAATAATTAAACATTATATTATAATAATATAATTTAATAAAATAATATTTATAAATTCGAAATAATTAATTAATTAAAAATAATTAATTATAGCTTAAACAAGATTACACTAATTTAATCATACAATTACCCTAATTAAACACCCATTAAACTAATCATACAACTAATCTAATTTACATTAAAATAATCTAATCTAACCACCTAAACGTAATTAGACTAATCTAAACACTCCTTAAGCATAATTAACTTACTAAGCAGGGATTAGAGGATAAACTCACCGGATTAATGTTCCGGCGAGTCCACGGCGAAGGCGACGCCAAGGCGGGCGATAAACCTCAAGGCGGTGACACCAACCAAGGCCAGGAAGACACCTAAAACGAGCCTTGAAGTCTCCAAAACCTTGCTGGTTGCTGCTTCTGTTCCAAGGACTGAACCAGAGAAGAAGAAGGGCTGAACGGCGAGGAAACGGGCCGATCGGAGCTCCGGCAAGCGGGTGGTTGGCAACCGGCGGCTCCCGGAGGTCAAGGGAATCTTATTGGAGGTTGGGATGGGCAAAGAAAGGATCGGAAAGGGGCGAAACAGTAAGAAAACGCAAAACAGGCGGAGCAGGGCGGAACCAGGCGGTTCGGCGACCGGTGGATTCGCGCCGCCGTACGGGACGGCCGGAGAATCGTTCCGGCGAGCGACTAGGTGCTCCGGAATGGGCTGGATGTCTTCTTCGCGGCGATGGGTGGCTCATTTTCTAATTCAACCGGAAAGTTAACTTTTTACTCGGATCTTTGGCGAAAGGTCGGCTGGAGCAGAAACTGGAACGAGGAGAAAACAGGGGAGGAAAACGGCCGACGATGGCCTTCCGGGCGTGCGACGATGGAGAGGCCTAATGGCTCGGTTTCCTCTGGTTCTTCCAAGCTTCCTCTCTTCCTCAACAATGGAGAAAGCCAAGAAAAGAGGAAGAAGATGATCAGCTGAAGAGGGGGCCTCCTTGGTGGCTCACTAGAGCTCAACACTTGTCTAAACCCCATTCCTCTTGCCCCCACCATGACATCACATGGCCTCAGCCACTCTCTCTCCTCAAGCTTCCTCTACAATCTTGTTAATAGGTGCAAAATATCTCTCCCCCCATGGCATACGAATTTGTTACATCTCCCTCTTCAATCTCACTCAAATTCCTTCAATTCTCTTCCAAATAAATCCAATTGAGCTCAAATTGAAGTCCAAATAAATCCATCAAGGTGTCCTCGTCCATCTCATGATTTTTCCCCGTCAATTGATCCAACTTGACGTCCAAAGATGCGATCAAAAGCGGTCCTCTAACTTTCCCGATCAAAACGGCCTTACTTTGCTTTTCTGCCAAAAATATCTGTTTGTAGAAAAATCTTCTGAGGATGAGTCGACGTTCCTAAAATGAATTGTGACATGACAGAACTTTCAATTTCTGTAATCGAGTTCAATTTCTCGGTTATTTCAATCCGGCGCGACTTTAGCGCGACTTTAGGGCGTCCTAATCTACCGGGTAGCTTTTAGGAACTTTTCGTGCAATTGACATGTGGTCGATTGTTTTCGAGCCACAAAGTGCATCTTCGACACATTAGCGACTCTCGGTTGTCGTAGAAATCTCAAGGTTTCAAATACGGACACAGGGTACCAAAACGACAGAGAAATCGGTCTAGTGCCGATCGACAAGATTTGTGCAATCAGGTGGAATCACCCACACTTAATCACATGCCTTTGTCGAGTCGACCTATCTCTGGTCTCTAATCGATCTGTGTTGCAATGACCCTTGCAGATTAGCACGGTCGGTCGATTCCTGGTCGAATTCTCAAGTCTATTGCGTTTTGATTCTTTAACGGCTTCACCTGATAAACTAGTTACTCGTGAGTGGCCAACTCAGAGAAGAGAGCTATAGACGCGAAGATGAAATGCCCGACTTATTCAATTGAAACCAGAATTGTAAAATCGGGATGTCACAGGTTCGGCTTAGACCAAGCCTACGTCCACTCTCCCACGCTAACAGCCCACCGGCTGGATTTCATTAAGAATCAAAAGAGATGTTACAATCTCACGTCCTCGATTCCATAGTGCAGAGACTCTACTACACTTCCTCGAGGTCTCACAAAATTCTCTCTTTTGAGTACAGTTGTACGCTCAACAAATGAAATAGCAAAGAGTAAGGAGCTTCAGACTTTGGAATTTTTCTATCTCGTACTCTCTCGAACAATTAGAGCGTCTTCCTTTTATACTCCTTCATGCCTACATAACCGTTGGCACCTTCCAAAGAAGTTCGTCCAATCTACCCATTGGACCGAATCAAATAGGAAGATCTCTCGTTATTTAAGGAATATGAAGATAGCCCATCAATCCTATTCGCCCATACAATCAGGATCTAGGTTTCCATAGGTAGAACCTTCCAAGTATACTTCGCCAATCAACGGATCTGTCTTACTCGATTTACGAATAATAGATCTTTAAATGCTTTCTCCAACCGTGTGATAATCTCTAACCAATCGAATCAAATCCTTAAGGATATCCTCATTTCTGGATAAGACTTCTTCGATGATCTAGAAACTGTCAACGAGGGCAAACTTTAAGTCTTGAGTTTGGCGATCTTCAGTCTGGAAGTCCTTAGACTTTGATAGATGAGTCTGGAAATCTTCAAACTAAGAAACGTTTTGTCAACTTCAAAATACAGAAGGAAGATTTCTCCAACAGTATTCTCATGGATCATTTCAGAGATGAGAGGTGAAACAACTCAAAAGGACTTTCTCCCTCTTCCCACCCTAAATACACTCTTATTTAGAAGGCCATCAGAGTGTCGCAACCTCTTCGAACCCTTCCGCAAGCGCCGAGCTAATGGCTCGCTAAGTCTAGGCTTAGCCTAGGCTCTCTCAAGCCCATTAATTCGCAACTTAGGCAGCGCATGGTAACGTTTTTGTTTCTCCCAATTTCTATTCTTTTGTTCCTGTTGATACCTAAATTTTGGCGATTCGGTCATTTATTTATTGCATAAAAAATTAGGGGTTAATTTTATCCCTGAAAAAAATATTAATTGCATAGCATATAGATTTAGGTGCATTTATTTTAATTTACCTTTTTTTTACATTTTATTGGACTGGTGGTGGATGCGCTCAAATTTATGTTTTTGAGTTCTAGTTCGGCAGGCCGAGCTAGGCCCATGAAAAGAGCAAATTAGCCCAAGCTCGTTGTTTTTAATTAATTAATTATCTTATGAGAAATTGAGATTTGATCCGATATTACGGTAGTTTTTGGGATTTAAAAAAATCGGATTGCAATCTTATCTTTAGTCTTTTGGTGATAAAATCGTTAGCAATATTAAGGAGGATAAGGAATAATCTAAAATATTTTGTTGTGGATGGAGATTTCGAAAGATCTTAGAATTGGCTAATGGAGCTTTATCTTTAATGGTTGAGTGAATTATCTAGAAAATCTTCACAAAAAATTTTAGATTATCTTCAATCGCTGAGTCAATATATGAAATCTTCGTTGGCAACAGATTGATTTGTTTTGTTTTTCTCTATAAAAGGGGGGCTTCTCTTCGTTCCGAAAAAAACACAAAAGAAAAAAGAGAAAAAAGCTCCGTTGTTTTTCCTTCGAAGAAGAGAAACACAAGAAGGGAAAAAGGAAAGGCATTGGATGCGCTTTCTTCTGGTGACAACAGAGAAGACAGCAGCATGCAGCAGTGGGAGAGAGAGGAGATCGGTGAGAGAGAGAAGTGACGTGAGGGAGAGAGAAAAAACAAAAAATTGTGCACTGTTCTTCTTCTTCGTGGGTTTCTTCTCCGCGAACACCCACACCGTTCCGCTGCAGCCCACGCCGCCGCGCCCCTGCGCTACTTGACTGTCGGCTTCCATCTGCGAGCACCCACACTAGCCCTGCCGCCGGTGCTCGTATCCGGGCCTCCGTCGTGCCTCCACAGCACAACCCAGTCGGCCACTACACCAGCAACTCTGCCACGACGCCGATTTTCCCCTCGCCTCCTGCAACAGCTCGATGTTCGACGTCGGTCATCGTTGCTCAAGCCTCTGTATCTAACGACCCAGACGCCAGACCGTCCCTGCCAGTGCCCGCTCGGAGTACGATCTGCCTTACCGGAACGCCGATCTCGCCCCTGACTTGTCTGCAACCCGCGACCTAGCAGACCCCGAGCCGATTCGCCGCACCTCCGCTGCTGCTGTGCCCCTGATCGCCCGAGTACCAGCAGCCCCCCGTCGCTCGAGCCGATCCTCTGCCACAGCCCGATGCCGATCCTCTACTCGAGCCCGAGTCGAGCTACTCCACTCTCTACCCGAGCCCGAGCGAGGCTGCCTGCTGCTGCTCCTCACGACGCCACCGCCCGCCGCTGATCAGCCCTTTGCTGGTCTTTGCTAGAGCTCTGAACGCCGGCGACCCAACCCCCGGTGATCCACTGAAGCTGCTCAGCCGTGGGTGAAGAAAGCAGGAAAAGAAAGACAAAAAGAAAAAGAAAAATCCAATTAGGTATATTCATTTATTATTAGTATTGTTATTATTATTATTATTATTATTATTATTATTATTATTATTATTATTATTATTATTATTATTATTATTATTATATTCATTTATTTATTTTGCTTTATTTGATAGCTTTCTTTAATTCATTTACATTGTAATATCGGATGTCGATATTTATTTCAAAAATCTTTAGGCATTATCCATAGGGATTTGGCTCAAAATTAATGTAATTATTAATTTAATCCGTAAGACGTCGGATCAATTTTTTAATTATATTAATTTTTGGGGCTTGTTGATAGTATTTTAATTGTTGAATCATTATAATTATTAATTTGATCCGTAAGACTTCGGGTCAGATTTTTAATTATTTTGAATTTTTGTCGTGATATTTAGGGTTAAAGTAATTGTTAATTTGACCTGTGAGACAACAAGTTATTTTTCGATTATTCTAATCGTTTATTTGGTGGATATCTTGATTAGTTTAGACGTAATTTCATGATTGCTTATCTTTGAAAAACACTAAAAAAAAAACATAAAAATCAAAAAAATCAAAAATCAAATCTTGCATTGGAGTTGTTGGTTTAGTAAATTAAGATTGCATTTTAGGATTGCATTTTTAGATAATTTTTGGAATAGATTAAGATTGATTTTAGATAATGTTTGCACATCTAGATAATCTTATTTTTCTTTAAAAATTAGTTTTCTAAGATAGGATAGGGTTTAAGTCCAATTAATCCCTAAAATGAATTAGAAAATTATTCTTTTTTAGATAGTTTAATTAGGATTTTTATTAATTCCGAATTTCAATAAATACAAAAAATACTAGGTGCATGTTAACTAGTTTGCATCATAGGATCATTTAATTTGAGTTTGTTAGTAAAATTAGGTTCATGAAATGCATGTAACTTAGTCATTGTTGCTAAGTTCATTTAGTTTAAAATTGATCGTCATTAGAATTAAGTCATTCGATTAATTTAGATTGCATATTTAATTGTTGCATCTCTTTAATTTCAAATTTCATGGAAAATATAAAAGAATTAGAATAAATTCATTTCATGCTTTAGAATAGATTGCATGCTTATTTATGTCATATAATTTAAGTCATGCTGTCATATCATTTCATATTAGATTAATGACATGCATTGCATAAATCATAATTTTCATTAAATAAGTGAAAACAAAAATTGAGTGATTGCATGTTAATTAGAAATCATATCTAGGACTGTTAATGTGAATTCCCGATCTAATATTGCAGATGCTTTCGTTGCTTTGAGATAAGTTTTGCAATTTATTCATTGCTTTCTTAGATGTAAAATTAGTGGTTTGCGTACCCGTATGATCACCTCACATGTTAGGAAAATAAATTAAAATCAATCCAAGCTGCATTCAAAAACATTTTTGAAAATTAAAAAGAAATGGTACCGAAAGGGCATTAGAGAAATCTAGTATAACCAAGTTCTCGTACCCAAAATCTCTGGTTCGTAGAAGTAAAATGATTCTCCCATTATTTTACTTAGGTGTCTAATCGACCTACCAAAAATAGATTAGTGGCGACTCCTAATTGAAAATCAATTGCAAGTTAAGAATTTGAACCTAAATCGCGAATTGGTATGGGTTTGGGAGAGCTCGAGTTAAGTCTAGGCTTAATAATCCATTAGCCAAACTCTAGGTGGTTCACATCCGAAAAATTGGTCGCGACAGTTTCCCGGAACAAAAAAAGAACAGAAACTTGTTTGGTAAAACATTTGTTCCCGGGAACAGTTTTGAGAAACAAAAAAAAGTTCTTGTTCCCGGGAACAATTTTTAGAAATAAGCCAATTTTCTTTTTTTTTTCTTTTGTTTCTCTCTCTTGCCGCGGCCACCTCCAATCGCCCGGAGCCACCGACGACCGCCGCCGCCGCCGCCGGCCGCCCGCGTCGGTGACAGTCGCTGGCGAGCGGTCGTGCAACGGCGGGGGCGACAGGTGGCGGGCGGTGTCAGGCGGCGGCAGCCGACGGTTGGCGATCCGTGAGCAAGAATAAAAAATGAATAAATACAAAAAAGAAATTGTTGTGTTACCAAACGCATTTCTATTATTTTTCTATTCCAAGAGTAGAAATTTTGTGTAGTTACCAAACGGGTTCTTTTACTCAGAAATTGTTCCCCGGAACAGAGATAGAAAAGAACTATTTCTGAAAAAAAAAACTCTTCCCTGAAACAGAAGCGTTGTCATGCGCAGCCTTATAATTTGAGTATTTTAACCTGCAATTTAATTTTATTTAGAAATCACCACTAATCAATTTGTGATGAGTCAATTAGCAATCCAAATAAAAATATTGGGAGAAATATTATACTTATGCATGACTGATTACACTTGTTAATCGACTAATGCCATTTTGGTATATAATGGTGTAATTGAGATAAAGGAAATTTGCAAACACCAATCCATATGCTTTCGCATACTTGAGAACAATTTCTTTCTTCTTTTCTTTTTTTGGTTTATTTTTAGGATTCTCACATATCTTGAGAAAAAACCACTCAAAGATTATTTTTTAAGCTTTTTTTTTGGAATTTTTCTAATTCTTTTATTTTTATAAAATTTTTAAAATATAATATTATAATATAAACTGACTTGGGTCTGTTAGACCCGCGCGCCAGCCCGATTCGGACCGACCCTGGTCGCCCCTCCGAATGGCTAGAGAAGAGGGCCGCCTTTTGTCCTCTATCATTTTCTTTTTATTCCCTTTTTTTTTTTTTTATCTCTCTCCCTCCCTCCCACTCTCTCTCTCTCTCTCCCTCTCCCTCGTCTCTTCTCCCCCCTGCACGTTATCAGACTTGGAGAGAATAGACGCCTCCTTTCAAGTGGGGATCCGCAGCGATCAACATGCTAGGCCGCGGGACCGCAGTATGCATGCAAATAAAGCTCCAAACTCGCACGAAGCGAGCCACGGCAGCCCGGTCCGGCGAGCCCGAAAGGGGGCATGGGCACAAAAACAGGAGCGGTCGGCCGAGAGTCCCTACCCGGCTCGCGGCATCGGAAGGCGGAAGAGCTCGAAGACCCAGCTACGTCCGCGTGCCTCCGAGCCGAGATCCTTGGGAAACCGGCCCCGAGTCGGGCGCAACCACCGCCGTAGGTTGGTTCGGAAAGAAGGAGGGCGAACGCCGGCGAGCACCTGGCCGTACTCGTCGCCGTAGGACGTTCGCTCACTCTCAATTTCTCACTCAGCTTTCTCTCACCGCTCGCCCCTTCTATCTCCTCTGTCTCCCCCCCACCCATTCTCTCCCACCAAAGACTCCCATTTATAGGCCGAGAAGGCCGGTCGGGGGAGGCGCTTCGGCCGCCGGTCCTTGGCGCGCCGACCAGCCCCCCTTGGCTGAACCTTCGATCTCCTCTGCTCCTGCTCTGCTGCTGCCGCAGCGTACTTGGTGGCGCGAAGGAGAGGAGAAGAGAGGGGAGAGAAGGCCAGGCCGGGCCGGGCAAGCTGGGCGAGATTGGGCCTGGGCCCGAATGGAGAAAGGAGGGGAAAAGGGGGCTGGGGCAAAGGCCCAACCCTTCAGCCCTCGCGGGCCCTCTCTTTGAAAAAAATTAAATAATGTTTTTTTTAAATATTTTTATCTATCCAAAATGCAGTAAAAATAAGGGAAATTAAAATAAAAATAAAACTTAGTTGATGAAAATAATATTAGTGCCCATATGATGTGAATATCCTTTTTCATTAGGGTTGAATTAATCCATAATTTTCTATGAAATTTAATCATAAATATTTAGTCAAAATTTATGCATTAGTATATTGAAGTCAATGATAATAGAGAAAAAGCCACAACAAACTCTAAATTATGTCCATTGCGACACATTTATCCTAATTTTTTTTTTTTGTTTTTTTGACATATTTATCCTAAAATTTTTCGTGTGACATATTTATCCTAAAATTTTTCGTGTGACATATTTATCCTAAAATTTTTCACGTGACATAAAAAAACCACAAACTTATACTTATATAACACATTTACCATCAATTAAGAGTCTATAACATGATTTTTTAGCCAAAATAATGTCTCATTTATTTCACTTAAGTCACGTGTGCGACATCCTTTCTCGCATCCATGTAGACAGAATTTTAACTATGTTAATTGACAAAACCTTAACGAAGGGTAAATATAGCACACGGGTATAAATTTATGGTTTTTTATGTCTCGAAAAAAAAAATTAAGATAAATATGTCACAATGGGCATAATTTGGGTTTTTTTTTTTTTTTTTGTGTCTTTTGTACATGGTAATAATGAGAATTACATCAACTTTTTTCACCCCTCCGTGGAGGTCTCAAATCTTATCGCAATCTTTGATGGAACGGATCAAGTCAAACTAAGCCTGGATCGATGTTAGCCCTCAGCTAAATCCTAAGGAGTACTTGAGACACTCAAAAAGGCAATAGAAGTGATATCTCTTCTAATTGATCTATACGCGTTAGGTTAAGGACATCTCAATTATTATAATCTTGTCTGCAAATTTCCTTATTCAGATTTGTCTGAATCTTGTTAGGAACATAAGGCATGTCCTTGTCATGACACAGCTGGGACATTCTTAGTAGAATGAGGGATTCTTCAGAATTATGCAGTTGCCGTCGTTTGATATGCATTATCCGAGTTGACTTTGTACTCTAATCGCTCAATTAGTTGGTAGGCATCGGCTCCAGCTGCGAGCTTCTTGCCTGTCCAAAAGGTGATAATCAATTAATCTACTTTGTCGAATGATTCCTGATTCTTTATATTTTAGTTCCTAACTTCTATTCTCTATAACTGAGTTGACCATTGGTGGAGAAATCACTCCCCCACCACTAATTTACAAGTGCACGTCTGGTCCATGAACGTGCCCTCATTGAAGTACTAATTTATTCTTATGAAGCTTAAAGACGTTGATTTTCTTCTTCTTCGCCTTGAGATGGTAGAGCCCTCCTTTCCTCACTAGAGTGGAGAAACCAATGTGAAGAGAGGTTTGATGTACCATAAAGATCTTGAAGATGCTGCATGTCTTGATTGGTTGTCTAGCTCTAGCAGTCATTGCTCGCGGCCAACAAAATCCAGGTTCCCTCCCTCTCTCTCTCCCTGATGATTGAATCGTGAAGAGTCGAGGCATCAGAAAATGGGATTCTAGAAATAGGCACAGCGATGATTCAATATCTATCCTTCTTCTCGTTAGTGATCAACCTTTCAAGCATAAGTCGAAAAAACAGTGACACTAAAATTTGATATAAAAATCGAGCACTGGGTAATTAGGTAGTATCTTGTACTCCGACTTAGGAATTTAGCAAAGTTAAGCCTGTTCAAGAGTCTCCAGGAAACATTTCCAGATTCTCCTAATTATTGGAGAGTTAGCAATGCATCATCCTCTAGCTTACGTTATTTTTGCAGACGACGTCTCTGTTTTCAAGCTTTTCATGGACGACTTTATCATTGGAATAACCATCAAAACTTCTTCTTAAGTAACAATTATCAAGCCAAATCTTGCACATGTAATTTTCATTGCTGAAATTTGTATCTAGTCGATACTGTTCTAAAGAAGTCAAATAAAAAAAGTTTAAGGGACATCGCAAAGCATCAAGAAATTTATAATACTGTTTAAATTTCGAATTCGTGATGCGTGGTAAAAAGCAAGTGACAATCTCTGATTTCCCCTCGATTTAGGTTTCATAAGCATCGACTGCGGAGCACCTAATGATTACCATGATGACCAGCTCAACATATACTACAAGGCTGATGCGGGATATGTAGATTCCGGAACAAACGGGCAGGTGTCTACCCAGGTCATCTACCAAAACAACCAACAACAATCAAAGAATCTCCGGATCTTCCCTAGTGGGAAAAGGAATTGTTATACATTAATGCCAGATGAAGGAAAGGGCAACACATATTTGGTCAGGGCTTCATTTTGGTATGGTAATTATGATGGCAAGAATCAAACCCCAGCATTTGACCTCCATATTGATGTTAACTATTGGATCACGGTGAACTCTTCGTCTTGGATATACGAAGAGATTATTTACACTCCTCCGAGAGATTACATACAAATTTGCTTGGTGAATATCGGCTCGGGAGTTCCATTTATATCAGCTCTGGAGTTGCGGTTGCTGGATAACTCGACTTACCAGATCAATTCTGGTGCACTTGTAACCAACTGGAAATATAATTTGGGGAGCCTAAGCACATACAGGTGATTTTCTTTGTCATTGCCCTTCAATTTTGGTCATTGACCACATTCATCGATCAGTAAATGACAAGTTAATGTATTTACATCTTACGAATCATGCATTTTTACATTGTGCAACTGCATGGACAATAGAAAACATGCTGTCAATTACAAACTGATTTGTGTCGGCTTGTTCATCATCTTGCACTTACTACTATGATTATTTGACTGGCTTCGGCATTAATAGGCATCCGCAAGATGTATATGATCGCATCTGGAACAATAAGACTTATAGTGGAGGTTGGTCGTCAGTTAGCAACACGACGGCCATCGTGACAAGTACAAGCAATGATGCCTATAAAGTTCCACCCGAAGTTTTGATGACCGCCACAGAAGTACAAAATGTTACTGATCCTCTGAGTCTGTTTTGGACCTCAGAGAAGTCCACCACTGTCTGGTATATATACTTCCACTTTGTGGAATTGCAATTACAAAAGGGTCAATTCAGAGAACTCACCGTATATGTACAAGACGAATTCGTGGAAACTGTCATGCTCGAGAACCTAAAGCCAGTGACTGTAGCCTCATTGCCCATAAGTGGACATAATTTGAACTTGACTATTAGTGCGACGGCCCGCTCTAGTCTGCCACCGCTCCTCAATGCCATCGAGTTTTTCACTGTGGCACAGCTCCCAAATTCACTGACTTTTCTGGATGACTGTATATTTATATCTATGCTCCCACTTAATTTTTTTGTTTCGATAATCTTTGATTTCCTTATGATTGTAGCTATTTATATGGTGGTTTAGTTAATGCCATGTATGACGTCAAGAAAACATATGGGGTGATCAGAGCTAGCTGGCAAGGTGATCCATGCATTCCTACGCAGTACACATGGAGTGGACTGAATTGTAGCTATGGTAGTTCTCCAAGAATCATCTCATTGTAAGTCCACGACTACATATTTTCTCTGAAAACATGCTGCATACTAACCACAAGTCACAAAAAATAAGTTTTCTCAACAACAACTATAGTACAGGTTGGTAATATGTCATGCGATGAGGAAATGATTTCAATATCAAGTCACCATATGAACGCCTTCCTTATAGAAAATGTCAACCGGTGGGATTTTATTCTTATAAAGTTAGCTGAGAATGTGCAGGAACCTGAGCTCCAGTGGACTGAAAGGACCGATAACTATATCAATCTCCAATTTGACAGCAGTTGTATCCCTGTATGCATTAGCAGTTTTTCTTCATATTGTTTACTTAATTTGCAGAGAGAGAATGGAGAACACTAAGCCCAAAAAAAGCGACTGACTTCTTTGCCACTAGCATGTTGTTCATTATCTACAATATCCCATTTTATGCATTTCAACAAGTATATGCATATGAAGTTTCTTAGTAGTTTTTTGGAATAATTTCAGGGATTTATCCAACAATTCATTAACTGGGTCCGTGCCAGACTTTTTAGCTCAAATGCCGAGCTTGAAAGTTCTGTGAGTCACTGAGCTTTTGATGGAACTATTATGTGTGGTTATCTAGCTTGAGTAAATGGCCATCAACTTCTAATCATGAATACTTGCAGGAATTTAAGTGGAAACAACATGAATGGCTCTGTTCCTCAAACTCTGTTGAAGAAGAAGGCAGATGGATCATTGCTATTAAGGTTCGCTCATTGCCACACTATCGTAACTCCGCATTTAATCACTTATTATTATCTATACGATCTGCTTCTTCTTTCTACGTTTGTTCTCACTTTGAAGAATGCAAAAGATGAAAGTGGTACTCGGTTTTTCATTTTCTGTTTGATCAACTTATGCATGTAATACATATAGAGGGCGGGATGTCCATGAATTCATGCGCTAATCTTTCGGCATTGACAAGTACTGCTGACGTTTTTCGACAGCTTAGATGGAAATCAAAATCTTTGCCAATCAGACAATTGTCAGACCAGCAATGTGCAGCCAAAGAAAAAGGGCATATCTGTTGCCCCAATCATTGCATCAGTTGCAGCCATTCTGGTCTTGGTTTCATTGGGAGCTCTTGCAGTGTTGTGGATAATCAAAAGAAGACGAATCCAAGGTAACTCTCTTGCGTATTGCATGTGCAAGAAAAATCCAAAGTGCTTACATGGGATTTTGTCAGTCCGGGTCATGATTTGAACCCCAAACTGGTTAACTGGTCCAATTGCTTATGGCAACAATTGGGCCCAGAAAAAGTGAACATGATAATCATGCTTCTATGCACCACTGTTCAATGTTAAAAAACTGTGCACACGTTCTCTGTTAATTGTATCATAATTGCATCAATGCGTATCTACATCTCATATAGATAAAGGCGTGAATACTTCCTTTGGTTGAGGTAACTAGCTTCGCTCTTTCAAATTTCATTTTTCATGACTCGGTCTTTGCTTATAATAAGTCATTACATACTTTTTCAAAAAGGTTCTTTTTATAGGGAAGGCATGTGATGTCAAACTGAAAATCATGATCCGCAGCTGTTGAGATTATATAATTTCCTTTTCATTTCTCCAGACGTTACTACTATTACTACAACTACCAACTCTAGCGAAGGATATACTGGGACATTAAAGTTGTCAAAAAATCGACCTTTTACATCCACTGAGGTTACAAGAATTACTGATAACTTTAGAACAGTAATTGGAGAGGGAGGATTTGGGAAAGTCTACTTTGGCAGACTTGATGATGGCATTCAAGTCGCGGTAAAAATGTTATCTCGATCATCAAAGCAAGGCTACAAGGAATTTCACGCAGAGGTTTGAGACATTAGTGTAACTAGAATCGATGTTGCATGTTTTTGGTTTTTTGGATGTTCAACTAATAGCAAGCTCTGATACCTTGATGTGCAGGCACAACTCTTGATGGTCGTTCACCATAGAAATCTAGTTTCACTTATCGGATATTGCGAAGAATTTGAAAACATGGCACTGATTTACGAATTCATGTCCAATGGAAATGTTCGGCAACATTTGTCAGGTTTGTCTGATATTTCCATTTACAAATTCTAAACAGATAAAACATCTGTTAGACTCTCCCAATATGACAGCAAAGACGTGTGTCCAAATATATTTTATCTCAACACTGTTCTTTGATAGTTTAGGCTTTTGCATTAATCGGTCATGTTACAAATTTGTTAATAGCATTATGGAAATGAAATTAACTTTCTCAGCGAATGAGGACAACAGTGAACAAGCTTTTACATATTTCATGATTGGAATACTCCTTATTTCTCTACTTTCAAGCAGCACACAACCCTAATGTTTTGAGTTGGAGCAAGAGACTAAAAATCGCAATCGATGCAGCTCAAGGTACATGAAGTAGATTGATGAAATCTTTGTTCACATTTCCAAAAGTTAAGCTACTCAATACAATTCATTAAGTTTTCTATTTTGTTGGTGGCGCAGGGTTAGAGTACCTGCATAATGGCTGTAAACCTCCCGTTGTCCATAGAGATTTAAAGACACCCAATATTTTACTAAACGAAAACATGCAAGCGAAGATTGCTGATTTTGGATTATCGAAGACATTTGTAACAGAGCATGATTCTCATATTTTGATGCGCCCAGCAGGAACGCCTGGTTATCTTGATCCGGAGTAAGTGACTCAAAATAACATTTTACTCGTGCATGTTTATGTTGGAGACACATATGTAAGTACTTTCTAAAAGGCAGTTTGGGCTATTATTGTACTAATCAAAGAAACAATTCCTTTTGAATCCTTAGGTTTCATACATCCGGAAACTTGAGCAAGAAGAGCGACGTATACAGTTTTGGCATAGTTTTATTCGAGTTAATCACTGGCCACCCCGCCATTATAAGAAGTCCAGAGGGCAGCATGCACATACTTCGCTGGGTAACTCCACTCATAGAAAGAGGGGACATCCAAAGCATTGTCGACCCGAGGTTAAATGGCCAATTCAACATCGGTTCTGCATGGAAAGCGGTTGAAATAGCCATGTCGTGTGTGCCGATGACAGCTGTTCAAAGGTCGGACATGAACTGTGTTCTGTCGGAACTAAAAGAATGCTTGACGGTAGAAATTGGGTCAGGGAGAAGCCAAAGAATGGGAAATAGTAAGAGAAGAAGTGAGTCTTTTGAGATGACCTCAATTGAGCTTGATATTGCACCAAATGCTCGTTAACGGCACTTGGTATGTAAGGTTATCACATTCAGCGTTCTTGTGTAAATTGTTGATTATTAGGTGGTATAGATTGAAAACTTCTGTACGAAGTCTGAGCTTGTGACTTTAAATTGTCATATTGTTGTATGTTGGGGTAGTTGCTTTTCTACCTTAGAATAATAATGAATGAATGTCGAGTTCAATTCACTTTGCCATCTGTATAAGCTTACAAACCGTGCAGTTATTCAGATGTTGAAAGGCAGCCTTGCTCAGTCATCCATGTGAACCCCTGTACAATGAAAGAAAGGAACTATGTATTTCTTTCATTGTCAAACTATTTGTATTACAGACCGAAGTCATCGTTTGACGATCTTTGAGAACCACAACCACCTAAGTTCTGGGTTTCGCTCGAACATCCATAGAAACAGCCCGATCCTTTAAGCTTCACGTTTCATCTTCTGTCAATCTTGAGAGTTTTAAATCGATTCTTGAAAACTTCTCGGTGCTAAGAAATTTCAGCAAGATGTCTGTCGACATCAGTTGCTAGCAACTAAGTATGCGGGTGTCGACTTAAACCAACAATTTGTTCCTTTAGCTGATTAAGTCAGAAATCAATCTATCGGCAGCGACTTGCCATTTATGGTGCACAGGCTTTAAACTTGTAGAATAATTGAAGAAACTCTTTCATGGGACATGTCTGAGTCAAGGTCATGACAATTACTTGCCGTAAGCGTTATCTTCACAAAAAAGTTGCAATCAATCTGACGAGGACTCAAATTGACCAATATCGACTAATGCAAATTGCGCCATATTTTGCTGGTCAATATTAGCACAAGTAATAATAACAATGATCACACTTGTATTTAAGTGTTTGCCATTATCATAAGAAAAACAGGGAAAAAAATTGACCAAGACATTAGAATTTATAAACGTGAATATTGATGATGTCAACCCCAATAATATATATTGAGTAAACAGCTTTTGTTTACGATATCACATAATTTTAGTATATAATCCATAAGTTTTGGACTGATACATCTATAAATTATAGGGACACGTACTATTCTATGGGGTTAATTGTCTAAAAAGTCTTAAACCTATTGTTCATCAGCCCGTTTAATCCTAAACCTTTCAATTATGCTAATTTCGACGATTTGCCAATTTAGTCTTAAACCTTTCGATTGTCTCAATTTGGTCCTAAACCTTTTTTAAATTTGTCAGTTTAGTCGTAAATTGATTATTTGGATAATTGGCTAGAATGACTAAATTGACAAATTATTAAAAGGTTTAGAACTAAATTAACAAATCATAAAATTGTTAAGGATTAAAATGGTGTAATTGAAAAGTTTAGGACTAAATTGGTGAATCGTCAAAAAATTTATGACTAAATTGATATTATTGAAAGGCTTATGACTGAATTAATTGCCGTACAATAGGTTTACAACTTTATGGACAATTTTCCCCTATTCTACGTATATTAAAGACCCCCAAATTGAACCCACAAAGCTAGAATTCATTCTAATTCATAAATATTGGTTTGTGGATTAATCACACGACACGAGTTATGCTCAATCTCATATACTATCAAGGGCATCTTTCTGTATTTGGGCTCAATTCGTATCTTAGGGACGACGGTAAACATAATTGAGATATCTCATGAAGCCGAAATTTGCTTATGTACGATGGACTTTCTGTTTAAAAACAAAATGAATCTGACGTATGAAAGGTGTATTATCAGCATTGGTCAAATAATGGAAGCTTAGAAACATTGGCAATGTGGCTGAATCGATCAATTCTAAGGCATGGTCTATTGCCTTGCTAATTATGTGATCATATGCCTCTATATACCTTTAAGTGTCAATTATCACCCATGCAATACATTTTTCTGAAGAAAAATACAAGCTACGTATAATTTTGGAAAATGAAGGTGCTTTAGGATGAGCCGACGTATTAGTGTTGGTTACATTGTACCCTTCAGGCGTTTGAAGCATGGATGATTTGACCTAATTGATGTGAAACTTTCTTCTTTGAAGATGACATCTAACCACATTAATTAGATGTTTGCTCGACACAAGTTTATATTAAATATTCAATTTATAATTAGTGAATTTGATCAATCGACATAAGATAATTTTTATCAGCATAAATTTCAAACAACTCTCATTGGACGCAATTTGCAAATATGATAACTCAACTTTATAATAGCCATTTCAAACCTCCCGGAATTCATTTTATAGGTGGTCCCGATTTTGCACCAAATATTTGGACAAAGCACTCTACATGTTTTTTTAAGGACATTGACCCCCTTTCGATTCAAGTTAACCAAAAACCTGTTGAATTACTCTTTCGTCCAATTAGTTCTTAGAAAAAAAGCTAGGTAAAGTTATTCATTGTTCCTAATTACCATGGATAAAATATTAACACCTCCAATAAGTTTAAATGCAATACTAAAAAGACATGAAATTAGTCAAATTAATTAAAAAATAGTATCAACTGAACCTGAACTTTTTAATAGTAGACCCTTTGGTCAAGAGAAGAGGATAAGCTCCATACATGCTGCTATCGCAAGTTGGTTGAATGAAAATATTATGTTATCGATATATGTTACTCCTTACGCACACGCATGGCTTATTCTAACAAAAACAACTTCATATATATATATTCTCTCCTTCATCAATTGATCCAAACAAAATTGACACAATCTTAAATGTCCTTTTCATGTTTCATCCTCACATTCTTTTAACTTTTCTCAAAAACCCTGTAGCTTTATATTCTTGAGATATTTATGAATATTGGCAATCTTTTAGTGCTGTATAAAATAAGCTTAGAAACATTCGTGCTCCTATCAGCATCCGCAAGGATACCTAAGTAATGTGACATAATCATTACAAGGTCAAGCGCATGTATAAGTCAATGGATGTACAAGATAGTGAATCGAGTCCCTTTGTTAACTCTCTAAATCAATGGCTCTACCTAGGCTTCATGCCGCAATGTACTTATGATGCGTTTGGTTCAGCTTTTCCAATTGGTTTTCAGCCTCCAAAGCCTCTTGGAGAAATATTGGAATGTTTGGCAAGTTTGTCAAAGGGCCTTTCAGTCAAATGCTGACTTTGGGAAAGCTGAAAGTTCAATATTGATAGGGTCTAGTTTTGGTCTTTCAATATTTGACCAAATGCGTAAATTACTTTCTTGTTTCGTTTTTTTTTCAAAACTACTATCATAAATTTTTTAGTTTGTCCATTTTATCTCTCATTATTCCAAAACTAATGAGATTACATACAAGTATGCCTAGTGAATAAGGGTACAGAACCACTGGGGTTTCACCCTTCCAACATGAAAGGGGGAGGTGGGGGATTCGAATCCCACCTTCTCAAGTGGGGTTGGGGTGGGGACGAATTAGTTTCAGGAGTGGATTTCGACTCCCACGCCCTACAAGGATGCAAAGCAAAAGTCTGAGAGTGAGTACAGGAAAACCTTTCATTTCAGCTATAGAGTTGCAACTTTTGGACAGCACAACTTACCATATTGATTTGGATGCTCTAGCAACCAAATGGCGAGAGAATATTGGATCCAACGTCACATATAGATTATCTTTTGTTTTCTTATTCCAATAACAATATCCAAAACTTCATTTTCTTAGTATATATTCAATAACGAATCGACTTGAATTGCACATGTCAAATTTCCGAAAAGGAAAATCGGAGAGTGAATTTATACATGGAGTCGCCTTCTCACTAGTTAGTTGGTCACTTTGTCTTTCAAATAGGCACCCGCAAGATGACTTTGATCGCATTTGGGATGCCCAATAGTATGATGCTTTCACATCGATTACCAACACCACGGTCATCGACCTAACGAGCGGCAACGATGCTTATGTTGTTCCAGCCAAAGTGACGATGTCCGCACAAAAATACAACAAAGTCCGGTCTTTCATGTACATTTATTGGTCGTCCAATCCTGGCGAAACGTGGTACATCGTCTTACACTTCGCCAAGATCGAAGTTCTCCAACCGGGCCAAGTGAGGGAGTTCACTGTGTCCATGGACGGGAACTTGACCGCCATGCTCAGGCCACAGTACTCGACCCCGGTGACTGTTGTTTCGCAGCCCATCACCGGTCAAACCAAGATCAACTTCACTCTCACCACCACGTCCCAGTCCACCCTCCCGCCAATGATCAATGCCTTCGAGATTTTCAACATCATTGATCTACCGATCTCTCAGACGGCACTCAATGATGGTAATTTTATGCATGCCTTGTTCCAGTTTTCATGCGACACATACATTTTTCCATCAGTATTATTCATCTATATTAGTTAATAATTTCGTTCCGAAAGGAAAAATCGCAGTCAACACGACTGTCGACATAAAGAAAACATATGCAATTATACGAGATAGCTGGCAAGGCGATACATGCACTCGACAAGATTATTTGTGGAAAGGATTGAGTTGCAATTACGGTAGTCCTCTGAGGATCACCTCATTGCGGGTGCAACTATTTAAGTTCGACCAAACATGAATCTTGAAGCAATTGGTCAATCTTTGTTGCCGTATTGATTGAGATCTCTTTTAACAAATAACAAACTTTTGGTAATGAAAGTGGTATTTGTACAGGAATTTGAGCTCCAGCTTGTTGAAAGGGGGTCTATCCGATTCCTTTTCCAATCTCACGGCTTTGGCCATCTTGTAAGTTTGAATATCTCCTAATGTATCTCCCAATAATGCAAATTAGGATTTTGATCTTTCATCATCTATAGTATTCAAGCTACACACACTTTCGAGAACACAGAAAAGAGTACAGATACACGTGCAGAAGGAAAAAAACACTTTTGATATGTAAAAGCTACCTCTGTGTGAACCGAAAATTATACTAACATTGGACATAATAAAAATTCAGTGAATAAATATCCATTTGCATACAATCACCTACACATAAGCCTCTCAGGAGGGACGATTCGACAAACATTATTTGCATCTGCAAAGCCAAATCAAATCACCTTGTCACTCATCTGCTTATTCAGAATGCCATATCTTTCATTTAGGGATTTATCAAACAACGGTTTGAGTAGTCCGATACCGACATCTTTTGCCCAAATGCCAAGCCTGCAAATTCTATGAGTTACCAAGACTTTGGGGTAAGTATATTATCAGTGCCAAAAGTTGTGTACGACGCTCACTTTGGTGTCAAAAGTTTCCATCAGATTAGTTAAGTGCCAAATCAGAGAAAAACGATCACTTTGGTGCCACCGGCGAGAAATTCCGATCAAATTGGTTACGTGGCTTTTATATTTAAAAAAAAAATGACGTGGCTTTTAAACGACGTCGTTTTTTGTCCTCCTTATGAAAACGATGTCGTTTTGCCGTCATACATGGATGGCCTCACAAAAACGACGCCACACAACTCACTTGGGGATTTTTTATTATTATTATTTAGGGATTGAAATTAGGGTTTTTTTGTCCGATCCTCGCCCAATGCCAACCTAGCTCGCTCGACCACCGTTGCTCAGCCACCGTTGCTCGACCTCTGTTGTAGTTGCTCGACTAGGCGAGGGAGGAGAGGCCGAGGTTGTTGCTCGGGCAAGAAGTGACAGGAAGAATAGGAGGCGAGGGCGGAGGAGGAGGAGGAAGAAGGGGGGTCAAAGGTGGAGAGAGCGAAGATGAGGAAGGCAAGGGAAACAAGGAGGGCGCAAATGGAGATGGCGGATTGGGCTCTGCTCAGGGAGCGGCTGAAGTGGGTCCTTCTAAAGGGGGAAGGAGAAGGAGGAGGAGAGGAGGAGGACAAGAGCTTGGGCTTGTCAACAATGTCAGACGAACAAAAGGTGGAGTTGTGCTGGTGCGTTGTTGGTGTCACTGCTAGTTGGTGCTGGTGTTGTTCTTTGGGGAAGAAGACGATGGGAAGCCTATGCCATGCCTTCTCTCTCTCTCTCTCTCTCTCTCAATTTGGGGATTTAAGATTTTGAATTGGGGGAAAGACACCAAATGGCGTCGTTTTGTTGTTTAAATGCTGACTGTACTCTCTAGCGAGCCACATCAGCTTCAAAAATTAATAAAAAAAAGTACAACGTCAGATTTCCAGTCAATCAGATCAGCGTTGGCACAAAAATGATCATTTTTCAAACTTTTTGGCACTTAAGTGATCCAAAATAAACTTTTGGCACGAAAGTTGTGACATCCCATATTTTCAGTCTTGTTTTCTACTGAATAAATTGGACATTTCATTGACGTGCCTATAATGCTTTTCTCTGAGATGGCCACTCATGATATAATTAGACTATCTAGAGAAGCCATTAAGAAATTTTAAGGCAATAGACTTGAGAATTCGACCAAGAATCGACTTCTCGACCGTGCTCATCTTTAGAGGTCATTACGGCATAGTATAAAATCGATTTGAGATCAGAGATAAGTTGGTTCGACTGAGATGTGTGGCCGATTGTGAGTGACACTACTAAATTGGGAAATTCTCATCGACTGACACTAATTTGATTTTATTGTCGTTTTGGTGCCCTGTGTCCGTATTTGAACCCTCGAGATTTTCACGACAACCGAGAGTCGCCAATGTGTCGAGTGGGTTTATAGTCGTTCGAAGAAAATCGACCATCGGTCATTTGCCCTAAAAAGTTCTGAAAACTACTCGGTAGCCTAAGTCACGCTAAAAACGCGCCGAATGGAAATTAACCGCCAATTCAAGTCCGATTTCAGAAATTGAAGATTATGTCATGTCACAATGAATTCTAGGACCCACGACTCAGTCTCAGAATATTTTTCTGACAATCGAGACTTTTTGGGAAAAAGTCGGTTTAGGACCGTTTTTGTTCAATCAAGGCTGAGGATTATTTTTAGTTGCAAATTTGAGATGCAAGATGAATTATTGGGTGAGGAAAATTATCAATGGAGGTATTGAGATGTCAATTGAATTTTTAAAGGCCAAATGAGATTGAATTGACTGAGGAATGGTGTCCAATTGAGAAAGATTTGTGCCAAATTCGTAACTCCCCCCATGGCCTAGCAAAATGGACCATTTGAGGGGTTGTAAGAGGTGTGTTGGTGGATCAATGACAGCCATGGATTATTGGATTGATGGGCAAGTATTTGGGAGACAACTCGGTGGAAAAAAATTGGCCAAAGGACCCACCAAGGCCAAGCTTGCTCCACACTCCTTTCCTTCTCTCCTTCTTCTTGCCATCCACTCAATTCTCTCTTCATTTTGGACAAAACCAGCAGCAAAGAAGAAGTTGCAGCCGCCCCACGTTGGATCGTCGTTGTCGCCGGTTTGCACGCCGCCGCCCATGCATGCTCCGCCTGCACACACCGCCCCTTGGCCGCCTCCCTCTCGCCTCCCAACTGCTGTCCCGGTTGTGTTGCAACTCACCTGGGGCTGTCCCGAGCTCATTTAACCCCCATGAGTCCTCCTCTAGGCCCGGTTTGGCCTATTCTTACATTCCCGAGTAATTCCCGCCTAAACCAAGTTGATTTCCCTTCAATTCCAGCCAAGAACAGCAAGAAAAATAGTGGGTTTCCAGCAAGCTTTGGAAGCCATTTTAAGGTGCTTACGGGCCTCGGACCTTAGAACCGCTTTGGAGAAAAACGTCCCCCGCGACATTCCCATCGGTTTGATCCGATCCGCGCGTTAATCAAGTGAGTTTTGCTCACTAATCCCTTATTAGTCAGTTAATGATGCTTAAGGGTTGATTATATTTAATTAAGTGCAATTAGGTGGTTAGATTAATTTAGAGTAAATTAATTAGTAACTTAATGATGCATATTAGACGATTGGTTTGTGTAATTAGCAAGTAGAGACATACTCGTATTTATTGAATGCATCTCAGGATTTTTCCCGATCCGTTTCGGCATCCAATTAGGCATTACGGGCCTAAATTGGATTTTTAGTATTTATTTATTAATTTTCGAAATTAATTATTTATTTATTTATTTTTCAGAAATTTGGCAAGGATAGCCGACGACCGAAATTTTATGCTGATTGTCGTGGCACAGTCCATTTATTTAATTGAGCTTTATTTGGTGCTAAATTGAATTATCTGTGAATTTGCGATTTATTCCTAAATTGAATAAGGTTGGTTATTAGTTGAAAAATAACCGGGCATCGGTTAATAATGCCAAAAATATTTTAGTGCACTATAGAAAATGTGGGAGTTATGGAAAGGAAAATATTATGTTTTGGCTAAGGCCAATCGTGTGCCCACGTACAATATTTTATCGGGTATAATAAAAGATAAGAAGAAATGCTGTGTGACATGGCTTGGCGATTATTATATAGGATGCTTAGAGAATGCTCGTAAATTGTTGAATATAGATTACTTAGAACATGCCTGTGTGGCGATAATTGATCGTGCCTGTGTGGCGATATTTGATCATGCCTGTGTGGCGATATTTGATCATGCCTATGTGGTGATTATTAATCATGTTCGTGTGGTGTAGAACATGCCTGTGTGGCGATATTTGATCATGCCTATGTGGCGATAATTAGTCATGTCATGTGGTGTAGAACATGCCTGTGTGGCGATATTTGATCATGCATGTCTGGCGATAATTAATCATGTTCATGTGGTGTAGAACATGCCTGTGTGACGAAAATAAATCGTGCCTGTGTGGCATAACATTAGGCTTGTGTGGCATAGAATGTGCTTGTGTGGCGTAATACCGAGCCTATTATGCTGTATTTCTGTGTGTGTTGGGTATCGTACCTGTGTGGCCGAAATTAATTTAAAGGCATGAGTTAAGCACATCGTTTATGGCACGCACGTATAAATTAATGACGTGCAGGGTGTGGCAATGGCTAGGTAAGGTCGCTTGTGACGCGACTCATGTGTGATTGATGATTGCATCATCTAATGGCCATGTGCATTACATGTATCATGTTGAATTATAACGTGCAAGGTATGGCATACCAGGTAAGGATGTATGCGAATCGACAATTGCTTGTTCAAGTTGTGTGGTTGTGCTTAGGTAGCCTTTAAGGCGTATTTTCTTACTAATCAGGTCTTAGGGGGTAGAACTTGCTGAAACATAGTCTTATCCCGATTGTGGGACAACATTTCAGGAGGAACCTGAGGAAGAAGAAACCAAAAAGAAGGATCCTGAGGAGGAACCGGAGGAGGAGTCTAAGGAGGATTCCGAGAATGATCCGGAGTATGACCCGGATGAGTATTGAGACCCCACCCTGTTTTGCAAACCTTGAGTGTGAAGTGTTATGAGATAGATCAGACTCTTGTTAATAGTATTATAATATATACTATGAGGTTTGCCTGGTAGAAAAGTGTGATTGTGGTTTTTCAGTTGAGAAAAATATATAGCCCTACTTTCCTATTCCATTGTTTTATTGTCTGGGGATTTATAATTGCTTCCGCATGTGCATATTAAAAAGAAATGGTCGGCGATTCGTCCTGGGACGTCGCTATTAATCGACCAAGGTTAGGGATGGGTGCGTGCTCGAGGATCGGGGCGTGACAAAAGTGAGCGCCGTACAGAATTTTTGGCACTGATAGTGTACTTACCCCCAAGACTTGGTATAGTGTGTTGCTTCTCGTTTGGTCATGAAGAACTTAGTAAACATGAATAGGTCATTATTAACTAAATGAGAGTGTTAATATGCGTTTTGTTCTCTCCATTTGCAGAAACTTAAGCAAAAACAGTATAAGCGATGCGATTCCTCAAGCCCTTATGAAGAAGGTGGCTGATGGAACGTTGAAGTTGAGGTACATGACCCAAGACTTGAAGTTAATTTCAAACTGACAATAAAAATTCTAATTATTTATGTTTCCTAATTATTAGCTAGTTTAAAGCCAAAGTAAAGGGAAAAAACAAAAAAAAAAACAAAAAAAGTCAAGATTTCTTCCCTGTTATCTTAATATTTTTTATGGATAACTTGTTCAATATTACAATGTAGAAGGAAATCCATATACGTCTCAAGTACATGTGTCCGAGCCAGATCCCAGTCCTGGTGCAAAGGGCCAAACAGAGAACAAGAAAAAATGGATTGTGCCGGTTATTGTATCTGGTTCATCCATTTTTTCCCTAATTTTCGTGTGCTCTCTCGTCGTCATAATTTGGAAAGCCACAAGGAGAGGACGAGGTGACTTTTATTTCTGTTTTTAATTATAACCTCTATCCGATGATCACCTATGGTAATCGATTAGTCTTCACTTGTCTAGTTAACGCAAGAGAGCCAAATGAGGGTGCATTCAAAATGATAAAAAAACGACCATTTCGATACGACGAAGTCCTGCGCCTCACTGAGAATTTTAAGGTAGTGATCGGAGGAGGAGGATTTGGGAAATTCTATCATGAAACTCTTGATGATGGCTCCAAAGTTGAGGTTAAAATGCTCTGCCAGTCTTCACGGCAAGGTCACAAGGAATTTCGCCGATGTCAGGACATGAAATCGAATTGATTTTCTATGAATGGATAACGCCATCCAGAAAATTATTATTATTATTATTATTATTATTATTATTATTATTATTATTATTATTATTTTTTTGGTTGCGCCCACCGTTCTATTTACTCTTAACGAGTTTACGATTCTTCTTCTTTTTTTCTGTGCTGAGTGCAGAAACGACTTCTAATGATTGTTTACCATAGGAATTTTGTTTCTCTAATTGGGTATTGCGATCATGCTCATGGCATGGCACTAATTTTCGAATTCATGTATTATGGAAACCTCAGGCAACTTTTATCAGGTACGCGGTACTATAGCAATATCGTGTTTCCAAATTGGTTGCTCAATGAACTATATATAACATTTATAACGGACGTTCATAACTAGCAAGGCAAATATATAGATTACTAGTAGAAGTGTAACTTGTCTCCTTAATGTTTGCAAAACGATTAGGTTCGAAAAGCATTCATTGAGGTGACATTCTTGCGCTTATTTCTTTATGTCTACAGAAGATATTGTGAATCTCTTGAGCTGGTCACAAAGATTGAACATTGCAATCGATGCTGCTCAAGGTAAAAATTGGACGAAGCAATGATGATCAATTTGCTTTCATTAGACAAAACATGTGAAAGTGCATGGCAATCTGGTATTTTCCGACTTGATGCAGGTTTAGAGTATCTGCACAATGGTTGCAAACCGCCTATTATCCATAGAGATCTTAAAACATCGAATATCTTATTGAACGAGCACATGCAAGCGAAGATAGCAGATTTTGGGCTATCCAAAGCTTTCGCAACCGATCAGGACTGTTACGTTTCAACTAGCCCAACTGGCAAGCCAGGTTACCTCGATCCCAAGTGAGTGATCTCAAGACTATTAACCTTGAAACTAGACCTTATCATTAGTACAGTGATTTTAACAGTATATGATTATCACAGCTTGGGCTAAATTTGTGCTTATTAGGCTCCACAAGGCACTACCCTAAGAATAAGGTAATTTAGTTGAAGCAGGCTTGAGCAATCTCTTCTCCCTCTTGCGGAGCCTCAGATTGTTAGATGAATTTCTGTGATATATAACAAATAAGATGGCTTGGGCATCGGCTAAAGCTTGATCTTCAGCCCGACCAATTGCTGGGCACCTGTCTCAGTTAGGCAATTGGGATTAGGCCTGATTCCAACATTTTAGCAATTCTTAAGCAAAGTTTTTGCCCACAATTTGTTAGTATCTCTCATGCCTCTGGCTCTCCATAGTTGTGCTGAACAAAACTCACTTTCCGACTTTCAGATTTCAATTGTCTGGCAATCTTAGTTGGAAGAGCGACGTGTACAACTTTAGGATCATACTGCTCGAGCTCATTACCGGCCGACTGACCATCATAAGGAGCCTGAAGAGCAGCACCCACATCATCCAATGGATGACTCCTCTCATAGAACAAGGGGATCTATACAGCATTGTGGACCAGAGGCTCCAAGGCCTGTTCAACACTGCATCGGCGTGGAAAGCTGTGGAGACAGCAATGTCCTGCGTGAGTCTAACTTCGATGGGCAGGCCTGACATGAACCATGTCTTGTCTGAGCTCAAAGAATGCTTATCTCTTGAAGCCAATGCTTCTGGGTCCTTTGAGTTGACCTCCTTGGAGATCGATCTAGTCCCGTGTGCCAGGTAGGTCGCAGAATTAACCTGTTTCAGTTTTGGCTCACTACTTACCGGATCCATGATGGTGAAGTCGGATTATCCGTCGGTCCAGGGTTTACTTACCTAAGGTGGTTTTTTTCGTCATCCAAATAAATGAAAAAACATGTAAGTTTTTATCCTGATGACCCGCTTCTTGTTAGTAATTTGTATTTGGATGGTACTTTTGTGGAAGTGTAGTGAGGGTGTCCTGTTGTAATATGCTCCAAAAGTGCTTTCTCTGGATCTGTGATTGTAAAGAATTCTAAATTCTTTCATCTGAGTAATTCCTATGAGCTTGCATACTTTTGTATCCTCTGCATCCCATAGATAATTATCTCGACTTCTAACTTTAGAGTTAATCAAAGTGCAAAATAAGTAAGTTTTATCTAGTCAAACCTAACACTAGTTTTGTCACCCCTAAATTGTTTCTTCCTGTAGGGTTGCAGTCAGATGAAAAATTAAGCAGCTTTAACTACGATCAAGTGTTATATGCAGAAGATGTACGAAGAGCCAATAAAAGGGGAGAAGGACACTAAAAGTACCAAAAGTTTTATACAATGCTCATTTTAATGCCATTTTTTTTATTGCTTAGGTGTTACTTAATAAAAAAAAATTACTTAAGTATCAACTCCAATCTGAGTCGCCGGAAATCCGAATGACTATATTTTATTTATTTTTTAGTCCTACGTGACTTACCAACGTACTCAGTCAGTATATAACCCATAAACGATGTCATCTAAAAATTGTAAATAGCAATCATTTAAGTGCCAAATTTTATTTAAAGTGATCATTTCAGTGCCGATCATTATTAAAAAGCGATCACTTTTAGTGCCAAACACATCATGTGGAAATGCCATGTGCATTAGATTTTTTAAATAATATGTCAAGTTATATAAAATTTCTAATTATTTTTTCTCCAATTTGATACCTAACTAATGGAAATTTTTGACATTAAAATGAATGTCGTACATAACTTTTGGCACTTCTAGTGTTCTTTGCCTCAATAAAAGTACGTTTTTCTTCAATTTTCTTTTCTCTTTCATTAGCTCTATTTCTACCATTCCATTTTTACACAAAGGAAAAATAATTATCTTCCTATAGCTTTTTATTCCAATCCCATAGATGTCAGGAACAAAAAGTACTTCAGTTATATGGTATCTATGTTTTCGTTTTTCAAACTGCACATGGAGATATAGATGTGGCTTGCATGCAATTCCGTCAGAAAAGGCACAATATTAGAACTTCAAGACTCGATAGTGCAGAGTAGGGAAGCGTGGCTCTGTACCACTTGCTGGGTATGGTGACATGGTTTTGATATCAAATGTCGGGTTGAGAAAGCTGTGACATCCCTTCTTGAGTGTATAGAATGATGGGCGCAGTAAGAACATTATTTCATGAACTTGAACATACCAGTTTCGAGGAGAGTACGTAGAGAAACAATACACTCGACCACGAATGAAGACAGCACTTACGAATTTTTCACTCATACAACTCATGTCACTCACTTGGACACTTGCAGAGCTCTCTGATGACTCTCAAATCACAAATCTCCAGCTGTAACGTGTACGAATCCCTGCAAATCGATAGATGAAGGGAAAGCCGAAAATAACTGCTTCACTTGAACAGTGATCATATCAGTGCTTCCCATACCAGCGCAAGAGGCCAACTCGTCCCTCGGTTTTTGGCGTTAGATAAATCTTAATCTGGCAGGTCAGACTAGCTCGACATTTCAAAGGTGGACACTAGGAGATTAGGTCTGCCTTCATTCTTCCTTTACAAATCTCTCTCTCTCTCTCTCTCTCTCTTTCTCAAAAGCGAGGTTTCTCTTCCTTTATAATGGCTTGTCTTACTAATCTAGCCTAAATATGAGGTTTCCGTATGAGACATACTACTTTTGTTTTGGTACGATACAGTAAGTGGATCTGCAAAATTAAAATATGTCTCCTACAAGCAGTATGATACAGATTACTTTGTCATCACGATATCGCATACATAGTACGATTTAATAGCTAAGTACGCACAGACCAACACCTCCAAACGTTACGATGACAACTCCAAGAATATTCACGAGGACTATATCAAAGCACCAAGCAAAGGCAACCGAAAGTTTTAAGAGATTCGGACTCGATGGGAACAAAATTTTTGACTGAGAAGGCACTCAATAATCAAGAACAATCGTGCACTGCACAGAACAAATTCGAATGCCCCCCTTAAACAGGCGAGATTAAACTGGACGGACTTTGTTCGGGCATTTCTTCGAACACGTAGTGGGCAGCGAGTTGGAGAGCGAATATAGAGTTCTTCGGAGCTCGAATGCACACCCAAACTCGAGGAATCAGCGAGCAACGTTCAAAATTAAGAAAAATCGACTCATTCGGGTCCGACGCGGGACGTAGCAAAAAAAAGAAAAAAAAAAAGAAGGAACGAGCACTCGATCGCGGGCCCCGACCTAGCTTAGCGAATCGAAACCAAAACTCAACTCACCACCGTCAGTGGCGCCGGCTGGGGACGCCGGTTTGCGTCGAGGACGGCTGGACGACGCTCAGCGGGGGCTAAATTTCGGCCCTCTCGCTCTCTCGGCTGCTCTCGCTCGAACTCTGTTACTCGCGGCACTCTCTTTCGGAACTCTCTCTCCGATCCCTCCCCCCACCCACGTCTTGCTTTCCTTCTCTCCCTTCTAAGCTCTCTAGCCAGCGCGCATGGCTTCCTGCTACGCTAGCTGTTGCTGCCGGTCTGCTCCCGACCACCAACTCCGGTGCGACGCTCGCCCTGTCTTCCCTGTCTCTGTCCTTGGTCCTCGTCGTCCTCTTCCGTTCTCTGCAGGGGCGTCAAGGGCAACGGGGAAAGAAAGGGAGATGGGGGCCGGGCCAGGAAACAAAAGGGAAGTGGGCCGGCTCAGGTGGAGAAAAGAGAAAAAGGAAGGGAAAAAGGAAGAAGGGGCCGGCCAGGCCCAGCCCTGGCCACTACTTTTTTTAAATTAAATTTGTTTGATATTTCTATAAATTCTATTACTATTAATGCTAATGCTTCTAATGTTTATATGCTATGCAATTTAGTGAAAACCATTTTTGATTAGAAATTAAAAATTAATCCATAATTATATATACAATTAATGAATGATTAAATGAGGCATTAGTGTATGAATTCATGGCTAATGGAAATCTACAACAACACTTATAAGATACTATATCATATTCTTTTATGTTTCTTTTTTCTCCATAATAATTCTACAAAACATTCCTTTTTTTTTTTTTTTTAAATGCAATGCGAGGATGTTAGGTTTAACGGGGGCCAAGCCAAATGTCTTGACTTGGGATGGGAGACTATGATTTGCTATAAACGTAGCACAAGGTATATAAATGAGATGTGCATAATTGTGAATTTTTCCCTGCTTCGCATTTGCCATTTTTACGGTAAATTTTGAAAGAATTGTAGGTTTGTATTATCTCCATAACGGTTGTGTCCCGCCCATCATCCATAGAGGCTAGGGGTGTGCAAAAAAATTGGGAACCACCTGGACCACTAGGAATCAGACCGGATCCGACGGTTCCCATGGGGGTTGGTCCGGTTCCCAATTTTGGCGTGGAACTGTCCACCCACCCACCCAAACCAGACCGGTATATATATATACATATATAAGTAATTCAGTCTCAATTATTTAATTATTTTGTAGTTTGTTGACCAAATATATATATGTATATTTGTAGTTATTGGATATTATTGACTAATTTTGTCCTTAGGTGTGTAATAGGATTAACTTCCCTACTTTTTTTTAAAAAAATTATAATAATCCATTTACTTGCTTCCTCAATAAAAACAAAATAAACAAATGTAGAGGAAGGAAAAAATTGATTGGAGATGTCCATAACTATTGTGTCACTTTGTCGTCATGATATGAAATTTAGAGCCAACGGCTCGTTTTAAAAGTATAATTAGGTCTCCCATTAGCCATTCCCATGATTAAATTAGGTTGATGTTGAAAAAAGATGGACCAAGCGATTAATGTTTTAAGAGTCTAATTCTCCACATTTTTCTAGTGCGGGAAACCATAAGAGGGCTACACCGTGACCTTAGAAGAAATTAAGTTTTTAGCTAACAAGTATTGTTTATTCGCTTCACCCTAGTCTTCAATCCTTAATCAAAATCAATGGCATGCAATTCTACCCAAATATAAGACCAAACAAGCTTTGGTGCTCTAAATAGAAAATAAGTTCATTGTCATATTTGTCAATGAATGCACTTTTGTAGGAATTGGAGACCGGTTACATAGACCCACCCAAGAACCGGACCAGAGTAGCGGTTGATTCTTGAGTGGATCCATGGAGCCAACAGACGGGTCTCAGTTTCAATTTTTCGGAACTAGTCCTTAGTGGGCGGTTCTCGGTTCCAAGATGGGAACCACCCACTCAGACTATGCTTACTCTTAATAGAGACATCAAGGCTTCAAATATCTTGTTGAATGAAAACATGCAAGCCAAACTATCCGACTTCGGTCTTTCAAGAGCTTTGGCAGCTTAAAATGGCACTTACAAGTCAACCACTCCTTTGGGCACTCCTGGCTCCGCCCCCTCCCAAGTAACGGCTTAAACTCGATATTGTTGCAATGGTTCTCAATCTCTGTATGCATGGAAAATCCGACAGTCCGTGTTCTTATTGTATGTTGAGCAGGTAAGGTTATGAATTAAACAATAAAAGTGATGTCGACAATTTCGGGATCATGCTCCTTGAGCTAATTTCAGGACATCCAGCAATCAATAAAAGTGGAGATGGAAATAGCGTGCCCATACGTGAATGGGCGATTCCGAAGTTCAAAAGTGGATATATACGCGGACATGTCGATCCAAAGGTGGAAGAAAAGTTCGATATCGACTCATTTTGAAATAGCAGCAAAGGCTACGGAGTCTTGTGCACAAAAAGAACCAGGCGCAAGGCCGAACATCATGTTTCGACAGAATTGAAGGGGCCAATTGAACTGGCATCAAAGCCCAGTAGTACACGGACGGAGAAGAATATAGCAGCGACCTCTTTGGAAGTTGAATCAGATGGTGCACCCGCGGCAGGGTAGCGCATTTTACCCATTAGTATGCATCAATGTCGGTTGACAAACTTTGGCAACTCCCAGTACTAAAATCAAGTCTTCCAATATTTCGAATTTGTGTCTATATATAAGTTTGGAATGCCCAGAGGCTATTCCTGTCTGTTTCATTGTAAGTGTCGTGCGAGCACTATCTTTTAATTTCGTCAACTTTATTGATAGTCATAAATTGTTCATGTTATTCCTAAATTACAGCTAGTAACTTGATCAGCTAATTACCAGTTATACGAATTTACAACCATGATTCATAATCTTACGACCAATATTACATGTTTACCATGAGCGAAATATAAGTCCATTTTCCAAGACCGGTTCTAGAAATGCCCCTAACAAAGGTGACTGTGGAATGAGAAATTCTGTGTAATATGGGGATATCGTCTATACTAGCTTAAGCCATGGAGCTGAGTCGTGATAGTTGTGCAAATTTTGTTTCTTCAACTCCTTTGCGGATCTAATATATATGTATACACAGAAAAAAAAAACACTAATAGTGCTAAGCGAGATAAAATAACTTTTAGAAAAATAATGAATGTCTTCGATAAAGTATTTATATCAAGCATGTGAAATGCGTGGCCATGAAGGCTAATAAATAGTTGGTTAAAAAAAGCTAATAAAAAATATATACAAGCGCACAACAACTTCTATAATACTCTTGTTGTGCCGTACCATATTACCACTGACTTATTTACATGAGAGCCATTTAATAATGAGAACTGTAATTTGTTTGGCCCCTAAATTTTCATTTATTATTATAAGTCAAGATATTATGAATTAAAAAGGCTTTTGAAGAATTAGTATCATCAAGGTAATTAATTGGTCTTCCTACTATTTTGCGAATCTAATATATATGTATGCAGAAAATAACTTTGTAAGTAACTAAACAAGATTAAAAAAAAAAATGTCTTAAAATATTTTATTATTCTATGATAAAACAATTTTATCAAACATGTGAATTGCTTGGGTTAGGCTAATTGATGATATGAGCCCACAAAATAAATGGTATAAGCCCACAAAAACTTCAATCATACATTTTGTTATGCCATATGATAAGACAACTAGTTGTCATATGTAAAAACGAATATATCATAACGTGTTGTAAAATTGATATATAGCATCATAAATATGTTGTTGTATTTATGAAGTACAACAATAGTGTAACATAAAAACTATGTGGCGACACCTTCAGAATTTTTTTTCACCAGACAGAGAGAGAGAGAGAGAGAGAGAGAGAGAGAGAGTTAAATCTCTTTAGAAAATGGCCAAAATCACTCCCTGTTCTCGCCAAACGTTAATTGGAATGGCTCATGTTTTATTACCCACCTTACTCTTGAAAAAATAGGAATTCCGTGTTAGGCAACAAGTAATAAAATATGAGAGTGAAGCAAAACATAAATATCATGGAAATTACAACCAAAAAAAGAAGGAAAAAACCACAAGATGAAATTACACTCGCATCGTTTGTTGACAACTTGTATCCGTGATAATTTTCCAATTTGTGTAGACTAGAATACATCTAAAGAGTGAAGTTTAAAGATACATAATATAGAAAAAGTGATTAAAAATTTCTTGATTCGTCTATTCAAACAAAATATCTTGGCGTAAAATCATATAACGTTTTTATTCAATTAAGCATTTTGAATGATATGAGAACCCAATTGTGCTGGAGTTGGTGGAACATGAAAAGCAAAAATCAATCGTCATCACATTGCCAACATGAAATGACTCTTGATGACCTACGCTCTCATATTCCACATCAAAAAGATCTATTTTTCCATGGAGATAGTATTCTCCGACACACTTTATTTTATCGTGCGACAACCTAAAAAGGGGGAAGACATGGCTTTAAAAAAAGTGAGGCCCATTTGTATCCATTGAGTTGGTCGTTGTTCTGCCTTTTGTTTCATTTATCCAAGTGCAACTCAAGTCCCCTCCATTATTTACGAGCGAAACATCTTGGCAAGTCTCTAGGAGTACATTTTTCTTCTTGGTTGTTGTACGTCATACATTGCACAAGTCCCATTGCCATCAGCAGAGAAGGGAAAAATTTACCAAATTAATTATGAACCTATTGTACAGACATCAATTCAGTCATACATTTTTCAATTTTATCAATCAAGTCATATAACTTTATGTGAAATTCTGATGTAAGTGTTTTCGAATAATTTGTGCAGATTTTCTAATGCAGCATACATGTCATTCGGGATTTCACGTTAGTTCATCAATACATGCTAAATTAGAATTCACATAGTCATAGCATTTAAGTTTAACTATGTTCATGTTAAACAATAAAAATGCAAAAAGAGTAAATTGGCATCGCTTGTTCATATCTAGAAATCATGTCTAAGTCATGCATGCATCAAATGGTTCTTGGTCTTCAATTAATATTTTGGAAAACATTCATTGGAAGCTTTGCTCATCACATCAAGGTTTTTCCATCTCCTTGAGTAATTTAATAATTGCGCAAATTATTGAGTGTTAAATTCTTATTTGTGGGCCCATATGATCATCTCTTTCATGTTAGTGGTTAGGCTTAAAACTGACTCAAATTACTTGCAAAATATTTTTGAATAAAGAGAAAAGGTACCGAAATGGCATTATTTTTACCTAACGTAACCAAGTCCTCATATTCATGAATATCTGGTTCATAAATTGCTTGACTTTCTCATTGACCCATAATGGATTAGTGACTACTCCAAATTGAATTGATTTGCATGGTTAGATGATTAAATTAAAAACCCCCAAAGTTGCAATTGGTATGAGCTTGAGAGAGTTTGCGCTAAGTGTAAGCTTAGTATTCCATTAGCTTTCCTTAGAGGTTTACCTCTAGAAAAGTTGTAATAGGGAAAAATAAAAGGAAGAAAGAAAAAAAATGCTCCAATGCCCCAACATGGCTTGGGAAATAGCATGTGAGATGAACGTGCTTGTTGCTTGTCAAGGATTTAGCCAGCTAGTGTCTTTATTTGAGACTAAATTAGTCATTTCACGCCTGAGATAACATTCATTCTAAGTTTTCTTTTGAGAAAATAACCATGCTTCATGCTTTTATTTAAACATTTTTTAACTTTCGATGACTCCACTCCCATATTCATTTTTTTTTTTAAAGAAAAATTTTCAACAACAAAAATCTCTTTCTAAATGGAAAAAGCATACATACTACGACAACCGACTTTTTTTTTCTCGACGAATCAAATGGGTTTTGGCTTCTTTTCAATCTATAAATGTGAAAGCAAAACTCATTTTTCCTAAAGCAAAAGTCGTCACTTTTTAATTTCTTTAACCTGCATTATTGAAGCAAAATTCATTTTTTGTTGTACTTGATGGTGCATCCTGCAATTAGTCCAATGCTTTTCTTGCTCAACCTATAAATAAAAGCACTAGGGAATTGTTTTTGGGCTCCCCTAAAAGAGAAAAGCAAAATCATACATGAATCATGTTATAAGTTCTGCGCTTCCACAATGAAAGTGATTGTGTCCCATGCCCATGAATTCGAGAAAACAAAAAAAAAAAAAAAAGAAGAAGTGATTTTCGCTTTAAAATAGTCTAATCAATTCGCTAATGCTCTAATCATGCTATGAAAAGTTGTGCATTGTCATCATCATTCGTGATATAGATTTTGGATTGGATTTGTAGATTTTTTAGGATGCTGATGTGTTTTGTGTTAATGCTTAGTATCTCTATGAGCCTATTAAATGGTTTGTTGATAAGCATACTAGTTTTAGGATTATCTTTGTGGGTTGGCCATTGGCAATATAGATGGAGACCTAGCCAATAAGTAATCTTGGTCGCCTTGCTCACAAGACATTAAGTGTGATCATGGTTAGATATTTGAGCACGATATTGGTCAATGGAATTAACATTTACGTGTGATTTGATAAGATTGATCAGTAGACTAGATTATTGATACTTGTTTTAATACTATTGATGAAATGGGTAATTCTACTATGAATATAGTTATGTTGAAGTATTATATAACTTATTTTGATCTTGTAAGTTCGTTATATTCTGGATTTGGTGTAAATGAGTTACATTTTTAAGTATTAAACATGTATAATGGATGCTCGATCTATTAAGAAGAGATTGAACATCAACACAAACCACAAGGGCATCCCATGGCAAACAGGCATGATTCTTTTCACAACAACAATTTCTTTTTAAATGGAAATGTCATCCGACAAACTTATATTACAAAGACTAAGATTGTTTTTCTTGACGCGTGAAATGGTTTTGGCACCTTTTCAATTAGGAAATGTGAAAGCAAAGCTCACTTTTACTAAAGCAAAACTTTTTGCTCATTAATGACTTTAATCGGAGTACAATTTGCATTATTGAAGCGGCAATCATTTTTTTATTGTTCTTCATCGGGGAATCCGTCCACTGCCTTTTCTTGCTCAAGCCAAAGGACTTTTCTTTTGGCCCCCACAAGAGAAGTAAAAATTATCCGCGAATCTTGTGACAAGTTCTTGGCTTCCATAATGGAAAAGATTGCATCCCATGTACTTGGATTGAAGAAAACTAAAAGTGATTTTCGCTTTAAAATGGTCTAATTAATTTGACAATGTCCTGGATCTTGCTGTGAATGTGTTGTGACCAGGAGTACTCTTCCCCACAAGGAACGGCATTATCAATGGGCCATCGTGTGTGCATATCTAATCAGACTTATTATTTGGGATTTTTTTTTTCCGCTGGTTTAACTTCATACATAGAAGAATTTGACCATAATTGGTTGTGCTCGTAAAGAGGAAATATGAAAAAAAATGCGTAGAAAGAAATATATGTAATTGTGTATAAATGAAATAGAATGTAAATTCTCTCTTATACGCATACAAAATGGGTATCCAATGATGAATTTTTACGGCAAATTAATTTTTTTTTTTTTTTTTACTATAAAAAGCTTCAAACTAGTACATCTATGATAAATTTACCCTCCATTAATTTTCATTAAATTCTACTATTAAATTACTAAGTTGGATAACACGTAACAATGTATGGGTGTACTAGTTTTAAATTTTACCTTTGTTTGTCATGGACATATCAGTTTGTGATTTTTCATTGTAGTAATCCAATTTAATGGAAACTAACGGAAGGTAAATTTGTCACAAATATACAAATTTTGGATTTTTTGTGGTCAAAAAATTAGTTTTTAGTAAATTTATCATAGATATACTAGTTTGGGATTTTTTATTATCAAAAAGTTATATTTGAGTAAATTTGTCATAAGTATAAAAGTTTGGCTTTTTTGTGAAATTAACCCATCTACATATAAACCTGCATTTGTGTAACTTACTAGATTTTTTTCATTAAGTTACTAGCTAGTTTTCTTTTACTAACTAAGTTGCTTACCAACAATGGTTGTTTTTCTCTTTAATTTAACAATATATCTATTGAGTTACCAACTTTTAGATTCATTACTTCCAATCCGTTAAATTTATAGACTTTTTTTCAGATATTACCAACCTTAATTATAGTGATATCAATTTTCCCTAATAAAGTTACCAACTAGTTTTGTATTATTTACTCTTATTTGATTTAGTTATTGACATTTATTTATTTATTTCAAATTAACAATTTTTTCTATCTCTTACAAAAAGAAGAAAACCTCTCTTATATATTATATACTTTTATTGACCATTTTTATCGATGCCTTAAATTTATAAATGATTAGATGAAACTACCCATTTTTATATGAGTGACTCACTAATGTTTTCTTGATTAAGTTATCAATCAATTTTGAATTACCAACTCTCATTTGAGTTGCTTTACCAACATTTAGTTTTTTTATTTTATTTTATTGCTTTTACTTACCAACTTGTTTATAGAGTTATTACTTTCATTTGTGTTAGTCACCAACATTTTAAATATATAAACTCTTTTAAGATATTACCAATCTCAATTAGAGTGATTACCAACTTTTCTTTTTCTAAGTTAGTTACCAATGTTTATTTGTCTTTTCTTAAATTACTAATTTCTATCTCTAACAAAAAAAAATTCCTTTTATTGTTTAGTAACTTTTATTTATCTTTCTCATCAGTAGCTTAAATTTTCCAACTAATTTATGGTAAGTAACTCACTTTGATAACCAATATTAAGTTGTAGTTTAATGGAACAAAATTTAGTGAGTCACGGTAATTTGAGTTGGTAATAGTTAGTAAATGTAAGGGGCCACTAAGCGAAAGCTATTAAACATTAAAAAATAACTCGTATGAGAGTTGGTACCTTAAAATTAGTTGGTGATTTAGGTTGACAATTTTGCATAAAAGTTAATAAACTTGAAACATTCGTGAGTGATGTAAATAAAAGTTGGTCAGTTAGTATAGAAATTCTTAATTTGCAAACTACATAAAATAATCGTTATTTCATCAAAGTGATGGTAAATTACCAACAAGTTATTTAGAAAAAAATAGTTACCGATAATTTTTTTAAGCGACATTTTTTTGATACTTACCAATACTTATTGAAATTCATTGTCATGGAAAAAAAAAATCCTTATTTCATGGACACGAAAAAAATAATATTGGAAAACTCTCTTAGTGTAAAAGGAAGCATGAGAAATTATGGACACTTGATTAGCGGCATAGAAGTAGATGTCACCTCATGATCAATCCATATTCCATTGCTGTACGTAAATTCCACGGTGCAGGATTGGTGTGAAACGTGAACAATTGACATGGAAATCATAATCGCAAATGGACAAGTCGCCGATGACTTTAAACCCTCATGTTACATTCTTACTTTCTACTTACCATCTAAGTAACTTTATATTAGATATGAGAACGACGACCTCGGTTTCTGTTCTTGGGCAACTTTCACTTTAGAAAGTTGAAAGGGATAAGCACCAAGCTAAGAGCAGCAGACGAAACTGCAAATTCCACGGTGCAGGATTGGTGTGAAACGTGAACAATTGACACGGAAATCATAATTGCAAATGGACAAGTCGCCGATGACTTTAAACCCTCATGTTACATTCTTACTTTCTACTTACCATCTAAGTAACTTTATATTAGATATGAGGACGACGACCTCGGTTTCTGTTCTTGGGCAACTTTCACTTTAGAAAGTTGAAAGGGATAAGCACCAAGCTAAGAGCAGCAGACGAAACTTCTTTCATTATTCCAAGTAAGGGAGAGAAATCTGTTCAAAAAAAAAAAAAAGTAAGGGAGAGAAATGAAGAATTTCTCACTTACTTTTTAGCTCAGAAAGTAAATTAATTCTTGTGAATTCACATTATGCTGGACTTAGTGCGAAGATTAGTCAAAACACGTGTTCCACACAAAATCATCTTTTTGGTTGGAAAATATATCTCAAACAACTTTAATAATGTGATAGGACAATACAAGATTCTCTTCTCATCTGATCAATAAGGTGAATAATAAGTATTATTGACCATGGGGTCTACATTGTGTTCTTCCATTGATTCAAGGGCAAGTCAAGTCTCCTCCATTATTTAAGCTAAAAAAAATCTTAGCAAATAGATTGCTCTCTGTGTGGATTGTACGTTTTGTGGGTAAATGTAGATTCCGTCTCCATTGTGGAGATCTTTTTATATCTAAGATAACATTCTCATCAATTCCTATTAACTGTAAAATGTTAGATTTTGTTAATTTGAAAACAAAGTTGAGAAATTCATAGTTATTTGTGTTGACACAAAAAAATGATCAACTTTTTTATTATCATCAATAAGTGGCAAGTTCAGTTGATCTCGTCAATGAAGATTAGTATATACCAAGGACCTCCTTTCAACTACACCTAAGAAGGCCCATGCAAATCTGAATGAATGTAGCCCACTGTACCTTGGTCATGTGAATTGTCATGATGAACTACGAACTACACTAGGGAAAATTGTCCAAAAAATCTTAAACTTATTGTACTTTTGCCAATCCAATCATAAACTTTTCAATTTTGCCAATTCAGTCCTAAACATTTTCACTTTTTGTCAATTGAGTCCATCTAGCCAATTTTGGCTAGGAATTACTAACATAGACAGTCGGCCACGACGTGGCACTTTTTTAATAATATTTTGAATTTTCTTTTATTTTACTTTTTTTTTGGGGGTTTTTGGAGCTAGGGTTAGTAACCCTCATCGGCCCTAGGTCCAAAAACCTAAAGAAAAAAGTAAAAAAATCATAAAAATTCAAAATATTATTAAAATATTATTAAAAAGGTGCCACAATAGCGTTGGCCATCCATATTGGCAATTTTAGTCAAAATGGCCGAATTGACTCAATTAGCAAGAAGTGAAAGGATTTAGAACTAAATTGGCAAAAAGTGAAAAGGTTTAGGACTGAATTGGCAAGAAGTAAAAAGGTTTATGACTCAATTGGCAAAGTTGAAAGGTTTTGAATTGAATTGACAAACATGCAATAAGTTTAGAACTTTTTGGACAATTTTCCCTTCTATACTACTTGCTGTGAAGATACTTTTTGAATCATTGTGGCAAGGGTGCAAGCATTTTCAAGCAAGGGTGAGATATAATGCTGCAACCATTTGCTTATCTAGGAATTTGCCCTTACGCCTAGTAAAGCCACATCCATGATATTTCAGACACAACTCTTAACAATTGTTTACCATGGAAACTTGGTTTCTCTGATTGGGTATTATGATGACACCAAAAGGATGCCGTTAATATATGAACTTATGTCTAATGGAAACCTACAACAACACTTATCAGGTACTTCATCGTATTTTTGCATGTTTTAATTTCTTCTAAAATTTCTCAAATATCCGTTTCTTTCTCATGTATGATGCAAAGATATGCTGATCTATATCAGGGCCATGCCAAATGTGTTGACGTGGAGTAAGAGACTGCAAATTGCTATAATGTAGCACAATGTAGATAAATGACATATCATTATTACCACTTTTGCTCCTTCGGATTGGCATTATTAAAGAAGATTTTGCAAGAATTGCAGGTTTGGAATGGTTTATGCATCTCTAAGGACTTGAAGGAATATAGGTTAATTATAACATTGATAAAGGGCTCAAGAACTCGAGGAGATTCCTTATCAATGACCAGGAAATTGTCTTCTCATCCACGTTCTGATGTTTCTATTGCAGGAATCAATCAGTTGGGTTGAGCACGAAGAGTGATATTTGTTGTTTTGAAACCGTCCTCTTTAAGCGAACTACAGGCCATCCGGCAACGATGATAAAGCAGGTTGGAAGCGTGAACATACTTCACTGGGTGATTCCTATCATTGAGAGTCAAGATATACAGAGGATCTTGGATACACAACTAGGAGGGAAATTCAACACTAACTCGGATTGGAAAGCGGTAGAGATTGCCGAGTCTTGTACACTACCAACTGGCGTTCAAAGGCCGGACATAAATCATGTATTGGCAGTATTGAAGGAATCACTGGCAATTATATTGGCATCTGCAAAAAGCCTAGAGGATTGTCACCAAAAGTACCCGATCATGTGAGTCTTTCAAAAGCAACTGCATCCTCACAATGGACCTATGGCAAGGTAGTTTGGCCCACCAGTAGACTTTTCGCTTTTGTTGCAGAATTCCTCAGCAGCTAGTACTGAACTCAAGCCAACTTATTTTTTGAATTTATGCCTGGATGTAGATTTGCATAACGATAAGTTGTTCTTGTCTTTGTGATTGAATGTGTCGATGGAGAACCATTTTCAATAACTTCTTCCAACTTTTTTATGTGCAAGCAAGCCTTATAACTTATTTTATTTTGTTCAATCACATCCTTCCATCATTTATTGTTACTTCTTCCATTTCATAATGATGGCATATAACTTATTTTATTTAATCTCACTGTCCTACGAGAATACATAATTTCCACTAAGTAAAAAATGAAATCGAGAAAATTAAAGAAAATACATAATTTCCAGTAGGTAAAAAACGAAATTGAGAAAATTAAACAAACACAATGCGAACCCTTTTTTTCATTTGCACTGCGCATTCTCTAGTATAACGATCTAATTTTAAAATCATACGCATTGCACTTTTAGGTTCCAACAAAAGAGAACACAAAAATATGATTTAAACCATCTACCTTTTAAAGGTTCTTGGACACCACAGAGAGAGAGGGAGATTCGTGTCTTTCAAACTTTGTTATTTGTTATGTTAATCATGATTAACATATACCTACATGAAAAGAAATATGTAGTTGAGAGATGAACTAAATTTTTTAAGGTCAATTAGAGAGCATTTAGCGTAAAAGAGGGAAATATGAGAGGTTAAAGTAAATTATCTTATTTTATTGTAAAAGTTGGTTGAAACAGAGAAATAATTTCAAATAAATATCCAACTCATGAATAGGCCAATTAACCAAAAGCATATCTGTGAGGTTTTTTTTTTTTGGTCAGACACATCTGTGAGGTTTGAAAAGGACAAAAAAATTATTCAAGATGGCCTCTACTGTTCAAAACATACCGTTTGATATACGATTATTTCCTTGAATTTTTCTTTAAATATAAACTTTCCACCGGTAAAAGCAAGAACATAACTAAGCAAGTATGAGAATAAACCAAAAAATAAAAATAAAAATAAACTAAAATTGAAAATCACACGCTATGCCAAAATACCTCTTTTCCTTTGCAAAAATAACGTCAATTTACTACTCAAATCCATGTATTATACACAATATTTTCTAATATGTATCCATATGGTGATTCTATGTTAGTACAAATAAAGTGTAAAATTAACAAAAATTTTAAAAAATTATTTGAAAATCCTCAATTCGAGACATTACCACATTACTGTTCAATTCCAAATTGTCTTCTTCATAAAATTTCGTTTAGGACATCCAAAAGGGAATTTGATGCTAGGTGTGAGATTTTGGTGGGTCAATTGTTTTGAAAGGTTAAGCTATTAGATAAATAGGTTGAGTCTGGTCTTTTTATCTAGTAGGAGAGGAAAATGAGGCCTGAAAATATTCGAACTTAGAATCTCCAAATCTAATGCTATTTGAGATTTTGATGGATTACTATCAATTGTTCTAAAAATTTACGCTATTAGATAAATGCGTGGTTTATTATTTTAATATTATAACACTAGGCAGCAAGTAATAAAAATATGAAAGTGCTACAAAACATAATGTTTTTTGAAAAAGTCACCACAACACGATCAATTAAGATAATAAAACTTCAAAGAGAAACTACGACATGAAATTACAAAATCACAATTCAAGCTCCCTCTCCCTCTCCCTCTCTCGCGACTTTGTTGATCTACCATGAGAATTGACCAAAGCACTACCGATCTCTGTTAATTCAAAAGACAAGGGGAGAGTCAAGTAATCAAAGCCAATATTACAATGATAATCACACAGCCATCATTGCTCTAGCTAAGACATTGTCGAGAGCAACTGCAGTAAATAATATTGAAAGAGATGCGGTTTGATATAAACCTCGAAGAGAAGAAGACATATGGTCACTAGATGAAAGGAATCCATCAGAATGAAAATGCCTCGGTTCAACCAATTAAAGCAAAACTTAGCAATGATATTGTTTGTCTCATAATAAATGATGGACCAAAGATTCGGTCGATTCCATAGCCATTTTATTTTCTTTCTCAGTAAGAAAACATCATGTGTTAGCACAAGAAGAATACATCAAAAGGGACTTAAAATAACAATGAACCTTCTTCTCCGGATGACCTCCTCAAAAATTATGAAACCTTTGTTTAAGCATATGTAGAAGCACACGACTTTTAATAGTCTTAATCCATTAATGATTAGATTGGGTTTAATTAGAGATGTTGTTTATCTCACATCGCTTGTCTAGATGGTTCATAAGTTCTCGTGTTAGACTTTCTAACACACAATCAAATCATTACACAAATCAACCAACTTTTGATGACCCTCTCATCTTCCTAGTTTTTTCTTCTGCTTTTTGAAAAGGAAAAACATTTTCTACAACAAGAATCTCTTTTTGAATGGAAAAATCATCCGACAAATGTATACGACAACAACCAAGATTTTCTTTTATTATTCACGAATGAAGTGGGTTTTGGCATCTTATCAACCTAGAAATGTGAAAGCAAAACTCACTTTTTATTGAAGTGAAGTCTTTTCTTTTTAATTTCTTTAATCATAGTACAATGTGCATTATTGAAGCAAAAATCATTTTTATTGTTCTCAATGTGGTACATCGTGTAAGTAGCCGAATGCTTTTCTTGCTCAAGCCATTGACAAAAGCACTTGGGACATTTTTCAGCCCACATAAAAGGTTAAAAAATGTATGTGAATCACGTGGATTGAAAGAGATTGTGTCCCATGCCCTTGGATTTAAGTAGACCTATCGAATGGGTGGATCAGGTTGGGTTTGGGTCGGGTCGAAAATGGGTCGACCCATATTTGACCAATTTAACCCGTTTTGACCCATATTCATGTAGTGTAAATTTAGTGATCCATCCCCGACCCGACCCATACCCAACCCATACCCAACCCATTTAACCCGTTTTGACCTTATGTGGTCATATTTGAGTGCTCTTTTCAAGTGGTTGGCCTTAGTGGATCAGATTCGACCGAATCAAATTGTTACAAATGATATCAAAACAATACCTCTTTCAGCAAATTTGTGTTTCAAGGTCGGACTAGAATCTATTCTGACAAGACGATAGAATGACAAAGTGGGAGAAATAGACCAAATCACACATCCAATTGTGGAAGTAGTGCCGCTCGATATGAGTCAACAATAACAAGAACATCTCAAGTCCCACATAAGATATGAGAGACATTTTGAATTAATTCGTAAGAATCACCCCATATGCTTACTACTTTACATGGTCATGCATGAGCACTTCATTTAATGACTTGACTCGAGTAATTCAATGGGAGCATTACTTGTACCATGTTTGATGCATGAGTTGATTGTGTTACAAAAAACTAGTGGGAAGACCTTTATGTCGTGTTTGATTTCAAGCATAATCATAGAAACACCGATCGATCTAAATTTGCTTCCTTCTTTTTCGTCTCACATCAACGGGGTCAATCCTACAAAAAAAAAAAACAAGAAGCTTCTCACCTCAACATTATTTACATTTATGGCATTAAATTCTTCAGTCCAATAATGGAAAGGTGGTGGCTTTAGTGGGCTCTTCTTGTCTCTTTGCGTGTGGCAAAAGAGCTTTGGCACTCTTTTTTCAGTGTCCAACATTATTTTCGCAAAAATGTTTTTGTTTGCTAAAACAAGTAAACCTTGAAGGGAACTTTCCAAGTCTGCACTTATTATATTGTTTTTCTTTCGCTTCTGGACAAAGAAGGTACGAGCCCCAGTTTACTTTTCCCAAGAACCCTATAGGATTTTCCCGTATAAATGAACCTATTGACTCAGAGAGATGATTTTCTTTCCATAAGGCCATCATGACTCATAAGCGTTCCATGATTATAGATATTGTCCATGGGTTTAGGCGATTCGCTTGTCTATTATCCATTTATATGTAATTAACTCCATTGTTGTGATATTGAAAGGAAATAATAAAGATACTTCAAGGAAATATTTAACAGAAGGAGTAACATAAAATTTCAGAATTTTGGATTCCATCATTCTAGCTAAAACATCGTGAGGAGCAATTGGAGTAATTAAATATTGAAACAAAGATATGGTTTTGACATAGACATCGGAAATATGAAAAATATATGGTCACTAAACACATCAGACTGATAATATCTTGGTCACTAATGTATATGTATATTTGCTCCTCTATGAAATCTGATTTGTGAAATGAATTCTAAAATGATGTGAGAATACTCTATAAAAAGTATTTTTGGCAAATGAATTGAGTTGCAAAAGATTATATGTTTTGGCTTGTGAGACTGATTCGTGACATAGATTCTAGATTGGCTTTGTAGATTTTTTAGGATGCTGTTGTGTTTTGTGTTAATGCTTAGTGTCTCTACAAGCCTATAGAAGGGTTTGTTGATAAGCATACTAGTTTTAGGATTATCCTTATAGGTTGGCCACTGGCAATATAGATGGAAACCTAGCCAATGGGTAATCTTGGTCGCCTTGCTTTTGAGGCATTAAGCGTGATCATAGTTAGATTTTTGAGCACAATAATGGTTAATGGAATGGCTATTTACGTGTGATTTGATGAGATTGTTCAATAGACTGATTATTGATACTTGTTTTAATACCACTAATGAAATGGGTAATTCTACTATGAATATAGTTATGTTGAAGTATTATATAACTCATTTTGATCTTGTAAGTTCATTGTATTATGGATTTGGTGTAAATGAGTTACATTTTTGTGTATTAAACATGCATCGTGGATGCTCAATCTATTTAGGAGAGACACCGAATATCAACACAAACCACAAGGGCATCTCGTGGCAGATAACCATGATTCTGTCTTGGCTAGATTTCACTTATACTGCTAATAACCGGCCCACAAAGATATTCAACATACCCATAAATTCTTCAATAGGCTTAGAGAGGGATTGAACATCAACACAAACCACAAGGGCATCCTCCAAAATCCACAAGCTTGGGGTTTTTTGTGCCCAAAAAAAAAAAATGGAGTAAATATATCACAATAGACATAATTTAGGGCTTTGACCAATTTTTCCCTTTAGCTTAATAGAAAGCCCATTTTTGACCATGTCAAAAAGAAAAGGCAAACATTACATGAAGAATACATCATACCAGATATTACTAAAAATTGATAGTGATCTTTCTTCTTTCGATTATCCCCAGATAGAGAATAAAACCTTTGTTTGATCATAAAAAGAAGCACCATAATTCTGATAATTTTAATTCATTTAATGATAGTTTAATAATTATTACTCTATCAATATGAACACAAAAATAAAAATAAAAAATTCATTATCAGAAATGAACTAACTGTGGATGACCCCGGTTTCATGACAAGAATTTATTTTTGAATGGAAATGTCATCCGACAAATTTATATTACGACGACTAACATTGTTTTTTTTACGTATGAAATGGTTTTAGCATCTTTTCAATCAGAAAATGTGAAAGCAAAACTCACTTTAACTAAAGTATTGGAAAACTTTTTGGTCTTTAATCGGAGTGCGATGTGCATTATTGAAGCAGAAATCATTTTTTTTATTGTTCTCCATCGGGGAATCCATCCACTGCCTTTTCTTGCTCAAGCCAAAGCACCTTTCTTTTGGCCCCCGAAAGAGAAGTAAAAATTGTCCGCGAATCCTGTGGCAAGTTCTTGGCTTCCATGATGGAAAAATTGCATCCCATGCACAAGGCTCACCTATCTTTGGTGAGCTCAGGCTCGCCGCTCGTTGGCCACAAGCTCGAGGCTTGTGCTCATCAACGAGCTCGAGGCTCCCCTGTAGCCGGTCGCTAGTCATCGTCGTGGCCAGCAATTGACCAAGAAAGAAGAATATGGAAAACAAAGAAAAGAAAAAGCAAAAAGAAAATAAAAATGAAAAATAATTGAATAATCGATTTTAAAAAATAAAAATAATTGAATAATCGATTTTAAAATATGAAAAATCCATTTTTAAAAAATAAAATAAATAAATGAAAAGGAGTATATGGAGGAAAACATTTTCCTTACCGAACAGCGAAAAAAATTTTCCACTTCATTTTCAAGTTTCATCCGAATATTGGAAAATAACTACATTTTCCTGGAAAAATGACTTCTTGGAAAATATTTTCCAGAAACGCCACATTTTCCGCGAAACGAACAGAGTCGAAAAATTGAAGGCTTTTCTTCATTCTTCTTGAAAAATTGGAAGTTCGTTCCTCTATATGACTACATTAATCTATAAAAACTCATTTATGAGTTGTGTGCTTCTCAATTTTACTATTAGGTAACATTGTGTTCTCTACGGTTGAGTGCACAAACATTTATGTATCGAACCAATATTACCGCCTTTATGAACACAGCAATGACACAGCTTCCTCTCATGTGATTGATTATGGGCAGGAACCTGAGCTCTAGCAATTTGAGGGGCAACATCCATTCTTCACTATCAAATCTATCGGAATTGAAGGCCTTGTAAGTATTAGCCCAGTGAGGCCCTTATTGAGGTGATGGTGTTTTAGGATTGAGTGACTTTAGACCTTCGTTGTATCAATCTTGCGCGTTTAAATGTCTGCCTAGGGCAAAATTGAGAAAAAGGTATCACAATGGTGATTTAAGTAGTGTTTTCAACTTTAAATTTCCATGGTGGTCAACTTTTGTTGGGAGGATTTAGGTAGTGTCTTAATGGCGCAGATTTTATAATTTTTGTTTGAATGTGTTGGGTCATCCTAGTTTTTGCTAGAGAGCTCGTTTTTACTCATTCTGAAGAAAAAGTTACTTCGAAGGCTTCAAGAGAGAGCCTTTGCTAGAAGAAGTTTATGTGGAGCATCGATTTTAAAGCAGTGCAACGATATTTTTGGCCTCTTTGGCTCAAAACGTTTGTTGTTTTTCTTATTCATAATTTCAAAATTTCGGATGAGATCTATTGAATTGTTAACTACCCAGACTTGCTTTGTATCAGAGATCTGTCTAACAATGAACTTACAGGAGCCATACCGGAAACTTTGGCAAAATTGCCAAAATTGAGAATTCTGTAAGTAAATGTGCCTTGGTGGTGCCCTGAAGAATTGACAGGGAATGAGTCTTTATACATGGTAATGCTTTAAAGGAATCTAAGCGGAAACAAGCTAAACGGTTCAGTTCCTGAGGCTCTTAAAAGTAAGGTTAAGGACAACGGATTGGAGTTGAGGTCTCTCTCTCTCTCTCTCTCTCTCTCTCTCTCTCTCTCTCTCTCTCTCTCTCTCTCTCTCTCTCTCTCTCTCTGCATTTTAACATGTTTTATTGTGATTCAAAGCAAGTAAGAAGGCCACTTGTGATCAATATGTGGGCAAAGCAGTTCGAGAAACGTAACTTTACCTACTTACCTTTTGTTGCAATTTTAACGACAATCCCGATCTTCACTGGGCAAGTCCTTACCCAAAGAATAAAAGCTCCATCTTGGTCCCATTTGTTGCATCGGTTTCAGGCGTAGTCGTAGTTATCTGTTTGGTCACAATTTGGTTGATAAGAAGGAAACGGATAAGAGGTAACTTATTTTTCGACTTCCCGTCCACAGCATAGTTACATGAAAATACAATTGTCTCTGATTAGTCTAATGCTCCCCAAGGATTGATGACCATCAAAGTGATTGTATCTTAGCATATGGAGAGCTAGGTGCCAAAATTTCAATCCATGCCTGGATTTTCACTTCCCATAGGTTGACTTTTTTAGTACCAATTGGAGTTATCTTAGGGAGATTTTCCTTTGAAGTCTACTTGGAAATCTTCAAAAGGTTGAGTCTATTACTCATTGGTAATTTATTGGTTATTTATTGAAGGAATGGTGAGATTAAGATCTTTCAATTATGGTGAGATCACAAGGATCACTGGAAACTTTGGAACAGAGATTGGTGTAGGAGGATTTGGGAAAGTATATCTTGGCACTCTAGAGAATGGAACCAAAGTTGCAGTGAAGATGCTCTCGGAAAAATCATGGCAAGGGGACAGGGAATTTCAAGCTGAGGTACAATGCAATAAGATGCTTATTTATAGCCTTGCTTCCAAACAATTGTCGATAAAAATTGTGGTAAAGGACACTTACGACATTGTAGGAGAAACAATTAATGATTGTTCACCATGGAAACTTGGTTTCTCTACATGGATATTGTGATCACTCTAAAAACAAGGCATTAGTTTATGAATACATGGCTAATGGAAACTTGCAACAGCACTTACACAGTACTTTATCATGTTCTCTTGTATAATTTTTTTCTCTAGAATACTCTTGCGAATATATGTTTCTTTCTCATATATAATAAGAAAATACGCTAATTTGATAGGGGACAAGGCAGTCTTAACTTGGAAACAGAGACTTCACATCATTGTAGATGTAGCAAAAGGTACTTCAAGGATATGCCCCAGTGTGGTTTGTTCCCCTCCTTTTTTGAATGATTAAATGAATCTTTTGCAAGAATTGCAGGTTTGGAGTATCTCCATAATGGATGCAACCCGCCCATTATCCATAGAGACTTAAAAGCGACAAACATCCTGCTGAATGAAGAAATGCAAGCGAAAATATCTGACTTAGGTCTCTCAAGAACATTTACAGCTGAGACTGATGCTCATGTGTCAACTTGTGCTGGCACTCCTCGCTACCTCAACCCTGATACTCATGTATCAACTCGTGATGTTGGCACTCTTGGCTACCTCGACCCTGAGTAAGGGCTTAAACTTAATCTCATTAATATGCTATATAGTCTTTGTATGGATAGAAAATCTGGCTCTCCCTAAGATTGCATCGTAGACTCATGTACTTGTAAGTAGCGTATACAACTTTACTGAAGAAAAGTTCAGCATTGATAAATGACTCTAGAGTCCAAAAAGCAATATATTAAGACCTGGCAAATTTATCTTCAGTCGTGTTCTCATATGTCCTGCAGGTACCATTCGACTAAAAGTTTAAACAAGAAGAGTGATATTTTCAGTCTTGGAATCATACTCCTTGAGCTAATCACGGGACATCCGGCAATGATGATGAAGCCAGAAGGAGATGTGCCCATACTTAATTGGGCGAATTCCCTTATTGAAAGTAAAAATTTGCAGAAGATCATGGATCCAAAGTTAAAAGGAGAATTCGACAGCACATCGGCTTGGAAAGTGATACAGGTTGCAGAGTCTTGTACAAAACTAACTAGAGATCCAAGGCCTGACATAGATCATGTATTGGCAGAATTGAAGGATTGTTTGAAAACAGCACTGGAATCCGAAAAAAGTCCAGAAGATGGGAAGCAAAATGAGAAAGTCAAGTAGTTCTTTCGAAAGGACCTCCTCAAGAGTTCATTCAGCCAGTACTTCCCTTGGAAGGGTGTTGGGCATTTAGTGCATGTGAATTTCTGTTGCCAAATTTCCGCGGCCGTCAAAATTGAAATCAAGTGTGGTTCATATTTGAAACTTATATTTATGCGTCAATTTGGATATTTAGAAGTTGTTCTTGTCTCTAGTGATTCTATTATTCTATGATTAGGTCCTTTCTTGATAGAAACATGAGTATTCACAGCTTTTGTCGTTCATGGGAGGAACTATGTACTTGAGGAGACTCATCTATGTTGGATTTGGATTTGGTCACTCTAGACTAGAGTCTCGCTTGTTGTTATTGCTTTATGGCGGATATATTCTCATGGATCATTTCACGAGATGAGAGGTGAAACAACTAAAAAAGGACTTTCTCCCTCTCCCCACCCTAAATACACTCTTATTTAGAAGGCCATCAGAGTGTCGCGACCTCTTGAACCCTTCCACAGGCGCTAGGCTAATGGCTAGGCTCTATCAAGCCCATCAATTCGCAACTTATAATCCTAAATATTTTAATCTGTAATTTAATTTCATTTAGGAGTCGTCACTTATCGGGGGCAAAGAGAAATTCAAGTAAAATATTAGAAAAAATATTGTATTTCTACGTGACTGATTACACTTGTTAATCAACTGATGTCATTTCAATATCTAATCTCTCTTGGAATTCCAATCCATGCATTATAATGGCATAATTGAGATAAAGGAAATTTGCAAACGGCAGTCCATGTGCTTTCGCATACTTAAGCACAATCTCTCTTCTTTTTTGGGTTTACTTTTGAGGATTTTCACACATCTTAAGAAAAAGCCACTCAAAGATTATTTTTAAGCTTTTTCTGATTTTTTTTTTTTTTTTGAAAAAAAATTGGGATTTTTCTGATTCTTTTATTTTTATAAATTTTTTAAAATAATAATATAATATAAACTGACTCGGGTCGATGAGACCCGCGCGCCGGCCTGATTTGGCCCGACCCGGGTTCGCGCCTCCGAATGGCCAGAGAAGAGGGCCGCCTTTTGTCCTCTCTCGTTTTCTTTTTATTCCCTTTTTTCTTTTTTCTTTTTTTATATCTCTCTCTCTGCACGAACCAAGCTACGGCAGCCCGGTCCGGCGAGCCCGAAACAGGGCGTGGGCACAAAAACAGGGGCGGTCGGCCCAGAGTCCCTACCCGGCTCGCGGCGTCGGATGGCAGACGGGCTCGAAGACCGGGCTACGTCCGGCCGCCTCGCGCGCCTCCGAGCCAAGATCCTTGGGAAACCGACCTCGAGTCCTGGCAATCAAAGAACGATGGGAGACGAAGCACCACCCACCGTGGGTTGGTTCGGAAAGGGGGAGGGCGAACGCCGGTCAACTCCTGGCCGTACTCGTCGCCGGAGGACGCTCAATTTCTCCTCTGCTTTCTCTCGCCGCTCACCCCTTCGATCTCCTCTGTCTCCCCCCTCCCATTCTCTCTCGCCGAAGACTCCTATTTATAGGCCGAGAAGGCTTCGGCCGCAATGTGCAGCCAAAGAAAAAGGGCATCTCTATTGCCCCAGTCATTGCATCAGTTGCGGCCATTCTGGTCTTGGTTTCATTGGGAGCTCTTGAAGTATTGTGGATAATCAAAAGAAGACAAATCCAAGGTGACTGTCTTGCGTATTGCTTGTGCAAGAAAAATCAAAAGTTCTTACATGGGATTTTGTCAGTCCAGGTCATGTTTTGAACCCCATACTGGTTTTGCAGATCATCAGCAGAACGGACGCTTTTGTCTCATGACCAAATAGCTCGAAAATGTTTACAAGTTAGTAAGATACCATAAAGTTTTCAAGAACATATAAAATAAAAAATAAAAAAATCTCATGAAGTGGTCCAAAAAATTGAATTTTGCAAATCCTTAGAGTTTGAATTTATTTCGACACTAATACCATAACCTCTGAAACTCACTTTCCAGCAATTTTTATCGTAATCATGGACTGATTTAGCATTCGAATCAGTGGAGACATTTTTAGACATGTAAAAATTGATTTAATTTCGAAAAGTTTCCATATACACTACTATATTTGTTTAAAAATACTTTAAAATTCCGAAATTTGCCCCAATATTATAATACGAAAAATGACACAAGCACGTCGTTTTTCATATACTTAGAGCGACAAAATTTCAAGTATTCTTCTTTTTATTGTTTAGCAGAAATTCGTAATATTCGATAAATTACCAGAAATTACAATGATTCAAAAAAATCTCCAGAAAATTCGCAGAACGTAATAGACGGACCGGACCCCACACAGAGAGAAAACAGATTTCAGGTTGATTCCAGTCACTCGGGTTTGTACGGCAGAGAGAGATCAAAATTACAAATCCTCCATCACAAAACAATCCCGGCCGTTTATCTCTTCCTTGGAAATGTCTCAGCCCCCCCCCACCCCCCCCCCCCCCGGGGCCGAGTTTCATTTCCAACATCATTTAATAGAGGAAATAAGCCCAAAAAAATAAGCAAACTAAACACCACGTAAGCCGGTGCAAAAAAAAAAAAAATCACGTGAGCGAAGTCCTCGAAGTACACGAATTCCTAACCGGTTTCACACTCAAAAACCCATAAATGGGTTCGCAACCATAAATGGCATCAATCCATGATTCTCCAATATCTCATAAATCAAATTCAAAATCCATATCATAAATCAGAATATATTTCGCAAACCAAAACATATTACCCCTTCTGCGACACATCTCATGAGCCAGAATACCTATCGTAAACTACTCATCAAATAATTTCAGAATTTATAGAATAAACCAAATTCACAAAGTAGTAAAGCAGTAAATATAACATTTTACAATCCTTTTCTCGATATCTTTCATAAAAATTTCTCAATCCATTCACAAATAACTTAAAAAATAGTAAATGCTCAATCTAGATTTCATGCAATAAAAAATATCATTTCATAACTCATACGATATTTAATTTCTGTCACTTTCAAAACATGAATTTACCAATTTAAAAAAGAGATAAGCACCACTTGCTTGAGAAAAGCCTTATACCAAATAACAAAGATTACTCCCGTCCATGAACTCGCAATGCTATCAAATAAGCAAGAAACAATATCAAAATCAAATAAAACATTATCTCGATTCAACTAAACTTTGCTTCTTCACCGACTATTACATGCTAATAAAATGCTCATTTTGATCAAATTGTAACTTGGAATCCATTTTTAATAAACCCCACAATTACACGATTCTTTTAATTATTGCTTCCATATAATTTCACGGCCTAATAATTTTTAAAAAGCGGAGTCACTAACAGCTTAACAAATCCTTACCGGTTGCTACAAAACCTAGTTAATCCGTCTTCAAGGGTGCACTCCTTCCCCGTTTCTCATTCCTTTCCTCTTTCCCCCTTTTTTTCCCTTTTAGTTTTCTCTTTGTTCTCTTTCTGTCCGTGTTTCTTCTTTTTTTCCTTCTAGATTCTAAGGGTGAGCATCGGTCCAGGGTTAACCCTGGACCGACCCTGGACCAGCCCAACCCTGCCGATCTTGGTCCGATTCCTAGGGAGATTGGGTCAGTCTTTGGTCCTGGAATTCCTAGACCAGCATTGTGCCGATCGGTCCTCGGTCCTGAGAGTTCCAGGTCGGTCCAACCCAGATCAACACTGACTATATATATATAGTTTGTTTATATAGAAAAAACCTTAAAATAAACGGCATCAACAACATTACACATCTCTTTTGTGAGGAGTCCAAGTAATTTTACGTTGTTCTTTAATAACTTAGGTTTTTAATGTCTTTTACGATGTCAATAGTTATAATTTACGAATGAGGAAAATATTTCTATGAGAAGTCCTCACGACGTTAAAAAATGCACCTTATGGCATCCTCTTTTAGTATTCGTTTTCTTCTATTTTATTTGTCCTCTTAGTCTTCAATTTTCCAAAATCGAAAGAAACAATTTCTTCGCTCGCCACTTGACACTCACCTTGCTCACTTTGGGTCACTCATGCCGCTTGCCGCTCGATGCTCGCTTGGCTTGTTGCTCCCCACTCGACATTCGATGCTCATTTTATTCGACGTTCATTCTTTCGACGCTCACCCCACTTGATCATCATCGCTTACCTTTCTTAACTGACCTCACTCATCATTGAACCCATTTGGTCAATACGATCCCCGGTTGCCTTTTCAAGGAGTACAAAAAATAAAATAAAAAATTATTGATTGGTCCTAGGTTGACCTTGAAATCAAACTGAACTCATTGGATCAGTCCGGTCCTCAATCGCTTTTTTAAGGAGTACAAAAAATGAAAGAAAAAATTATCGGTTGGTCCCGGGTTGACCCTAGAACCGGACCGAACCCATTGGGTCGATCCAGTCCTCGGTTTCAAGCTCAATAGGATCGGTCCTCGGTTCCAAAAATTAAGGACCAATACTGTGTGGGTTGATCTTAGGGTTAGGGGGTGGACCGGCCCAACCCGGATCATGCTCACCCCTACTAGATTCCATTGGTTCATCCACTTTTTGACCATGTGAAATTTCCTTTTTCTTTACCCAAAAAACCAAAAACTTTCCCCTTTTTTTTTGGGCGCCTCTTTTGACCCAGTCCAAAAGCCAATATCACATTGGATTCCGTACATTGCACGCGTATTGTGTGTTTGTCTTTCTTTTTGTTTTTGGCCAGAAATTACGCAACGATGGTGGGGGAACCAAAAAAGTAATCCGGTATCCTTTTCTTCGACAGTACCTACGTTTCCAATCAAACATAGGAGTGGGACACTAATATCCCGCCAAGAACTTTTGAGTTCTTACAGCCGACCTCGAGGGAAATTACATTGTGAACGGGGAAACGTGCCATCCTTCTCGGAAAGCGGCATTCCCGCGTGGGCACAGGCACGCCTCTTGACCGAGACTTTATTTGATGATCATGAGTCTCTTTCCCGCAAGAAGCGGAAATTGACAACTCGCAAACCTTGTATTTTCTCGTGATCATCACTTCCTTTTCCTCTGAGAGAAGGGAATAGATCCTGTGCATAGAGATTTGTTTCAGGTGGTGATAGAGCACACGGTTTGGCTTTCAAGAGCAGAGCGAAAGAAAAGAAATGGTCACCAATTCACCCATCTCCGATTCCTCTCGATCTTCATCATTTTCAAAATCAGAAGCGGCATTACCAACCTGTCAGCCACGTAACTATACTGACGGCTGCGTCATAACTTTAGTTTGCGTTTGTTTGTGTTCATTTGTTTTGTTCATGAACACAATTATTGTTTTTTTACAGTTTTGTTCCAAATCTATTTTTTTGTTTTCAAGAACAAATTTAGAACAGAAACAAAAAAAACTTGTTTCTTGTTCCTGGAACACTTCCGAGAAACAATTTTTCTCTCTCCTATTTTTTTATTCTCTTTCTTTTCTTCTTTTTTCTTTGGCCGGTCGCCCGCCTCGGCCATGGCCAGCGACCGGCCGTCGAGGGCCGGCGAGCCTCGCCGTGGTTGGGTGAGGCCGCCGGCCCTCGTCGGCCGGTCGCCGGCTATGGCGAGGCCGGCAACCGGCTAAAAGGAAAAAGAAAGAAATAAAATAAAATAAAATAAAAATATTAAAAAATTAAAAGCAACAAAAAAATTATACAAGTTTACCAAACGTGTTTTTGTTCTTTTTCTATTCCAGGAACAAATTTACTAAACGCGTTCTTCTGGTCAAAAATTGTTCCCAGAACAGAAATTGAAAAATCTATTTCTATTCCTTGAAACAATTTTTGAACAGAAATGTTACCAAATGCACCCTTAGTCAGCCCACTCGTCGTCACTAGTACTTCTCGCATCCTAACAATTCAGCCACGACACTAATATGCACTCCTATTCACACTTCCCTCATTTGTGCTTGTGCCCACATTTCCTAAAGCTTCTCTGGTCTATTTGTAGGTTCTGAAGTTGATTGCTTTTTCTGAATAATACTTGCTGGATTCTTCCGGCAAACATCACGTAAACGTGACAGGCAACGTGATTTTGGAAAAGAATGGACCCTAAAAAACAAGAAGAGTGTCCTAGAGAGAGGATGGTCATGATGTGCTAGATAATTGTAGAGTCATCTTGGTCATATTTAACTGGACGCTTAATTAGCCAGAATTTCATCCATGACAAGCATGCGAAAAAAGTGACAGCTTGAGAATTCTATTTTCCCCGATTAGTCTGATGCTCCATAAGGTACCGGAACTTCAATCCCTGCCGCTTCTTTTTCCTATTTGTCATCTTCTCCTTGAATGATATCACAATTGCATCAATGTGTATCTACATCTCGTGTAAATAAACGCATGAAAACTTCCTTTGGTAAAGGTAACTCGCTTCACTCTTTCAAATTTCATTTTTCATGAGTCAGTCTCTTCTTAGTATAATGCTCCTCAAGGATTGATGAGGAACAAAGTTATTGTTTCTTAGCATATGGAAAGCTAGGTGCCAAAACTTCAATCCTTGCCCGGATTTTCCCTCCCCATAGATTGACTTTTTAGGACCCAATTGGAGTTATCTTAGGGAGATTTTCCTTCAAAGTCTACTTGGAAATCTTCGAAAGGTGTAGTCTTTTACTCCTATCAGTAACTTTATTTTCTCCCCTTTGATCACACAATTGGTGATTTACCTTGAAAGTCTACTTGGCAATCTTTAAAAGTCATCATAGATTACTCATTGTAGGATTGTATGCAGAATCCAAAATAAGAATATCAATGACCTTCAAGTATGGCGATATTTTGAGGGTAACCAGGAATTTTGAAACAGTTATTGGTGAAGGATCATCTGGAAGAGTGTATCTTGGTGAATTAGAAGACACAAAAGTTGCCATGAAGGTGCTCTCTGAACCATTTGGGGCTGAATGCTCAGGGCAGCCAGACAAGCCATTTCTAGATGAGGTTAGCGAGAAAGATTCCATCAGATGCTTATTTGACAGCTCGATCCCATGCTTCGAGAATGTCAATATGAAAATCACATTCATGATATTGCAGGCAAAGCTCTTAACAACGGTCCACCATGGAAACTTGGTTTCCCTTAAAGGATATTGTGCTGACTCTAAAAATAAGATGTTGATTTATGAATTCATGGCTAACGGAAATTTAAAACAACACTTATCAGGTACTTCATCATGTTTTGTATGTTTCCATATTCTCTAGAATGAATCCCACAAATATCCGTTTCTTTCTCAAACATTAGGCAAGGATGTCGGGGTAACAGGGGCCAAGCCAGATGTCTTGACTTGGGATAGCAAACTACAAATTGCTATAGACGTGGCACGAGGTACATAAATGAGATGTGCATAATTGTGAATTTTGCCCCCTCCTCGCATTGGGATGGTTTAAGGAAATTTCGCAAGAATTGTAGGGTTTGAATTATCTCCATAACGATTGCAACCCGTCCATCATCCATAGAGACATCAAGACTACAAATATCTTGTTGAATGAAAACATGCAAGCCAAACTATCTGTCACGCCCCGATCCTCGGGCACACACCCATCCCTCACCTTGATCGATTAAATAGCAACATCCTAGGACGCATCACCGACCCTTTCATTTTAATATGCATGCGGAAGTATATAAAATCCCCAGACAATAAAGCAATGTGATAGTAAAGTATGATTTCAAATTTCGTCTCTGAAAACAACCACACTTTTATACATTGCAAATCATAGTGTAAATATATATAAGTCGATTTGTTAAGTCAAGTTCTAAACCCTGGTTCATAAAACAAATTTTGCAAAAAGAGAATCAACTCCCATTAAAAGAGGATTGTCCTATGACTGACTAGTCCAATAGGATCATCAGTTCTTCAGGCTTCGCCTTCTACACTTCGGGCCTTCGGTCCTTCACCAATGCCATCTAAGGACCTAAAAATGGTTATTCAATAACCAGTGAGACAACGTCTCAACAAGTTCTACCCTCTAAGACCCGATTAGGAAGCCAATACACTCTAAAGGCTGCCTAAGCACAACACGAGTCAGAGGACTTACTTTGGCCTTAGTTCATTCCTACAAGTCAATATATATATATATATCAAATATACACTATCACATCATATCACATCACATCACATCAATCATATTGAATCATTGATCAATCGACTTAGTCGATTATATGTCATCTCAACCCTTTCTTGGTTGGCTCATCTTATACTATCTATAAGTCCGTTCATATCAAGACTACTCACTGCTAAGCTGATAAATAAATAGTATAGCTCGTTCTGAGATGATTGGGTATACTGCTCTCTACTAAACTGCCATATCGCCCGTAGGCTGATATAATATACCGACAGTGCTCAATCTAAGCTGATAAGGTATACTGCTCACTGCTAAGCTGCCATATCGCCCGTAGGCTGATATAGTATATCGACAATGCTCAATCTAAGCTGATAAGATATATTACTCTTTGCTAAGTTGCCATATCGCCTGTGGGCTGATATAGTATACCGACATATTCCATCAAAACTAACAAGGTATACTGCTCTCTGCTAAGCTGACATATCGCCCGTAGGCTGATATAGTATACTGGTATACTTGTCTCTGCTAAGCTGACATATCGCCCGTAGGTCGATATAGTATACCATCCCAATCCTACAACCAATTGCATCTTTTTATCATTTTCGATAAAATAGCCGCGTGTGGGGACATGGTCGGCCTTAGCCAAAATATCATAATTTCACTTTTTTTAAACATCCCACCAGTTTCAACAACCCATTACATATTTTTGGCGCTATAAACCAACGTCCGATAATTTTCCAATCAATTACCAAAATTAATTAATTTAGGAATAAAATCCTAAAATCATAATTAATTCAATTCAGCACAAATCAATGCTCAAATAAATAAATGGACTGCACCACAACAATCAACATAAAATTTCGGTCGTTGACTATCCTAGCCTAATTTTTGAAAAATAAATAAATAAATAATTAAATAATTACGGAAAATATTAAATAAATGCAATAAATCCAACTGAGGCCCATTATAGCCTGATTGGAAGCCGAAATGGACCCGAAAAATTTTCGAGATTCGTTCAATAAATAATAGAGCATGTCTACTTGCTAACTACGCTAACCAATTACCTAACATGCATTGATAAGTCTTTAATTTAATTACTCTAATCTAATCTATCCACCTAATTGCACTTAATTAAATCTAATCAATCCCTAAGCATAATTAGCATACTAATAAGGGATTAGTGAGCACAACTCACTTGATTAAAAGTGAAAGCCGGATCACCGCAACGACGGCGCGACAGCGGTCGAAACTCAAGTTTGCGGCGGCGTCAACGGGCTTAAACCGGGTCTAAAATCGGCTTAACAAATCTCAGCTCAAATTGAGATTTGTTATCGAGTTGGACAGGGCTTGCTTTGCGGGCTTGGGCTTCAAATGGGCCTGACCCAAAACTGGAGTTGGGCTGAACAAATGCGAGTTGGGCTTGCGACACTTGCTAGGCTTGGTCTGGTTTCAAGATGGGCTGCTAAACCGGGCCCAAATCGCTGGGGATTGGGCTGGAATGTTTCTGCAGATGGGCTGAAGGCGCGCGGACGAAGAAGCAGCTTGCTGGCGTGTGAGCTGGTATCGCGGACCAAGGAAGAAGCGGGACACGGAGTTGCTTCGATTTTGCTGGAACGTGGACGGCTTTGGTCTCTTGGGACGGTCAAACAAGGGCTTGCTCGGTTGACCTCGAGAGGGGAGAAGATGCCGCGGAGATCGAGCTGGGCTGGGCTTCTTGCGGTTGACTTTGTGCAGCTGGCGTTGACAACAAGAAGGAAGACCGGTTGAGGTGGCGAGCTGGCTTCAGTCGGCTGAATTTCACATGGCAGAAGCAATGTAGAGAGAACTCGGTGGATGGCAGCAGTTGAGTCGGCAGCTTGGACCTCATGCAGTTGAGCAGGGGAACAACCAAAGTGGAGTAGATTCGGTGGAAAGGAGCCGAAGAAGACACGCGGACGAAGGGAGACAGCGACCGCAGAGGCTGCACGCAGGGAGGCTTCGCTGGACTGGACTTCGACCAAATGAAGTAAAGCAGAAGCTGAGACCGAACGAATAAAATGAAGAGGAGCCATGTAAAAGATGGGGACGGAGGAGGCGTGCTCGAGATGTTGAGGGGAAACAAGGTCCAACCAAAATATCTAAACCATCATTTGCTTGCCCAAAAGTCTTCAAGATTATCCTATGGTGTCCCCCAATTATTTTCTTGATTAAAATTCCCCAAATAATCAAATTTCAAAGCAAATTTTGCTACCCAAAAACCAGCTCCGAATTTCACCATTTTTTTGTCTTCAATTTCTTCAACAATTTCCCAAATTCGACATCCAATTTTGATGTAGAAAAAGCCCACAAAATTTCTACAAGTCCCCCTCGCCATATAGCTCGGTTTGCAAGGCGAAAATCTCTTCATTTCGGCCATCCGAATTTCCGCTATTTTTCCTCAACGTCCGAAACGGTTTTCCATAAAAATCTCAGAATCTCTGAAAAAAAAAATTTTCTGAGACTAAATCGATGTTCCTAGAATTTATTGTGACATGACAGAATCTTTAATTTCTGAAATCGAACTCGAATTCACGGTTAATTTCCATTCGACACGTTTTTAGCGTGACCTAGGCTACCGGGCAACTTTCAGAAATTTTAGTTCAAATGACCCGTGGTCGATTTTCTTTGAGCCACAATGAACCCACTCGACACAATGGCTACTCTCGATTGTCGTGCAAATCTCGAAGATTCAAATACGGACACAGGGTACCAAAACGATAGAAAAAATCAAACTAGTGCCGGTCGATGAGAATTTTGCAATTTAGTGGGATCACCCACGTTTAACCACGCATCTCAATCGAACCGACCTATCTCTGATTTCTAATCGATTTATATCTGTGTCATAATGATCTCGGTAAATGAGCACGGTCGAGCAGTCGATTCCTAGTCGAATTCTCAAGTCTATTGCATTAAAATTCCTTAATGGCTTCCCTAAATAGTCTAGTTATCTCGGAAATGATCAGCTCTGAGAACAGCCCTATAGGCGTGTCAATAAAATGCCTGATTTATTCAGTAGAAAATAGGACTGAAAATATCTTACTTTTACCAAAAAAAAAAAAAAAAAAAAAAATAGGACTGAAAGTCTGGAATGTCACACTTTCCGACTTCAGTCTGTTGAGAGCTTTGGCAGCTCCAAATAGTTCTTACAAGTCAACTAGTCCTTTGGGCACTCCTGCCTACCTCCCCCCTAAGTAATCGCTTGGACTTGATCTTGTTGAGATGGTTCTCAATTTCTATTCTCATAGAAAATCCGACGGTCCATGTTCTTATTGTATGTTGTGCAGGTATCAACCATTTGCTTATGAATTAAACAAGAAAAGTGACGTCTACAGTTTTAGGATCGTGCTCCTTGAGCTAATTTTAGGACATCCAGCAATCAATACAAGTGTGTCGCGACCTAAATTTCAGGTGCACCACCTAAGTTTAGGCTAATGGTCTACTAAGTCTTTAAACTTAGCTCGGGCTCTCCTAAGCCCATACCAATTCACGACTTAAGGTTCAAATATTTCACATGCAGATGATTGTTATCTAGGAGTTGCCACTAATCGGTTTACGGTAGGTCGATTAGACACCTAAGTAAAATAATTGGGGAATTATTTTACTCCTATGAACCAGAGACTATGGGTACGGGAACTTAGTTACACTAGATTTCTCTAATGCCCTTTCAGTACCATTTCTTTTTAATTTTCAAAAATATTTTTGCAGGCAACTTGGATTTATTTTAAGCTAAATTACTATCATGCAGTGGAGTGATCACATAGATGCTAAATTGTTATTAAACATTAAATGAAATAAATTGCACCAAATGAATTCCACACACTAAAGCAAGTATTTTTTTGGATTTTTCTTTTAACTAGAACTTTATCATAAATCATGCATTCAAACTATATGACCTAATTTTACTAACAAGTTATTTCTAATTAAATGAACCTTAACATGCAAACTAATTGACATGCACCTAATATTTTTGTATTTTTCTTATTATAAAAACCCTAATTAAACTATCTAAAATGAATAATTTTCTAATTTATTTTAGGGATTAATTTGACTTAAACCCTATCCTATCTTAGAAAACTATGTTTTATTATTTATTTATTTTTTTAAATGAGATTATAAAAATATGCCAATTTCATCTAAGACCCTATTTTTAAAAAAAATGTTATTTAGGTCCAACCCTAACCTATTTCAAAAAAATTATCTAAAAATGCAATCCTAAAAAATTTCTAATTTACTAACCTACATGTCTAATTTACTAAATCTATATGCTCATGCAAGATTTTGATTTTTTGATTTTTTTTATTTTTTTAATGTTTTTCCGAGATAAACAAGTTTCAAAAAAACTAATCAAACAACAAATAAATGATTAAAATAATCGAAAAAATAACATGTTGTCTCACAGGCCAGATATTACTCTAACCCTTAACATCACAACAAATAAGTTCAAAATAATTAAAAATCTGATCCGAAATCTTACGGATTAAATTAATAATTATATCGATTCAACAATTAAAATACTATCAACAAACCCAAAAATTAATATAATTAAAAAATGATCCGACATCTTACAGATCAAATTAATAATTACAATAATTTTAGGTAAAACCCTTGAGGTTAATGTCTACAATATCCATAAACTGCAAATCACCTCTCAGTATTCAAACTGTACAAAGGCAAAAAAAAAAAATAATAATAAAGTAAGATAACGTAAATGAAAAATAAAACGAAAGTAGAAAATAAACCACCTAAGGGATTTTGGAGAGGAGAAGCGGCGGTGGTCGGCGCCGGACGGAGGGTGGCCAGCGTCGGAACTCCGGCAAGGAGCAGCGGCAGGTGGATGGCGGCGGGCTCGATCTCGGAGTAGTGGCGGAGGCGGAGCTGGATCGCGGGTTGCTAGGCAGCGATGTCAGGAGCGGTGCGAGACTCGGCTGGCGTCGGGGCGTCGTGGACTGCTGGGCAGTGACATCGGCAGTGGTGCGGGGCTCAGCTGAGGTTGTGCGACCGGCGGGTGGAGATGATGTAGGCGTCGGATGTTGCTCGGGGACGGCGAGCGGCAAGATCTAGTTCAGATCTGGTGGAGATTTGCAGGCGGCGGTGGTGTGGTGAGCAGAGGGTGACGTCGGGCTTCGAGCGGGAGGCAAGCGAGACAGACGATGGTGGCAGCGGCGTCGAAGGGGCTCACAGGAGCGGCATGGCTATACCGATGCGACGGTGGCTATCGGAGACTTGGGATCCGTAGGTGGGTCGCTCGGGCGTGAGGCGGAGGTGCAGGTGCAGGCGTTGACGATTGGGCGGTGCAAATGGCGAGCGCAGGTTGCAAAGTCATCGCAAGTCACCGGCGTGAAGTGTGAGATTGGAACGGCGCCGGCAAGGGGGTTGTAGATGATTGGGCTGGCGCGGTGGATCTTGGATCGGCGGCGATTGGCAAATCCGGACGGGGTGGGGGAAGCGGCGTCATCGCAAATCGGCTTCGCGGGTTGCTGGTGTCGCGGCCACCGATGTGAAGAAACGAGCAGCGATTGAGGGTTGAGGCGTGGTGCCACACGTCGGAGCGACGGATCTAGGGGGACGACGGTGGCGGAGGTGCGGTGACTGGCGCGAGGCAGCAGCTTCGCAGCTCAGGCGGGGAGGCGGACGTGGGTCGCCGGCGAGACAGGCGCGGGTCGCCAGACACGCAGGCTGCCGGGCGAAGAAGACGAAACGACGCTTACTTTCCTCTTTTTTCTTTTACGTCACTTCTCCACAAACTTTTTTCAGAACACTTTTTAACCTTGACTTTTTTCTTCAAAAAACAATCTCTCTTTTTGTACAAATTGTCCCACGAAAATTTTCTCTATGAATTTCACTCTCAATTTTTCCAAAAAAAAAAAAAAGCCTCTTTTTTGAATTCGCCTCCCCCCATCACGAAAAATGCAGCTCTCTTTTATAGTGATTCCAGATGGTCGCTTTGTATGATATGTTCTGAGTTTCCATCTTCTGTCGCATTAAATCAAAGCTATAAATCGGAGCATGATTTCGCAATCAGCTCGATTTTGCTCAGATTTTTTCCATTTTGTAAAAATTCTTGCCCTTTATTCACTTGATTTTTAAATTGCTTCTGCATTTATCAAAATCTGAATATTCATCAGAATTTCCAACTTCCATGCATAATTAATCAAATTGATTTTCCCCATTTTTTCCTTTTTCTTGTTTTGATGCGATTTTTATTTTATTTCCTTAGGGTCGTCAAAATTTAGGTGTCAACAAAGTGGAGATGGAAAAAGCATGCGCATACGTGACTGGGTGATTCTGAAGTTTGAAAATGGAAATATACGCAGACTTATCAATCCAAATGTGGAAGAAAAATTCGACATAAATTGTGTTTTGATAGCAATGAAGGTTGCGGAGTCTTGTACACAAGAAGAACCAGATGCAAGGCTGGACATAAATTGTGTTTTGATAGATTTGAAGAGGGCGATTGAACTCGCATCCAAGCACAAGTATGTGGACAGAAATCAAGAGGAGCATATAGGAGCGACCTCTTTGGAAGTTGAATAAGATAATGCACCCCTGGTAAGGGTAGTTCATTCGATCCATTAGTATTCATCCCGTCGATTGTAAAACTCTAGCAACTCCCAAGACTAAAATCAAGTCTCCCTATATTTCAAATTTGTGTCCGTGTAAAAGATCGGAATACCCAGAGGCTATTCTTGTCTGTGTTATTATAGATATTGAGTGAGCTCTATCTTTCAACATAGTCAACTTCATTGATGGTTGTAAATCGTTCATGTTGTTCCTAAATTATAGTTAGTAATCAACAGGTTACCAGTTACATGAATTTACAATGGTGATTCAGAATCTTGCGACCAAAATTACATGTTTACCTCGAACAAAAAAAAAAAAAAGAATTTCATTTTCTAATATAAAATTTGAGAAATGTCCCCAAGAAAGACAACCGGGGAATGAGAAATTTTGTGTACCATGGGAATACTGTCTATACTAGCTTAAGCCGTGAAGCCAAATCATGAAATCAACCAAGTGCGCTCGATAAGTGTGAGATATTTCCCCTTGGCTCCTAATTAGTTGCATAGTTGACTTGGTTTCCCTCCTTCCCCCCTCTCTCTTTCCCCCCTTGCGTGCAGCTACCCTCAACCGAACCCCCTCTGCCCTTGTTCTTGTTCTTCTTCTCCTTCACTTCCTTCTTCATGTTCATTTTCCTTCCACCTTACTGTCGCTTGTCCAACGCCACTCCAGCTGCTTGACCACCCAGCCAGCATCGCCTCACCAGCCTCCCCGAGCCGACTGTCCGCCTCAACCGTCTCCGCCACCAACTAGCCATGTCCAATCCTCCTCAGCCAGCTAAGACCAGCGACCGCCAAAACCGCTCAACTCCTCTACACGTCCGATCCCGTGTCCAGCCGAGCGGCCACCGCTCCAACCGCCAGCCCGCCCGTCCAACACGTCGTCCTCATGCCGTCTTTGTGTCTAGCTTACCATTCAAGCACCGCCTCAACCCAAATCGACCAACAACTAGAACCGAACAAGCAGCTCCAAGCCGTGAGCCCCTTGCCATTTTCAACCCCAATCGGTTCTCTGTTGGTGACACTGTAGTCAAAGGATCTTCCCGCTTTCGTGCCACCATCGCCATGAACCCGTCGTCGCCTTAATTCGGTGAGTTAACGCCCTAATCTCGGATTAGGAAGTTAATTATACTTAGTGGTTAGTTTAAGGTTAATTAGGATTAGTGTTAATTTAGTTAGTGTAACTAAGTTAGTTAGGCTAGTTAGTTACCTAGACTAGTTTAGTTAGGTGGCTAGTTTGGTTAGGTTACCTACCCTAGGTTAGTTAGTTGATTATGGTTAGTTAGTCAACTATGATTAGTTAACCATAGTTAGTTTAATTAAATTAAATTTATTTAATTTAATTGCGATTTATTTAATTAATTATAATTAGTGTAAATTGTGCCGAGATAGCCGGTTAGTGAAATTTTACGCTGATCGTCGTGGTTGAATTTATATGTGAATCAGATTGCTTAATTATGCAATTGAGTGATTGGTGATGATTATTGATTATTATTGCAAAAATATGATTTTATGGTATTTAATTAGAAAAATACTGGGTGTCGGTTTTTTACGCCAAAAATATTTTATGTACTATATAAAATCATGGAATTTTGAAATAAAAGAGTACCACATTTATAGTTCGATTTAAATGTGACCACGCATAATTATTTTACCAACAATTTTTAATACGAAGAAAATTGGCCAAGTCCATTATTTGAAATTGGGATATTTGAGTGCAAAGCACGGTGTTCTTGGCCAAATATGGATGTGCGTGTGGTCACTATCGAAACCCGTCACCCAACGGGAGTTGGGGAGACGATGCCTGATTAAGTTCGGATGCCCCATGTCAACAGATGCCGGTCGCAGTGGAGATTGGGCCGATACTCCTTTATGGAATGCTATTTAGATGTAGACATTGCCGTGCCCGACGGAACGAGATGACGCCTGGTTATGCCAAATAACCTCCAACTATTGAGTAGGCCATGGCCGATAGGTCGTAATAATTGGGACATGCCTGAATGATTGAGATAGCTACTCCTTATTACGGGGTAAAATTGTATGGCACGAAATGGGACGTGTCATAACGATTTTACCTTATAATCGAGACCTCTGTGATTGTTTGAGAATGAAATGAAATGTTCCAGTTATTAAATTACGCTTGCTGTATTCATATGATAGATGTGGTGCACTGACATGTAGGGATGTGCCGAGGCGAGATAAGTCTTGTGTGGTGCCTGTTTAGGCTGTCTCTAGGTGAATTTGCTTCCTAATCGGGGTTTAGGGTTTTGACTCGCTGAGATTTTATATCATCCCGTCGTGGTTAAATATTTTCAAGTCTTTAGTATGGAGATGCAACCTGTCTGTTTTGGGGTTCCTTTGGATATGGATTACGAGTCTACCTTTTTCCCTATTCTCGGGACCGTCTGGACCCGTGAGTTATTGGTGACCACGGTTTGGGTCGATGAGGGCCTCCTTCACTTGGTACCTCACTGCTTCAAGGCATGGTTCCTTAACGCACCTAACGGGGCTCGGGAGGGTCTTGTACAGGGTTTTGATGGACCTACCATCGAAATCGAGGATAGGGTGGTAGCGGACCCCATGGACATCGACATCCCGAATGGTGTCGTGGAGGATCCGGAGCCAGAGTCAGTGGAATCTGGGGCTTAGGTTGCCTAGGGCCTCTTTTAAGATAGACTTTTTGTATATAACTTGCAGGGTTGACTTGGCATGTATATAAAGTGTGTTTTATGAAAAGTTGTTGTCCTACTTTTACCATCCCATGTGTTTGTTTGTTGTCTAGGGTTTATTAGTTCGCTTCCGCATATGCATAAAACGAATGGGTCAGCGACGCATCCTATGAACATCGCATTTTTAATCGACCGCCGAGGGATGTGTGTGTACCCGGGGTTTGGGGCGTGACATCCCCGCCCAAAGTGGTATCAGAGCTGGTCAGTATCTGGAGTGATAAGGTGGGATGGGTTATGAGATAGTTAGTAGGAAGTGTTTTTTCCTATGCTGACGCCTATGATTGATTGATTGATTGTTTTGTGTGGGTCGCTCAGGTTTCTAATTTTGTGTTTGAATTTTAAAGGTAGGTTTCTATAAGGACCCTGCAGTATGAGTGATCCGGAGCAGAGGGCCCCTTAGAAGAGGGCAGTAGCGTCCGTTTCTTGAGGTAGGACACCGACTAGGGTCAGTGCCTGAGGCAGAGCACCGGCTCAGGCCAACGCAAGAGAAAGAGTACCGCCGCGGCTAGTACTGGTGAAGCAACACCGGGCGATCCAAGAATAGATGGATCGTCTAGGCGCTCGAGACCTTGGGGAACTTGGTAGGGCAATAAGCGCAGAATCAAGCCGCCGCCACTGTTGCCGCCAATGCTGTTGCCACTGTTGCAGCCGCCGCACCTGCTGAAGCCCCCCCTAGAAATGTGATCGAGAAGCGACTGATGCATAAATTGGTAGAGCAATTTCTGAAACTGAACCCGCCGAGGTTCACTGGAGCAGGAGATTCCGAGGCTGCAACCCTCTAGATCAGAGAGTTAGAAAAAGTCTTCGCATTACTGAGGTGCTCTGAGGAAGATAAGGTAGTCCTAGCGATCTACTAGTTGCAGGGGAATGCAAGTACGTGGTGGGAAGCCACCAGAGGAATGGTGTTTCCAAAAGGCACGGTTCTGGAGTAGAATGCCTTTGTAGAAGTCTTTAATGGGAAGTATTTTTCTGATTGCGCCAGAGAGCAGAAGATGGCAGAATTTCAGCGCCTTCGTCAAGGTCCGATGTCTGTGGATCAGTATGAGGCAAAGTTCACTGAGCTGTCCAAATACGCACCCACACTGATCAAAGATCCAGTGGACAAAGCTAGGAGGTTCAGGGATGGCCTTAGATTAGAGATCAAGGATCCTCTAGTGCTGCTGAATCTGGAGGATTACAACGATATGTATGAGTGGGCCTAGTTGATCGAAAGGAACTTGAACGAACGAGTCACCGGATCTGGGTCGCAGTTCGGATCAAGCAGAGATGGTAATCGGTTTAAGAAGATGCTAATGTCAGGAGGAAGATATCTCATTTTTCCCAACAAGAAGGGTGGGATTGGAAAGTTGGTACCTAACCCGAATGGAGTGTGTCGTTTCTGTGGAAGGCGACATGGATCAACCTCGTGCTATACTAGGACGGGAGCTTGCTTTGGATGTGGCCAGCATGGCCACCAGATTAAGGACTTTCTGCACCGACCGATGGGAGCATAGATGCCACCATCACAGATGGGACAAAATAGAGAAAGTGTGTCGCAGAACGCACCACAGGGTATGCTGAATAGGCTGCCGGTGCAAGGAACGGTGTATGTTGTCACCCGACAGGAGGTGGAGGACTCACCAGATGTGGTCACAGGTGCGGTCTCGCTGAACGACCATGCTGCTTATGCTTTATTTGACCCTGGAGCTACGCATTCATTTATAGCTGAGCAGTATGTTAAGTTGGTAGGATTAAGTCCAGAACCGTTAGGGATAATCATTAGTATATCCACCCCACTAAAGGATAAGGTGTTGTATGTAATAGGTTGTCATGATTGCAAGTTAGCTATTCGTGAGCGAAAGGAAATGATAGATTTGATTGTGCTGGCCATGTTTGACTTTGATGTAATCATTGGCATGGATTGGCTCACCAAGCAATGAGCTATTGTAGACTATTATCATAAATCAATTCAGTTTAACTCGTTAGCAAGTGAAAGTTTTGAGTTTATCGAAGGTCGAGGAGGATCCTCGATTACTTTAATCTCGTCGATTGAGGCAACTCATTTGTTAGATGTGGGTTGCCAAGGTTATTTTGGTAACTATCGTGGATACGACAGTTGAGGATCCGAAGATGGAGGACATCACTGTGGTGTAGGAGTTTTCTAACGTGTTTGCTGAGGAACTACCTAGTTTGCCGAGGAACTACCTGGTTTGCCCTCGGAAAAGGGAGATTGAGTTCGTGATTGAGTTGGCCCCTAGGACGGAGCCAATGTCTAAGGCTCCTTATCGCATGGCGTTGTCAGAGTTGAAGGAACTGAAGGTGCAGATACAAGAGTTGTTGGACAAAGAATTTATACGTCCTAGTGCATCGCCTTGGGGAGCGCCAGTTCTATTCGTAAGGAAGAAAGATGGTTCATTGCGTCTTTACATTGATTATCGGCAACTCAACCAGGTGACGATCAAGAACAAGTATCTGTTGCCAATGATTGATGATTTCTTTGACCAGTTACAGGAGCGTCGATATTTTCCAAGATCGACTTGAGGACAGGGTACCATCAACTAAGCATCAAGAAGGAGGACATACTGAAGACGGCTTTTCGTACGCATTACAACCGTTATGAGTTTATCGTAATGCCGTTTGGTTTGACTAATGCCCTAGTTACTTTCATGGATTTGATGAATCGAGTAGTTAAGGAGTATCTGGATCAGTTTGTAATTGTATTTATCGACGACATTCTGGTGTACTCGAGAAGTCCAGAGGAGCACGAAGGACATCTAAGGATAGTGCTTCAAACCATACGAGAACACGAATTGTACGCTAAGTTTAGTAAGTGCGAGTTTTGGTTGACTCGTGTCGCTTTCTTAGGTCACGTGATTTCTGGTGAAGGAATTTCCGTGGACCCAACCAAGATTGAAGCAGTTATAAACTGGCCGAGACCGACGACAGTGACAAAGATCAAAAGTTTCTTTGGATTGGCAAGCTATAACAGACTGTTCGTGGAAAGATTTTTCGACAATAGCCATGCCTTTGACTCAATTGCTGAAGAATGAAAAGAAGTTTGTGTGGATGGATAAGTGCGAGTGTAGTTTCCAAGAACTTAAGTAGAAGCTGACTACCACACCAATCTTGACGATTCCGTCTGGTCCTGGAGGATATGAGATCTTCAGTGATGCGTTGTACAGAGGACTGGGCTGCGTTTTAATGCAACATCGGCGAGTTGTTGCATACGCGTCCCGTCAGTTGAGGTCTCATGAATTGAATTACCCGACACATGACCTGAAACTCGCAGCGATCATTTTCGCTCTGAAGATTTGGAGACACTACTTGTGCGGAGAAAAATTCTAGATCTTTACGAACCACCAGAGCCTAAAATACTTATTCTCTTAGAATGAGTTGAACATGAGACAACGTCATTGAATGGAACTTCTCAAGGACTGTGACTGCAACATCTTGTATCATCCGGGAAAAGCTAATAAGGTCGCAGATGCGTTGAGTCAGAAGTCTTCGATTGCGCAGATTGTGATTCAGGAGTAGATCTTACTCGAAGGAGCTCAAGATTCGAATTTCAAATTTGAGGTAGGCCACCTTTCAAATCTTATGGCCACCCTCAGAATTGAGCTGTAAGTGCAAATAAGGATCAAGACACTGTAGTTGACAAATCCTGAGATCTATAAGATTCTACAGGAGGATACATAAAAGATGGAGTACTAAAGTTTCGTGGACTATTGTGTGTACCTAACGATGCACATCTTAAGGAAGAGATCTTGTTAGAAGTTCATCGTAGCAGCTACAGCATTCATCCAGGCAATACGAAGATGTATCAGAACCTGCGTCAACACTATTGGTGGACCGGTATGAAAACGGATATCGCCAGACATGTCGCCAAGTGTCTGACATGCCAGCAAGTAAAAGCACAGCATTGCAAGCCGAGAGGACTTTTGTAACCTCTCGAGATTCCCGAGTGAAAATGGGAACATATCGCAATGGACTTTGTGATGGGGCTACCGAGAAGTCAGCGAGGTAATGATTCCATATGGGCTGTAGTCGACAGATTGACGAAGTTTGCTCACTTCATCGCCGTACGAAAGGATTTTGCATTGGACAAATATGCAGAATTGTACGTGCGACAGATCGTTCGTCTTCATGGAGTACTAGTGATGATTACGTTAGATTGAAACTCGAAGTTCATGGCAGCCTTTTGGAAAAGTTTACAGACTACCTTAGGAACGAAGTTGCAGTACAGCACGGCCTATCATCCATAGACGGATGACTAGTCTGAGAGGACGATTCAAACCCTTGAAGACACATTGAGAGCTTGCATGTTGGACTTTAAAAGAAGCTAGGACGAACAACTTCATCTAATCGAGTTCGCCTACAACAACAGTTACCAACAGAGCATCCATATGGCATCGTTTGAAGCATTGTATGTAGAGCGTACAGAACTCCAGTTTGTCGGGACAAAGTTGGAGAGCGTAAAATTACCGTCCTTGAGTTAGTCCAACAGTCAGTTGACGCCGTCAAAGTTATTCGAGAAAGACTAAAGACTACCTAGAGTCGTAAGAAAAGTTATGCTGATAAACGGCGAAGACCATTAGAATTCCAAGTTGGTGAGCACGTATTCCTTAAAGTGTCACCGATGAGAGGTACTTCACGCTTCGGCAAGAAAGGGAAGTTAAGTCCGAGGTACGTCGGTCCCTTTGAAATTTTGGAGCGAATTGGGACTTTGGCATATCATCTTGCGTTGCTGCCGAGACTTGCACAAGTGCATGATGTCTTCCACGTGTCGATGTTGAGGAAATATGAGTCTAATCCGACCCATGTGCTAAATTTTGAAGAATTAGATGTGGATGAGAGAGTGTCGTACGTGAAGAGACCGGTTCAGATAGTGGATCGGAAGGAGCAAGTGCTGCGCAACAAGACAATCTCTTTGGTTAAAGTGGTTTGGTAATACCACGGAATAGAAGGAGCTACATGGGAAAGTGAAGAATCGATGAGACGTCAATACCCCCACCTTTTTGAAGAAGAATTGTGATGGTTTAAATTTCGAGAACGAAATTTTTATAAGAGAGTAAGAGTTGTAACATCCTGAATTTCAACCCCGTCCCGATAATATGAAATGGGCATTTCATCAACGCGCCTATGGTACTTTTTCTCTGAGTTTACCACTCACGAGTTAACTAACCTATAATTTCTTCTATCATTCTTTTGGAAAATAGTGCATAATTCACTTCCTTTCGTCAAATAACCACAAAATTACTCATAAGAATTGGACAAAGAATAAAGTGATATCATATTCTGCCACTAATCAGATACCTTCTCATCTGCATTGTTCAGAACATTAATGATTTTATTTTACTCATTTATGTGATCCTGGATTAACATTCTTGTTTCATCTTGGAGTGAAGAACCGTTGAATCAAGAAAAGTTTCTTCAAAAGAGATTTTGATAGGGAGAAGTATAGCCTAAGTGTCAAAACTTGGCACGAATGGACACTTAAGTGCCAAAAGTTGGACACTTAAGTGCCATCTCCGGCGAACCCCATTGGAAATCCTACGTGGCAATATTTTATTATTTTTTTCGTCTACGTGGCTCGCCGGAATGCTGACTCAACACTAAAAGGCAAAAACAACGTCGTTTTTGAGCGGATTCGAATGTTAATATAAAAATTAATTTAATTTAATTTAATTATAAATATAAATAATTATTATTATTTTAATTTTAAAAAAAAGTTGGGAAGAGGAGGCAGCGGCTGAAGGCTAAGCCCTCGCCGCCGCCCCGCCTCCCTGCCGTCGCTGGGAAAGGCCGGCGAGGCGAGGGCTCGTAGCCCTCGCCCAGATCCGGCGAGGGCTCGCGTGCCCTCGCCGTCGGTCGGCCGACGACCCTGGCCGACCCTCCCCCCTTCGTCACCGGCCCTTCCCGGCAACAGTGGGGAGGCGACGAGGGCCCGTGAGCCCTCACCCGGATCCGGCGAGGGCTCGCGGGCCCTCGCCCTTGATTGGCCCGGCGGCGACGACCCCGGCCGACCCCGCCCCCTCCATCGCCGGCCCTTCCTAGCGGCGGCGGCGAAGGCTTAGCCCTCGGCCGTCTTCCGCCCCCTCCTTTTTTTTTTTTTAATATTTGTATTTTTATTTTTAAATGTTTTAAATAAATTTAGTTTTAAATTTAGTTTTATTAATTTTTTACCACATCGAGACAAAACGACGTTGTTTTTGCATTTTTCTAGCCATATCAGTGTTGCACTTACCTCGCCGAAAAATCACTACGTCAGCATTTTAGCTGAATTTTGGCCGGATTGGCATTTAAGTGATCCATTTTGCTCTGATTTTGGTACTTAAGTGTCACTTTCCTAACTTTTGGCATTTAAGTGTCCCTTCGTGCCAAATTTAGCACTCCAGGTGTCCAACACTCGATTTTGATATGTACAACACTTCAAGTTTCGCAAGTTTCTCTTGAGCTGCATCCGCAGTCATCTCATTTATCTCTTTAACCAAAACATTATCCCCGGATTCAGTAGTATTATATATCTAGCCCTTTTCAAAATATCAACTTTTTCTCCTGCTTTCATAGTTTGAGGAAGTTTATTATCTCCCTTCAATGCTAAATCCAAACAGTATGGCTCTAACATTGCAAATCTTAATGCACCATAGATTAAAATCATTCTTGTCAGTAAATTTCTCCGACTCAAATTTAATAAAATCCATAACGATAATTGTATATTATTATTTTAATTTTAAAAAAAAAAGTTGGGAAGAGGAGGCAGCGGCTGAAGGCTAAGCCCTCGCCGCCGCCGCCTCCCTGCCGTCGCTGGGAAAGGCCGGCGAGGCGAGGGCTCGTAGCCCTCACCCAGATCCAGCGAGGGCTTGCGTGCCCTCGCCGTCGGTCGGCCGACGACCCTGGCTGACCCTCCCCCCTTCGTCGCCGGCCCTTCCCGGCAACAGTGGGGAGGCGACGAGGGCCCGTGAGCCCTCACCCAGATCCGGCGAGGGCTCGCGGGCCCTCGCCACCAGTTGGCCGGCGGCTGACGACCCTGGCCGACCCTGCCCCCTCCATCGCCGGCCCTTCCTAGCGGCGGCGGCGAGGGCTTAGCCCTCAGCCGTCTTCCGCCCCCCTCCCTTTTTTTTTAATATTTGTATTTTTATTTTTAAATGTTTTAAATAAATTTAGTTTTAAATTTAATTTTATCAATTTTTTACCACATCGAGACAAAACGACGTTGTTTTTGCATTTTTCTAGCCATATCGGTGTTGCACTTACCTCGCCGAAAAATCACTACATCAGTATTTTAGCTGAATTTTGGCCGGATTGGCATTTAAGTGATCCATTTTGCTCTGATTTTGGTACTTAAGTGTCACTTTCCTAACTTTTGGCATTTAAGTGTCCCTTCGTGCCAAATTTAGCACTCCAGGTGTCCAACACTCGATTTTGATATGTACAACACTTCAAGTTTCGCAAGTTTCGCTTGAGCTGCATCCGCAGTCATCTCATTTATCTCTTTAACCAAAACATTATCCCCGGATTCAGTAGTATTATATATCTAGCCCTTTTCAAAATATCAACTTTTTCTCCTGCTTTCATAGTTTGAGGAAGTTTATTATCTCCCTTCAATGCTAAATCCAAACACTATGGCTCTAACATTGCAAATCTTAATGCACCATAGATTAAAATCATTCTTGTCAGTAAATTTCTCCGACTCAAATTTAATAAAATCCATAACGATAATTGTATATAAACAAAATTTCCAGAATAATCGATCAATAATAAACCCTCACAATTAATTACAACATTCTTTATATGAAACGAGTCTTGATGACTCTCATTTTTCATATTCCACGTCAAAAAATATGTTTTTCCGAGGGAAGATATTGCCCCCACACACTTTACTTGTCGTACGACAACCTATTGGGTGTTGTGGGGCGGGGGGGGGGGGGGGGGGAGGGGGTGGGGGGCGGGGGCGCGGCAGCGGGCGGGCGGGCGGGGAGAGGCGGCTATAGAAAAAGTGAGTCCAGTTTGTATGCACTAAGGCGGTCATTCTTCTGCCTTTTATTTCATTCATCCAAGCGCAAGTCAGAGTCTCCTCCACTTTGTTAAGGGAAACATCTTGGCAAGTCTTCGTGCATTGGCTTTTGTATGTCATTGTGCAAAGTCCCATTGCCATAAGTGGAGAAGGGAAAAATTGCCTAATCATTTCTAGACCTATTGTATCGATACTAATTCAATTATAAATTTTTCAATTTTGTCAATTTAGTTATAAACTTTTACGTGAAATTTCAATATAATCATTTCAAATAATTTGTACCGATTTTCCAACATAGCATATATGTCATTTAGGATTTCAGGTTAGTTCATCAATGCATGCTATATTAGCTATGCAATGCATGCTATATTAGAATTTACATAGCCATAGCATTTAAATTAAATCATGTTCATGTTAAACAAGAAAGATCCCTAAAGAATTGATTGACATTGTATAATCATATTTAGATTAGTGGTGACTACAAATTGAATTGTTTTGCATGTTTAGATGATTAAATTGAAAACCCAAATTTATTATCGGTATGTATTTGGGAGAGTCCGCACTAAGTATAGGCTTAGTAATCTATTAGCTTTCCCTTGGTGGTTTTCCTCTAAAAAGGTTGCAACAAGAAGAAATAAAGAAGAAGAAAGCCAAAAAAAAAAAGAAAAAAAAAGAAATGCTCCAATACCTCAACCATGGCTTGGAAAGTGGCATGGGAGATGCACATGCTCGTCGCATGATATGGATAGCCGGTGCCTTTTTATTTGAGACTTAGTTCGTCATTTCACTTCCGAGATAAAATTCATTCTAATCTGTTTTTGGGAAAACAGTCGTGCTTTACACTTACTAAAAATTTTCCAACTTCTGCTGACTTCACTCACATGTTCTTTTTTTTTTTTTTTTTGTTCCTTCTTTGTTTAAAATAATTTTCCGTAGCAAGAATCTCTTTTTGAATAAAAAAAGTATTTACACAACGACAAACAATGCTCTTTTTCTCGACAAACGAATTGGGTTTCCACGTCTTTTTAATCTAGAAATGTAAAAGCGAAACTCACTTTCCCTAAAGTAATTTTTTTATTAATTTCTTTAAAGTGCATTATTGAAGCAAAAATCATTTTTTATTGTTCGATGATGCATCATGAAATTAGTCCAATGCTTTTCTTGCTCAATCTATCATTAAAAGCACTTGGGAGTGTTTTTTGGCCCCCCAAAAGAAAAGAAAAAGTTGTGCGTGAATCATGTGGCAAGTTCTTCCATAATCAAAGCGATTGGGTCCCATGCATTTGGATTGAAGAACACGAAAAGTGATTTTCGCTTTAAGATAGTCTAATAAATTCGCAAATGCTCTGGATCATGCTGTGAAAAGTTGTGCATTGTGATCAGGAGTAGTCTTTACCACGAGAAAGGACATTACCAAAGGGGTTATCGTGTATGCATATCTAATCAAATTATTATTTGGGATTTTTTTCCGCTGGTTTAACTTCATAAATAGGAGAATTTGACCAATTATTTGTTGTGCTCATGAATAAGAAATATGAAAAATGCTTAGAAAGAAATATGTGTAATTGTGTAAATGAAATAGAATAAAAATTCTCTCTTTACATCCTACTAGAATCCAAAATGATATAAGTTGTGCTTGCTCGGTGCAAGGAATAGATACTTAACAAATCACTTTTATACACGGATAATATATAAATAATAATATAAGCGTACGGACTTTCAAATGCACTCCAAAGTACGTCATTCTTTAATTTTAAAGTAAGTACTCATTTCACCTAATTAATTCGATTCAATTTTGCTCAAAGGCCAGAGTTAATAATGTCTTCTGTAAATAAGTATATATCAACAAACAATTTAATTTTGATTCTAATAATGTGGGACTTTTGCACGTAGAAAGTTCATGGAATCAATGCTAATTGTTCTAAAACTTTTAACTATTATATGAATGCGTTGTTTAATATATAAGTGTTACAATAAAGTATCATGTATAGCTTGTCTACAGGGATTATATGCTTTTGATATATATGTGGTCTCTCTCTTTATATGCTCTCTTGAGTTAGACATTATAACATGGTATCATAACCATGTTCTACCACAATTTATTTCGAATGTGCCTCAAATTTCATGTGTCATTTCTAATCCGTGTTGTACTTGAGAGGAGATATCAAAGTATCTCATATACATGTGGTCTCTTTCCATTTAAAGTTCAAATTTTTGGGTTGGACACTTTAATAAATCGTAATAGGAATCACAATACATATGAAGCTAGTATAACAACAAGATATAGTCCAAAGTCTAAATCTGTCATCCGCACTTTACCAGACCAAATTTCATTGAATAGTCAACTTTTTTTTTTTTTGGCAGAAAATAGTAGATAGAAAAGTTTGGTGAATACATGTTTAAAGAATGAATGGTCAACTTGGAGAATTATTGTTTATCCAATGTGGATTTTTTCCTATTCGCACCACATCAGAGCTCATATAAGTACGGGTTGTATTTCATATCTTCTGTCTCGCATATCGGCAAGAGACCTTTCTCTGTCTTTTGGACTCCGAAAATGGGAAGATCAATGCCGCTCCTCCTCTTGTGTGCCTCCTTTGCTTCTTTATTAACTCCCGTACTGAAGCTGCTGGCTCTAGCCCAACCAATTCAAGGTCTCCCTCCCTCCCTCCCTCCCTCTCTCTCTCTCTCTCTCTCTCTCTCTCTCTCTCTCTCTCTCTCTCTCTCTCATTGAGAATATTTAGTTACTTGCAAAACATCCCGGAATATGCAAACATTAAGTTTTTTGGTTTCTTCTTTTTTTTTTCTTTTTCTTTTTTTGGGGCGGTTCGGAGGGGGGGGTGCGGGGAGCGATCAAAGTAGGAAAAGAGGGGAAAAATAAAAGAGAGAAGCAAAATGATGAGCACGAAAACAAACTAATGCTTCGGTTCAAGCGAGTTTGTAGGGTTGAGATTGATGAGAGAAGGTACTTTCAATTGCCAAAGCTCCACGGTATGGGTCACTCATGAATCAAAATCCAAGAGATCGTAGGTTTCCTCTTTAGTACCCGAATTACAGAAAATTTGGAATTTGCAATTTTCTTGGTATAGCATTAAATATTTTGAATCAGCCCAATCAGCAGCTTAATTTCTTTTGGTTTCTTCTTTTTATGTTTTATCGCAAGGTCAGGTAATAATAAACGGTAGGAATTTTATTTTTTTTAAACCAAGGATAGAACATGCAGTAAATAAAAGGAAATGAGGAAAAGCGAAGAAAAGCAAAACATTTAAAGGGTTATCTCAGGCATTGAAAATATGTTGATGTGTCGTCAATTTATAAGATAAACAATCCGTAATTTATATATCAAGATCACATCTGATTAATCATAATGGTTATGGCCCAATAACGGATAATTACCCAATCAATTTTAAACCCATTGTATAAATGTTAATTTGGTCATGATCTTTTTAGTTTTGCTAATTTAGTTCAAAAAAATTTCGTGAAATTCAAATGTAGCATTTTTGGTCCACTTTTGCCAAAAATTGTTGATATGGTGGTTTAGTTATCACCAGCCATCCTACATGGCATATCACCACTTCAATCATTTTTGACGAAAATTGACTAGAAATATCATATGGAAATTTTGTGCAAACATGTAGAAAAGTTTAAGACCGAATTGGTATTTGTACAATAGGTTTTGAATTGATTGGATAATTTATCCGCCCAATAAGAGATTATTATTTTCAATTCTTCAATTGCTATAGGAAAAATTGTAAATAAATTGACTGAATGTTTTTAATTCTTCCAATTTGCAAGGCTTCATAAGTATCGACTGTGGGGCACCTGATGCATACTCGGATCCTACAACCAAGATATATTATCAGACAGATGAGGGATTTACTGCCTATGGAAAAAGCAATCGTGTTTCCAACGAGCACTTCTATGAAGACTATGTTGAACAGTCTAAGAATTTAAGGTACTTTCCGAACGGAATGAGGAACTGTTACACGCTAAAACCAGAGGGAGGCAAAAACACCATGTACTTGATCAGGCCCTACTTTTGGTATGGCAACTATGATGGGAAAAACGTGACACCCACGTTTGACCTACATATCGATGTTAACTATTGGACCACCATCGACTACTCTGATAATGGGAACCAGGAAATTATGTATGTGTCCAAAGCAGATTATATACAGGTGTGTCTTGTGAATACGGGAAGTGGAATACCTTACATTTCGGCTCTGGAATTAAGAGTTTTGAACAATACCATCTATCGAATTGAATCTGGGTTCTTGAAGCGAGTTCGCCGGTACGACATTGGACCAAGCTCCCTGCTTCAGAAGCAAATGAGGTGAGTCGTTTTGAAAAACACGGGTTAGCTTCATGTGAAGACATTTGTGATGATTCTCGGTCGTGGTGATAATGGTTAAAAATGCAAGAATAATTTAATTGCTGATGAATAACAATCTTATCACTAAGACACTCAATTTTCTATGAGAATCATGATTGAAAAAGTTTGCATTTAATAATTTAGTAGATTATACAAGAGTTTTAGCTGCTAAAGGGATAATTTCTTCCACACCTTTCCATAGGACCAAACGACTCATTAAGCACGCTTGATACAAAGTGATAATTAAATTTTCAAATATTGATTACATAAATCACGAGTGAATTACATGAAGCATTACTAAATACAAATCCTCTTAATAATTTGATACACGGTCCACCTAATGACTCTAGACAAGTGCCCGCCAACTTGAATCATGCTCATGATGCCCAGTTTTTATCAGGTACAAGAATCTAGCTAATACTAGTAGTACGATGATCAAAGACGTAGACGCTTGAAACGTTGCGATATCGAGTCCTCATTTGCTGAGCGTATCAACTATTTGGGCAAATGCCTCAACCAGGTACCCAGTGGATATTTATGACCGCCGCTGGAGGGGTAGATCCGATGACAACTGGCTTCCGCTCAGCGGAGGAGCATCTGCTACGTCCTTGTCCAAGAACAACAATGAGTATAAGGTTCCGGGGGAAGTTCTTTGGACCGCTCAAACCGCTCAAACCTTGAGTTACAATTGGACGTCATCGGATTACCCTACACGTAAATGGATCTTGTACTTCCATTTTGCCGAAACCCAGATATTGCCGAGCGGCCAACAACGGGAGTTCACAGTTTCCGTCAATGGTAATCAATTCACGGAGAGGGTGAAGCTCGAGTACTTAAAACTAGTGACTGTAGTCTCCACTCCAGTTAGTGGTTCCCAGATCAGCTTCTCGATCAGTCCCATCTCGGACCAATCTAGATATCTGCCGATTCTCAATGCCTTTGAGATCTATTACGTTGCTGGACTCCCCAATGTACCAACAGCCCTGGATGATGGTATTTTCCTGTACTTCTACATGTTTTTCTAGCCCCGATTCAAACGTTGTACTTCCAGAAGTCTTCTAAAGTTGACATGAAAAACAAAATCATATAGTGACTTACCAGTTGATCTCCTCTCTGCATTGCCTCATAATCTTAAACTAGTCAACATATATGTTAGACTGTTTTAGCAATTGATTATAGCATTGTTTTCGGTTCATCTCAAACTCAATTTTGGGAGATGCTTGTTGCATAATCTAACTCGACTAGTTTTGTACTTGTGCATTTCTGCACGGCTAATGAAAGTAAAACATGATAAAGGAATAAGGATTTGTTGATATTGATGTCCTTAATTGATAAAGAAAACCCTCTCAGTAATCAACGACATCTTAAACTCACTGCTCCTACGATACCTCACAAGCTCTCAGAAGGCAATTACTTCGATTCACTTACCTCGGTTGCTCCATCGAAAGAGAAGTGATGTTGGATTAGATTAGTAATTATTGGTGATGAGACATTTGGTAGGTAACAATTGTGGTGACGGAAAGGTTGTGAGCTAAGTTTTTTAAAGTCTACGGTGAAAATGGAACTTCAAGAAGCTGCTTGTGAAAAATCTTAAGAGGATCAAGATAGTATTTTCTTCAATGAGCTCTAGCAGATGCAATTTTTCTGGTTAATAGGCTACACTCACTTGGTTTACTCCCAAAAAGAAAAGTCTACACTTTGCTTGGCATACTTCATTGCCGGAAATCACTTCCAATTGAACATATAAAATGTTTTTTCTATTTTCATGACACTACAATTCTTGTAAATCAATTTGACATTCTTGTGGTATAAACTACAGTGAAAGCTATCAACGATACCAAGGCAACGTATGGCCTGAATAAAGATAGCTGGCAAGGTGATCCGTGCGTCCCAAGCAACTATATATGGGATGGTCTGAATTGTAGCTATCTAAATCCTCCAAGGATTATTTCGCTGTAAGTCTCTTTGAACTATTTCTTGAAGTATGACACCATGGTGGAACTCTAAAAAAATTCTCTTTCCATCAAGAAGTGAAGTTTTGTTCTATTCTGCTTAAAATGTCGAAAGTTTGTTCCCCTGTATCACTGCATTATTTTTTCGTAAGAAGCCTAGATTTCCTGAGTCTATAATTAGAGTGCCTAAAAATGTGTCCATATAGAAAGTTGCAGGAAAAATTTGATTTTTGTGCCAATGAAGCAGCTTTTCGTTGATCTGGGCAGGAATTTGAGCTCTTGCAATTTGGTAGGGAACATAACTTCCTCACTTTCAAATCTGCTCGCATTGGAGTCCCTGTAAGTATCACTCTACTGAGGCCCTTTTGAAGGCGATGCTGCATTAGATCTTTTCATTCTTGCTCGACTAATATATTTGAATATTGAGAAAATCTATGAAAGTGTCACGATTTGTGAATGTCTTTCGAGAACACTGACAAGCTACATTCCTTTCACCCATTGCATCAACCATATTTTGATATTGGTTAGTACACACCCCAATAGCGGCTACAAACTCATTTTGACAATTAGAGATTATGTGATGAGATGTCAGCCAACTATTAATTCCTTAATTTTGGGCAATCTATTTGGAGGGTTAAGTATTTTACACTGATCTTTTTTCAGAGATTTGTCTAATAATCGACTTTCGGGAGCAATACCAGAAACATTGGCGAAGCTGCCAAAGCTGCGAAATCTGTAAGTCAATATGCCTTCGTCGCATCCCAAAGAACTAAAAGGACGTGAACGTTTACACATTGTTATACTTTGCAGAAATCTAAGTGGAAACAACCTTACTGGTTCAGTTCCGAAGGCTCTTAAAAGGAGGGTTGCGGACAAGACATTAAACTTAAGGCTTGTTCTTTCTCTCACACTCGCAGCTTTCTGTGGAAAGACTACTAACATGATTCATTTTGATTCAAAGCAAATAGGAAGGACACTTGTCATCAACATGTTGGCAAAGCAACTAGAACATCTTTTTTCGTGGACGTTACCTTTTGTCACAGCTTGAATGGAAACACAAATCTTAGTTTGTCAAGTCCTTGCCCACAAAAGAAGAATAAAAACCCCATCTTGGTCCCAGTTGTTGCATCCGTTTTAGTCTTCTTTGAAGTTCTCACGTGTACCTTTGCTATTATTGGTAAATCAGAAGGAAAAATGTTGGCCAAAGGCTACCAAAACTTATAATTCTAGCTACTTACTCTTCTTTTTGCAGCTTGGATGGCAACCCAGATCTTTGTAAGGCAGACCCTTGCCCACAGAAGAAGAATGAAAAATCCATCTCTGTCCCAGTCGCTGCATCAGTTTCAGCCTTCTTTGTAGTTCTCCTGTGTGCTTTGGCTACAATTTGTTTAATCAAAAGAAAAAATGTCAGAGGTAACTCTTTCTTCTACTTTTCATCCACAGCTTTTTCACTTTTCCTTCTACACTTCGGGTGTTTGAACTTCTCTATTCATCGATGATATTCGAGGAAAAAGGTTTTTTCTAAATCACTTTCAAGTCAAATCACCACTATGGTTGTTCTGACTTCGTAGTTTCGGAATGGTTTGCTTCATTAGTTGCCCATAGATTGTCTAAGAGTAATCTTAAATGAAGAAAAGAAAAATGAAGAACGGACAACATTGGCATGTTCTTCCAAATCAAGTCATTGGCCTGAAGCATATGAATCTGATGTTCCTTCTAACTCAACTAGACAACAAACAAGTGGTAGAACTGTGTCAACTGGAGAATCCAATTTCCTCTGTTTGGTCTAATGGTCTCTTGGGGAAGAATTTAATTGTTCAATCCCGGATATATCTGCATTCTGAACTGTAACCACTGCCTGGATCTTTCACTTTTCGTCCTACTCCTATCAGTTACTTTTTTGCCCCTTCGATCACACAATTGGAGTTATCTTAGGATTATTTACCTTGACAGTCTACTTGGCAATATTCGAAAATTGTCATCGAGTCCTCATCATAAGATTGTATGCAGAACCCAATGGGCAAATGAGCAGATTAAGAATTTTCAAGTATGACGAGATTTTGACGATCACCGAGAACTTTCGAACAGAGATTGGAAAAGGAGCATTTGGAAAAGTTTATCAGGGTAAACTAAAAGAAGACACAAAAGTTGCCGTGAAAGTGCTCTCTGAATCATCGTGGCAGGGGAACAAGCAATTTCGAGCCGAGGTTAGATAGAATGATTCGATCGGATGCTTATTTGACAGCTCGATCCCATGCTCATTCGTGATCTTGCAGGCAAAACTCTTAATGACTGTCTACCATGGAAACTTGGTTTCCCTAATTGGTTATTGCGATGACTCCAAAAATATGGTGTCGGTATATGAATTCATGGCTAACGGAAATCTACAGCAACAATTATCAGGTACTTTATCATGTTCTTGTATGTTTATATTTTCTGTAGAATTAATCCTACAAAACATCCGTTTCTTTATCAAACGCAATGTGAGGATGTTTTTGTAACAGGGGCCAAGCCAAATGTCTTAACTTGGGATAGGAGACTACGAATTGCTGTAGACGTGGCACAAGGTACAAAAATCAGTTATGCATAGTTGTGAATTTTTTCTCACTTCGCATTGGGATGGTTAAGGGAAATTTTGCAAGAATTGCAGGTTTGGATTATCTCCATAACAGTTGTGACACGCCCTTCATCCATAGAGATATAAAGACGACAAATATCTTGTTGAATGAAAACATGCAAGCCAAAATATCTGACTTCGGTCTGTCAAGAGGATTGAAAGCTGCAAATAGTACTTATGAGTCATCCAGTCCTTTAGGCACTCTTGGCTACCTCCCCCCAGAGTAACGGCCTAAACTTGATCTTGTTGAGATGGTTCTCAATCTCTGCTCTCATAGATATTTTGACAGTCCATGTACTTATTATATGTTGTGCAGGTATCAACCATCTGCTTATAAATTAAACCTGAAAAGTGATGTCTACAGTTTTGGGATCGTGCTCCTCGAGCTAATGACAGGACAACAGGCAATGATGCCAGGTGGAGAGGGAGAAGGCGTGCCCATACGTGGATGGGCAATTTCGATCATCAAAAGTGGGGATACGCGCAGACTTATGGATCGACGGTTACAAGGAAAATTTGACATCGGCTCGGCTAAGATAGCAGCAAGGGTTGCGGAGTCTTGTACGTGTGAAGAAGCCGATACAAGGCCAGACATAAGTCATGTATTGGCAGATTTGAAAGGGGCGATTGAATTGGCATCCAAGCAAAAGTATGAGGACGAAAATCAAGGGGAGCATACAGAAGTGACCTCCTTGGAAGTTGACTCGGATAGTGCACCCCTGGTAAGGGTTGCTCATTTGATCCACTAGTATTCGTCCACTTTGGTTGTCAAACTCTGGCAACTCCCACTAATAAAATAAGATCTTCCTGTATTTCGAATTTGTGTCTGGATATAAGTTTGGCATACCTATAGACTATTCATGTTTGTGTCATTATAAGTGTCAAGGGAGCACTATCTTTTAATTTTGTCAACTTCACTGATAATTGTAAATGTTCACGTCATTCCTAAATTACCACCTAGTAACTTGATCAACAAGTTACCAGTTATACGAATTTACAATCGTGATTCAGAATTTTGAAACCAATATTACATGTATACCACGAACGAAAAGAAGTCCATTTTCCAACATGGAATTTTAGAAATGCCCCTAAGAAAGGCAACCGTGGAATGAGAAATTATGTGTAACGTGGGAATACCGTCTATACTAGCTTGCCGTAAAGTTAAATCGTGATAGTTGTGCAAATTTTGTTTCTTTGACTCCTTTGCAAATCTAATATTTAAACACAAAAAAGAAAACACTAATAGTGCTAATAAACAGTTGATTAAAAAAAAGGCTTATAAATAATATATACAAGCGCACAGCAACTTCTATATTACACTTGTTGTGCCGCACCATATTACCACTGACTTATTTACATGAGAGCCATTTAATAATGAGAATTGTAATTTGTTTGGCCCCAAAATTTTCATTTATCATTATAAATCAAGATATTGTGAATTAAAAATGCATTCGAAGAATTGGTATCATTAAGGTAACTAATTGGTCTTCCTACTCTTTCGAAAATCTAATATATATGTATGCAGAAAATAACTTTATAAGTAACTAAACAAGATAATAAGAATTTCTTAAAATATTATATTATTCTATCATAAAATATTTTTATCAAAGATGTGAATTGCTTGAGTATAAAGGCTAATAAAGGGGTTGAGCCCACCAAAATTTTATCGTATATTTGTTGTGCCATACAATAAGATAACTAGTAGTCATGATTAAAAGTGAATATATCGTAACATGTTATGAAATTGATATATGGCGTTATAAATATATTGTTGTATTTTGAAGTACAAGAATAGTGTAACATAAAAAATTATTGGGAAAATTTCAATTAAAGGCCTGAAATGCCATCAATTTCTTAAATAAGGATTCGAAGTAGACTTTATTTCAAATAAGGACCTGAAGTAATCAAATTATTTTAAATAATGACCTGAAGTAGCCAAATCATCTCAAATGAGAGTCTTTGGCTAGCTGGTGACTATTCCAGTTATCGAAGTATTTTGGTAGAAAACTTGTAACCATTTTTTTCCCTTTTTCTTCTTTTTCTTTTGTTTATTTTTTCCTTTTTTGTCAAGCCCTGAATCTCGAAAGCATAAACATCCCATGACACGTCGTCGACTCATTCTTTTTATCTTTATCTTCGACTAAATGCATGCGGAAGCAATTTATATAAACACCTTGTCAACCAACAAACAACAGGGATAGTAAACACCACAAACATTTCTAAAGGCACAACCTTTACATATTAACTTGATAACCCTAAGAAGTTTAATAATTACAAGCACATTCCAAAGGCGACTTCCTACCTACCAACTCAACAATGGGGTCACGGTTAACATAATTTTTGTAATGCGAGACCAACCAAAAGCGATGCCAGCCACTCCTGTGTCTTGGCCGAAACTGCACGTGACAACGTTTTATGCTATGGGCCTGAAAATAATGAATAACAATTGGGTGAGATAAAATCTCAAAGAGTCAACTTCCTAAACCTCGATCGTGAAGCTAATTCGCCTTAAAGGTGGCCTAAACATGTAACGACATACAATCTTACCTCACCTTAGCACACTCTTACGTATTAGTACATCACATATGCCAACACTAATACAACAGACATAGTCAATATTCAGAACACATAACTTTCATGCATCAAGCATATACACAAGTCCTGATTATAAGGTAAAACTCGTTTTGGCCCGTCCTATACCGTGTCTCATAGTTTTACTTTATAATCATACATAATGCATCACAGTCATTCACATATGTTCTCATTATTACAACTCCTCGGGCGGCCAACACAAGAGTTAGCAGTCTTCCGGCCTGACCAGGCATTGTCCCACCCCATCGAGCACGGCATCGTCTAGAATTCACGCCTAGTTGGCACTTCATAGAGGAGCATCAGTTCGACCTTAAGTGCGACTCGGCATCCAAACCCCCGTTGGACATCCGATAAAAATCGGCATCATCCCCAAACTTCCGTTGGGTGACGGGTTCGATTAAATGACCACTTAAGCACACCAATAATTAAGCCAATTCTTATTGCCATTCATTAGTCCAGAATAAAAGAGTTCGTTTTCAAATAATCAACTTTAACAATTTTTCACACTTAAAAATCTTAGTAAAATATTCATACGTGGCCATGTATTTGAAATCAATCCGTCAAACTTTGCACACTTCCATGTTAAAATCCCATTGTTTTATTTAGCACGCAAAATTTGGTGTCTAGACCCGATACCTCAAAATTCTCTATTTTTTTGTCCATAAAACCCTTTTTTGGAAATAATAAATAAAAATTATAATTGAGCAATCAATAACATAGCATCACATGCTCAAACGATCGGAATTAGGCACGATCTCCTCCAAAAAAAAACGAGCATAAAATTATACTTAACAGCTAATACATCATTAATTATACTAATCGCGATTAATTAAGCTAATTGTGATTAATTATGTTAAACTCGATTAATTAACCTAAATATAATTAATTAAAAACTAATTGCCGTTAATCAAAATAATCACAATTAATGAAACAAATTACGATTAAATAATAAATCATGATTAATCAAATAAATCACGATTAATTAAAAAAACTCGATTAATTAATCTAACCACGATTAATTAATCTTATCGTACTTACTCAAACTAATCGCACTTAAATTTAATCTAAACCACCCTTAATGGCAATTAAGACTAAATTAAAATTGACTAATACTAACCGTCATTATCCCTAAACTAATCTATCCCTTAATCATAATTAACATCCTAATCCATGATTAGGAAGTTAATTCACAGGTTTTTGGCGACGGTGAGCTCACGACGGCAGCGGTTCGACAATGATGAAAACATTGAGCTCGCGGTCCAACGAAGGTCCACGGTGTGGCGGTAGCTCCTTAAAACCCATGGCCAAGCTTAGCTTGGGCGGTGGCAAACTAGCGAAGGTGACAAACACCGAGGAACAGCGTCAAGCAAGCGGTGGCACGGCGGCTCGGCGGATGGGTGGTGAGCAGTGGGGGTTCAACTGCGGCAAGGAGGTGGTGATGAGATGGTGGTAGACAGTGGTGTGGGATGATGATGGTGGTGGAGATGAGGTGCGGCGGTGCTGGTGGTGGCGGTGAAGATGGTGGGTGAGGATGGAGGTGTGGGCGGTGGTGGATGGTGTGGCGGATGAAGAAGATGGTGAGAGGATGAAGATGGTGATGAGATAAAGACGATGGTGAGGGGGAAAATGGCGTGAGAAGAAGTGAAGGGAAATGGAGGCTAGTTGGTAGAAAGGGGAGGGAGAGAAATGGCGTGAGAAAGAAGAGAAAAGAGAGGGAGGAGAGAGAAAGGAAAAAAAAATTCTAAGATTTTTCCTCAAAATCCCATCATTCTCTTGACCAACTCTTCCTACAAACGCTATGTGCCAAGTTTCTTGTCCCCTCTTTTTCTTTTTCTTTTCCCTTTATCTTTAAAGCCAAAATTTTGGCCAACAAATTACAACTTTGCCACTGCGTCCATTTTTCCTTTGTGTCTGATAATTTCTTTTTTGAAAATTTTGAACTTGCCAATAATTCAATGGAAAATGAGGCGACGTCCAATAAATTAGTCTTGTGACCCTTGAAAGTTCGATACCCGACATTGAATTAAGTTTCATGGTTAAAAATTGATCGAACACGACTTTAGTATAGCTTAAACTATCAAGTGACTTTTAGGGGTTCTCGCGCGGTTGACTCATGGTCGATAATTTTCGATCCAAGTTTGTGCCTTTTCGAATCATGGATGACCTTTGGTTGTCATGTAATCACAAGGTTCAATTACGTACCCTGAATATAAGATCAATGGAAAAATCAGTTTATCATCGTTCGACGCAAATATTGTAATTGTACGGAATCACTCGAGAACCGACTATGTATTTCTATCAAATCAATTTATATCCATTTGCTACTTGACTTATAACAATGTAGTATTGACTCTTGTTGATCCTTATGGTCGAGCGATCAATTCCTAATCGATTTTTTTGGTCTTTCACATTTTAACCATTTATGGCCTCACCCAATAGATTAGTAAACTCGTGAGTAATCAATTCAGAGTAAAATAACCATAAGTGCGTCGATGAAATAACCATTTTATATATTTCGAAATAGGGCTAAATTTCGGGATATCACATTTTTCCTCTTCCCTCCCTCGGCTATTACTGTCGATGGTTGATGAGAGTACAGTTTCCTTTGTTTCGTCTAATGGTCCCTTAGGAAAGAATTTGATTGTGCAATCCTAGACATATCTGAAATCTGAACTACAACTGCTGCCTAGATCTTTCACTTTTCATCCTATTCCTAGGTTGATTTACCTTGAAAGTCTACTTTGTGATCTTCAAAAGTCATCATAGATTACTCATTGTAAGATTGAATGCAGGATCCAAAATCGAAAGATCAAGAACCTTCAAGTATGGTGATATTAAGAGGATTACCAAAGATTTTGAAATAGTTACTGGTGAAGGAGTGTGACATCCTGATTTTCAATCCTGTTTTTGATTATATGAATTGGTCTTTTCATCGATGCACCTATAGTCTTTTTCTTTGAGCTGATCACTCACGAGATAACTAGTCTATCAGGTGAAGCCATTAAGAAATCTAAATGTGACTGACTTGAGAATTCGACCAAAAATCGACTGCTCGACCGTGCTAATCTGCAAGGGTCATTACAGCACAGTTAAAAATCGATTAAAAATTGGCAATAGGTCGTTTATACAGAGGCATGTAATTAAAGTGTAGGTGATTTCACCTGATTGCAAAATTCTTATTGAACGGCACTAAACCGATTTTTCTGTCGTTTCTGTACCTTGTACCCGTATTTGAAACCTCGAGATTTTCACGACAACCGAGAGTTGCCAATGTGTCGAAGATGTACACTGTGGCTCGAAAATAATCGACCACGGGTCAAATGCGCTAAAAATTCCTAAAAGCTACCCAGTAGTTTAGGTCACGCTAAAATCGCGTCCGGTTGAAATTAACCACAAAATTGAACCCGATTGCAGAAATTGAAAGCTCTGGCATGTCACAATTTATTTTAGGAATGTTGACTCGTGCTTTGAAGAATTTTCGACAAGATCGGATTTTCGGCGAAAAATCGAGTTTTGGCAAAATTAGACCGAGAAATTCGAATAGGCCAAATTGGGTGCATTTTTTGCCCTCAAGTTGGATCATTTGAGGAGGAAAATTATGGAATTTGATGTAGGCTCTTACTTTGGCATTTGGCCAATTAAATTTAGGTCAATTGGAGTGGAATTGAATTGAATTGAAGGGGAAATGCACAAAATTCGTATGACTTATGAGGTGCAACATTTCAGCACCATTCCATGGCTTGTTGAGGAAGATTTGAGAGTGAAATGGCTGCTAGTCAAGGCTAAGGGCTGGTGGGGGCCAAGTGATGATGAATGGAGATATTTGTGAAGACTTATGGGGCTCGTTGTCCCCCTTCAACCAGCAACACTTCATCTTCTTCTTCTTCATCTTTGTTCCTTAGCCTCCGTTGTTGTTGTTTGAGAGCCATAGAACCAAAGACAACTAGCTAGAACTCCCCTGCAATCGAACCAGCCACCGCCGAGTAGCCTCAAGCTCGCTCGAGCCCGCCGGAGTCGCTCGACCGCACCTACACCCCGTACCGCGTCCCGCGTGTCCCCACCGTCCCGAGCCTCCATCCGTGCCCTGGCAGCCCGTGTCGCCGTCCGCCTGAGCTGCTCCAGCCACCAAGTGTCGTCGTCGAGCCCCTCCGCTGCCCGTCTAAGCCGCCTGGTTCGTTTCCTCGCCGTTCTAGCCGCCGTGTCACTTGGTCCAGCTCCTTTAGCTAGCAAGCAAAACCGAAGTTCCAACTGGGTGCTGTGACTTCGTGGCTTGTTTCCGGCCCTTTCCCGGCCTCCCTTGGCGTCGCTCCATGCTTGAGTTTCGCTCGCCTCCGCGTTGCCGTCACCGTGAGCTCACCGGCTCGCTAATTCAGTGAGTTTACTTTATAAACTCTATTGATGGAGTTAATTATGCTTATGGTAGGATTAGATTAGGCTAAGCTTGGTTTCGGTGGTTAGATTAGTTTAATTAGTGGTTTAGTTAGTTAATTAGGCTAATTATGTGGTTAGATTAGATTAGTTAAAGGTTAATTAGATTTCATGATTTAATTAGCATAGTGCATTATTTTTCTAAATCCAATTAGATGATTAGATTAGTGTTTAAAGCTTAATTAGTGATTTATTGAATTATTTGGCATTTATTTAATTAATTTTGTAATTTATTTAATTATTTAATATTTTCCGGAAATTATACCGAGATAGCCGGTCGTCGGAATTTCGTGCAATTTAGTGCTAATTGTCGTGGTGTAATCAGTTTATGCAATTGAGTGATGATTGTTGATTTTTAGTTATTATTCCCGAATTCTGGATTTTTGGTATTTAATCAAAAAATACCGAGTATCAATTTTTGACGCCAAAAATGTTTTTAAGTATTATATGAAATAGTTAGATTTTTAAAAGGGAGGATATCACTTTTTATGGTTCGATCTGACCGTGTACCCACACACGATTATTTTACTATGTGTTTTTAATACGAAGAAAATATGCCAAGTTCATTATCTTAATTGAGGCATTTGAGTGCAAAGCACAATGTCCTTGGCCGAGATTGAATGGTCATGTGATGGTTATGAGAACCCGTCCCCCGATATGCGTCGGGTGGATGTTGCTCCTATATGCAATACCCCTGACAACGGATGCTGAATCGCGGTAGAGGCCGAACCGATACTCCTTCGGGAATGCCGTCAACGGATAGACGATGCCGTGCTCGATGGGGCGAGACGATGCTTGGTTATGCTAGAAGACCGCCGAACGTCAAGTAGGCCGTGCCCGTGGGGCCGCAATCAATTGGAATGCATGAATGAGTGTTATAACTGCACCTAATTATGGGACAAAATTGTGTGGCACGGTATGGGACATGTCATAACGATTTGGCCTTATAATTGGGACCCCTATGATTGATTGGTTTGAAATTGAGATATTCTAATTGATGAGTGCATTTACTAGATGCATCTGTTATATGAATTGTACTGATGTGCAAGGAGGTGCTGAGGTAAGGTGAGTCTTCTGTGATGTGTGATTAGACTACCTCTAGGCGCATTTCCTTCCTAAGCGGGATTTAGGGCGTAGACTCGCTAAGACATTGTCTCACCCCGTCGTGGGCTTAACTTTTCAGGTCCTTAGATGGAGGCAAGACCTATGCGTTTTGGGCAGCCGCAGGGGTATACCGAGCAGAGTACCGATGTCCCTATCGCCGAGAGTCCCTGCCTCCATGAGCTCATCATGACCACTTTCTTGGTCAATGAGGGCCTACCACAGTTGATACCTCATCGATTCAGAGTGTGGTTTCGTCATGGGCCTAATGGGGTATGGAAAGGTCCCCTTTAGGGTTTTGACGTACCCGCCATTAAGGGCGAGGGGGTAGCCGACCCACCTAATGGTGTCGTGGTGGACCCGGAGCCCCTAGAGCCCACGGCTGAGGAGTGTAGTGCCTAGATAGCTTAATAGCTCTTCTTTTTGGAGTTAGGCTTTTATTATAGACTAGTGTATATAAACTTAGTTTGTTTATAAAAGTGTGTTCATCAAATTTGATTGTCTTGCTTTTCTATCCCGTATTGGTTGGTGTTTGGAGTTATAATTCGCTTCCACATGTGCATGATTCGTTTGGGTCGGTGACGTGTCCTGGAAACGTCGCAATTTAGTCGACCACCGAGGGATGTGTGTGCACTCGAGGTTCGGGGCATGACAAGGAGTATCTAGAAAAGTGTATCTTGGTGAATTAGAAGACACGAAAGTTGTTGTGAAGGTGCTCTCTAAATCATCCGAGGCTGAATTGTGACATCCTGAATTTTTCACTTCTGCTTTCAATTAAATTAATCGGGCATTTCATCGACGCGCCTATAGGGCTGTTCTCAGAATTGATCACTCTCGAGATAATTAGACTATCTGGGAAAGCCATTATGGAATTTTAATACAATAACCTTGAGAATTCGACTAGGAATCAGCTACTCGACCGTGCTCATCTGTTGAGATCATTACGACACAGTAAAGATCGATTAGAAATCAGAGATAGGTCTGTTTGACTGAGATATGTGGTTAAACGTGGGTGATTCCACTAACTTGCAAAATTCTCGTCAATCGACACTAGATTGATTTTTCTATCGTTTTGGTACCCTGTGTCCGTATTTGAATCCTCGAGATTTTCACAACAACTAAGAGTCGCCAATGTGTCGAATGGGTTCATTGTGGCTCGAATAAAATCGACCACGAGTCATTTGCACTAAAAAATTCTGAAAGCTACCCGGTAGCCTAAGTCACGCTAAAATCGCGCCGGGTTGAAATTAACCGCGAATTTGAATCCGATTTCAGAAATTGAAAGTCCTATCACGTCACATGTCGTTTTTGGCATCTGGTGTAATTGAATTAGTGATATGGACTTTTTGGCATCTAGTGTAATTGAATTAGTGTCATTTTCCTCAACAAATCATACCCCAATCGAAGAAATTTGTTCAGAAAATCGAATTCCAAGAAAAATGAAATAGAATTCGGAATTGAAAGAAATTGCCCTTTTTGTTGCCCGAGACTTGTTGTTTAAAGGAAATTTGGTGCGAGAAGACAAGTGAGGATCAAGTACTTTAGCATGGGGATTTTTTGGGACCAATTTGGATTAAATAAAAACAAGTGGGACCAAGAAATTTTGGTTTTAGGAATTTCTTTTAAATTCTCTTTTTTTTTCCCATTTGGCCGAATGCCCCCATCCCTCACGCGCACGTCCCCTTCCTTCTCTCTCTCTCCCTCTCTCTCTCTCTCTCATTCGCACGAATCCTTTCCCCCCAAACCGACCTCTCTCTCTGCCGTGTCCAACTTTCCTCCCTCACATCTTGACTTTTCTTATTGTTATCTCCCCCCTTGACCGACACAACTGTCCCCCTCAACTTCTCTCTCTCTTTTAATTCGTACATGCCAGCTGCCATTTCCTTTTTGTTTCCTTCTTGCCTACATCCATTTCCGTCGACTCCTTATTGCTTCTCTTCTATTTCTTGTATGTTCTTTTATGATTTTCTTCGGTTCAATCGACGAAGCATCCCATTCATTTCTCTCCTTGTGGCCATCTCCACGAGGTCAGCAAAGCAGGCCCAGCAGCGCCAGCGAATTCAGCAACAAGTCCAGCCCTTCTTTCCGCGAAATCAGCCGCTCAACTAAGCCCTTTAGCCAAGGAACTCAAGCAGAAAATCAGAAGCTTTGCGGGCCATTTTTCGGGCCCGATTTGTGCTCGAAAGTCGTCGCCACTTTGAAGAAGATCAAGCCCCGTCGCGTCCACATCAATTTGATCCGAGCGGATCGTTAAACAAGTGAATTTAACTCACTAATCCTCACTTAGTAAGTTAATGATACTTAAGGGCTGTTTAGTTTAGACTAAGCTTGGTTTAGTGGATAATTAAAACGGTTTAGTAAATTAATTAATTATTGATCCATGTTAGGTGGTTAGAGTAGTGTAGTTAGAGCCTAAACAAGCTTTAGAATTTATCTAGAGTGGTTCGAAAATTTTCCGAACCCGTTTCGGTATTTAATTAGATTTTGGGGCTTAAGTGTGAATTTTTAGCATTTAATAATTAATTTTCGAAATTAATTAATTAATTATTATTTTCCGGAAATTAGACAAGGATAGCCGATGACCAAAATTTTATGTTGATTACGGTGGTGTGATCTGTTTATTTAATTGAGCTCTAATTTTTGCTTTGATTGTGTGTGATTTGGGAATTTAGGAATTTATTCCTAAATTTATTTAATTTTAGTATTTAATTAGAAAATAACCGGGCGTCGGTTTACAGCGCCTTTATAGACTATATAAATGATGGGAATTTTGAAAGTAAATATATCATATTTTTGGCTAAGGACGACCGTATGCCCACACACGATTATTTTATCGGGTACCCTTAATATGAGGAAAATGGGCCAAGATGTCTTGATAATTGAGTAATCAAGTTGAGAAGTGTAATGTTGTTGGCTGGGGGTAAATAATTGTGTGATGTTGTGGCTTAGATCAAGAAAACCACCAAACTCGGAATCGGTTGTGCTCGTTGAGCCGTAATTCAGCATTACCATCGAACTTGGAATCGGTTGTGCCGCTGAGCCGTAATTTAACATTGCCACCAAAGTATGGTTGTGTCCACTGGACCGTAATCTACCACCGAATTTGGAATCGGTTGTGCTCGCTGAGCCGTAATTCAGCATTACCGCCAAAGATTTAGTAAGCCGTGCCCGCTGAGCCATAATTCAGCATGACCGCCAAAGATTTAGTGGGTCGTGCCCGCTGAGCCACAATTCAGTGTTGAGATTGAGTAAATGAGACGACCGGAGAATGGTCTTGTTGACATGTATTCGACTGAGTCGATTGATCGATGATTCGATCTGAATTCTTGATTGATGTGATGATGTGATTCGAAGATTGTTTATTGAATTGACTTGCAGGAAGGAATTGAGGCCAAGATAAGCCCTCTGACTCGTGAATGTGCTTAGGCAGCCCTTAGGGCATATTTTCTTCATAATCAGGTCTTAGAGGGTTGAACTTGCTGAGACGTCATCCTACCTCATTGTGGGATAACATTTTCAGGTCCTTAGTTGACAGCGGTGGAGGACCCGAGGCCCGAAATTTAGAAGGTGAAGCCCGAAGAATTGATGACCCTGTCTGACTAGTTAGTCATAGGACAATTCTCTTTTGATGGAAGTCGATTCCTTTTTGTAGGTTTCAGTGTATAAACCTGTGTGTTTATAAAAAGGTATTTTGTGAAAAATCAGCCCTACTTTTCTATCTCATATTGTTGTTGTTTGGGGATTTATTAATTGCTTCCGTATGCGTATAAAAATGAATGGGTTGGCGATGCGTCTTGAGACGTCGCTTTTAATCGACCAAGGAGGGATGGGCGCGCACTCGAGGATCGGGGCATGACATGAATCCTCAAGCCAGCCAGACAAGCCATTTCTAGCTGAGGTTAGCGAGAAAGATTCCATCAAATACTTATTTGATAGGTTGATCCCATGCTTCGAGAATGTCAATATGAAAATCACATTCATGATATTGCAGGCACAACTCTTAATAACGGTCCACCATGGAAACTTGGTTTCCCTTAAAGGATATTGTGATGACTCCAAAAATAAGGCGTTGATAGATGAATTCATGGCTAATGAAAATTTAAAACGACACTTATCAGGTACTTCATCATGTTTTTGTATGTTTCTATTCTCTAGAATGAATCCCACAAACAACCGTTTCTTTCTCGAACAAATAGGCCAAGATGTCAGTGTAACAGGGGCCAAGCCAAATGTCTTGACTTGGGATAAGAGACTATGAATTGCTGTAGAAGTGGCACAAGGTACATAAATGAGATATGCATAATTCTGAATTTTGCCTCACTTGGCATTGGCATGGTTTAAGGAAATTTCGCAAGAATTGCAGGTTTGGATTATCTCCATAACAGTTGCAACCCATCCATTATCCATAGAGACATCAAGACTACAAATATCTTGTTGAATGAAAACATGCAAGACAAAAAATCCGACTTCAGTCTGTCGAGACCTTTGGCAGCTGCAAATGGTTCTTACATGTCAACCAGTCCTTTGGGCACTCCTGCGTACCTCGTCCTTGAGTAACGACTTACACTTGATCTTGTTGAGATGGTTCTCAATCTCTATTCTTGTAGAAAATCCGACAGTCCATGTTCTTATTGTATGTTGTGCAGGTATAAACCATTTGCTTATGAATTAAACAAGAAAAGCGACGTCTACTATTTTGGAATTGTGCTCCTTGAGCTAATTTCAGGACATCCAGCAATCAATACAAGTGGAGATGGAAAAAATGTACACATACATGAATGGGCGATTCCGAAGTTCAAAAATGGAAATATATGCAGACTTATCGATCCAAAGGTGGAAGAAAAATTCAACATCGACTCGGCCGAGATAGCAGCGAAGGTTGCGGAGTCTTGTACACAATAAAAACCAGAAGCAAGGCTGGACATAAATCGTGTTTTGATAGATTTGAAGAGGGCGATTGAACTAGCATCCAAGCACAAGTATGTGGACGGAAATCAAGAGGAGCATATAGAAGTGACCTCCTTGGAAGTTGAATTAGATAATGCACCCCTGGTAAGAGTAGTTCATTCGATCCATTAGTATTCGTCCCGTCGATTGTGAAACTTTGGCAACTCCCAGGACTAAAATCAAGTTTTCCAATATTTCGAATTTGTGTATGTGTGAAAGATCGGAACACCCAAAGGCTATTCTTGTCTATGTTATTATAGATATTGAGTGAGCACTATCTTTCAACAAAATCAACTTCATTGATGGTTGTTAATAGTTCATGTTGTTCCTAAATTATAGTTAGTAATCAATAGGTTACCAGTTACACGAATTTACAACGGTGATTCAATATATTGCGACCAAAATTACATGTTTACCTCAAATGAAAAAAAAAAATCATTTTCTAATACAAAATTTAAGAAATGTCCACAAGAAAGACAACCGTTGAATGACAAATTCTGTGTACCATGGGAATATTGTCTATACTAGCTTAAGCCGTGAAGGTAAATCATGAAATCAACCAAGTGCACTCGATAAATGTGAATAGATAGGTAGAAGTTTACGTGTGAATTCGCAATCGGTCCAGGCATTTCCTGATTGACTGTAATTATAACAAGTAATCTGAGTTTTTACTGTCATTAGAACGGTGAATACATTTAGTATCTAGATGAATGAAAGGAAAAACAAAGCATTTTGTGCTTGTGACACCCACAGTCAACTTCCTCCTTTCCAATGGAACAAATAAATTGAACTATACGAAGAAAAACATGCATTAAACATTGACCCCAGCCCACTCACTGAGAGGTAGGACACCATGCCTTCATGTTGAAGAGGAGTATGAACCACAACTCAACACAACTTTTTTTTTTATTAAGTTATCAATTAATTTTGGTTTACCAACTCTCATTTGAGTTGCTTTACTGACATTTAGTTTTTATTCATTTACCAACTTATTTATAGAGTTCTCACTTTCTTTTGTCTTACTAACCTTTTAGACATATCAACTCTTTTAAGATATTACCAATTTCAATTAAAGTGATTACCAACTTTCATTATTCTAAGTCAGTTACCAATGTTATTTTGTCTATTCTTAAATTACAAATTTTTGTCTCTAACAAAAAAAATTCCCTATATCATTCACTAACTTTTATTTATCTTTATCATCGATTGCTTAAATTTTCCAACTAAATTATGGTAACTTTTTTGAAAGCCCAATATTAAGTTGTAATTTAATGGAACAAAATTTAGTGAGTCACGGTAATTAAGTTGGTTATAGAGTTAGTAAAAGGCCCCCTAACCAAGGCATATGAAAGGTGATAAATCAATTAAAAATTTCGTAAATTCAAACGGAAACTATAAAACATTGGACAATAACTTAAATGAGAGTTGGTAATCCAAAATTAGTTGATAATTTTGGTCGATAATTTTGCATAAAAGTTAATAAACTTGAAATGTTCATGAGTTATGCAGATAAAAAGTTGGCCGATTAGTATAGATATTCCTAATTTACATATTATATAAATAATCATTATGTCATCAAAGTGTTAGTAAATTACCAACAAGTTACCTAGAAAAAAAGTTACCGATAATTTTTTAATCAACATTTTCCAACACTCACCAATAACTATTGAAATTAATTGTCACGGAAAAAATCCATATTTTTCAGACATGAAAAGAACAATATTGGAAAACTCTTTTAGCATAAAAAGAAGGGTGAAAGCCACCAAAAACCTAAACTATTTTCATTTTGACATAAATACCATGTATTTTTTTTTTTTTGGTGGCACTGAAAATTTAAAACTTGTAAAAATTTAAAACTTGCACTTGTGTGACATATTAAAATTTGTCTATTTTGATTACGTTGTTTTGACAGAAAAATTATCTAACAAAATCTTGATACCTAAATTTTTGGTAACCAGTTTAATCATTAATTAATTACATAAAAAATTAGGGATTAAATTTTAAACCCTAGCAAAAATCCTCACTAAATCATATAGACATTAGAAGCATTTGCACGACTAGTATTAAAAATTTAAGAAAAATATTTAAAAAATTATTATTAAAAATTATTATATAATAATAACTTTTTTATTTAAAAGAGGGAGAGAAGGGGAAAAGCGAGACCGGGCCGGGGGCAGGCCGCCCCGGCCTCTTTTTTTCTTTTCTTTTTCTCTCCCGCCCGGGCCTTGCCCAGCCCATTTTTGTTCTTTCTTTTCAGCCCAAGCCGGCCTCTCCTTCCTCCTCTCCCTCACGCTCTCACGCGTTCCGCAAAGAAGGAGAGAGAGGACCCAAGGATAGAGGCAGAGGATACAGGCGCGAGCTCGCCCACCGCCTGCCGCCGCCGAGAGGGGTGGGGAGTACTATCGCACGCACGAGGCGAACGGACGTTGCTTGATGTGTTGTTTCTTTGTGCGTATTGTGTCTTTTCCGTCTAATGCAATGGCTGGCCAGAGTGACGAAGTAGATTTGCTTTTTTCGACGGTGAGTCGAGGTGGAGGCCGACTAGGACGATGGACGTTAGTTGCTGACTTGCTATGGGCGTGTGGGTGTTAACCCTCTGGTGTTAGAAGTGAAAATTGATGGTAAATCGGTCTGGCGATTGAAGTCCGGTGATGGGCGCATATTAATTCATTCACTGCAAAGCCTGGCTTTCGTGTTCTAGCGCTCCAGTGTTGAGTCATCATAAGCACTCCTGGCTACCTCGCCCCTGAGTAATGTTTGAAACTCAATCTCCTTATAATCTATAATATTTCCAAAGATTTCATATTTTGCTTCTCATTTATCAGTATCCCCTATTTGGTACTTGGAAACACATGCAGTGTTTATACTTCAGAGGTTGCATCTTTTTTCACTTTGTTAGTGGCCATTATGAGGATTCTGTTGGACGTAAATTGCACAACCCCAAGATCTCTATAACCAGAACAAGAATATGCATAATTGAATAGAAAGATTAACGCACCTGTTTTGGGATCCATCGAACATAAAACGGAAGCAGAAAAAGGATTACCCACATATCAAGGGGATCCACGCATCAAATCCTTCTTCTCTATTGCCCTCCGTATCACTGGCTCAATGAGGCGGCCTCCCTCACGTTTAGCGTTAGGTAAACGCCCCTTAGGTAAGGATACATGTGAGAATTATGGTTAGAGGAGAGACTTGAGCACTATTTATAGAGTTTCCAGCCAGTCCCCCTCATTATGGGCCAGGCTCAACTCGGCCCACACTAGCCAGCCCATATTAGACTAATTAAGAAACCTTCTATCTCACCTTAGACCAAACCCCGTAAAACGGTAAACATTAAACGGTAAATTACAATATCAATTAATATAGTCCACAAATAGAAAAACTCTTACATTCTCCTACTTGGACTATATTAATTGAAATCGTACTGTATGTGCGCACATTGGTCCAGAGATAATTCTTAATAGTCAATCATATCCCATAAAGTCTTAAACACCGAATCACGGCGGTAACTGCATGTATACACACAGAGCCTTCCATGGTCACGAATGTTCTCAACTTTATTGATATGGATTCAATATGGTAGTGTAGCAAATGGATAACATCTCTCATAGAGAGATCCCATTTGTCAGTCACCATTATCTTAACTTTAGGCGTCACAAAAACTTGTGCTACTAGAGAATGCTTTATAATTCCAATGAACCCACATATGTCTTGTCCTTACGGTTAACCTTTCTATATGTATCACAAGATATATGCACAAGGCTAATAACCGGATGCCCCTAGCCTTCACTCAAGGTTTATACAATCCCTTGAGATTTTATCAATATGTATTCAACATAATAACAACACATTCAAAAATATTTTATTGAATGCAAAAGTTGATACATATCAAACCGTTACAAAGTGTAACGAACATAGATGAAACCTTTATCAAAGTAAAGCCAAAATAGCTCCCACTAAACAACAGCATCTCATGATGCTTCTAGGCCCATGCTAATGACATGTCGCTTAAATACACATGGGCGTAGGCCTTTAATTAGTGGATCTGCAACCATATCATCTGTGAAAATATATTATATTATTACGTCACATTTCTGTACCATTTCCTTTTGATCAAAAATTTTGACCACCATATATTTAGACCCCTTGAGACCTCTGTAATAAATAAATAATACTACAAATTTGTTATCTCAATACAACCGTCCGGGTCAATCCATAAAATTAAAAACGGTCAACTCCTTAATGAGGTTCCGGAGCCTAATAGCCCAAGTAACAACCTAAAAGAATGTTACTAGCACTGCTTACATAGTAGAAGATGACATAGAATTTTATTTACTGCACTTCCTGCTAACATGACTATGTATTATGTTATTGATCTCTTGTCATCATAACAGACAACAAAATTTACATCTAAATACCCTACTAACTGCAAGAATTAAACATGTCTGTAAATTAGCATATAATCTCTTGTCCTTTTAAGTACCTCAAAACCTTCTTGGCAGTAACCCAGTGATCACGTCCTAGATTTGACTGATATCTGCCTAGAAGTCCTGTCACAAAGATGATATTTAGTCTAGTGCAAATTTGAGCATACATTATACTTTCAAGTGCATTGACACAAGGTACACCATTTAACTAGATTTTCTCAATATCTAAATAAGGATACTGTGATAGATTCAGTCCATCACCCTTAACAACAGGAGCAATTCCTGGCTTGCAATGATGTATATTGAATATTTCCAATATACAATCAGCAAATGTCCTCCGAGAAAATCTAATATAATATGGCAAAAACAATCCTTACAGACCTCAGTACAAATGATATAAGATGTCTCAAGGTCACAACTTGCAAGCAAAAAATCATGTACATAGAGTATGAGAAAAAATAAATTTCCTCCCACTAACCTTGCAGTATATTGAATTACTTTGTTCCCAATTGAACAAAATAACAACACTATAAACTTTAATAATATTGTCTGGAAATTTGTTTAAGACCATGAATTAAGATTTTTCAATCTACACACAAGTCTTAAAACACCTGTTGCAAAATCCTCCAGTTGCACAATATAGATTTTGTATCTATATGACGTAATTCCATATCAAAATAAATTATATCAAGAATAGTATCTTAAACCTCAACAAGTTTAGTCTATGGTACAGAAGATTCCATAATTGTCTATACCACAATTATCTGTATAGGCAAAGACAAAGACACAGTGATTTTCCATCGTACTATTATCCTTAATAGTCTGAGAGCAGCTATCCTCTATAATTACGTCAAACTGTAGAAATTTTAGAGTATGTGATTCCATAATTCTTGTACCTTCTTTAGGGTCATAAAATCAATACCCTTTTAACAATCTAGATAAGATACAAAATAATTCCGAGTAAATCTGAATTGCAACGCACTTAAAATTGGATTAGATAATCTCACTTTTGCATGACACCTCTAAATTTAATATGATTCAAGTAATTTATGTCCAATCTATAACTCAAAAGAAGTTTATGAAACAACTTTGATAAGAGACACCTTTTGTATATGAAAAAGTTGCTCTCATAATATCAGCCCATAGAAGACCGGATAAATTAGTCTTACTAATCATACTCATCACCATGTTCATTATGGTGCTTCATGCCTTTTAGCCAAATCTTCTTGTCAGGATTTTCAAGCATAGTAATTAAATTACCACCCCAAAATTTACCAAGTATTTGACAAATGACCCTTTAAGCAATTCAGTATTGTCATACTTGCCAAAATACATAGCGCTACTATTAGGCCTAACAACCTTCAAGACTAATTTTAATCAATTTATTCTTTATCTTGGTTATTTTCCTTAAATAGAAAACTTTTGGAAACAACCTTTTAACCATATACAAGATGTATATGTCATTAGGACTTAAACACAATCTTTGTAGATGTGTCCTAATTTCGATATTAGACAAGACATAATTACAAGCCACTAAGGCTTCCATCATCTTATAACAGTGCAGTCCGCAAGCAAAACACTTTTCAAATGTTCCAGAATGGAAAGCTTCATGGACAATAAGCAAATTCGATTGCTATTTTCTCAAACAACAAATCATATGTTCACTACTTAAAATTTGAAGCAGTAAAAACCTCAATGAAGTGGAGTTATTAATTACAGAATAGGTAACCAAAAAAACAAGCAATGTATATAATTAGCATCATGTGAGAATTGTGTTACTTGACGTACAAGTACACATCCAGAGAGTTACACGCATAATCATATAATCACCTTTGGGCAGAATACATAACATGCAGTTGTACACTCCCTACATGATAGCGGTTATGAGAATATATTCCAATTCTTCTTGAATTCAACACCTTTGGGTATATGAATCACTAGAATCAGTCACTCCTCCACCACACCATCATGTATCCCTCCATGAACTAATACACAATCACCTCCTTTGGGAGTATGACTACGCATTAGATCAGGAGACATCCCAATCATCATACGAGACCGAAATTTCTCAAATTCAATCAAGCGTGCCACTTTGGCGGTCAATACTCAATTGAATCCTTGAAATTCTCTCATACCAGGGATATAAACTTTACTTCTCACATACACCATATACATGTGATTTTAACTTTAGTGATAGGAGCAGCATATCACCAAAATCACATATCATGCTAATTACATTGCTTTATTCATTAATAAAATCTTTTATCATTAATAAAAGATTAATCATATATATATAACCTGATAGACTCCAATGAGATCACCGATGACAGCAACACAAGAAACTTCTCATAATATAGAAGAAAGCATCTCTTGTGCACCCCTATTACTGATAACCAAAACAACATAAAAAAAAATGCCGATCCAAAGGATCCCTCATAAGTTAACATCAATAGCAATATAGAGTATCCAGATTGACAAGCTTAATATCTGATCAACTATTGATTATGAGTTTTATAAGACAAAACATGACTCCAAGGCCAATAGTTGATTTATTAGCCAATTTTTTTAAGTAACAAATTATCATTACATCAACTAGTGGCCTATAAATTGAGTCAAAACACAGAACCAGATATCTAATCTTATAACAGTAGATATTATTACTCTGCGTAAATGTTGCTATGCTTCTTAACCATAAACCAATGCTCAACTTGATAGACATTAACAAGTGACCAGATGAATTTAGGTAAAATATGCAATAACTTAACTAACATACATTACCCACATTCATAGATGTGATAATTAATATAATCAATTTGGTCATGAGTTCTTAAGACGTCCATCATTCAAAGGTTATCAGAAGAAATAAAAAAAAAATCAAGATGTGCATAAATAACTATGCTTGAGCAACAAAAGTTCCATAACTTTTACTGTTTCTCATGACCTCAATACATAGTTCAAATACTATCCCATAATGATTGTATCTCAATAAGTTAATTTCACTTTATAATAAAATTTATTTTTATTAATGACTCACACCTTTATAATGTTTATGTGAGAACATATCTGTAACCCAACACTTGTATTTCCAAAATCACAGAAAATACAAGAAAAATACACAAAAATACACTAAAAATACACGTATTTAGGGCTTTGTATGTATTTTCACATCCATGAAATCATCAAACATGTAAATTAAATACACCACAAGATAGAGAATCATCATACGAGTCCAATGCCGCTAGCCACGTGCCGATCGGAGTCTCCACGCGCCCACACGCGCCGCCTGAGTGCACGGCGCGTGGAGCTCACGCGATGTGCGCGTTCGACGCCCAAGCGGCACGTGGCCACGCGTGGGGGCGCGTGCGGCCTCCTCTGGTGACGTGCCGCCGACCGTCTTGCTCGTCTCGTCAAGCCCAGTCCGAATTTGTGATTTAATTTTATTTTTATTGAACAAAAAATCTCGAAAATCACAAATTAGGGCAAAAACTTTATGCGTTCAAGTTCTAGGGTTACGGTTGCTCTGATATCACATGTTGGACGCAAATTGCGCAACCCCAAGATCTCCATAACCATAACAAGAATATGCATAATTGAATAGAAAGATTAACGCACCTGTTTTGGGATCCATCGAACATAAAGTGAAAGCAGAAAAAGGATTACCCACATATCAAGGGGATCCACGCATCAAGTCCTTCTCCTCTATTGCCCTCCGTATCACTGGCTCAATGAGGCGGCCCCCCTCACGTTTAGCATTAGATAAACGCCCCTTAGGTAAGGATACATGTGAGAATTAGGGTTAGAGGAGAGACTTGAGCACTATTTATAGAGTTTCCAGCCAGTCCCCCTCATTACGAGCCAGGCTCAACTCGGCCCACACTAGCCAGCCCATATTAGACTAATTAAGAAACCTTCTATCTCACCTTAGACCAAACCCCGTAAAACGGTAAACGTTAAACGGTAAATTACAATATCAATTATTGTAGTCCACAAATAGAAAAACTCTTACAGATTCCACTGAAGAAAGTCCAGCATTGATACATGACTCGAGAATTCAAAGACAAGCATTATCGTTCATGTTCTTATGTCTTCTGCAGGTATCAGCACTCTCACAGCTTAAACAAGAAAGGTGATGTTTACAGTTTCAGAATTGTGCTCCTTGAGCTGATTACAGGACATCCGGCGATAATGGAAAGGCCCGGGAGAAAAAGCGTGCACATACTTGATTATGTGACTTAGTTCATCAAAAATGGAAATACCATGCTGGGACTTATGGATCCACGTCTGCAAGGAAAATTCGACATCGACTCAGCCAGGAAAGCGGTAACCATTGTGGAGTCTTGTACCAGAAAAAAAAAATGTCTGAAAGGCCTGACATAAGTGAGGTATTGACGGAACTGAAGGGATCTTTGCCAAGAGAATTGGCGTCTGAGATAAAATGGGAGGAAGGAAAACCAAATGAGCAACTCGGAACGACCTCTTCAGAATTTGATCCGGCTGCTGGAGCCATGGCAAAGTAGTTTAGTTCCATCAGGATTAGTCCTCTCTTGTTGCGAAACTATGGAAACTCCTAGTACTACTAAACCAAGTCAGTGTCGGTTTGAAATTCATGTTCGTTTATAGATATGGATACCCGGAGGCTCTTCTTGTCTTCATGATTATGCGTGTGGACTTTCATCCTCTGTTTTTCTTTTTCATCTCTTTCTTGGCAATTCACCCTTTTTGATTTGTACAAAGATGTCTTAAAATCGTATGACTTGGTCCACATGAAAATTGACAGAGGTCGCTGCCTCTTACTTCCAAAATGATGCAATTCGAATATCGCCACAGAAGTCGCCATCTTTTGGTCACTGAGTTCTCTCTTTCTTTTCCTTTTTCAATAATATGTAAAAAAAAATTATGCGTTGCACCAGGAGTGTAATAAAATAAATACACAAGCAGTGTTTATGCGCGGACACGTATACCGTTTTTAAATTTATGACTGCTTGTGTATGGAATGTTTTAGATTGATGGTGTATATTACACAAATACAAACCAAAGAAGTAATAATACAGTCACGTAATGAAAAGGCCATATAATCCAATCCACCGCGCTAAAATGACTATTGGCGTTATCAAGATGATTCTACCATTCCGGTCCCCAAAAGAATGTGATGCCTGATCACGCATCAAAATGGAGCTTTGTGTGTGTGTGTGTGTGTGTGTTGGTATATTTAAGAAAAAGTTAGTAAACATCAAACAACTTTTAGATAAATGATAATTATCGATCTCCCGATGTCTTGATAACTTGTTATAACGTACCATCACAATTATGCAACTACCAGTTTTTGTCATCTTTCATCAACTTTTATTTGTCTTTCTCCTAATCGTCTTAAATTCATCCACTCTTACAGGAATTTAAAAACTTTTTTTTTTCTAACATAGAGTAAGTTTTTGCCAATTAAATTACCAACTGGTTTTGTGTTACCTCTTCTTAGTTGAGTCACTTACCAACATTTATTCCCTACTTTTATTTGTCAAATTTTGTTGTCATTTATCAACTGTTATTTCCCCTTTTTACAAACGCCCAAAATATATCAACTCTTTTATGGATGTGCCCACTTTTGTGTGACTTAATAATTTTTCTCCTATTAGGTTACTGATTAATTTTGGTTTACCAATACTTATTAAAGTTGCTTACTAACGTTTATTTATAATTTTATTACCAACTTTTCTCTTAGATTACAACTTCTATTTGTTTGAGAGCCCATTAAGTTTTCAAACAATTTTAAAAATGATCAATCTTAATTTGAGTGATTACCAATTTTGCTATGTTTTAGTTACCAATTAGTTTTGCATTACCAACTCTTATTTGAGCTAGTTATCAGCATTTATTTTGTTTCTACATTTGAATTACCAAGTTCTCTAATTGTAAAGCGACGGAAATTCGTTGATTTTATACTCAAGCATATCCTCAAACTAAGACATCACCATTTTACTGTTCAAATCCAATTTGTTATCTACATAAAATTTAGTTTGGTATGCATCCAAATAGGAATTCTGGGTTAGGCAACAATTAATAAAATATGAGAGTGAAACAAAAGATGAAGTTAATTGAAAAAACAGCAAAAAACCATTAATTAAGAAAAAGTAAAAGCTCGACATGATATTACAAAATCTGCATTTTATTGTTCACACACAATTCATCTTAATATACAAAATACAATGACAAGAATGCAATTATTCAAAACATATAGAAACCATGACAAGAAACCAAGTTAATGAATGAAATGACAGTAAGACATTACATATGTTGACATATGAAATTACAATTGCTTCTTTTTTATCAATGAAAAGATATCGTCATAAGCAACGTGATGAATAGGATTAGCATGTCGACGAATGACACACGCATCCTTTATTAACAATCTTATCCATTAAAATCCACCCATTTCTCTAAACTGGGATTACAAAGTGGAAGATCCCGAGGAATCTGTTGTCAATTTATGTGCTGTTGCAATGGAAGTCTCCGGTCTGCCAAAGAGGCTTTGCGGAAATATTCACAAGTGATTCATCCCAAAAGGTTTGTTACCTTATGTGGTCAAATTTAGTCCTCTTTTCAAGTGGTTGGCCTCAGTGGATCGGATCAAATCAAATTGTTACAAATGATATCAACACAATACTTCTTTCAGCAAATTTGTGTTTCAAGGTCAGACTGGGCTCTAGCCTGACAAGATGATAGAATGACAAAGTGGGAGAAATAGACCAAATCACACATTCAATTGTGGGAGTAGTGCCACTCAATATGAGCCAACGGTAATGAGGACATCACTACTTTACGTTGAGTAGTTTGTAACTCTCAAGTCCCACATCAGATGTGAGAGGCATTCCAAATTGATTCATAAGAATCACCCCATATGCTTACTATTTTACATGGTCACACATGAACACTTCATTTAAAGACTTGACTCAAGTTATGGCATTACTTGTACCATGTTTGATGCATGATTTAATTATTTTACAAAAATCAGTAGGATTCAACAAAGAAGGAAGACCTTTATGCTATGTCTGATTTCAAGCATAACCACAGAAATACTGATCGATCTGAGTTTGCTTCCTTCTATTAATTCCAAGTTTGCCAAGATATTTTAACTCGGCTTCTTTGACTAAGTGAAAGTTCTCCAGGAGTAGTACTGGTTGTTTGAGGACGAGACAAATCAAGCACTCTCTCTCTCTCTCTCTCTCTCTCTCTCTCTCTCTCTCTCTCTCTCTCTCTCTCTCTCTCGACTTTGTCGGTCTACCATGCGAATTGACAAAAGCTTTAATGATCTCTGTTTATTCAAATGATAAGGGGAGAGTCGAGTAATCAAAGCCGAGATTAAATTGGCAATTACATAACCTTTCTTGTCTCACGTCAAGGGGGTAAATCCTGCAAAAAACCAGAAGCAGCTTCTCACGTCAATATTATTTACATATAACGCATACAATTCTTCAGTCCAATAATGCAAAGGTGGTGGCTTTAGTGGGCTCTTCTTGTCTATTTGCGAGTGGGAAAGAGCTTTAGCACTCTTTCTTTTTCAGTCTCCAACATTATTTTCGCAAAGCCCTTTGCTTTTGTCTGCTAAAATAGGTAAACCTTGTGGAGAACTTTCCAAGTCCGTGTTTATTATAATAATTTTCTTTCGCTTCTAGACGAGCAAGGTACGAGCCCCAATTCACGTCGTAAGCTTTCCATGGTTATAGGTATTGTCCATGGGGTTCATGCGATCCATTTGTCTATCATCCATTTGTCCATCATAAATATATGTAATTAACGCCATTATTGTGATATTGAAAGGAAATAATAAAGATATTCCAAGGAAATACTTAACATAAGAGTTACGTAAAATTACAAGATTTTTAATAGTATCGCTCCAGCTAAGACATCGTGAAGACCTAGAGGACTAACTAAATATTGAAATAGAGATATGGTTTGATATAAACATCGAAGAAGATATACAGTCAACAGATGAAAGGAATACATCAGACTGACAATATATTGGTTCGGAAATTTGAAGAAGACATTAGAAAAGATCATGCTGTTGTCTCATAATAGATGATAGACCAAAGATCCGGTCAACTCCATTGCCATTTTAATTTCTTTCTTAATAAGAGAACATCTTGTGTTACCATAAGAAGAATACAGCAGATCAGATATGACTAACAATTAATAATGACCCTTCTTCTCGGGATCACCCCAAGAAAAAGAATATGACCTTTGTTTAATCATTAAAAGAAGCACTAGATTTTAATAATCTTAATTCGTTATAACTGTAGTGATTATTACTCTGTCAATATGAACACAAAAATCAAAACATTGAATTATCACAAATGAATCACGGACGACCCCGCTTTCATATTCAACTTTTTTCTCCTTTTTGAAATGAGAACCGTGCTCCACAACAATATTCTCTTTTTGAATGTTACAAACACAATGAAAATCACCAAAGTTCTAAATCTACTTTGCAGATGCCAACTCAGTCTTAAATTTTTTAATTTTGCTAATGTACTTCTAAACCTTTACACGAAATTATAATGTAGGCCTAACTATAACGTTGACGTGGTCATCCATTTAAAACGTCATTTCGAATAAAGTTGTTCACGTTAGAATGCCACATAGGACGATAGACGATAACTAGACACCACATCAATAATTTTATATGCGGTAATTTGCTAAAAGATTACGTTGAAATTTTCGTTTAAAAGTTTAAGATTATATTGATAAAATTGAAATGTTTAAAACTAACATCTGAATGATAGATTTATCATTAATTTTAAAATGGGCTTTGGCATCTATTCAAACTAAAAATGTGAAAGCAAAACTCACTTTTTACTACAGCAAAAGGACTTTTCCTTTTAATTTCTTTAATCTTAGTGCGATGTGCCAGCAAAACTCATTTATATTGTTCTCGAGTGCGGTACACCGTGTAATTAGGTCAGTGCTTTTCTTGTTCAAGTCAAGCACTCGGGAATTTTTTTGGCCCCCAAAAACGAGAGTAAGGAATGTACGTGAATCATGTGGCAAGTTCTTTGCTGCCATAACGAAAGAGATTGCGCCCCATGCACTTGGATTGAAGAAAACTAAAAGTGATTTTCGCTTTAAAATAGTCTAATTACTTGCATCTAATATCTTTAATCCTAAATTGGCAAGAGATCTTTCTCTCTCTTCTGGACCTGAAAAATGGGAATGGCCATTAAGTTACCTAGCTTAATTAATTCAGTAAAGTTTGTCGACAAATTATTAATGTATTTAACTTTCCACTGCAATCATTGATCATCAACTAATTTCTTAATCCCCCAGTGGCCACCCTTCCAACTTGGAAGGGGGAGGTAGGGGGTTCAAATCCCCACCTTCTTAGAGGGGATTGGGGTGGGGACGATTTCATTTTAGGAGTGGGTTTCGACTCCCATGCCCTGCAAGGAGGCAGGGCAAAAGTCTGAGAGTGAGTGTTAGAATAGGATTAGAGTAGGACTGACAAAAAAAAAAACTAATTTCTTAATCAACAGAAAATAAAATACTGTTTTTATTACCATTTGGTGTTTATAGATAGTATAATAGTTCCATTTAAGTATATTTTAGCTTATGATCTCTATATTAGGAAAAGTACAACCTCATTTACAATTGAAATGAAAAGATATTTTAAAATATGGGCAATATTATAATTATGAAAACTTGTGAATAATACCAAAGGACCGATTTTGACTTCGCTATGGAAAGTTATGGGTCGAGGGTGAACAAATTGAAAGTTTAGAGATTAAATTGAACATCTAGGAACGGTTTAGTGACTATATTGGGCAAATTAAAAGTTTAAGGATTACTTCACACATTGAGCCAAAATTTAGAAGCTATTAGTGTCATATTCCCATCTTTTTTTTTTAACCAAGTTCATCATAGACTTGTATTTAACACTTGAATGGAATACATAGGCAACGGAAATCTTTCTAAAATTGTTAATATCCAAGCGCATGCATTATATTATAGTTGTGATTGCTCCACAATCAAACCATGTAATTTGCGTTCATTAACTCTTTATTAATTCAACTAACTTTTTATATGACATCCATTTAATGATAATCTTAATTTGGCTGGCACATCATAATAAACCAAATATCATCAATTAGACCCATTAAGTTAGCCTCTAGTGATAATAGTTCAAATTTGGGAAAATTCCTGATAAGAGCCGACATACTATCATTTTCTCAAATAAAACCTGAAAGTTAACATTTTTTTTTTTTCAAATAAGAGCTTGAAGTGTTATTATTTTATCAAATAAAGGTTTGAAGTAGATCTTATTTCAAATAAGAGCATGAATTGCCATGTTAGTCTCAAAATAGGGCCTGACCTCACAAGCTGATCAAGGGTATTTTTGTCATTTACTTTTTTATTTTCCTTCCTTTTTTATGTCTTTTTTCCTTTTTCTATTTTTTTTCCAAAAAAGACTAATAAAAAAAAGGCTAACATTTAAAACAAAAAATATACAAGTAGAGGGTTGGCAACCCTCCTATTGACGTTGGGGCATCGGTCATGGCTGATGGGATCACGGGCACCTCGACGAGGGCCAGCGACCCTTGTTGACCAGAGGCGAGGGCCACCAAGCCCTAGCTAGAATTGGGAGAGAGCCACACCTCGACGACGTTGGGGCATCGGTCATGGTCGATGGGATCACGGGCACCTCGACGAGGGCCGGCGACCCTTGTTGACCAGAGGCGAGGGCCACCAAGCCCTAGCTAGAATTGGGAGAGGGCCACAACCCTCTCCTTCTTCTCCTCCTCCTCCTCCTCCTGCTTCTTCTTCTTCTTCTTCCAAAAATGCCCTCAATCAACTGATGAGGCCAAGCCCTTTTTTGATACTTACTTCAAGCCCTCATTTGGAAAATCGAGGGCACTTCAAACTTTTATTTTAGACAATGTTCACTTCTGGCTCTTATTGGAGAAAACGAGGCACTTGACGCCCTTTTTTGGAATTTTCCCTTCAAATTTTATTTCTTTAAAACAAGAGGTAACATTTTCTTAGAAAAATACTAAATGTCTTTGATAAATAATCTTTTTGAACATGTAAAATGCGTGATTATAAAGGCTAATAAACAATTGGTTAAAAAAATATTAAAAGTATATACAAGCGCATAGGAACTTCTATGGTACACTTGTTGTGCAAGAAAAGTATCAAAAAAGTCATAAACTTATTGCATCAATACCAATTTAGTTCTAAACCTTTTAATTTGACCAATTAGTCTTAAATATTTTCACATTGGATAGAGTCCATCAAGCCAATTTAGATCGAAAATTGCAAACGTGAACACTGTCTCCCTATGTGGCACGGCTGGTGCTGACATGGAATTTTTTTAAAAATTTCAACAATTTTTATTTTATTCATAAATTTTAAATGTTTTATTAATTTTTTCATTTCATTTGTCTTCCGTTTTTCCTTTATTTTTATTTTTATTTTTATTTTTATTTTTTTCCCTTTAGCCTATTGCCGGTAATCAATTATGCCCTACAATAGGTCATAGGCGAGGGCCAATGAGGGCGTTGAGGCTCTCTCCAAATTTGGCAAGGGCTTGACCCTCACGACCTAGGCGAGGGACCTCGGCAAATCCGACGTCGGTGGCCCTAGCCTGAATCGAGCCCTCACCTCTAGAGAAGACCACGACACCCTCGCGAGTCCTTGCATGTGACCAATCGCCGGCCATGGTTGAGTACCAACCACAGCCCAAGGGAAAAGAAAAGGAAAAGAAGGAGAACAAAGGAAAATTTTAATTAAAAAAATTGAAAGTATATTTAAAAATTTTAAAAATTGTCCACGTCACTACCAGTCATGCCACATAAGGCAGCCAATGTTCATGTCAATAATTTCTGACATAATTTGGCTGAAAGGACTCAATTGGTATCAATGTAAAAAAATTTAGGATTAAATTGATCTAATTGAAAGGTTTATGACTGAATTAGTAATGCAATAGCTTTAGAACTTTTTTGGGTACTTTTCTTCTTGTTATGCCATACCATATTACGGCTGACTTATTTACATGGCAGTCATTTAAAAATGAGAATTTTAATTTGTTTGGCCCCAAAATTTTTGAGTTTGAAAAATTAGTGTCATCCAGGTAATTAATTGTTCTTCCAACTCCTTTGCGAATCTTGTATGTATGTATGTATGTATGTATGTATGTATGTATGTATGTATGTATGCATGCAGAAAATAACATAAAAAGTATGAGCCCACAAAAATTTCTATGGTACACATGCCGTGCCATACAATTATAGGTGTATTTGTTTTTAATTACGCTTATATGGTATAGCTGCCATGCCAAACAATTGTAGCGTCATAATTGATTTATAGCGTTATAAGTTTATTGTTGTGATGAAATGCAAGAATAGAAAATTATGTGGTAACACCTTTAGAATTTGTTTCACCTACTTACTATTTTCTATGGTAAAGAAGCAATTTTTTTTTTGGGTCTGATAAAGAAGCAATTTGCATCCAAAAGAGAAGAGAGTTAAATCTCTTTAGGCTGCGCATGATAAAATTTATGTTTCTTGATTTCTCTATTTCTCTGTTCTCCAGAACAGGTTTAGAACAGAAATCCGTTTGGTAATGCAATTTGATTTCTCTATTTCTGAAACTCTATTTCTGAAACAGATTTCTATTCCAGAAATTGATTTTGAGGAGAAATCAGAAGCTAGAAATTATAGCTTCTCTGTTTCTAAAATAGAAATTGAGAAATCAATTTCTGGCCAGAAATGGA